>OY015312.1:23596245-24796245 GCA_955612985.1 Cheilosia scutellata | reverse complement strand
GATTCAAATCAAGCATAGCATTGACTTTTTTAAATTAAAAATACCTAAGCACCGTTACATACTACACAAGAATACCAAGAATACCAACAAAATAAAATAATTCATTAAACCTTGCTTTAGGCCATTCTTGTCAAATGTAATATGATTGGCAGTGTAAAATCGGTCGGCAATTTTTTTTAAACGATCCGCAAAACGAACACACTATTGTTGCAGGAAAACATTAAAAAAAATTATCCGGAAACTAAATGGAAGAATTTAACGGCTATGTGTGAAACTCGATGGGTTGAAAATCATGACGGATTATTAAGGTTCAAAGAAATTTTTAAAGGCATAGTGGATACCTTGGATGTGTTGAGTATTGATAAGGACTCTGAGACCTCATCTAAAGCTTCCTGTTTTTTAAAATCAGTTTTGGCCAGTGATTTTTTGATAAGCTTGTGCTGCTTAAATATTTTGTTTTCGTACACACTACCATTGTGTAAAATTTTGCAATCCGCTTCTTGTGACCTAGTGTCAGCTCTGGACCACGTAAATCTTGTTTTAACTACGTTTCAAAAAATTCGAGAAGATGTTAGTTCAGAATTTAAAGATATTTTTGAGACTGCGCAAGGTCTTTTAAGTATTGTGGATGAAACTGAAACGTTGAAAATTCCACGAACAGTATCGAAGCAGCAGCATAGGGCCAATGTAAAGGCGCCTGATCCTGAAAACTTTTATAGGATAGTTGTTATGATTCCCCCTTTGGACGACTTCATAACTAAGCTCCAAACGCGGTTCGAGGACCATAAGAGCGTTCTATCAACGTCATATATTTTGATCCCGTCAATACTTGGCAAAAGCGAAACAAAATTTAACGAAGAAAATTTTAAATTTTATAAAAGATTTTTGGATTGGGATCGATTGAAAGCTGAGTTTCTACTGTGGAAGACAAAATGTCATGAGCAACCCGATTAACTGCGTTCACAGAACGCCATAACAGCTTTAGAAGACTGCAGTACATATTAATTTTTTTCCCAACATATGTACTGTAAGGATTTAAAAGGCGAGCGAAACTTCATTAAAACAACGTCAATCAGCTTTAAATTATAACATTCTTTATTAACTATAAATTACTTTAAACTAAAACGCGTCCACATAAGCAACATGCTTTCATCAGTTCTTTATTAATATCACTCATCATCGTCCTCTCGTCAACGCGGCCACTCTTCAACTGCACTCACTCATCTGCTGCAGTCATTCATCGTAGCGAAACATGTTTTTGCTTGTCAACTACTACTACATACTACACACACTACTGATACATTGGGTTTCTTAGTATTTGAACCGCTACAGTACATCGACTTTTAAAAATGTTGGCTGCCTTACCAGTATCGACATGTACACCAGAAAAAACGTTTTCGACGATGAAACGCTTAAAAACTTTTTTAAGAAACTCTACCGGTGAAGATCGACTTACTGGTTTAGCCTTAATGTCAGTTCATCGGGAGATAGAAATTAATACTGACGAAGTAATTGATGTATTTGCAGCAAAGAAGACCAGGCGATTAAATTTAGTTTTATAAAATAATTCTTTAGTTTGTTACCTATGTTGAATATAGCTACTTTTTTTTTTAAACTATTCCTACTTTTGTTATAATTACTATACAAGTTAATAAAAAAAATTAAATTTGAAATTTAAGATTATTTTATTTTCCTCAATCGCTTTAAAATAATTCTTTAGTTTATTACCTATGTTGAATACAACTACTTTTTTTTAAACTATTCCTACTTTTGTAATAATTACTATACTATGTAGTTAATAAAAAAAATTAAATTTGAAATTTAAGATTATTTTATTTTCCTCAATCGCTTTAAAATAATTCTTTAGTTTGTTACCTATGTTGTATATAGCTACTTTTTTTAAACTATTCCTACTTTTGTTATAATTACTATACTAGTTAATAATAATAATTAAATTTGAAATTTAAAATTGTTTTATTTTCCTCAATCGCTTCCAGCCTTTAAAATAAAAAGTTATTTTTTAAAGATTGCCTAACACACGAAACTTGCTTAGATCGACCAATCAGAGGCTATATTGACCATATCTAGGCAAAAGCGGCCACTCTCTATTTTCACAGCAAAATGTCTGCTCTGCTGTTTTAAAATGGAGAGAGCAATGCCAATCGTGTCATTTATATGACACTGCAGAAAACCGTTCCCTGACAAGTGTGGGACCTTGACAATTACTGACATCCTTAAACAAAAAGTCGGTCAGTCAGTCGCAAGCGATCACACAGTAATCCAAATCAGTCATCTGGTCGTGACATTCAGTTTTCTCACACGGTGTGGCACGATGAATGACACGCCACCTGACAGGTGATCACAGGTCACTTCAGCATGTCAAAAACTGACACGATACGATAGTAATAGGTTTTCCTTTTGTCATCACATAATTATCGGATTTTCAATATCGTATACGTAACTTATGCTAATATCTCACTTAAAATGCATCTCAATAAAAATAAGCTACCTATCGGGTTGATGATATTTGCGATATTTTTCAACCTTCAAGATGTTTTATTTTAATTTTTTCTTGAAAATTTAATTTAAAAAAAAAAAAACAACTAACCGAACAATAAATACCTTCGTGACACACTAATGCGGCTCGTGGCTCTTCTACTTTCAATTTACAACCCCGGATCGGTGGCCATAATTACTGGAATGACTTGGCTATATAGCTGCCATTGCAACTGCAACAGTGCTGTTGTGGGTAAAGGCAAACTCTTCTCTGTGCTCGTCGGTCGTCGCTGAATTCTTATAATATTCTTTTCACAACAAAATTTATTTAGATTAAACTTTAGAGTTTATTCTTGTTTTCACTTAGCTAGTGCAGTTGGTTTTTTTTTTGTTCCTGTTGTTTTTTTAAGAAGATATGCAATGGCGCGCGCGGTGTTAATAGAGCCGAGCGCAATGATTTACTGTTTTAATCTTTGCAGGCATTTGCGTAGCATAAAAGTTTTTAAAACTCTCGGTCTCTTATCTGGGGCAAGAGATTAAGTTGTTGCGCGAAGATTTTTGGCATCCGTGATTAATGTCCGCTGCGCAAATTTACATCTGCACTATGAAAAAGTTTATACTGAGTATTATTATTTTCCGTGGTTTTCTTTTCTATTAGTTTTTCAATACACTTTTGAAAGGTATATTACAGTTTACAGAATACATGAAAAGTGTTGAGATGTGGGTAAAAGTTAGTTATAGTGAACACTAATTAAATGTTTAAATTTTAATCAGACAGCTTTATTCAAAATTATTTCCATTCAAGAACAAAATCATTCCATCATTAATAATAGCAGTTTTTTTTACCTACCTATAAACGGGGATCTTAAAAAAGAATAAAATACTTTAATTATAAATATACATCTCAAAGGATGGTATCTGAAATCGGTCTATAATTTCGTTCATTTGGTTTGTTTGAATTGAAAGTATCTGCCAAGTGCCAGCTAGGAATCGCCAACACACTCAGATGAGTATAGCTCAATTGTGATACTACGAAGAAATGATCATTGGAGAAAGTTTGTCCCTTCCTACTCGTTGAACCATTTGGAGCTTCGAAACGTAAAAGGCTTTTGATGTCTGTGTCAGATTTGTCAGATCACCTAAGTCGTTGTTATGGAAGGCTCCTAAGTAAAGTTTTCTTCTATGGCAGAGAGCAGGACAGGAGCCAAGGAGGTGAGGAACAGCTTCTGCAAAAGTCGTTTGCAAAAATGCCAAGCCTTAAAGCATGATTTCCTTAGACAGTGTCCTGTAACACCTATTGTAAATCTGATGAGAAAAATCCAATTCATAGAGTGTTTTAAATCGAGTTTAAGCCAAATTTGTCGCTAGACATGTAGTGACATTTGGCCACCTAAGATTTTTACTCTCGATGCCTTTATCTGGCATACCACATTTGCTGTGATCAGGATGAGGTCAATATCATGTAGAGTACATAGATGTTCTATTTATTGGCCATAATAAAGGTCTTTATAGGACTCTAGCCCTAGATTCTCAGCTTCTAGCTGTTTTCCGGTTGTTGAACCTGAGACTCTTCGATTAGCAGTCCAACTAAACGCTGAGCCACAACTTCTGCAATATATCTGTATTCAAAAATTCAAACACAGGAATTTTTAAATTTTTCGATTGAATACAAATTCTGGGCAGGTTCACCACTTTCGTCTATCATAGCGGGTGATGGCGTTTATCGTTGGCTCTATTCAATATACTCGCCCATCTACATATCGTTCCCTTTCTGCGTTAAGCACGTATCTACAAAACATCTATTCTTCAGGAATAATTAAACGCATGTATCAGTAAAATCTTTCTATTATTTATAATTTCACAGTTTGATTAACCTGGAGGTCAATATGATGACAACCTGTCAAAAATTGACATGATTTTGACATGTGTATTGTGTTCGATTAAGGAAAGCTATTCTTTTTTTTAATTCCTGAAGAATGGATGTTTTGTAGATACGTGCTTAACGCAGAAAGGGAACGATATATACCTACCTATGTATATAAAAATGATTTCTAAAATGTGTTCGGATACGTTACTTTTAACTTGAAAAACTTGAAAACCACCGACTCCATTGCGGCCATATTTACAACCCAAGTATTAGCCCAGGAGTGCACTGAAGTAGATTGGTCAAAATTGGACAAAGGGGCGTGGCACCTCCCATACAAAAAAAACATTCAAAATCTTATATCTCGAAAACCACCGAATCGATTGAGTTGAAACTTACAGACAATCCTAGGTATTGGCCCAGGAGTGTTACTGTGAAGATTGGCCAAAATTGGACAAAGGGCGCGGCACCGCCCATACAGAAAAAAAGAAAACCACCGAATCAATTCAGTTCGAATTTGCAGACAATCAAAAGTATTGTCCCAGGAGTGGTCATTGGCCAAAATTGGACAAAGGGGCATGGCGCGTCCAAATTTGTTACTACTACGGGTTTGTCGTAATTGCAACCGAAAGGTTTAGGTAAAAAAACGTAAAAGTAATCGATTTGTTTTTCAAATTGATTTCCAAATTGCAATTGTATCTTTTTCGTTCGTTAACTTTCTTCACTGGCTATTTCAAAGGCAAATTATTGATAGTGAAAAATTTATGTGCGATTTATACAAAGTGATGATCATTTACAGTTCGATATTTGTTACGATGCCAAGAAGAGACAATGGTAACAGTAGCCGGCGTTCTCAGAATGGCCGCTGAACCAGTGAAGCTACCCTTCATAGCCTTCATTTTCTATTAAAAAAATAATAATTGAACAAAAAATATCAAACTAGATCTTGAAATATTTAAAATAACTATTTTAGGCAGAACAACGTTTGCGGGTCAGCTAGTCGTACAATAAATAATAGATACACTGCTTCATTTGACTGCATACTTCCCTTCAGTAAATTTTGAGCACGAGGACAGAAAAGTATTTCAGTGTCCGATAATCGATTCAACCAAACATGGCAGGGTGCTGGTTCTTGTATTCTTATTATTTTCTTTAATCTGTCTTTCTTTATTGCGTAATGGCTGTTTTATCAGTTATTGTATAAGTATACTTCATCATCATCATAATCATCGGACAACATTTTCAGTTCCGCGTTCATAAAAGTATCTCTTATGAACATATCCCATACAACGTACACTCGCACTCGGAGAGAATATACTACACCGATGACTGCGCTGAGGACCCCCAAGGGTAACAAAATACAAGAAAAGTCGAACGAACGAACGAACAACGAACGAACGACGACGAACACACTGATGATGAGCAAAACACAGCCCATTTTGGCCGTGTGCCATGTACTGCCTACGGCCAATGAAATCTCTTTATTAAAATTTATACGAAAAATTCGTTCAACAAGGAAGTTGGTGAATTCTGCGGTAGAACTACATTCTAACCCCCCGGTCGGTGAGTTCTGTTCTATTCTGTTCTGCAACAATATCGCAGAACTGGCAGCAAACGAGGTACATGATATTGTGGGTAGCAAAAGAGATATCGAGGACGAAGACGATGAAGCCGATGATGACGGGGACGATGATAAGATACACTTTTGCGCGTACACAATTCTTGTGAATTGATGTTCCGTGTTGTATCACATCCTTCGGATCGTTCTTCTCAATTTAAAAATTCTTTAAATAGGTATTTATGCAGTTCAGTTCAGCAATTTGGTGTCTTGCCTCTAACGTTCCGTCGATTTGCTTCAGCCCAATGCCGATATATTTTTTTTTTTTGCTCGGTTATCCTTCTTCCTTAACTGTGTATTTACAATTTTTGATATCACAATCATGCAGTAGTATAGTATGAATAAAATGCGCCCTTAGATGCGTGATATCTTCCGATGTGCTGTTCCATGTTCATCGCACAGTTATACCAATTTAAAGTTTTAGCTTTCTTGATGTTAGCAGCAGTGAGACAAGTTGGAAGACACGCGTCGACGATGTCGAAATGCGGATGTACTAATACCTATATCCCAGGAGGTATAGAGAGAATTTTTAATTGGGATATCCAGAACTGTTCAAACAGGATTTATGTTGTCGAATTAGTTTCTTCTTGAATGATGCTACATGTACGACGTCTTTCTCATGTTATGTTCAGCCGATCATTAGGAACGAACCAAGCAATGAGATATATACTGGTAACAGTCCTCACTGTAGCTAGGGGCTTGGAATCATAGTAGTTCTGTGTACCAAAGTTAGCAGAGAAGTAAAAAAAGGGACAAAATTCAAAGAACGGACTCATTTGAAAAAAGAGTGAATACAGCATGGTCATTGGTCATAACCATTCTTTGATATTTTTGGGACACGAATGCAGTCCACATCGGACTAAGAATCGGATCCGTATGATCCAATATGGAAAATAAAATGTTTGAGCTGTACTTAAAACTGTTTTAAAATTGTACTGAAATGCACTTAAAAAACATGCGCAAATAAAAATATATCAACTATATAATAATTAACATAAATAACAATTAATAACTTCATAACAGCCCTCAGAATCTCTGATAGCGCAAAGTACCTGGGACTTACACTGGACAAAAAACTAAACTGGAAATTGAACACCAATCAAAGAATGAAAGAAGCCACAGCAGAAACTTAGGGAAAACCTGTGGACCATCTCCCAAAATTAAGATCTGGATGAACACGGCTATAGTAAGACCTATACTGACCTATGACAGTCTCGTATAGTGGCCGGTAACCAATAAAGCCACTTACAGAAAGGCGTTAACGGAAAAGGTTCAAAGACTAGCGTGCATTGGCACCACTAGTGCGATGAGGATAACTCCAACCGCAGGACTTTGTTCTCTGTAATGCGTGAATCGATTTTGATTCTGGAAATTTCCCATGAAAGGTGACGTTAATATCATGGTTTATAAGTGTATTCGGTCTTTGCAGGTTTATTTTTTCATGAGTTATAGGGGCGTGGCACCTCCCATACAAAAAATGCATTCAAAATCTGGTTTTGAAAACCACCGAATCGATTGAGTTCAAATTTACACATTGCCCAGGAATGATCCTGTGAAGATTTCTAAAAATTGGACAATAGGGCGTGGCACCTCCCATACACAAAAAAAAAACATTCAAAATCTTATATCTCGAAAATCACCGAATCGATTGATCTCAAATTTCAAATCATCTACGCAACAAAATACACCACAAGATGTCATCATTCAAACAGAAGCTGGTCCATCTACACCCACCATCGATGTCAACCAAAGTGAGCCGATAATAACTTTGAATATGGTCTATGCTGAGATTCTGCTTGTAAAAAAGTTTCAACAACAACAAATTGCAGCTCTTCAAGAAAAAAACACAAAGTGTGAACAAAAAATCAGTGAACTCGAGCACTAAAATCTGCGTCATCATTGAAAGTGTCTAAGGGATATAATTATTTATGGACTAGAGGAGCAACCATTTACATGAGAAAGAAAGAAGGAGAAAATGTGGTAAAAATTACTTGCGCAGCTGACTTAGTTAAGTTGTAGTTTAGTTTGTAATTAAATAATGAATTCTTATAATTGTATAAATAATACCAATAATCACCTTTCTTCTAATATAGTTTGTGATAATGATTATGATCCTCCTAATATAATAGAATCTTTTTGTCAGCATCAAAATATTCGCAGTCTTAGGGCGAATTTTGATAGCTTCTTAGTACAAATCGAATGCCTCGAAAAGATGCCAGTTGTGATAGTGCTAACTGAAGTTTGAATTTTTGAGAGTGAACTGAATTCTTTTAATATTCCTGGGTATAAAATATTTGGCAATTGCAATGCGTCTTATGCTTCTGGCGGCTTAGTAGTTTTTACTAGAGATGGTTCTGGGTGTGAATGCTCCAACATCAACAGTATAAGCGCAGGCATAACTAAAATTGAGTTTTCTTTTAACAAACGAAATTATACGATTCTTTTACTGGCTACATACGTTTAGAAAAAGCGATTTTTTAAATGAATTGCAAAATATTCTCAGCGTTATAAAATCAAAAAACTTAATTGTTTTAGGTGACATTAATATAGATGTTCTACGAACTTCTGAAAAAGATACAGAAGATTATTTGTTCCTAATGGCTTCGCATGGGCTCAAAAGTATCATCAACCTACCCACTCGCATAACTAGTTCTACGATTAGTTGTATCGATCATATTTTTATCCGTTTAAGTAAAAATAACAAGTCAATTTTTATCGCCGATGCACACGACTATAGAATCACAGATCATCATCTTTGTTCTTTGAATGTTTATGCAAGTCAACCATCCACTCAACGCAATTCTAGCTTTAGAAAAATTCAGACAGATTACAAAAAGTTAAACGACCGTCTGAGACTTGAGTGTTTGGTACCAGTTTTTTTCGAGAGTAATCCCTCGTCAGCTTACGATCTGTTCTTTTCGATTCTGAATGACCATATAAAAAATTTCACTAATTTCTCGGTGTACCAAAGAGGTAAAAAATGTATTAAACCATGGATGACTACTGTTTTGTTGGAAAAAATTAAATTAAAAAATGATGTTGCTAAGAAATGCAAAAAAATCCACCAAATAGTCTAAAAAAGTATTACGATAAGCTTTGCAAAAGTACAAAAAAACTGGTTGCTGTCACTCGCGATCGTTTTTACGCCAACCAACTAAGTAGATTTAGGGGTAATGTTAGACAGGAATGGAGAGTAGTTGATTCCATCTTAGGAAAAGGAACGGAACCCAATGAGATATATGGAATTAATGATGGTAATGATACTAACGTAGTTGTTTCAGATCCAAATATTATCGCGAATACTTTCAATGAGTATTTCGTTGAAATTTCAGAGAAATTAAAACCGACTGTTCCCTCGTTTAACAACTGTAGCTGCAGCATATCTTCAGGACTCCTTGGAGATAGAATGCAAACCGAGAGTTTTCATTTCGAACACGTCAATCCTCTTGAGATTTACAGGCTGATCATGTCTTTGAAAAACAAACATTCTTGTTCTAGTGATGGTATCTCCAATATTGTACTGAAAAGAATTGCTTGGTACGTTGTAGATGTTCTGAGTTATTTATTTGACTTCAGTGTTAGTTGTGCAGTATTTCCTGATAAGTTAAAGTGTGCTGAAGTTCTTCCTCTTTTTAAGAAAGGTAACCGCAGAGTTATTTCTGCTTACAGACCGATTTCATTACTTCCATCATTTTCCAAACTCTTTGAAAAACTAATTAAAAAACGTATGGTGTCGGTTTTGAGTAAAATAAACTTTTTGTGGATAGTCAATTTGGTTTTCGATCTGGTATGTCAACAGAAGATGCTATTCTAAAAGTATGCTGTCAACTTTATAAGGGTATTAATAAAAATAAGTCCACAATGGCTCTTTTCATAGATATTACTAAGGCATTCGATATGGTTGAACATGATCTACTCTTGAATAAGCTTTACCATGCTGGATTCAGAGGATTTAGGTATGATTGGTTTGTCTTACCTAAGAAATAGAGAGCAAACAGTCAATATAAATGGGACCTTCAGCTTATCGCGTAAGCTAAAAAATGGCGTTCCCCAAGGCTCAGTCCTAGGACCTCTTTTATTTTTGATATTTATCAACTCTCTCCTTAAACAAAAGTTCAATGGCCAACCGATTGCATTCGCTGATGATGTAGCATTTACGTATCTTGAGTTTACAGACTTAGAGTGCATTTGTAAAATACAAGAGGATTTACAAACTCTAAGGTACTGGTTTACATTGAATAAGCTTGTTATTAGTAATCTAGTGGATTTTAACTTGTACTATCATGCTCACGACTGCAAACAGTTTTGTTTACCCCTTCACTCCTGTGGTAAGCAAAACTTTTCTTTGAACCGTCAGTGTTCCTCCAACTGTTTTAAAATTGAATCAGTTGATTCCTTCAAATATCTCGGGGTGGTGATTGACAGCAGATTAAACTGGAAGGCTCATATTCAACATATTAGGTCACATTTAATGCTTGTTATTCGGAAAATGTATCAATTAAAACCATATTGCTCGCAACGTGTTCTCAAAATGATCTATTATGGCCTGGCAAACTCAAAATTACAATATGGACTCGTTAGCTGGGGTGGAGCTTATGCTAATTGTTTTGGTTCCTTATTGCTTGCACAAAAACATTTGATAAGAATAATGTGTGGAAAAAATCGCTTCGCTCATTCTTTGCCCCTTTTTCGCAATCTACAGATCTTGCCACTAAGACACCTTTATGTCTTTAAAGTTTTAAGGGAGTTTTTTAAACAAAGTGGGAACTCTGCTACAAGATATTCCAGAAGTTATAATTTACGTGCAACTAATATGTCTCTAGTTGATGTACCCATTGCACGCAGAACTCATTTTTCGCGCTTTTATCTTTCGTCCGCTTCTAATTATTTCAATAAATTACCCATGATTATTATTAATTAGAATAATCCATAACTCTGTCATGTTCTTAAAAAAAGTTAAAGCCTGGATTTTTACTGTCGACTATGTGGGCATTGAAAAATTCTTAACTGTTTTGATTTAGACAAAGGGTTTCTATTTGTTTTCATCTGTTCTAGTATAGATGTTTTACTGTTTACACACTTCTTGTCATTAATGATTCTTGTAATTTTGCACTTGTTAAATTTTATCATTCTTCTATTTGTACAAGTTTAATTTTATAGTCTGTTGTACCCCACATCAGAATTTTTTTATCTTTCCTTTGTAATTGAGAGCCATTCACACTAACTTTATAAGTTACGAATGGTCTCGTTAAATTAAATTTTTTTAAGATTTTTTTTATATAAATGTAAGTTACAATAAGTTAAGTCAATTTGTAACATTGTATACCTAATAGTGTGGAATAAACTAAATAATAATAATATTTTGTACTGCAGAGCATTACTATAAAAACTGTTTATCATTTATTTCAATGAATTTGAAAATTGAAATTGTTTTAATTTTTTTATTTTGCACTACGAAGTGTGCACGGGGTTCGATAGTCTATAGATCAGTCTCCTTAATATTGCATACAAGATCCTGTCGCATCCGTAATGAGATAAAGGCACGTTCACGGAATTACCCGATTTTACACACGAAGCAAAATCAAATTCGGTCACAGATTGCACGTTTACGGATGAGACGATTCGGCCTCTGATTGGCCTGGCCCCTACCAGTGCGGTCTTAGGCCCGGTAAGTCCGTTAAGTCCATCTTGGATAAAGCCCAAGAAGAAGAAGAAGAATTGCAGATCGATATCCACTGTTTATCGATTCAAGGCCGCATAATAACAGCATTTATAGAGACAATCTATATAGAGCTATATTAAGCTCTTAACTTCTTCAATATCAAACATTAACATTTATGCGAAATTTACTAGCCAACACAAAAGGCACAAGTCCGTACACTTGGTACGTATACTTATATTGAAATTCGGCCTTATTCAATAGCTCTCACCTTCATAGTCATATGTATAAGAAACTTGCATAACATCTATAATTCCATAAGGAACCTTTGCAAATCTCACATTGTCCCTATATTTGCTAAAACTTAACTCGAACGTCCTATTCGCCATCCTACCACAACTATTTATGATTGCTGTTAATTGTTTGGCACTGTTATATGCCGAACAAGTCGACACTGCAGTGCCCTACAAAAGCTAGAAGCCAATACCTCCTGCGGTCCACACATTTTATACTTTCGCAGCTGTGTAACCTACCCCAGTTAGCTAAAGCTTGTATGGTGCTTGTGGTACATTGGTAGGCTATAGCACTGTGTATGTACATAACCATAAATCATTTACAGAACATTTACTACAACCCTATCGTCATCGCAACTAAAAGGTTCCAACAGTGCGCACAAAGAATATTATAGAGATACAAGGAAAAAAACTACTTTCATCTAAAAAGATTTTTCCATTTGACAGAAAGCAAAACTTCGACATAAACAATGCTTATAAGGACTACAGAAAAAAAATCAAAAATTCCCTTTCACATGAAACGCTCATTAGATGTGTGTGACATAATTGCAAAGGCGTAGCAAGGGGTCGCCGGTAAGGAAATATTAGTTCAGTTGCATTTCAAGGATTTGCCACACACGTATCACGGACCATCGCCACGTTTTACAAAAGACGAAGTGTCAAAAGGATTAAATGCGCGCAAAATTAAATGGAATAAAAACACACAAAAACGCTGAAAACGGCTCTCTGGCACTTTGTGTGTGTTTCTTGATTCGAAACAAAGGACTCTGAAGGAGCGCGCGCTATCGCTACCCATACTAGTGCACTGAAACCACACAGTGCACTATTATTGTTAACTGAATTCCACATCTGCATCATTCATGAGGAGCGCGAGTAAAGACCGCACACGAGCATTGTTTATGGATTCCTTTCCTGCTACTGCTACTGCTGCTGCCATTGCCAGAGCCTTTGCCTTTGCCTTCGATTCAATTCACTGAAGGCGCTCGCTCCACATGCTTGGCTCCATGCTGCCGTTGGTTGTCCTTCGGTTGCTTGTGCCCTCACTAACCCCCGCCTAAGTTTGTATGGGCATGTGTGTTGTATGTCGTGTGTCGTTGTTTTTCACCAGCACCACCCGACCCGACCCGACCTACGCCGCCGCCAATACCATATCGTCGTCTTCGTCGACGCTGCCGTCGCCACCGCCGCCGCCGCTGCTGCCACATAATCAGCTTTTACGAAACACTTAACTCGAAAAGGAGTCAACGAGCGTAAGGAAATAACTTGACGCTGCCTGCGATAAAAGCGGCTTTTCTGCCAACAATTGAAACATTAAAATTGGCCTTTGTGTTGGAGATGTAGTGTGTCTTCTTAGGTGGTTCTGGTTGGGACGTTGGCAGCGGCGGCGGGCGGTAGGGATCTCTCTCTCTCTCTCTCTTTTGGCGAAAAGACAATTGCTCCACAGTAGTGGCTCACTATTATGTGCTGTGTGTTCGTTTGCACTTAGGTCGGGTGTAGTGTGTGGTGTAGCAGCTCCTGCTTGGCAAGGCTATTTTCGTCGCATTGTGATTTCGCCTTTGAAGTAAATCTATGCATTGAGTTGTTTAATCCCTTTCTGTGGGGGTGTACTGTAACTGGTAGTACAGCAATAGCTGTGATTTGTGTGGTTTGCACGGTACTAGGACTAATTACTTTGAATGGCAAGGATGCGGTCGACGAATGGCGAGTTGTGTTTTCCCCTTCATTTTGCCATGTGGAAGGCAGTGAATTTCTAATTTTGACAAGCCTTTTTCGATTTGTTTAAGAAACGGCAGCGTTAGTATGAATAAACAGTGTAACGCTATACTCTTCAAGAAGGAGGAATAAAGCGTCCCAATCGCAGAAAATCGATAAATACAACGCGCCCGTATGCTAAAATCCCGATTTGTTAATTTATCAGCATAAATCATACGAGTCTTAAAATTTTTAAGCATACCGAATTCAACATAATCGTCTAATATGGCATCATACGTCCTGAAAAAATATGATAGCAAACCGTATGTTAGCATATTCTGACAACAAACAAATTCCTGCTTTCGGAGTAATTCAACATATCGTGTAATAGGGCATCATACGCCAGATGAAAATATGCTTATATGCTTAGAATTGTTAGCTGATGTATGATGATTCAACATATCGTCTAATACTAGCTATAGTATAAAGTGCAATGGTAGGGCACATAATTTTAAAAAGCCTGATGGAATACCATCGGGTCCAGGATTAAAATTGAGTGCTAAATTGCTAAGTTTACTAAGGATCATATCTTCAGAAAGTTCAATATGATTAAAAATGGAGGGAGTTGACGCACCCAAATAAGTAAACAAATATTCATCTAATAGTTGAACCGGCATTTGAATATACAGATTGGAAAAATTGCAATTGGAAATTGGATTGAAAAAAAAAAACTATTGCAGATATTGCGTGGATCATCGATTGACTGACCTTCATAGGAGAAAGAAGCAGGAAAACCACCGCTATTTTTTTGAGAATTATTGATAAAATTCCACAAATTGTTTAGCGATGATTTAATTTTTGATTCAATATCATTAATGTATAGGTTGAGTATAGGCAAGGTTAAGAGAAGTTTTTTGTTAATTTGCCATTTGCTTACATTCTCAAAGATTAGAATTTTACATACAAGTTTCTTTTGTCAAATCCACAAAAAATCCATTGTTTACCGGCATTAAAGCAGGCGTTTTTTCCGGTCATGTGATGTCGCAACATCACATCACGCAACATAGACTCTTTTTTCTATGGTGTTATTTTAAGTCAGGTTTATATGAACCAGCCACAATCTCCGGCAGTCCTCAAGGAGAATATTTGTCACGAAGTAAAGAACCTGTCGAAGTGGTAATCAACAAAAATGGGGCAGCCACTTAAGCGATATAATTTTCAAAACATTTTCAAACAAAATTTAAGTGCAAAAGTAATTGTTTTTTTTATTCTATTGCAAATATATAGCCTAGCAAAATAGTGTCATAAATGAAAAATTGCCCATATTTTATAGAACCAACAGTAGTTGTCGGTAGGCCAATAAGAATATTTTCCCGCCCAAATTAGAATTTGTCAATATCATGAACACTTTTACAGCATTCATTATCACTTAGCTCATGCATATTATAACACTGTTCGCCTCTGTGTCTGTACTGGGGTTGTGGTTTTCTACGCATATCCGCTAATGCGTTAACATATCTGATATATCCGTCGTTACACATTAGCAAGTAATTTACATTATATATTTGCAGAAGCTAAATTATAGTCATTATTCACGCATAAAGCATGGCAAATATTTCACTCGACAAGCAAGTCTGTTTTGCCTTTCTTTAATATGAAACAATGGGGTACTCCTTTAAGAAACTTTCTCGGCAAATGGAAGGGTAAAGTTAAGAAAAACATTGTACTTCCTGATACTTGCTTAATATTTTCTTTACAATGGAATATATATTTTCCTTGCAGCGAATACCTACGGTACAAGAGTATAGGTATAGGTACCCGCAATCCACTTTTATGGAAATCGTTACGCACGCCGCCGGAAGTGCGTGTAATGGAGAGAATAATGTAAATTATAAAAAACATTTGTGAAAAATTCTAACAGGAAGTGCTCGTTTCCCCTGGGAAAAATGTTTCTTGAGATTTATACGCAAGTGAAATAATATTGAAGGTTTTTTTTTTTGTATACGAGTATTAAAAAAGTTAATAGTTCAAACGAGGGTTTGTCCAGGGATTGCGGTTCGTTGTGGTCTGCAAATGTAATGGAAATGGAATGTGTAGATAATGGGAGAGGTATGCCAAGTATTTGTTTATCTCTACAAAAAAAGTTAGGATTTATTGCAATTGTCCACGCGGTTCAAATTTGCATCTTCGGTTGGCATGCAAGTATTGAATGACCACAAAGTGCCAAAGAAAATGACATCATTTTGTGAAGCGGAATTTTGGTATAAACTTTGACTCGAAGAACTTTATGTCTGCTTGGTTAACTTATTTACTTTTTATTTATGATAGTGCTGCAATATGGGGTGGATTTGGGCCTCAATCAACAACCTAAAGCTACTTGACAACCAATTAAATAAATTAACCATGTTCTTCAAAGTGGTCATTCATATCGATTCTAATTAAGTTACAAATGTGGTTGGTTACAAATCTCAACTCGGGCTAAAATACCACCGTCACATTTCTCTAAGATCGTTAAATAAGCATCGGATACAGTCGGATTGTGTTTTAGAGATCCACACACTCGGTACTGTGTGTAACTTTATAAATAATGCGCATTATTAATGTTGTCTCATTCGTTCTGAGAGGGTACTCTCCTTCCGACTCCAACAATTTCAGTGACTCAGATTATAGGATAATCTATACCCTGCAGATGAGCGAGGATGCTTGTAGTTATAGGCTTGAAGTTATTCAGGCTTACCGGCAATGGCTTGACCTATGTAAATTAAGCTTGGTCTTCTTCCTTGCATCTGTCATGATGGTTGCGAAGTGACTTTGATCAAAAGTAAACCAACTTTTTCTATTCACGTAAACGGCCTCTGGTATAAGTTAGAATTATAATTATGGTTTTATGCTGAGCACTATTTGTTCACAGAAGGCGGAAAAAAAGATTAAGAGAATAGGGGCAATTCTCCCTATGTGGCAACTAATGCAATGAATCTCCAAACTTTTATTTTTTTCAGCCTTATAAGAATAGTTTTTCTACAGATGTTTCCTTTCAAAAATATACCTATAATTTTTAGGACAAATTTCAAGTTGAATATTGTTGTTTAAGATTCGCTGTTGTGTTTTAATTGTTCATTATTTAGTTATTTTCGTTAAACAAAATTATGTAATACTTTGTTAATTTTGTACTATCATCTTGTGACACACTGTACCTTTAATTTGTAAAATCAAACTCTTGTTTCTTGTTCAGTTGCATCACAACAACAATGCACAGTCAATACAGATCGCTCTCAATGCTCCTCGCACAAGTGGAGAGTTACGCACAAGCGTTGTTATTGTAAATAACCTTGTTCGCGAAATCGCTCGATGATTGACTTTGCATTGTCGGTGCTGCTGCGAGATGATGGTCCATAATCTCTTTCACTTGGATTCATCTCACAGCCGGAGCAACATCAATTTTGGTAACTTATTGTAATAAATCTAAGTGTGGTTTGATTCGCTGCGTTTTCTTAGTTTGATTTACTTTCTTGGCAATTCCCATTAATAGCTGCTGCTAAGACAAATCAAAATTCGTCGATTCTTAATCAATTGTTTTTGAGATCAATTTGGAAATTATGTTAGAATTTATGAGCAAACGGCCGGGTGGACAAAGTTTAACGAATATAATGGCTAACATTGACCACTTATATTTTCGACGTTTTATAGGCTTATCCATAGGTAAATGCATAGGCACACTAGACCTAGCTTCTCACTACCATTCGTTTGAGTGATTTGTTTTTATTTTTAGAACGAATGGAAGACATCCACTATATTATAATAATAATGTGTGGCATGATGCTCCAAAATGCGTTTCGCCCCGATGTGGTGGGTGGGCTCATCAGTAGACGAACCACCACATCTGCCTAGACGCACATTTTACTCGATGTTTACCGAGACTATTATGTGATTTCACAGCCACAAGTGACTGTGAACCATACCATAAACCTAAACGTGTCTTCGGTCGAAGACAAAAAAACGTATAGGATTTATTTAGCCGGATGCCTGGCTGAATCAAAATGATTTCACATTCGAAAAATCAAAAATGTGAATAAAGTGGAGTGTCAACATATTATTATAATAATAATGTGTGGCATGATGCTCCAAAATGCGTTTCGCCCCGATGTGGTGGGTGGGCTCATCAGTAGACGAACCACCACATCTGCCTAGTGCCTAGACGCACATTTTACTCGATGTTTACCGAGACTATTATGTGATTTCACAGCCACAAGTGACTGTGAACCATACCATAAACCTAAACGTGTCTTCGGTCGAAGACAAAAAACGTATAGGATTTATTTAGCCGGATGCCTGGCTGAATCAAAATGATTTCACATTCGAAAAATCAAAAATGTGAATAAAGTGGAGTGTCAACATATTATTATAATAATAATGTGTGGCATGATGCTCCAAAATGCGTTTCGCCCCGATGTGGTGGGTGGGCTCATCAGTAGACGAACCACCACATCTGCCTAGACGCACATTTTACTCGATGTTTACCGAGACTATTATGTGATTTCACAGCCACAAGTGACTGTGAACCATACCATAAACCTAAACGTGTCTTCGGTCGAAGACAAAAAACGTATAGGATTTATTTAGCCGGATGCCTGGCTGAATCAAAATGATTTCACATTCGAAAAATCAAATTATTATTATAATAATATGTTGACACTCCACTTTATTCACATTTTTGATTTTTCGAATGTGAAATCATTTTGACATCCACTATATAAAATACAACGTCCGTCTGTTGGTTCATCCATAACTCGAGAACCATTTATCCGATTTTTCAGAAATTTTACCGATTCATAGCTTTATTGCCCATTTAGGTTTTAAAATAGCCGCAAGGCGGGGAGGGGGGAGTATATCTAGAACTATTCTTGTCGGATCAGGACAGGTTGCGAAGGAAGGGGTAAAGGTAAACCGATGGTAGGGGTCTCTGGCACTATTCGGACAATTTTAAACAATTTTCGGATCAATAGATGTTACTTAAGCAGGATGAGTGGGGAGAGGTAAAGTGAGTGGGCCAAGTGGTAGGACTTATCTGGTGGAACAACTCGGCTGAAGTTAACATTTCATTCAACTTTGTAATGGCGACAACCTCAGGATCAGTATATGTTACTTAAGGAAAAGGGTAAAGTAGGTAGTGGCTCTATCTGGATCTATTCTTCCAATTTTAAAAATGCTTTCAGTGTTGTAATGGTGACACCCACTCTGCCACTTGAGCAGTACCTATATAATATCTACCTATGTTACTTCAGCACGGAAAGGAGAAGTAGGCTGATTTTAAAAATAATTTGACTTTAGTATTGCTCTAGAGACGACTCCACTGCCCAGACAAAAATTGTGCATTTAAGAAACTAAAGAAGTATTAGGTAAATATGTACTATATAAATTATTTCCTAACTGAAATTTATTTTTTATAACATTCTAACAAATTTAAAAGCTTTGTGAAATAATATCAGTTATTAAAATAAACTGAAATTAAATAAAACTCCCTCAACTTATGATTTTTGATCGAAAATATGTCGATCAAAGTTACCCAAAACCAAGTCAAACATTGACCACCCTATTTTTGCTAAGAAACTGCCTCTACGTTTTTATTTAAACATATTTAAGCTTTGGAATACTAAAGTACAAAGGTAAGTCCCTATTCTGGTGTAATTTATTTTCCGCTCATACAAAAAACGTAAATGGTACAGCTGTTTGAAATTTAAAAGTGGTCAATTTTAGCCCGTTTGACTGTAAATAAAAATGTTGACGATGAATTATGTGATCCTTTAAAGTCGACGAAAAGGTAGTGGGCTTTGGTTTGAAAATCCTTTTGATTTTCAGGTTGTGCTTTAGTATGAGTAATTAGGTATAATGATCGAACTGCCTGGCCAAAAGGCATCACTTGTCGACTAATGTATTGCCGGGGTATGCCGATGGATTGATCTTACAAGAGATAAGATTAGGCCCACCCTTTTTGTGGGTCGAGTATATTATGAATCTGATGATAGTCCGGACATTATGTTTCTTCTTTTTTCTACCTGTATTTATTTAATGTTTTGGTGCACTCTTATATCAGTTAGTAAGTCATCAAAGCTCGCTGCATACTTGCTGTCAGCTTTTTAATTTATAGTTCAGCCTCTTTTTGTAAATCCACTCTTTCTATTACCCAGTAACTGTTGGAAATGCTTCTTAAATACATTTGTTTTAATATGTGATTAGATTACTAGATTTCCTTTGCTTTTTTAGGATAATGCATTACACCTCAAAAATGTTAGATTTTTAATACATTTCCATTGGTTGTTATTAAGGCACCGAAACTCTTCAAACTCCTTGAGGTGGGTGACCGTTTATAGGTGTAGGGTGTCCGTTTTTTAAATTGGATCTTCTTAATCTCCCCTTGACTTTATATTCTTCCATCGATGTTTTGCGGTAATGTGTACCTATTTACTTTTTCTAATTGTCCGGTAATTTGCATACTTTGCATACATCATGGGTATATCTGGGTTGCCAAGTTACATACCTACGTTTGTTTGTCCTATTTGATTCTGGATACTTCCGGCGCCGATTAAAATGACGATTAAATGGATTCTCGGCCTTGAAGCATAAATCATATTTTTTGTTAAATAAAATATAATGTAATCGATTAGTCGTTAACAGTTTTCTGTTTCCTTTCATTGCTTACCGACGGAGGTGTTCTCATTTTCCACCTTAGCATTGACCTTGCAATTTGAACGTCTTACTCGGAAAAAGGTCTTTATATCAAGCTTGTAGAAGATTGTGTCAGATTGAGCCTTATAAACCAATGGCAACTCTCCAATTTCAAACACAGCGAATTAATATCCTTGCTTCCATTCGTCAATAAAAATGGTTTTGCATAAGCTTTAGCCTCCGATTCCATCTAATCTGGTTTATATTCCTATCTTTACTACTCATCACTATTCCACCATATATCCTCACTCAACGATGACGAAATATAGAGTTGCTAGAAAGCATTTTGCAAATAACGTCACCCGTTACAATAGAACTCAAATATTCTACACAAATTGTTGAATCGCATTTAAACAGAAAATAAAAGAATCGTAAAACTAAAATCCTAGCAATTATGAAAAACACACACCGTAAAACTGGCATTTTGTTGTATGCCGTCGGAATGTCCCCAAAACGAAAACACCATATCCATCATGCAAACCAGTAGCTATATATGGTTGCGTATACGCAACAGTACACCCAGCCCAATGCTAAACGGCCACTCCGGTTTTATAACCATACCCATACTCACTATAAAGCAAACCCTTATGACATAGAGTAAATCCCTCCCCCTTTATCACAGCTCTTAATCTTATATTTACCTTGGCTAATTATATATGCGACTGCACAACGAGGTGAATAATGATGAAAAAAGGAAGAAAAACGCGAATAAATTGTAATGAAAACTACAAAGTAAAGCAAATAATAAAAATTAAAAACAAGGAGGCGCCCACTGCGGGGACAATGACAAACGGGGTATAGTAGTGATGGTGGATACTAGAACAAAAGGCACGGCAATGAAAGATAACACGTGGATTGTGGCCTCTTCTGAAGTTGGCCAGGGATAAAAAAAAGTACCGCGATGGCCCACCCGTCCTACATGATGACTTTTGCTATACATACTCGTATATGCTAGTCTTTACCTGTGTGCGTTCGGTTAATTCAAACGAATAAAACAAAAATAACAAAAAAACACAAGAAACGAGTCCTTGTTAATTGGTTTATTTTATGAAACATTTTATTCCCTTATGGCCTCTAATGGCGACCTATTAAGGTGAACACAGCACCAGCAGTAGCAGTGGGAGCGCTCAAATCGCGAATCCATTCAGTGTGAGGCGTATTTTCACTTCTTCTTTTTTTTTATAGTATATTTCAGGTTTTTTTGTTGCTTCTTGTTCTCCTTTATTTAATTTTTATGCTCCAGTTTTTTTTCTTGTGATTAATTTTTTCCGCTGTATGACATTAGCGTTAAGGATCAGCCAAAGAGAGGGAGAGAAAGAGAGAGGGTGATACGGGTACGGTTGTTGAGGTGATGTTGGTTCTGAAGGATTAACCATGGTAGAGTGCCGAGTACCGGTGGAGTAGGCGCTCGTATTTGTTGTGTGTTTGTGCGGCAAGGTAATTAAACATGATAATTAAATAAAATTTACGACCTGAATATGCGACTGATAGTTCTTGGAATGCAAAGTGATTTTGTGTATTAAGGCTTATTTTCATTTATGGCTTCTATACACAGATGTGGGGATTTGCTTGACAAAGCTCCAAGTTGTCCTATGAATGTACAATTCACAAAGCTATTGAAATTGCGTGGATATTTAGGAATACATTTGATATAATACCTTACCTAATTGTGCGTGAATAATTTGAGTTTAGGCTGACGACACGGCCCAAATTTTAGTCGTTTCGGCAGTAGGTACCTGTTTTAGGATCAGATTGTTTCCTTCTGTTAATATTTCGTCATAAGACTCATTCATTTTCTATGACTTGCTTATGCATCATGTGGGTCGCGGGCTCAAGTGGACCCTCCATAGTTTTATCGTTTAATATGACCAAACCACCGAAGCATGGACGACCGCTGCGTCCGGAGAAGTAGCTGATCGACATTGATCTCACGTATTCTGGTGTTGTTACGATTCAATCATAAAATATGGGATTTTGAAAAATTCGACCTCTAAGGGGATGAAAAATGTGATACTTTTATTTTACTTTAACGACCTTTAACTTCTCATAACATTCAGAAAACTTAATAAATTCAAAAAATCTTGAAAAAGTTTTTAAACAATACATCCCCGAATATTTTAACATATCACTCAGCTTTCTGCTCTATTCAGGAGCTGAGCTATTTCACCAAAGGGAGAGACACGCCACCTTGGCGTACATATGACACCAAAAAGAATATGTATATGCGAAATAAAAATACTCAAAAGAGTATTGCTACAGCAAATGGGCAGTTGGCTGTTTGATAAGGATGAGTAATGTTATAATATACCCGAGGAAGGCATGCCTGTCGTAAGAAGCGACTAAAATGGTCGTCTTGACTTTGAGCTGTTCTTTGTTCGTTTATGAAGGGGAAAATAATGAGGGCGGCGGAAGGTACTCTAAACGGAACCGACCAATTACGATTATGCGATTATAAATCCCAATCAGACCTCCATTTCCTATTCATTGAGATCGGCGAACGATTTTTAAGCTTTTTTAAGGTTCCGTTTCCATATGAAGGAACCTTATTGCTTTCGCTACGATGTCTGTCCGAATCAACTAAGCCAATTTTGTACCTAGGTCTATCTCAAGAACTAATTGACGTAGAAGGCTGAAATTTGCATACGACACAACATCAGATATGTATAACCTCTAGTTAAACGACAAATACCAATGATAGCGATACATTGATTGGTTTTGGAGTAATCAGTAATTTAGTCAAAAAAATATTTTTCTTCTGATTATTATTGTTGATTTACAAGCATTTATTTATTGATATACATATTCCTATTCTGTAGATCATATTCGTAGCTATATATTTCTGGACATTTTACAAGATATTTACAAATATATGTCAATATTACCATATATAAAATACACTTTTTTCTTCATTCTCATTCATAAAGCATGTTCTTTTAATCGTTTTCTTTCTAATTGGAATTGGATGGAACTCCAAGAAATACTCATTTTCATACACACACATACATAATATTGTTTCTTCTTTCGCTCTCGGGCGTCGGCCTCGGCTCGCTCGGAGTGTGTCGGTCGGGGGCGGGGCGTGCGTCGGCATTTCATCCATGATCCACCGATTGGTACGGTACTTCGACTGTTCTCTTAAGCGGCCCATAGACACCACACTTGTGTATGCACCGGTGTATTGACACCGGTGTGGCATTCCGCCATACACATCACACCGATCGAGACACCGACGGTGCAGACACAAGTGTACTGTCTATGGGCCGCTTAAGTGTCTCGATCGGTGTGATGTGTATGGCGGAATGCCACTCCGGTGTCAGTACCAGTGTTGCCCCCCCCATCTGGTTGAAAATGTAGCGTGGCGGATTTAAAGTGTAGTAAAGCAATAGGCGTGTATTACTGGAAATCTTTCCTAGCAAAGTAAAGTAAAGTAGAATCTTCAACACGCAATTACAACAACTACGGAAGTGTCAAGTAGAGTGTAGTTCTTGTAATTGCATATTGAAGATTCTATGTACTTTACTTTACTTTGCTGAGATATAGATGTCCAATAAAACACGGTTAATATAATTTACTTGAAAACTCGGAAAAACACTTGTGGAAGCAATTGCTTACATAAGAAAAACAAAAATCAATTATCCAAGGATAATTTAAACTTTTAATTCAAGAAGATTATTAAGAAAAATAAATAATTAATAGAATAGTATAGAATACAATATCTTATGAACTAATATTTACATATTAGGTTCGTTCGGATACTTTTTTGCAAACGTAAAATTATTAAAAATTTGATAAGAAACTGTGCGAATGCGACCACGTACTGAGTATATTGAAAAAAATGAGAGAGAAATCCATTTCCCCTCTTTGCATTTTTTCGTAATTTTCTACTCGCCGAATTTCGACTTACTGAAAAATGAAAACTGTCATCTAAGTGACAGCTCAAAAGTTTGACAAATAAAACTCTATTTTTTCGTCTTCAACGATGTCGGAGGAAGAAGTTGTAATTGAATGTTCTCCTAGAACTTATCAGCGCATTCAAAATGCTAGGTTTAATAGGAATTTTAGCTTATAAAAAATTCAAATCCAACTTATTTTGTAGATTCTGCCGTTAACGTTTATTTTACGAATGACGAAATGACATTTCTTAAGCTTGTAAGAAAACCGGTCAAGTACTTCTCTGTAAATTGAGAGATTTCTCTCTCGATTTTTAAGATTTGACATTTTTCATTTTTCTATGCTAAAAGTACACGAACGAACCTAATATGTATTTCTCAAAAAAGTGTTGCATTATGGTAAAAAAAAATGGATTAGCGTAGGTTATTAATGATGAGGGTGGGTTAAAAACTCCTTCTACGTGCCTTAATAATTCCTTCGATTGCATTATTGCATCCACAGTAGAAATATCTAAATTATTTCGTAAGTCGTTTCACTACTATGAGGCATACTACATAACGTTAGCATGTAATTACATAAGTTTGTAAATGCTGGCTTTCCTTCGAAATTCTTGGGGCTTTTCAAATTTACCCAAAATTGCACAATATCTTCAATATAATATTCCTGTGGAAATAGAATGTTCTGCGTTTGCATGAAAATCAAAAGTGCTTCGCAAGTGCTTAAGGGTCAAACACAATATTCGATATAAGTTTTAATTTCTTTTAGATTTTTATTTTCTGAAATTTTGAAATTGTAGTGTTTTGTGAATATTTTACGAATTTTCGTAGTGACTTTTTGAGGGCGAAAAATGTAGGGAAAACGCTACAATTGTAGTAGGGGGGCAACTCAGTACACCTGTGCAGACACAAGTGTGGTGTCTATGGGCCTCTTTAAACTTCTTCGTTTCTAATTGGAATTGGAACTTCAATACTCATTCTCTTGTTTCTCATGGGAATCTTTGTATTTTTATTATTGGTATTGCTAATTGGGTGGAGCCAAGTCGGTGGATTTTACAAAGAAATTTCTTCCTCGTGTTTGTAGGGGGTATGTCCAGCCTAGTAAAGCGGCCCATAGACACCACACTTGTGTCTGCACCGGTGTCTGTGTACGGAAATGTGTGCTGTGTGTGGGCTGGTGCGCACACCGATTTTGGTGTCAGACACGGAGCGAGTAAAATCAAAAGTTTTTGATTTTTGGTGTAGGTGTCTCGATCGGTGTGATGTGTATGGCGGAATGCCACACCGGTGTCAGTACACCGGTGCAGACACAAGTGTAGTGTCTATGGGCCACTTAATGTAGTGTATATCTAGGTATGTAATACGTATAATTATGTATCGAAAATCGAAGTAGGTATAGATTTACATTAAAACTGACGAGTGACGATGACGACGTTCTTAACTATGCATGTACTGTACCTATAGGTACGAATTTTAGAGGGATTCACATTACTGGAACTTTTTTCAGTAGGTACTTACTAATGATTTTTTAAAGCACAGTTTCAATATTTATCAATTCAGAAGAAAAACGAAAATGAAATAATTTTATATATGTAGGTACCTAATTTCAAAAAATTCTCAATTTTTGGTAAAATTTGTTTAAAATTCGGTTTGTTTGAAATGGTCCAACAGCTTCTTCGAATTTAATTTTATTCCTGTAATTGTTGACTTCGACACCAGCATCTAGTTCGCGTAAAATTTTGCACTTATCTTTCATCGATAAAAATCAATGCTAATTGAACTTATTTTTCACACAAAACGTAAAAATAAATACGAGCCACACAAGACATAACTAAATGTAAAAATATAACGAAGCAGGTACATTAACATCTATACCTAACCTATACAAATGGCAGTTGTTGTCTCTCTATAGCCTGCAGCTGCATTTAAAACTTAAAGATAAATAACAGTTATTTAGTCCCTAATATCGCACGCAAAACGAGCAAGATAAACAAGAGAAATATAAAAACTTTTACAAAAAATTCACATTTTAGAGGTTGAAAATTTTTGAAGTTCACATTACCTATAGGGATGACAATGTAAAGTTTTGCCGATTCACATTTTAGAGAAATTCACATTATCGGTAATTCACATTATCGAGGGACTACTGTACCACGCTCCATTGTCCAATTTTTACCAATCTTCACATCTCCACATTTGATCTCAGTCGGTTTGGTGGGTTTCGAGATATACGATTTGTTAATTTTTTTATGGGAGATGCCACGTCCAATTTTGACCAAACTTCACAGAAACTCCTTTGAACCAAGAAAAAACATTCTACTCAAAATTTCAGCTCAATCAGTTTGGTGGGTTTCGAGATAGGTATACGATTTTTAAATTTTTTTCTATGGGAGTTGCCACGCGCAATTTTGAATTATCTTCATAAAAACTTATTCAGGACAATAAAAATAACTTTTTTTTTTTTTTGGTTTTTGTTATCTATGTATGTATATCTAGACATAGAAGATAGAAGATAGGTATATAACCCGGTAAGTGCAACAATCTCGCTCTTTGTACTGTATTTAGATTAACCTTTGATTTGGCACATCCACTTACAAATTCCAATTTACATTCTGTCTCCTGTCTTCTTCACTCACTCTTAATGTATGTAATGTATGCGCTGTATGCTGTATGCTATATAATATTATGTAAGTCATCCCTCGCTGTCTTAAATAGGTCAGCAGGTAGGCTATCTGCGGCAGAAGTTTTCATACATTTAAGGGTAGATTTATGGCTATACCCCCTTCGCTTTAGTTGTTCGGACGAAAGTCGTGGCTGTCATTGCTAAAGGTCAATTCTAGAATTATCACTTCGTTTTCTGCGTTTAAGAGTCTTCAGAAGCCGTTGTTTCATATCTTCATCGCTAACTATAACGTATCATTGTTCTCTATAGGTCACTTTTCCTTGCCCCCTTGCCTTTTAGTAAATCTGTCAACCTCAGCATTGACGGAGGACCCCCAAAGTTCCTTTATTCAATTTTATTTTTTCTCTAAAAAACCCAACGTTCTTCGTTCCGTTTTTGCTCGTAGAACTGACAATTCAGTCAGTAGCATTTTTTATTGCTATGCAATTATTTTCGCTGCATGCCGGAACATTTTTTATAAAATCTATCAAACGGCATATTTTCTTTAAGCCAACAGAAAAATATTTACATTCCGCTGCGTTCAAGGACATTCTCCAGTCCTGAGAATATATGCATTCTTTCAATCTTTCAAATCGCCCAGTAAACACAATCAGACTTTGATCACGATAACGATTGAGAGAAGCACAGAACTCGTAGAGAAAATCACTACCGCACAAGAAACACACGCAGATAAATGTGTCATAAATACACAAAGCACGATTGCGTACCCAAGCGTTGAGAAGACGTTTGCACTTTCCTTAAGGCGGCGGGTGGCGCGGGCGCGGGGCTAAAATTCAATGAGGCATATCGCATGCAATGCAAAATTGCATTGCGTGCTATAAAGGTAGTACACCAAGCTATGTAAGGTGCTGTGAATTCCATTTGAAAGGATATCTACATATTGCGTGTCCTTTTCAAAAGCATTCACTTGTTCAGGTTTTATAATAATTCAGATCATTTGCAACTTTGAAAATCGTTATGAATCGTGCCATGTTTGTGAATTTTACAGAACCAAGCCCCCCGCCGGCCGTGCTTGCTCTACTCCAAACCTCGCCTTAATCTGTGCAAACTTGTTAAATGAAAAAAAGCCTTTGTGCGTTTTCTGTTTAAAAGTGCGCTGTAATTGAATTCAAAGAATTTATAAGAGTTTCCAGTTTCCACTAGTTATACGGCTTCTATCTGTCTGCAACTCAGCTTCAGCAGTTTTGAAAGAACAACAAAATACCTGTAGCCATGTAGCTTCAAACTTCATAATTTATTTTTAATTAAAATAATTTTAATATTTATGATCCTTGCTGAAAAGAAAATGCAATTTTCCGTATGTACGCATTTACCTCTGTGCTGTCTGTTGCTATAGAGTCCCTGCAGCTTCAATTAAAATGTTTGCTACCCAAAAAGGACAATTACAATTACGCAATTACATTTGGTCTCTTCTCTGTATAGCCATCATCTAACTTCAATTAAATTGCAAAACGCATTTCACTTAGCAAATAAGTGTGTGCTGAATGCGGTAGCAACGGGTGAGTGCCTACTTCCTACCCTTGTAGGTGGCTGAGTGGTAAATGACAGTAAAAAAAAAACTAGCCCAAGGATATTTCGTTAGGAAATGCTAACTGTATGCATATACCACTTCAGTAGGCGCTAGTGTATGGTGCGTTCGATATGTATATTGTGTACTGTGTAGTCGCTGGGGCAAACATACAGGTTCTTTGCCTTCTTCACCTCTAAAAACAGAAAACACACTGAACGTGTTAAAATTGTGTAATGTCCTTTAAGCAGACGGATGTAGAGAATGTTATGCGTGTGTGCATCGCTTTGCCATTAAGAAAAGCAACAGCTATCTTCAACTCCCCTCTTGTATATCTGCACATGTTAAGTAATAACTGCCGTACCTACCCACTCAAGGCAAACAAAAACAAAAACAGAAGCAAAACACCCCATATCCTTAGCATAGCACACGTATGATAGTGAACAACAGCGTCCTTAGGACCTAGGAGCAAATGTGCTCTCCGTCTCTGCGCCATATATACTAGTATAAATAAATAAACAAAAAGGGTGCCCAAGGGTAGTTTAAACCAACAGCAATGACGACGATGACAAAGGGCATGAGACAGCAGGAAAAATAGCAACAGTATCAAAGCGGCCCCACATCCTGTTCTCTACCATACCGGTTAAGCACCACGAAGCAACGAAAACCACAAGCAAAAGCAAAAGGGAAGCAAAGCAAAAATAATAATAATAACATTTACACTGACATATTTTTGCAATTAATGCGTAGAGCAAGGATCAGCATTCGGATTGATGCTACGCAGATGTAAAGTGTTTAGTTTTTTTTTTGTCCTTCCTTTTGCTTGTGTATTAGAGTTGGAGCCCTTGTGTGCTATGGGGACATGTTGCGTTTATAAATGTATATATATTAACATGACAAACATGGTGTGTATGTGGGGGCGAAAGGATTTCTAATTGAAACATTAAACTTCATTACTGCCATCAGGAGAATTGTTCGGCTAATAAAACACCAGAATCAAATTAAAGAAAGAAATAAAAGTGATGATACCAATATTGGATGGGGGATGGATACATTAACCACAGGAGTTCTTTATGTTTGTAAATATGTAGTAGATATGTGCTGTGACCTGTGAGCCGTTTATTTTTGTTTTTAATTTTTTTTGTTTGTTCCAGAAGTCTACCGCCGAGAGTTGTAAATACACTCATACTAACAGAAGGGGCTGTTGTTTTTTTCTTAGCTTGTATATCAAATGGATTACAGCCAAGGGCGCATATTTGTCACCATTCAAAAAATGAACTGAAATACAGTAGTTACCATATCTGTAAGCGAAGTAATTTGTTTGGGTGTGCTCTAATCCGTAGGGAATAATAACCTTGATCCGAAGTTAGTAATTAGTAGAATGAGAATAATGAAGATGGCATTTTGTAATGTAAAATATCGTTCACGCGGTGAGGGCAGTCCTTGATAACTTGGTATAAATGTGGGACATATCAGTGGGAGGAGAATTTTGTTTACGAAGTTTAATTGTAACATTATTTGTAGTATTTTTTTTATTTTTTTTTTTACGAACTACTTTTTGTGTGCACTTAAATAAATCAGAAATTCTCGTATTTGTTATATAAAACTAGCTGAATATCCCGGCTGCATGAAATTAGGCCCCAATGAAAGATCGCCCCAAAAATAAATGAAAAAAGGCACTAAAAATTGGGGCAATAATTTATAATGAAAAATGGCCCCATTCCATTTATGAAAAATTGTCCCAAACAAATGAAAAATATCTTTTTTCTTGTTTTGGGGCCTTTTTGCATTTTATTGGGGTTGATTTTTCATTTAATGGAAATTTTTTGAAGATCATTTGGGGCATTTTTTATTTTCTTATCTTGGTATCAAAACAAAAATCTACTAGAAGAAACGCGAATTATACCGTTGTTACAGGGCAGGACGTTACAAACAATAATTCAGGACGTTACATATTTCAAGGAGTAAATAACTTCGAAGGAAATAAGGTCGAATCGTGTTTATTTCCATTTTGATTGGAAATAATGTCGAATTCCAAAAATTTTTGCGTTCGACTCTATTTCCAAAAAAAAAAAAGAATGGAAATAATGTCGATCACTTCAATAATGATTATTTCAGCACGCCTACTCCAAATCTGACAGTAAAAACAAGCAGGGGCAGCATGTCCCCCCAAACATGTTTCACTGCTTAAGGGGTTTATTTTTTTAATTTTCGGCATAATTTCCCTTTTTTTCGACCTTTTATATCATTTTGCTATGGAAATAAAATCGACCACGAAAAAAGGTGCGACATTATCTCCAATCAGGAAATAAACACGATTCGACATTATTTCACGGCACCGATCAGTTAATTGACGAAAGTGCGAGCGAATTATTAACCTGTATTTTCTTAAATTTGTTAAAGCTTAAAACATGTTCAGATTTGGAAATAGATAGCTTTTAATTTAAGCTATAGAAAAGCCAGCTCGGTTTTTGAAATAACTTTTAATTTTATCTTTACTTTAGAAAATTTAAGAAAATAAAAGTTCAAATTTCGCGCGAATTTTTAACTTTTATTTTCTAAAGCTTAAAGTCAGCTTTTCCTTACTTACTTACTTATATGGCGCTACAGTCCGGCGTGTTCCTGGGCCTCAACTTACACGTCTCTCCAATTAACCCGATCTTTGGCTAACCGCCTCAAGTTGGTGCAGGTCTCCTTCGACTTGTGCCCGTCACCTACGGCGAGTTCTTCCTCTACTGGATTGTCCCTCCGGGTTGGAATCGAAGACACTTCATTCCGGAGCGTTGGTGTCGCTCTACATGTCCTAGCCATCTTAGACGACTGATGCCACCTCAGTTTTTGAAATAACTTTACTTTTATTTTCTCAAATTTTCTAAAGCTAAAATGTAAGGATAGGATGTAAGCTTTACAAACAGTTTTTCTACTTTTTCTTGAATATTTGTTGTAATTCGTGGTTTTCATTATGTTTGGGGTGATATATCATTCTTTTGGGGTGATATTTCTTAAAAAGGCCTTAATATTTAGAATCTAAAAAAATCACAAAGAATACAAAACGTTGTTGTTGCTTACTACACTCTAAAAAATGCATGTAAAATTACTATGAAAGTGTATGTAATTTTGAATGTAAAAATAGGCTACACACGACAATAGGTAAAAAAAAAATTTAAACACATAATGTTAGATATTACAAACATTTGTTGCAAACATACACATTTTGTGTACCTTTCAAGAACTATTGTTCAATAATAATCTATTATTGTTTAAACATTACTCTCAAATTTTGTTTAAAAAACGCCTTTTGAAATTTACACAGACAGTGTTTGAAGACCAACAACCAATACTTATATTTACACCCATCTGATAAAAGTTACACATTTTATGTGTATAAATTTGCAATTCGATTGTGACTGACGGTGCATTTGCGAGCTCATACCCTTACGTGATCAGACCTTTGACTGAATCAGTTGAAACTCTTGCGCTCCCAAGTTCCATCGCATCGTTTTGTGCGTACACGGTTTCTGAAGTCAATTTGGCGTTTTTAATATAAATAATATACATTTTTAATAAATACCTTTAACATTTTTGGATTGTTTTATTTTGTTTAGACAGGTTCACTGCAGTGGAGGCTATTGAAGCATCGGCCAGGCCGATGATAACACTTTTACTTGTTTTGAATAGACTTTCTGATCCATGTATAAGTTTGTTTAATTGTACACATTAAATATTGAAACCAATTTTAAGCTTTTTAAAGCAAAATTACGCAAAAAAAATCTAATTTTAAGCGTTTTCGTACACAATTTTATTGAAATTTACACATTATGTGTCGAATTTTGCTTCAAATTTAAACATAAAAGGTTTGAATTTACACATTTTATGTTGATTTATAAACATTTATTTTTTAAATTCTGTTGGATTTTAAACATTAATTATGTAAATGTACATTTAATTTGAACATCTTAAGCGTAGAAATACGCATTTATATTTAAAATGATAATGATAGTAATGATAATGATAGTAAAATTACACGATTTTTTGTTAGAGTGTACATGTACATATTATATAATTTGTTGGGGCTTTTTAAATTTTTTTTTTTGCCTTTTTTATTGGGACCTAATTTCATGGAGTTGAATATCCCATATAGCTCGGGACCAACATTTTCAAGCTATTCTACCCTATAAAAATAACCAACATTTTTCATTGTTTTAGCAGTCATATTTAGGAAATTCGTTGACGGTAGAGAACTGCCAGCTTTGAGAAACCTACTCTTGGTTAAAAATCAAAAGTTTACAATAATTTCTATAAGATCTACATTTACCTACTTAAAATTTCAGTTTATTTGGCCTAATATGGTTCTGGATAATTTTTATTTAACAGGGGATAGATTGTAGAGGGATTTTCGTTTTTAAATTTGAGAAGTAGAATGTGAAAAGTTATGCGTAAACTAACTGCAACATAGAAGAAAATAAATTCGCGAGAAATCAACAAGTTGACGGCAACGCACCCTTGAGAAGGAAATTATCAAAAGTAGTATAACTACTAGAAGATGCGGCCCGAAGATGGGCCAACACATCCGGACACCGCTTGTTCAAGACCAGAAACGGACTACAAACGAACTAGGGAAATTCTTAAACTAAGCAGGGCAAACCTGAGAATAGCAATAGGCCATTGTCTTCTTAGAAAGCATGCCAAAAGACTAGGACTTTCAGACCACTAAGGTACCTAGTGTCTTTTGATGGTTCTCCTCACAAACCTCTGTTTAACCTAACCTGACTGAAACACTAATCAGATTTTTTTTTTCGGATGGAGACTAATTAACAGACAAAGAAAACCCGAAAAAAATGTATGTTATTGTAGTTGTATGCATCTAGGATTATTCTTCAATATTGCGGAATCAAATTTTAATATTTCCAATGACGTGACGCGAATACTGGTGAGCCAACTACGATACACTCATGAAATAAGGCCCGAAACACACATGCGATTTCAATCGCGCGACTTTTTAGTCGCAAAAAATGAAGCACACACAATCATTTCAATGTGAATGCGCGCACATAAAATCCTAAATTATGTGCGCGCATTCACATTGAAATGTGAGTGTTTCATTTTTTACGACTAAAAAGTCGCGCGATTGGAATCGCATGTGTGTTTCGGGCCTAAACCGGACGAATCTCTCGCAAAGGCGCATATTTGGATGCAGCCTTAAATGATAACTTGGGCCAAGAATAAGTCTATAGACGTTGTTGGGCAGATCGGCTTTTAATAATGCATCTGAGATGTAACAAGAAACAGTACAATAAAACAAAGGAACGTATGCTTAATTTCCCAAAGAGTTATGGAACTCCGCACTGAATGACAGCATGCTGCAGATGTAAAGAGAGGAGGTCAATGTCGTTGGGCTTATGAAAAAATCAAACAAAACAAAGAGATTTCTTCTCGGTTCTACGAATGGTAACTAGTATTTCTTGACCTTGAAATATTGACGTCACTATGACATCCGAAATATTCCTCAAGTGGTAATACTGTATGAATTTAGTATACAAATCTGCGGAGTGTCACGATTTGTGGCACCAACACCAACTTCTGTGCAAATGACCTGCATATTATCAGCAATACCTCTAAAATACAATCGTGTCAATTGGTCGCTCGACATGTTATGGATTTTGGCTCAGAATGACACCCGCATGACAGTGCTGTGAGCTCGGGTGTCATCACTCTCATGAACTATAGGTAGATTACATGACAATCTGATGAGTGAATTTGAGTGACGTTAGCATGTCAAGAATTGTCACTAGCATTTATAAAAAAATGGTATGATTGGTCGTGAAAAAAAAAATTAAACAAAAGCGAGCGAAAAATACAATAATTGTGGAAAGTCTTTACATTATCCACCTGTTTAGTTTTTAAAACAAGTGTGAGTATTTTACACAAAAAATTATCTAATTGCTTAATTATTACCTATTCATATTCTATTCAGGTATACAAGTTTGCTGTTGGGCACTTTCTTAGTTGGACACAGCTTAGTTTACTCACAACTCTTACTTTTAACCGGTTAATGTTAGTACCTAAGTGGCCATCTATATATGCCCTGGATTTGAATCAAGAATCAACTCCTTCGACCTACTTTTGTGAAGAGTTTTTATTTTCTTATTTTTTGAATACAATTGAAGAAACTATGATTCTTGTTTAATGTGTGTGTGTTTTCTTTTTCTTTGCAGGATGGAAAACTTCCAACAAATTTTCCTACAACAGCAGTTCCAGGAGCATCAGCACCTAAACCAAAAATCGACACGAGCAGTAAGTACCATAGTGATAAAAACTTCTTCTTCTCAGTGCCATTTCTTTCCCTCGCAATATGTGTTTATATAATGTCTTCCTATCTGGCTTTTAAATTTACACTTGAATAAGCGGTAAGACTCTCCTTTACAAATTACATGGTAGCATTGAAGAATTTATTTTTTTCTATAATAAAAGCAATATCAACTAAGGAAAGAAGTAAACTCCTGAGGAGCAACCCCTTAGCTCCATCCGCTTTAGAAAAGTTTCTTATAGCACTTCACGCCTCTGATTCTGTGTCTGGGAATCACTTTACTCCGACTGAGCGAAACATCTTTCCGACGTTATCCACAACAGCCTCAGTGTGCCATCATTTCATTTGCCAACACGAAAGAATGATCACCTTCGGAAAAACTTTGTCATTTAATGTTTTTCCGGTTCGACGGTGAAAGTTTTCTCATATTTACCTGCTAAGGAGCCGGAGAAAAACTTTCATTACAAACACACACACATACTGTCATAGTGTTCGAATGCGATTGCGAAATGCGAATGCGGCGCGCGGCAGTCATACACATAAAGTGTACACGTACAGTACACACACTTTTCCAATCACTTTTTGATGATATTTTATTTAAATCAAAACTCGCTTCACCACCGAAGTGGTTGTGGCGGCGAAAGTAAAGCAAAAGGAAGTTTTTTCTAACTCGCAGCGGCAGTCTTGAAAGAAGAGAAATGACCAATAGTGTGTAGGTATGGGAGTGATGGAACAACGAATAGTTCGTCCTGTTGGTGGGTGGAAAAGTGTTGCAATGAATATGGCATTTGTGATTTATTTGCATAAGGATTCGAAACTTGTTGAGACGCAAAAAGGATTGCTTGTCAGACGATATTATGCGGATATTAAAATCTCATAAAGTCGTTCAGGATGGCTAAATGGTAAGGAGATTTTTCTAGATTTTTATATTTACTTTGAAATTGAGGTCATCTCGGGGTCCGGTAGGAGTCTTACAGATTTGGTAAATATATGTGGGCGAATGGTTTTCTTTTGGAATCCTCCCATCAATTTTGATAACTAGAATACATCTATCTATCTTTTCCGCTTCAATAATCAGAGGCGCCATATGATGGCTCCAATTGGCGTATGTGACTGCATAGATACTTACCAATAAACTTTCGCACACTTTCAAAATAACTCGTCGCTTTCTCTTCTGAGTACACTTGTATGTACCTACCTACTTGACGAAAAAAAAAAGAAAAGAACATTTGTCTAGAACTCTTCACAATTGAGTTTTTTTTGCGGTCATTTTTGTTTAGGTACTAAACTGATCTCGAATAAGACAAATTTCGACTTCTGTCGCTTTGTCGTGATTTGCCCCTGACTTTCGTATAGTATAAATTCCGTGATAGTTCCCCCAGTGTAAGTGGCTCTGACTAAATTTCTGACAGCCAGCTTGATCGAAGATTGAACTTGCGCCCAAATGCAAACGAGACTTGACTTAACGTGGAGAATGACAAACAACCTCCAAAGCTAAAAAAGTCTCTTTTAAAATAATTACCACTTGTATTGCTACCTACATGAAAATTCATGTAAATCTGCTGCTTCTGTTGTACCTCACACGGATTGCAAAAGATATAGGTAGGTATACGAATATAGGATATTAAGAAAAACATTTGCTGTTTTTTTTTCTTACAAAAATAGGTATGGTGGACTTTTTTTTTTAAATACCTATGTACTTCTCCCGGGAAAGGAGAACCTATAACGCTTCAACGCCCCGAGATGCTTGCAGATGTATGTTAGTTCTGCAATTAAATTGCTGCAAATTGCGTAGTCTTCTGGAAATAATTTCCCAGGAAGCGAGTGTTCCAAAGTTTGCTTGTCCTGTAACAGAAGGAGTTTTGGATAGCTGATGTTCTCGTGGTTATCAAGTGTACTGTATGGTCATCATGCTGATGCAGCCTGTCTTGTGGAGTGCCTAAAAGTTGCATTTCGAAGGATAGGTAATGTCTTTGAGTTCCTCAGAAAATCTAGATTCCTTGGAAGTACCTATAGAACCTCTTTGCTCTAAATAGGTAGCTCAACTTAGCGGATGCCGATCTTGCGATATAGGATATGTGGTCCTGCCATGTGATTCCTGAATTGACTGTGACTCCTAGAAGGTGCATTGAGTCCTTAAGACTACCTACAACTTCCATTCAATAACGTTTGGTTAAATTCAATTGATTTCTTTGTGGTGCATATGCTAAACAAAATGATGTTGTTGCTTCTATCAAGGCACCTGACTAGTAGAGTTTTTGGCTGGTTTACTCGGCAATATTTTAAACAATTCAAGGAATTCAAGGTAGTAACCCGGCCTCAAATCCTCTCTAATTTCAAAAACGCAAAGCAAGTGAATTACGGCTGCCACAAATAACTAAATAGCTAGTCATAGAAATAATCGACTAATTACAAATCAAAGCAAACTTGGCTTTAAAATATTAGGCGACATTGCTGCACAAGAATACTTCGTTTATATAAAGAGTCGTTCAAGAGTCGTCCCTCTTATACCTACCCAAAGTTATATGGTTTATCGATCTCCGTCCTGTCCAAAGGAAGTGGACTCGCTCGTGGGTATAAGAAAAAGAAAATACCCACAAACCCAAATCTATGAAACAGTTTCTTCTTCATTCCTTCAAAAAATGTGCATATATTTTTTTTTAAATTAGTCCGCCTATATAGTTAGGTGAAACGGTAAAGAAATCGTCAGCCATTGAGAGAAAGTAGGGTAGGACTTAAAAGTGTTTTAATTAAGAGCTCTGTGTATTTTAGCCGCCCATGTATAAACGTAAATGACTGATTGTGGTAAGGCAAAATTTCGCCTTATTCGGCAAATGAAATTTACGCCAAGTTGAAGAATTTTCATTTGAAGTGAGGGATTGTGAAAATACTCTCGTTTTATGTTGTCGGCAATGGGAATAATAGGTATCCTTTTTTCGTGGGTTTAATTTTGCAGTTAAAAGAGTAGAAAAGGGTCGCCTAGAGAAAGGGTTGCATTAAAGAAAAAAGACGATCAAACCTTTTGCGAAATATTTTGTTTGGGTTTCTGTTGCTTCTATATTTCACCGAGAAGAATAAGGCTCAAATACAGTTAGAGGTGAGGTAATTTATTAATTGACTCTATAATATCGGTCAAGCAGTATACAATGTGGGAGCTAACTCGCCGCCAAATTGAAGTGAGATGGAAATCTCATAAGCCCCCATGGATGGGAGCAAAACACTCATCGTTTTATTTGAGTTGATCCTTAATGTGGCTGCAATGCACACAATTTCCATACTGCTCGTAAATTGCGATATATTCCTCCGTTCTCATGGCCCAATACATTCCGCATTATATTAACCAATGTATGCTTTTTAAATTGCCGCAAAATGCAAGCAACATATCCCCATCATAATAATCCGTGAGACACATGGGCTGCTGCTGGAGCTGGTGGTGCCTTGTGGCGCAGCAACCTACCCACAGTCAAGGATTCCAAGGATGATCGGGCTAAAAATCCTATGCCGCCATGAAATATTCAAATTCATTGATAAAAGCTTTTATTTACTCCCAATCATAAATTTTCGATATTTGCTATAATGGATGCTGCTGCTGCTGGTGGATGATGGAGATGTGCAGAATTTTGGGTAGATGGGGGGGAGGGTAGGCGGAGCATTTAAAATTGCTCTTGCCGAACAGATGGGCGGAGGACTGCGGTGCACAGTGGTCGATTTGGTGAGTGTAGCTGGACTTAAATCATAAATAAAAGACATACCACTTTTTGATTACTCCAATTATTCTATATACTTTCTAAAACCATTTCTAACACTTCAGCAGGAAGGGGTTTGCTATGTCTCTTTGGTAAATCACGTATATCACTTATAATTGGGTCAGATGAAATTAGCAAATTATGTAACACGTCAGTATTGGTGGAGATTCGAGACATCTTTCTTGAAAATGCTGCTCTGTATGTCTTATAATCCTTTTGGCGAGCTTCTAAGACGTCCTCAGATAGTTGGCCAATAGGTATTGGGAACGTCTCAATAATATCGGCACCATGAAGCAAGATTTTGTGAACGCTCACTGGCATTCTATACCACTTATATTTATCGACAAATAACTTTGCGGTATCCAAAGTGTATTTACGGAATTTGGTTGTGTCGATTCTTAAACCAGATGATATTGTTTTTAATATTATTGCGAAGCGTTCTACAAGTCTTTGCTCGATTCCGATTATTCTGGCGGTTTTTGCGGGGTCCTTGAAAAATGTTCTAGCAGTGTTTCCGTCATTTGTGTTACCACCACCTTGTTTTGGAAGATCGACTAGTATACCGAGTTCAGACCTAAGCTGGTTTTGTAGATAGGTTTTTTTGTCTTTTACTATATTCTTGGCTGCATCTCCTCTCGCCTGCCAACTTTCCGTATCAAGTTTATATGCTATATGTAATAATGCTTCCATTAATCTTATTTGTGCGTGTAGAGTTTGCAAACCATAAGCAAAGGCGTTAGTATCACATGATTTTTTTAAACATTTGTCTATATTATTCATCTCTTTTGGAGATGCCTTACATATATAGCAAACTGTGCTTGCTCTATTTTTCATTACCGCGTTGCACGTTTTACCATCAACCATGGTTTTGAATAGCGTGTGAGTAAGACGAACATTTTTTTCGTTGAATTTCAAATAAGTGGGCTGTAAAGAATTTATTTGTATCTCCATTCGATTAAACTCTGCGATGGTAATGTCTGTACTTTCTTTTGCGAATTCAAATCGGACTGGACGACAGTATCGTGGTGATGATGTTTTAGAATTTATCCATATTGTTGAAGATTCGGTTCCACTTTTCTTCTTAATTTCTAGAGGCATAATACAAGTCAATAGTATGTCGGAATCGCTTGCAGAAGCATCGACTAAAAAATTTTGCTTGTAACGAGAGTGCCCACCACTACCATCAGATCCCCACTTCCAAGTGCATTCTAAAACATCACCATTTTCACATCGAAAATCAAACATTTCACCTTGCGCAACGGAAATTCGTTGTGCAGTATGGTCCAGTAATTGTTGTAGCTCAATTTCACATAATGTTTCTGATATCTTAATTGAAGAACTAGGTGGATAACAACGCTTTTTTGCTTCCAGAATGGAGTCGTAGCTTGGGTAGATATTTGCATTTCTGTCTTTAGCACTTTTTTGTAGATGTTTATACTGATGTTTCGTTAATTTTAAATCAGCAATTAACGCTAAAGCTTCATCTGGTGTATACGGGACCATTTTTTCTGTTGGCTGAGTGATCAGTTGTTTTAAGCTTTTGGGTGAAGTAGTAACGGTTTTTTTTATAACTTCAGCTACATTACGTTTTCCTTCTTCTCTGAGCTTCGCTTCCACAGCAAATGACAGTTCCTCTGAGGGTCTATTCAAAAGATCTTGAATTTTTCGTTTTTTAGCTTTAACCCCACTTTCGTTAAACTTTTTTTCAGGCCTTCCTCGTTGAAGCTTTTGTGCTCTTACTGAAGGCACAGGTATTTTAAATTCTTTTGAAATCCATGATCTTTCAGATTTTAAAAATACATTTAATGTTCGTTTTCTTGTCGCCCACTTTTTAAAAATTCGTGATACAAACGTTTTTGTATATGTGTGACACTTTTTGTGATCTTTATCTGAAAGGTCCAATATTAACAGCTTTGAGAACACATATTTTAAAATTTCGTTTGTACAATCTGAAATTGTGGATCTAAAAAGTCCGTTTTCGCGTATAAAATAAAATACGTCTTCTCGAGAAATATACGGACTGTTTTGGGGACCCGCAGTGTCACCTTAAAAAACAAATTAAAATATGTTATGGCTCATATTGGCGCGTAATTTTTACATTTTATTGAACTGAAGGACTGCACTTTTTGAATAGAAGTAGTTTTATAATTGGACTCCGTGGTACTTTTTTTAAAACGTCCACTGAACTAAATATTAAGTTTTCATTGTTAACTCATTTTGTCTTTACAAAAAAAACGTCCGTTATGTTCTAATTATTATCACGATCAGTTCAAAAATTGATTATATTTATAGTACTTACTTCCAGCTGTTTCATTAATTTCCATGTTTTAACTTCTCCCTTTGAAATAAGTTTTAAATTCACTTTTTTTGGGGAACAGGAAATTCGCTAATGGTACTGCTCTAGAAACCCTGAATGTAAGCAATGACTTAGCGATCTAATGGCTTGTCTACGATAGAGTGTTTGATAAAAAAAAAACTCATGACTGCTTATTTGGATACCGTTTTCTCAGTTAACGGAAATTCAAGTTATTGCAAACATGTTCATATTTCTCTTTTTGACCTGTCATCGCGTACTATATCGACCACTGTGCGGTGCCGAGAAACGAAACAATTTTTGGGGAAGTGGAAAATGTTTGTTTCCTTTTTTTTTGTTTTCTCTTGTTCTCGTTTGAAATTTAAATTTATTCAGGCTTGTGCTAAAGCGTCGTATTTTAGATGGATAGCTAAATTTAGCAAATTTTCTTCTCTGTTACCTGGTACCTAAATTTCTTTTTTCCACTTGGGAATTATAGTATCTACTGATGTCTACGAGTATACTAAATTGCATCACGAAAGGTGGAGGGTGTATTAAGACATTTTCGGAACTATTTGACAGCAAAGAATTTATGCCAAAAAATGTATTCATATACAGCCATGTCATGCTAATGATACATTGCCATCGAAACGGAAACCACTGGAACATTCCAATATAGGGGGGAAGTTATTTATTGGTTCGATGTCGATAGATCTGACATTAATATTGGGTACACTTGATGCTCTTATTTATTTCGAAGGGAAAGACATGCAAACATATAGCGGCCTGTTCTGAATTAAAAATAAAGACTTCCTTATATAGACCATACATACTAAATATTATAACTATTTTTATTCTATACCTAAATTCTTTATTAAAATAATTCATTACAAAAAATTGAATTTACAAAAATGTCATGGCAATTACGCAATCAGACTGATCTGACATTTCGTAAATTAAGTACAATTCAGTACAAAAATTTGAAATTCGTATTAGTTTCTTAAATATAACTAAATCTGTGATAATACTAAAACTTCCAATAATATAAGTAAAAAATATTGTATAAATCGAAAGTATGATTTAAGTATTTTGTTTTAATAGCATTTAAAAAAAAATTGGAAACTATTGCGATACCTTATAGTATTTATATAATTTTGACCAACCGAGAAAACCGTTTAAGACGAAATCTAATTTATTAATAGAAAGTGAACTTTCTTTGAAATGCAATGACAATCTCTGACATTTTTTTAACAAACTGCTTTCAAATGGTAGACATCTTCCCGCCCATTTCTGAACAGGAAATTCTGGAAGTTCATTTTGATAACCTCCACTCTCGCTCTAAAGACGGTGCTGATAGCCATAGGTCAAAGTTTATTGAACAGTTTAAAGCTATTTTGGTTTCTTCGCTTTTTGGATTAACATGTTTGGTTAAGTTCCAATTATTTACTAATATTTACTTTTACTTATCTGGCTCCCGACCCTTGAAGAGCCTGAGACACTGCAGCCTTCCAACCTCTACGATCCGGGGCACGTTGCTTCCAGTTGTCCAGACCTAGCACTCTGGCATCCGCGATGCCTTGGTCGTTGAAACGGAGGTTCTGTCTTCCTTTTCTGCTCGAACTTGAGGGCTGGAATTCGAAGACCCTCTTGCTGGACCATTATTGTCTATTCGGTCGATGTGGCGGAGCCAATGTAGTGTTTTGGCTTTTTGGACACATTTTGGTACAGCTCATAGATTTCGCGATTGTATCTTCTCCTCCATTCGCCCTCCCGCATACAGGACCAAAAATCTGACGTAGTATTTTTCTTTCGAAGAACTTCTGATGATTTGCAATTGAAGAGAATCAGTATATTGTCCGGCAGCATCATTAACTTGTCCGCACATAGAGCAGAATTTTAATATTAATTTCAGCAAAAAGGATTCCATTACAGATGCCATCAATATTAACGAAAGCAAAAGAAGTGGACTCAGAACACAACCTTGTGGTACTCCTGCTGAACTATTAAATCGTAAACTTACATTCCATCTTACTCATCTGCAGTGGTTGTTGGTAAAAATGCTGAATACGTGTACGTTGACAAAAATTTTATAGAAATTGTAAGTAGGAGTTTGTAGATTTATGCTTGACTGTTTACAGTATAAAATGCGTCCACAAAACGAGAGTACCAACTTTTTTTTTATGATTTTCTTCAAAATGTCTCCTTATAGAGAAATCGACCTCGAAAAATGCTTCAAGTTTATGAAATATCGGGCAGTAACCATTAAGGAAAACGGAATAATCTACACTGAATAATCTACAAATCGATTTCAATTTCAGCTAAAGAAACTGAATTCGTCTAGCTGCATCCTTGATGTCGGTTAATACAAATATCCAAAAGGGAAATACAATTTTTAGCGGTTGAAGATTGCCACTAATCTCTTAACCAGAAACCAGGGGTTTCGTGGGGGTGGTGGGGTGAAACCTAGCAAATCGCAGTTGCGGCTTCTCTGATAGCCTCTTGGTAGCGATGCCATTGATCGTTGGTATTTGATAAAGGCGAAATAGGACTTTTCGATATTTTGAATACGCAAACGTTTAGCGTTAAATCTGCTCACAGTATTTCTTCGTTATTATGGAGTCTGAAATATCTGCATTCGTAACTTGACTAACAATAAGGTAAATGCCTATAAATTGCTGCAAGAACTTCACAACCTATGAATTAATTACAATGTTTAAGTGAATGGGCCTATTCATAGACAGAGAAATTAATTTCAAGCCACAAAATGATAAAAATATTGTCACTACAATATCCGAAAAATATTCAGATTACTTTGAGATTATTTTACGAGTGAATTCTACTAGAAACACTAACGAAATCGATTTATATCGTTCCTCTAATGCTGTGGTTGTTCCAAGGGTAAGAACGGAACATTTATAAAGGGTGGGTCATCTTGTTGTTTCTTTTTAAATCGTAGGTTATTTTGACACTGACAGCTTCTTCCCGCTCTAAATTTTGACAGAAAGTCAGTAACATACCTCTGCGGAATGAAATGAGTCGCTTTATGCTTGAACTACCTTGGGAAATATTGAAAACTTATTTCCAAAGTGAGTGATGTGTCGCTTAAACACAAACAGTGCGTTTATTGAAAAGAAGTTTTGGCCGAAATGAAGCACCCACCTCGCCTACTGTACGCAAGTTTGTGCAAAAAGTTCGTGAGACTTGTATGCTAGTGGACTTTTATGTATGCAAGGCTAAAGGAGGAGGCTGGAGAAATGAAACGCTCGACGACCAGTTTCAGACTAACTTTATTCTTCCAGAACTTACGCTAATTTCTTACATACTAACTAGAGCTAATTTCTTACACACTAAATAGAGAGAGTAATAGTGCATGTAATACACCATACAGTGTGGCTAACAAATAATATTTTACATTCATATCACTCCCCCCAACTTAATAAAAACTTCACCATCTTTTATAGAGTATAATGTAAGTATGTACAATCCATTTATAATTCAAGTTCGTATTCTTAAACATATCCGACATATACTACATATAATGTAGTGCTTTATTTCATATGTATACTTATAAAATATGTATATATAAATATCTTTTAGGATTTTTAAACTTCTTTAGATTTTTGTTTTAAACGTTCGGATCTTCTCGGTAAGCTTGATAAGGATGCTGAACGTCTTTTCCTACTCGTGAAGTTAAGCCGCACGTGTCGTGAACGAACAATATTAGAAGGTGCGAATGACACCTCTTTGAAATTACATTTCTTCAATTGAGATACATGTGTATTCTACGGTTTCCGTCAATATTTTTCAAATAAACAACTTTGCCTAACTTTTTTTCTATGATTCCAGGAATCCAATTGTAAACAAGATTATTTTTCATTTTGTATAAAATTGTATCCCCTGGATTTAAAAAGTTTTGTTTTTTTCTATGGCTTACGTTTATGGATGGCTTCTTGACACTGTGTTTTTTTAGTACTTTTCTGTTTGTCCGAGGTTTTTTATTTAAGTCGATTGCTCTTCTAATTTTGGGATTTACATCATCAAGAATAGTTTTAGGTCTAACTTTAAATATTAGTTCGTTTGGACAACAATTAGTTGTTGACGATGTAGTGGATAGATATTTTAAAAGAAAATTGTAAATCAAAAGTTCGATTGGAATGTAGTTATAGTTTGGATCCATCATCAATTTTATTAGTGCACTTTTAACAGTTTGCACCGCTCTCTCCGCAGCCCCATTGGACTGTGGATGGTATGGCGGGTTCTTTAAACATTTTATATTAGGTATTATTCTGACAAAATTGCAAAAATACTTCCGAATTGAAGGGCGGTCCATTATCCGATACTAATGTGGAGGGCATCCCAAAATACGTAAAAAGAGGTCTTAAAACGGAAATTAAACTTTCAACAGTAGTTCGGTTCATTATTTAACATCTATCCATTTCGTACAGCTATCTACTATTATCACATAGTTACATCCCTTCAAATAAAAAAAAATCTAGGTGGATTCGTTCAAAAAATATTTTGGACTCTGGCCATGACTCATGCTGACTTGGCACTGGTTTGTTAAGACCAAAAAGACATGCTTTGCACTCCCCGAAAAATGTCTCTATAGCACAGTCAATTCCAGGCCTCCAGAAATATTGTCTGGCTAAACTCTTCATACGAACGACTCCGATAGTGATTCATGAAGGAGAATTAAAATTGACTGATGAAGTGCGTCTGGTATAACCAGACGTTCACCATAAAATAAACACCCTTCATCTTCAAAGAGTGATAATCGCTTATGAAAAAATGTTCTTAAATTCTCAGGAACGCTATTAGGCCACCCTGTACTAACCATATTTAGTACACTTTTCACTTTCCAATCTTTTTTCGATTCTTCAGCTATATCTGACAGCTTAACGTTTAGATAGTTTGACAAATTCAAAGATCGTACGCTATCTTCTTCAAGACCAGTGGGGTTGGTAAGTGGAAGCCGTGAAAGCCCATCCGCATTAGTCATACGCGTTCCTTTTTTGTATTCTATCTTATATTGGTACATACTAAGAATCACCGCCCAGCGCTGAATCCTCGCTGCTGCCACTGCTGGCGTTCCCTTTCTAGGATTAAAAATTTCCCATAATGGCTGGTGATCTGAATAAATCGTAAACGACTTCCCATAAATATATTTATGAAACTTTTTCACCGTAAAAATAATTGCTAACGCCTCTCGATGTAGCTGCGACTATTTCTGTTCTGCAACACTTAATGTGCTGGAAGCAAACAAAACCGGTCTCTCGACTCCATAGACAACATGTGACAGGATCCCGCCCACTCCATATGGGCTGGCGTCACAATGCAACCTAATTTCCTTTTTAGGATCGTAATGGGCTAACACATTATTGCTCAAAATTAAGTCCCTACTCTTCTCAAAAGCCGCTTCACAGTCAGCCGACCACAGAAAACTAACATCTTTTTTTGTTAGATAATAGAGATCTTTGAGCTCAGCGGAAAGGTTTGGGATAAACCTTGAATAATAATTTAAGAGTCCCAGATACGACTTCAACTCAGTGACATTTTTAGGTTGTGGAGCCCTTCGAATTGCCTCTAACTTCTTTGGACTAAGTTTTATAACGTCCTTACTAATTACATGACCTAAATATTCAATTTCTTTCTGAAAAATTGGCATTTTTCATATTTTACTCGCACATTATACTGTTTTAACCTTTCCAACACCAATATCAAATTCTTCTCACAATCCTTCAAATCTGTACCTCCGATAATTATGTCGTCGATGTAACACCTCACTCTACCAACACCTCTTAATATTTCGTCCATGATTGATTGAAATATGGCAGTAGCCGATTTTAAACCAAAAATCAATCGGCAAAACCTAAAAAGACCCTTGTGAGTATTAATGGTGAGAAATTCCTGACACTGCTTTTCGACCTCCATCTGTTGATAAGCCCCTTCCAAATCTAGCACACAGAAACAAGAACAATCGCACAAGCTCGCAAAAATATCCTCCGATAGTGGTATAGGAGAATGATCGGTAAGCACCCACGGATTGACAGTCATTTTACAATCGACACACAGTCGAATACTACCATTAGGCTTTACCACCACCACCACTGGTGATGCCCAATCGCTGTACCTTACAGGATATTATGATACCTTCAGACAACATTCTTTCGATTTCCTTCTCTACCTGGTCCCTACGCCGAAAAGGAACCGTATATGGCCCCGAAAACACCGGCACACTACCTTCGTTCATTACAATATTTGCCTTGAAACTCCGAATAGTACAGTCATTTTTGTCACCATGAAACACATTGTTATATTTGTGCAGAATATCTGGCACATATAACGAATCACTCTCCACATTAGCACACAAATCTTCCTTTACCAATAAGCTTCTCCAATTCGGAAATAATTTATCCAGGCAGGATCTTCCTAACAAAGGCACGAACAATTTTGGACCATCCACTATAACCAGTTCCAATTCAAACACTACGTTATTTGGTGATAAACTAACCGAAGCGTTGATAAAACCCACTACAGTAACTTTGTCCCCAGAAATAACATTTAAAGTCCGACTGCTCTTCAAAATCTGAGCATTCCTATATAACTCATTAAAACTATTTATGTGCATAACCAGCATAACTGATGTACATGCACCAGTGTCAATTTCCATCCGTAAACGTTGGCCATTACAAAATAAATTTATATAAAGTGGATTATTACCTGATTGCAAATTATGTATACAGCCTAAATCTATGGAATCACTAGTTTCAAAATTCGAATCTTGTTTAATTGAACTTATTTTATTACCTCGGTGTCCGTTATTGCTGTTTCTACTCCTACTCTTCGACCTGTGTCTGCTGTTATTTTTTAAAAAACAGTACTTTTGAATGTGGCCATATTTGCCGCAGAAATGACATTGCATGTGTCAAATTTGTCCTCGTTGTCCTTGAAAAATGTCGCACGGTTTGCTCTTCCGTTTTTTTACCATCCGATGAATTTCTTCCGCCCCTGGAACGACCCCCTGCGCCTGCTCCGCTCGAATATCTTGTGTTAATTGCATGCACTGCTGCTGATGAAGATGCTCCGCTCATGTGCACCATCTCCAACTCAATCATTTCCATGTTTAACGCTGTCTCACACGCTTTCTCAAAGGTCAAGTCTCCCATATCAATAAGCTTCGACTGGATCTTTTTATTTTTAATGCACAACAATAAAATCGGAGAGATCTTCATCCCCCTCTTGACTTCGATTCAAGAATTTAAAACGTTCTGCCGTCGTATTTCGTTTTGGTTGAAAGTGTGCTTTTAGCTTTTCCAGTAATTCCCCATACTTCAGCTCATCGACATTTTTTGGCGCTACCAGCGTTTTCGCAATACTATACAGTTCTCCTCCTCCGACTCCGATCAAAAATGACACCTGGTCCTCATCTTTTTTTATTTTAATTAATTTTTAATTTATTTTTAATTTTATTTTGTTTTAATAAGTGGTTCAATCGCTCAATGTAGCTATTAAAATTATCACCCGCATTGAAATACTCAATAGGTCCAATAAAACTCGACATCTTCGGTTCTTCACTGTTGTTATTCTCGACTTTTACTTTTGACTCGATATCGATATTCATCACCCGTAATCACGCACTTGTAATCATTAATACGGTTTTCCTCGTCGCAAATTTTATGTATGCAAGGCTAAAGGAGGAGGCTGGAGAAATGAAACGCTCGACGACCAGTTTCAGACTAACTTTATTCTTCCAGAACTTACGCTAATTTCTTACATACTAACTAGAGCTAATTTCTTACATACTAAATAGAGAGAGTAATAGTGCATGTAATACATAGTAGGTATCACCATACAGTGGGGCTAACAAATAATGTTTTACATTCATATCAGTGGACAACACTCATGGTCCCCGTCATAGAGAAGCCAATGCATCCACAGAAAGTGACAGTTTCGTGCGGATTGTGGAGTGGTGACATCATTGGATCATTTTTCTTCGAAAATAATGCTGGGAACAACGTTTCGGTCAACGGTGGGCTATACAGAGCCATGTTAACCGACTTTTTTTTTAGTGAAATTGAAGACATGTAGGTATTTGGACGATCTCTAGTTCATGCAGGATGTCCCGCCATGCCACAATCGATCTTTTGCGCACCAAATTCCCAAATCGTGTTATCAGCCGTCTTGGCGATGTCAATTGGCCGCCTCGGAGCTACGATTTGACCACTTTGGTCTTTTTTTTGTGGGGAACCGTGAAGGACCGATCTTATGCCAACAATCCGGAAACGATTCCAGCACTTAAGGCCAATATTGTCCAAGCAATCCGTGAGCTACAGCCCGAAACCATCAACAAGGTCTTGGAAAATTGGAGTGACAGAATGCGCTAATGCGAAGCTAACCGAGGCAGGCACTTGAATGACGTTGTGTTCCATAATTAATGGGAATGTTTGCTCTTACTAATGAAGCCATAATACATGGAAAAAATTTAGTTTTCTTAATTTTATTGCATTTTTAAAAAGAAACTTGTATTTGGCCCACACTCTGTGTTAAACATACATAGGTAGCTTTCTTCATTTTATACAACAAATTGGATGACAATTTTTCAATTTTGTAGGATGTTAATCCAAATTTTTAAATTGATTGACAAATGTTCAAACTACCAATCCAAATTTCTGAAGCAAAAATCATAACTCATGACTTAATATTTACAAGCGTGTTTTTCAGTTTTAAGCTGTAATAATTTATTTGTTGGAAAAATAATTTATTCCACATTTCCAATACTAGATGCCTTTATGAACATTAATTTTAAGTTAACTAACCATTAGGATTCAGATGAGTAGCGCAGTGGTTAGTGTGCTGGACTACTGTGCGAGGGATCCCAGGTTCGATCCCCGGAAAACACAAATTAAATCTTAAGGTTTTTTCTATTGCGCCACCTCTCGCGAACGTCTGACAAACATCCGAGAGTATGACTGTCCTCTAAAAGCTTCTCAATTCAGCCGTTCGGACTCGGCATAAAATTGTAGGTCCCTTCCATTCGTCCCGAAAATAGAAACTCACACAAACGAATGGTTGCGAGAAGCTAGGCCTAGGGTGTATACCGCCTGTTGCCCCACCTATTTATTATTTTTTTTTTATTTCTTATTCTAAGCCAGCGTTACCACTTGTACTACTTTTGTAGTACTGTGCTACACATTTTTCGACGCTGTACTACATACTACATCGTTACCCTAAAGTACAACATTTCTTAAGCCCCGGCTAACCATTTTACTTTTGTAAATTTTCCCACTTTTACTTTTATATCTAAATAAATAGCTACACTGGTCGGCATAAGTATTTTGACAAAACTAAAGTTAATTCTACTCATAATTTGACCTTACTTCATGTAAATTTTGGCATCAATGGAAAGGTCATTTAAATTCCGTTTGAATGATATACAACTTTCCTTAACCCATTAAGTACCCATTTAAAAATTTTGGATCGGTTTTTGAACGTGGTTTCGGATTTATAGAAACATAACAAATAAAAACAGCATCATACTGTTCTGTGTTCTGAAATTGTTTGCGTAATGTAGTACTGCAATCAACTCTACCAAATTAAGGCAAATGAATTCAATCCGGCATTACTAAAGAATGCAATGGCAGTGAGATCGGTCGAAGTCTGAAATGTTGTCGGACAAAACCAGACAAAACCAACTTCCCTTGTCAAAACTTGAATTGGTGCTTTTGCCAAATTACATATTGCCAAACAACTAGTAAAACAAAAATGTCCTTTTATAGTCTATGAGACTACTAATGTGTCAACAGAAACCTGCCTAGTGATAATAGCTAGATACTTTGAGGAGCGTGCTGTAAAAGATAGATGTATTGGATTTCAGCAGCTCAAGGAAGGCAATCCCAAAGAAATTTTTCAATTAATCTTGATGCGTAAATGCAGAGACAATAACATCGACATTTTAAATGCAATTGGTTTTTGCTTAGAATGCGGGAACATCTTAGCGGGTGAGTGAAAAACTGTTCAATACCTGCCCAAATCGCTCATCGGCTGTATGCAAACTCTTGCCATTAAGTACATTGTACTAAGCTCTACGAGTATTAAAGCTTCACAAGCCCACTTTTTTCATAGCCCTACGCGACAAAATCAATAAAAAAAGTTAAAAATCATTTGGTACTACATTTTCTTTAAAAATGCTACATTTTGTTGGCTAACATACTACATTTGCTTTAGATTTTAGTGGCAACGCTGTTCTAAGACCATTTCCTCAAATTCATCTATTTTATTTTGTTTTCGATAAGATTTTAGCGAAGAATATCCGGATGCGATTTGATGAACGAATAGAATTTCAGGCACAACAGTTATACATATTGTACTGTGTGTAAATTTCGTTAAATATGTAATTAAATTATCCTATAGCAAGGCCATTTTTTTTTGCTTGAGTATTGCTACAATAAAACACTTTGCTATTAATTGAAAATATATATTTTAAGTTTAGTGAACTTTTCTTTTCAACAACTTTGAATGGATTTTTCGTTAAAAAGATATTATAATTTCTATAGAAAAGGAGGACTAAGGGTTAAAAAGGAGGTTTGAAGGTTTCGAAATTTTTGTTGCAAAAAAAGAGGATCATCCTAATAAAAGAAGGATAGATGGGATGGTAATTTTAATCCTAGAGTGAATGAAGCCCACAATAATAATATTTGTAGGGGAATATAGTTTTTATTTAATTAGTACAAAAAGCGGATATGATATAGAAAATGATGTAGACGTCTTTTATTTTAAATATATTTTCCTTATTAATTTATCTTGGGAATGGAGCCTCCACTTTTCTCAATCAATCACACAATAATAAAAATGTAAGACAAGGAGATGTTTTTTTAAATATTTATTAATCGAATAACATCCCGTTTTTGGTGAAGCTACAAATTTGAAAATTAATATTTATTTTATTTGGTTTACTAAAAACTTGAAATAAAAGTGCCGCCCATAGAATTCATATCATGTATGTATAAACAAATATTTTTGTTTTGAATAACACACAACTCCGAAGAATTCCGAAATTCATTCAACCCCCCAAATGAACTCAACACCCATCCAGCTGATTAATGTATAACAGTTTCCTCAATATCCCACTATTTCCCCACAAATTATGAAACTGTTCATTTCACCATGTCTTCGGACTTGGCTACTACAAATGAACCCAACACTTTAGTGAATTCTCGGAATTCCGAAAACCGAAACACTTCTAAAAATCCTTCCATGAAATTCACATGAGAATACTAAATGAGCACATCAATCCATTATCATGCGCACTAGCCAAGAGCGCCTTCGTCCCGCGAGAAAGACCGAAAGAGCTATTATCCTCCCCAACAAAGCGAAAGAGAGATACCGAGTAAAATGTTTCGAAAAATCGACAGAATATCCGTTGCCATTGCCACACTCACAGATGTACTTTTCTTTCATCAAACAGGACACCGTGAGCGAACACCCTATTTGTGAAAGCTTCAATCCGACTTCCCATTCAGTTTGAATTGTGTCCTCGTTATGATAGGATATTCGTTACATTGTTAAGTTGTGAATACATAGTAAATACAAAAAAAATCTTTGAATCAAATCCCCACATCATCATCAACAAAATAAAAATAAAAAAAAATCTCTCATCACAAAAATCAAAGATTATCCCTTTTGTTATAATCTGCATAGGAAAATATTATATTTTACTTAGTTTTGAAAAAAAGAGAAACGTATAAGGTTCAAAAACGTATAATCAAAAGTAAATCAAAAATACATATATCTACTGTTTTCGGAAAGTAATATTACGAACCATAAAAGTTTTCAAAAAAACAAAAATATTTTAATCAAACATTTGGTGCACACAAAGTTTCCAACTATTAAAGGCAACTATTTTCGATTTTCTGGTTTTTAACGGACACATCCTGAGTGCAATTTATGTAATTCGGCAATTGCATATCCAATAAATTAAACGAAAGAAAAACGTACCGAAAGTGGTTGTTGTGTTTGAAACAGTCTACAAACAGTATCCTTTGATAATAATCCGGTCCAAGGCAATAGAAAAATATACCTATATTTGCTTCTAGAAAACTTAAACTTAAACAATTGTTTTTTTTTTATTTTTGACGAAAAGAAAAACACACAAGTCAAAAATCCAAGTCTGGAAAAAAAGTGATTTTAGTTTTGGTAAAGTATCAACACTGTTGTTAGTTTAGTTCCTTGTTCTTAAACTTTTTTACAAGTAAAATCAAAATATATGTTGAAATATTTTTTTAAAAGTTTTCTTCTCGAATAAAAAAAAACCTAATCTGTGTTTGTTTTATACATAAAAGCAAAATCTTTAGAAAATAAAAATTTCATAGTTTTGTAAAAGTGTCTGTGATAAGTGTATGTCAAAACCTAAATAAAAAAGAAAAAAAGAAATTAAAATTTTCTAATAAGAAAAGTTATTACAAGTGTTTCGGTTTCAACTACATTAAAAATATATAAAAGTTAAAAGTCCATAATTTGCGCACATTATTGTTAAACTCCTCCTCCCTTGAGTGCTCAATCAAAATCTACAAAAGCAACTAATTAACTACACTACAAAACCAGCAATCAGAACAAAATAAACATCAATCAATCATCATGTTGGCCATGCCGACCCTAATGATGCCAGCAACAGCACCGATGACTCTGAGTAGCCAGCCCTTGTCGGTGGGTGGACCGCATAAGCCCTATGAAACCAAACTGTTGGCCATACATCAATCGCATATTCAGCAATCGCATCATCAACAACAGAAGCAACAAGCAGCAGCCGCCGCCGCCGTTGCTGCACAACAACAACAGCAAATTAACAATCAACAGCAGCAGCAACAACAGCAACAACAACAGCAGCAGCAACAACAACAACAGCAGCAACAACAACAGCAGCAGCAACAACAACAGCAGCAATATCAGATTCACTCTCAACAGCAGAGCCCACAACAGTTGAGCACCACCCCCAAGCAAGGTAGATTAATGAAGGACTTTAATGTGATTTCTTTTCCTTTTTTTATAGTTTTTTTTTTTTGTTCTCCTCCTTGTTCGTCCTTCTCTTCTGGACAAAGATTTATCCTTTATAGTGAAGGGTTTAATAGTTGTTAGACTAGGGATGAGATGTTGTAAGTAGATCATATCTCCGGGAAGATGATTAATGATTTTGCTGGTGTCAGTTTGAGGAGGGTGTTTCTTCTTGTTATTCTTTTATAATCCCTTTGCAAGGATTTATTTCTTGTAAAGGCTGGTTTTTAAGGGGCTCTTCATATTTGAGCTAGTCACTTCCTTAACTAGATGGATTTTAAGTTGAGAATTTGAAATGTTAAGATGTAGAAAAAAAAAAACGCCCAACTTAGCCTACCAATTATAATTTGATAAATAGTCCGTAAATCCCAAGACTCAATTTATTTTCTTATTAATGATGCTATAATATAAACAACTTAATACCATAATAAATCACCATGACTCAGTATTATATGATCCTATTTTAGGAGATAGATGCGTTTGTTGAATATAACAAATGAATATTATGCATGTCATCCGAACACATATGGTTAGCGCTTCCAATGGTTAAGTAGTTTCAAAAGTAAGTATGTAGTTTGGAGAACTTTCAGGAAGTCCTAACATGACTCATACTTGTAGTCTGGGAAATATAAGGGAATTCATTTCTTCTACGAACTGCTTGAGCTCTAAGCTTTTGTCATTCCATAAATTAAAAGTCTCATAGAAGTTATTTGCATTGATGGAGCATCTAAAACATGACATGATGTCTTGAGAATGATTTCGGAATGTATTACCAGTCTTAAGCCATATTATTCTTTGGATTGTTCTCTGCATATTTTGTTTAGAAATTGCTTTTTAACATTTACTAGGCTTAGCAAGGTATGTCCCATTGTAAAGGTTCGTAAACAGAGACACAGACCCACTGATAATATCAAACTCGTTGTGTGTTGGTTTCTTTTAGATTGATTTGCTTCTGTCAATATTGGAAAATGGAAATATTTATTTTAAAAATAAATAGACCTTTCAAACGATACCCTTCAAAACTGAAAATTCGTCCAATTGTTTACCTACTTGTAATTACAACTTTATTTCGTGATTTCATCTTTTGTTGGCACAATTTTATCTCACCTCTTCTAAAGATTTCATTTAAACAGTATGAGAACCATCCGTTTATTATAAGATATATCATCTACTTCATGCAAAGAAAAGCACGACGCGACGGGACCTATCTGCAGTGCTCTATATCCGTATTCTGCATTTTTGAAAAAAAAAAGCAAACCTTCCACCTGTGAACTTTGGAAAACTGCTAAAAAAGAAAACGAAAATCAGCAAATTAATAATGCTGAGCTGTAAAAGTTATATTAGACATTTGTTCTATCCCTAAAGCTGGCTTAAAAAAAACGTATCGAAGTGTTGTTGAGATAGAGTAGAACTAGCAACGTTTTTTCTCATTTTAGTCATTTTAGCAAGGCTGTAACTTTGTGAGCTTAGTTCGGGGTGACTACTGAACACGAAAATACATTTCTGGCAGCGCTGCGTTGGATTATATAGGAATGCCATAACCTCAAAAGGGCAAATAATAATAAATAAAAAGTAAAAAGTCAGAACTGATATAAAAAAGGAATACCTTACACATCAGGAACCAAAGACCGCTTTAACTTGTTTATTTTCGATAATTTAGTCTTTATTGTAGTAAGCACACGGTTGGAAGTAGCACTATTCTATTCAGCCCCATTTTAGTTGACCAATCGGAGCCAATAGAGAATTCTGGGATTCCAATCAATGGCCGCCTAATTTTCCAGAAGCACCGTCAGTCAAAGTCTTTTAAAATTAAATAAATTTGAGTGTATGCATCACTAAATTATCTGTCTTCATCTTGCCTTGTCATTTCTAAACATATTTCCAAGGGTAATCTGTGTTTATATGTTTGAAAGTTAAACAACTTCATTGAAGGACCAGTGCTTGTTAAAAGTTCCACATTTTGCTTCAATACCTTTAGATAGTAACATATTTTGTAGGGTTCTTTTACGGCACATCATTTCATAAACCAGTGTAACTCTATTGGCAACGAAAGGAATGTCAGTGGTTTTTTTTATGGTAAACCATTATTTCGTTCAAAATCTGTAACTTGAATAAATGATTGCCTGACTTCTGAAGTAACAGTGAAATTTCAAGTGAATACCGGTTTCCCAGAAAGCTTATAATTAAAAGCAGCTATTTTGCAAATCTAGGACAATATATTGTCTATCATATGAAGGCTATTTTTTTTAGACTGAAAGACGTTTCAAAAACTTTGCTATCGTTTTCGACAGTTTTTCAAAATTTCTGTTCGACAGCTTTTACAGGAGAAGAACTCTTCCCTATCATTGAAACTCATTTTGAAAATCCGTGCAAAATAGGTGTATCTTAGTCACAAAGTCACAATCAAAACAAAGCGCACTACTTCAGTTCTTCACTCTGTTAGATGGTAGGATCATCGGTAACTACCTTATATATGTAGATTTATTCTGTTTTTTTTTTAGTTCAACTGAGACCAAGTATGGTCCTTTTTTGTGTTCTTTGGTGTATGCTGATTACTGATTAGTCGTATATTGAAGACCTTCATATTGAAAAAGTAATTTTGATTCAAGCTCAATTCCTATCGTTACGTTAAGTTAGATTCTGAGTAAAACCGTCACAAGTCACTAGGCATTAGGCAACTCATTGATGTGTTTTCATCCATCATACACCCATTCGTAATTGAACCTAACTAAACCTAGTGCCGGCCATCACGATTAATTCCGGTGGTTACTAAATAGCTAATACAAAGAAGTTATATAAATATAAATTACATCAAGGTCCTTGTTGTATTGCTGGTGTGACCCGTACAGATCGCATTAGAAACACCAGAGTACGTGAGGAACAGCTACTTCTCCGGACGGAGCGGTCCATGCTTCGGTGGTTTGGTCATGTTGAACGCATGTCCCCAACCATCCCACGACGTGCTATGGAATCCGTATTATCAGGCAAGCGTCCTCTAGGTAAACCCAGGATGAGATGGTTAGTTCAAGTTCATAATCTCTCCTCTACCCGTAGAAGGGGATTGCCCTTGATGATTTAAAGTCGATGGCGTAGAATTGAGACCTATGGAGGGTCCATTTGAGAAACCTATACCTGTAACCCACTTAATGGACAAGCGGACCATTGAAAATGAATGAATGAATGTCCTTATTATTAAAGGCTTTTACTTAACTTCGTGAAAAATTTGTTGTGTCAAAATCTTGCAAGCCAAATTTGAACCACTTTCTCTAAACTTAGACCTTTGAAATTTTCCATGCTGGTTGGGTTGTGAAGACAATGCAATATTTAGAAAGAATTTTTGGATTTTGACTTCCCCTTCCCCTTTAAGGGAGGCTTTTTCATAACACATGATCAATTAGCCGTATTAACTTGAAATTTTATATGTCGATAGATAAGTCAAAACTATTACATTCCTAATTAATACTTTGTACCGATTCGTACTCTAAGGGTTGAAAAAAGGGGGTGCAAACTTTTCTATTTCGACCTTACTACGCTCAACTTGCCATTATACTCATAAATCTATGTAGGTCAAATAGGTCAAACAAATTTATTGGTAGGATGGGTAGGATGTATCTATTGGTAGGATTGGCTACCTGTCAATCCAATTTTGATATATACTTTATCAATGATTACGAGATCTCACGAACAGCTCACCCAATATTCTTCCCAAATGCCTGTATCGTTGCTAGATTATCGGTAAAACGTCATCGAAAAAGCCAGAATTCCACTGCTCTTCGTAATTATGGTACTAACTATTTGCTGTCACAAAATAAAACGTAGTTCAAATTTAAACCAACAGATGGCGCAATGGCCCAGTGGTTTGTGTCCGGGGGTTCTCATTTTCGACCCCTGTAAAACAAAAATTCTAGCTTAGGGTATTTTCTACTCCCCCGCCTCTACAGTACGTCTGACAAAAATCCGATAGAAAACTATTTCCGCCATTCGGAGTTCAACGAATTTATAGATCCTTTTCATTTGACCTGAAAAATATCTACACAAGAGAATGATTCTAAGTAGCTACATATAATGGGTTATATAAACTTGTAGGGAAAACTTTATTTGTTTGAGCCACTTTTTCCTCCCAAATGGAATACCAACCAACCCACAACTCGTCTCAGCACATATGTTATGAAGGACTTACTAATACACATAATTATGACTATTTCTACAATGAATAAAGCAAAAAGAAAGTTAATTATATAAGTACATGTTGTGGGAAGGAGTACAACTCTATTTAATTAAACCAATCAAGTTGTTATATAGCAAACATTAGCTTGCTGATGGGAAAACATGTTCTTGTTCATTTATTTGTTGCCACATTTAAATAATAACACGTCTGATTTGTTGATTCGATTTCCTTTCGTCAGCCATTAACTTATTAGTTCATTTCGTAACTATTTGCGTGCAGTAGTAGATACAAATTATAATTATAGTGTTTCGGAAAATGCGTGTATGGCAAATATTCATAGAGCAATTAAAAATTGTTTTCTGTTCTTTTTTTGCCTTAAAACCATAAAGAGAAAGTTATAATAAACAATTTATTTCAACAATTAATCTGCAAACAACTTTTATTGCATTTGTTGGTTGCGCTTATGGTTCATAGCTAGTCACCACATCAATTAATTTGCGCAATAGTAACGTCATTTATTTTTTTTTTATTATGAAAAGTTATACAGCGATAAAAAAAAAAAGAATATTTCAACTGTGGGTAAAACTTTCGGTTAAATAGAGCGGGCAAAATAGGAAACTGAAACTGAAACACCAATAAAAGAAAATAAAAGTTAATCTAAATTTTATTTCCGTTTTATAATGACATTTGCGTTCCGGTGCGCAGAAAATATATATTCAAACATATGAATATGTACTAGCTTGGGTAATAAATTATATGAACTCCCTTATATCTTCAATCGTTATAAATTTCAGTCTATAATAAAATACCACCACACCGACATAATTCATTCTTCCGCCACAATATAAGCATCAAATTTAATTTCAAAACCGAGACAAGACGCACAACCCAATAATACCTATACAAAGGATTCTTCTCTAGAGAGCACACGAAAAAAAAGCTAAAGAATATAAAAAAAGAAGAAAACCAAAACAAATTTAAGAAGAATTTATGTTCACCATCAAAACCATCTCATGAGGAATACCCTGAGAATTTTCACTGTATAGACAACAATTGAATATCAATAAGAGAGGAATTTCAAAAAGGCGCAGAGTAACAAATTTAAACGGGACCGTTTAATGGATTTAACAGTACCAATTTTCAGGGGAAATTTTTTTTCCGTTCTTCTTTAATTTCCCAGTCAATAAAAAAGTTCAAATTTTATTGCGAAAGCTGTAAAAGAGCGTTCCTAGTGAATAGGTATCAACAACATTGACAACATTCACATTGTTAGGTGTTATTCATGAGAACTCGAGTATATTTACATATTTGATTTCTGAAAATTTTACCAAAGGAAATAATGTATTTTGATGTAATTCTTTTGTAAGGGAAAGGAGAAAGGTCAGGTTAATTCACTGAAGTTGTACTGGTCTTGTTTTGGCTATGGTTTCCTTCTATCGAGCCATATCTAAATGAAGTCGTTCTCTCTTTGATCGTTGGTTTTTTCTTTCTATTTTTTACATAAGTATATTTTTAATATTAAATACACGGCCAATTGTGGAACTGATTTCGTTAACATATTTGTTGAATACCTTTTGGATAATCAGTCTGGCACTTGAATAATAGGTTGTTCAACGGATCCTGCTTCTAATAAAGTCACTTTGACACCCACAATTATTGAAGTAGATACACTGCGTCTCACTTGATTACGAGCAGGCATTTTTTTGTTTTAATTTTACGATATTTTGCAAATCCTTCGCTAATCCGGGAAAACCCAAATGCACAAGGAATGAAGGATATATTATGTTTATATTGTAGAAAAAAAAGTCCAAATTAATTTTTTTTTCATCAGAAAAGACGAAGGTATGCGACTCTCGATTCCACCTGTCACACTTGTTGCAAACTCAAGGCGCTGGATCTTACGTGCCGCATTCAATGGTGGTTTCCTTTTATTTTTTTCATGGCCAATATGGCTGGCCTTCTGTATCACGCGATGAAAAGTCGATCTGCTAGCTGTAACTCCAGTTTCTGCCTTAATTTTAGCCTTGAGAGCCTTGAACTTGAAGGAGCCCTCAGAATTACCCGCCTTTCCTGACTTGTTATTGCTTTGCTGACTCCTCATCCTTTGCGGTTTTTTCCATAGTTCTCAGGGTCCTTAATAAAGCTGTTAACAACAGTGGTGCCTCTTCCAATCTTGCTGGCTATGAAACGGATGGATTATCCTTGTGTCCGGTAAGCTCGAATTTCCTATTTCCTCCTTGGATAATGTCTTTCCTTTACCCATAGTTGTTGATTGTATGAACTTATTACTTAAACTAAACTCCCTAATACTCAAAGTATCCTTTTATTTGATTTAAAATATGGTAACAGGTAGATTAAGACACTGCTCGTAATCAAGTGAGACAAAATTAACAGGTATATTTTATGACCTTTTTGGGAAAAGCGTCATAAAAGTTGCCCATTTTTTTTTTCTACAATATAATAAACATAATATATCCTTCATTCCTTGTGCATTTGGGTTTTGCCGGATTAGCGAAGGATTTGAAAAATATCGTAAAATTAAAACAAAGAAATGCCTGCTCGTAATCAAGTGAGACGGAGTGTATGTGCATTGTGCAGTGGCATTGCGAGCATAACTGGCGCCCGGGTAACGGATACGTTTTGGTCGAATAATATACTCGTAATAAGAATATAATAAAAATAGATATATATATATAGATATAGATAGATATATGCTTCTACAAAGTAGGTACTATAATGTTTTTCCGGATAAAAGGGAAAGGGTCTCAATTTAGGCTTTAAAATTTCAGTTAAAAATATCAAAAATAGGATTGAATTCGAAAATGTGTTCCTGTCGGTGTACTTTAGATTTAGGTCTTAAATATCTTATTATATTTGCTAATTACTTAAGTTGGCGCTACAGTCCCAGTTTGGAAATTGGCCTCAACCAACAAGCGTATCCAGCCAGCACGATCTTTGGCGAACTGTCTCTAGTTGTTTCCCACACTAAGTTGGTTAAGGTCCCCTTTCACTTGCGTGCGCCACCTGAGTCGTGCTCTTAATCTACTGCGCCGTCCCTCGGATGTGGATTCGAATATTTAACGGGGCGGAGCACTCGCGTCTGTTCACTCTACATGACTCAACCACCTCAGTCGTTGGACCTTCACTCTTCTGACAGGTCGATGTCACTGTCAAGCCCGTATAGTTCGTCGTTGTATGTCCTCCTCCATTAAGCGTCTATGCAGGCGTGATAGATATTACTCGAAGAAATTTCCACTCGAAGCAACCAAGGACAAACTCATACAACCTCATTTTGATAGAATCCATGCCTCTGCACCATAGAGAAGAAGTGGGTCGATTAGAGTCTTATAAATTTTCACTTACACTTTAGTTGTTTGAGAGTGGGCTATGCTACTCAGTTGCTTTCTTAGCCCAAAGAGACAGCGATTGGCAAGAGTTATTTTAGTTTAATCTCAGTGCTGGAGACATTGGCTGAGTTGATAGCGGAGCCTAGGTAGACATAGTCTCTAATCAATCACCTCAAAGTTATGTCTGTTTCTAGTGACATTCTGACCGAGACGTAAGTGTTGTGTGTCCTTTCTTGTTGACAGCATATACTTTGTCTTGCCCTCAATGATCCCCAAACCTATTTTCGCCGCCTCCGTCTCAATACTCAGGAACGAGCCAGTAACAACACTCTTCTTCTGCCGATTTCGACGTCGTTGGTGTTTAGGCGAGTAAATGAACGGACTTTTGAAAGATCATGCCTTATTTTTTGCTACATGTCTTCCAAAAATGCCGCCACTTATTTGGCAGATACGCATTAATTCCATTGTCGGAATCATTGATGAGGACTCTACCCACAGAGTAGCTCTTTATCATTTTTCGTAGATAGTCCCGTATTTTGATCCGATAAAGAGAGCTTATAATGAATAGGTAACCAAATTATTCCGTTTGTCATGTTTAACGGTTATTGTGGCTCTGGCTATAATTTGTTGGCGCGCAAATATCTTTACTTTCTGTAGTAGAACTATTCATATATAGTTATTGGTACATCCACGGCTCAGAAAAGACGCGTTACAAAGACACCTTCTTAGCTATTTTGCTAATAAAATGGCGCTTTGTTTTACTAGATATATTTTGGTATGACCCTTTTTATTACATAATCTAGTCCGTGTACCCTCTTACATTCTCCGAGGCGCATTTTCTGGAGACCACTTTGAGTAGCCAGCTCATATCTAAAAATGTTTTATTAAGTTTTTTTCCAAAGATGGTTGCTTGAAAATAATTCGCTTAAATGAGGGAAAGCGAGGATTAACAATTTGTTCCCTTCAATTTTGGAACACCTTCAGCCAGTTTGTCCCATTTAAATAGAATTGAAAAAATCATCGACTTGTAGTTTACTGGCAATTGGTACCTAGTGCCGTATGAAACCTCTTTCCCATACCTACGCCTTTATAACCGAAAATAGCCTAACCTTACGTGGGAACTAAGTCCACTTCACGAAAGTGGTTTTATTTCCCACTAGGTGGGAACTGAGTCCCTCAGTGGACTTATTTCCCTGCACCGAACTAATTAGTTTTATTTGCGAAGCTGTAAGTTTTCGGCATATTTACAATGTTAAGCTCGTTGAGATATAGCTTTTGTCAACATATTATGTGTTTGGATGTTTTGATTCATATACAGTTGATCTTCAACGGCTGGTAGACGGTTGGCTTATAACTTTTCTGGTTATAACTTTTCAGTAAAGAATTTGCAAATGATTAGGGTTCTTCTTTCTACGGGGGCGGTGTTGTGGGTTTGCGCTTTTGCAGGCAGATCTTGGCTTTCTTGTGAAATGTCCGAATACCGTTCGAAAACTGTTTGTTATAGGCATATGACATGCGCACTTTACTCTACCTCATTTGGGATGTGCCAATACAGGAGCCACTTGCTGGTGATATTTTTAAGTGATAAATGCACTAGCGCGTCTTATTGGATCTTGCAGTCAGTGCGGGTTCTAACATGTTGTTTAATTTGTCGGGCTGTTGCCAACTTCTTCAGTAAAGTCCTAAATTTAAATCTTGTACTTTGAAGAAAGCTACTTGACGAAGGGGAAATTGATATTATGTAGGTATACGAACGCATCAAAAATGATGAAAAATACAAAAATAGAGACCATTCTAGAAAATATAATCAAGGAATACGTAACGTTATTGGTTATTCATTCATTCATTCATTAATTTTCAAAATGGTCCGCTTGTCCATTAAGTGGATCGCGGGTGTACCTAGTAGACCCACTCATCCTAGGTCTACCTAGAGAACACCTGCATAATAGCATATCTTGGAATCCTGGCTATTGGTTATATTTTCCTAAAAAAATTAACCATTGGTGCTTAACTCTACTTGTTGACTATTATAACAAATTTTTAGTCCCGCGAAATTTTTATAATGTTTCACTTATTTAACCTTTTTCTCCCGGTAAGTCATTCTTAAAGTAAGTCGCACGGTTAGTATGCGTATTTTAAACTTGTCCACCCTCCGTTTTAACCTTTAAACGACCCTCGATACAACAATATATAGCATCCAATGTTTTCCACTTCATCGACTTGTCCCCATCAAATGCGTATCGTCTTCAGCAGAAGTACCCTTTGACCGACACTTCCTATACATATACCATACGTATACCTACAAGTATTATCCAGCACTTTCCAGCCCAAAGAAGACATAGCAACGATACAATCATAAAACTGCATTGCATCCTGCATGCCATGCCAAGGGATCATTTATGGGTGAGGGGTGACCAAAGAGCCATGTATCATGCCTGTCGGCGACAATTCGCTTCACCCTTCTCGGCCATCAGACAATCCCGCAACACCACATATATAGAAATAGCCACCACCAGAACTTCAGAGAAAATATCCTATTAACCCGCATTTATGAAAGTACTGTCATAAATTCTTGTTATCGCCCAGTAAGTGCGGTGGTGGCAGCCGCATGTTAGTTGCTGTAGTTATTGTTGCTGTTCCCTTGTTATCCTTCACCATTTTTCATTTTACTTCATAGAACTTTTTTTTTTCCTCTTTTTTGTTTTTTTATTGTTCTCGACCCACCTCTCCATCCCCCCTACGATGGGGATGGAGTGATGAGGGGTGAACGGCTGATCAATGCGAACGGATGTCAGTGATGGCTATAACCCGGAAAAGCCGAGGAAACCATGAAAGGATACGTTCGTTAGCTGTGCAACGCTCCTTCGTCTTTATCATTTTTCTTTTAATATTATTTCCCTGCCACATCGCATCTGACTGCCGCCAACAACAACAACAACTGTAAAAAGTACACACTCAATGTTTATTGTTGGTTAAATGTCCTTCGATACAAAAATGCCACTAAATGACAGAGGATGGTCGACGACGACGACGTTAGGGCAGAAAAAAAAAAGTTTAAACAAGAAATCCACAAGAGCGTCACAGTAGCATCCTCGTCGTCGTTGTTGTCGCTGTCATCATCATCATCGTAGTCGTCGCTCAGCAACGCCAATAATAACGACAACAACAACAACAGCAGCAGCAGGAGCAGCCTCACAACAAAAACTCATTATAACGACAATTTTTCTTTTATTTATCCTTGTGTGCGGCTCAGATACTCTATCTAACCTCTCCGCAGCAAGAACGGCAATCTTCACTGGCAGTGTCGCCGTTTCCAATGTGTCTAAGTGCATCCAACCGAAACAGAGGAGATTATCCACGGTTAGGCACGCTGGCAGAGCCCAGAACCAAGTCCTATATAGAACACACCAAGAACAACAAAAGCTACGATGACGACGACGACAACGACAACAACAGCAACGACATAGAATTCCTATTTGTAGTTACCTTATCCTAGATATGGTCAATGTGGAAGGGAGACATCACAGCGCAGAGTCCGGTGCTCCAGTGCTATCGTCGTCGTTCACTCTTTTGAATTGATGCTTGAAAGTTTCTTCAACTTTTATGCAGCTTAAAGGTGGACAATGGGAACAAACTCATTGTACAATGTATCAGGTGATGGCTATAGAGGTCATCAGAGGGTGGTTTTTGGATTCCGGTCCACGCCATGTTCTTCGGTTTTTTTTTTTTTTTTTAATTCAATTTTATTTTATTTTTGTGTGTGTCCTTTCTGCTGGACCTCATCGATTCTATCGTTGCTTTTGAATTTCGAAATGCAAAAATAGTGGACAGTGTCGTGGGTTGAGCAGTGGGGTCTATGAGCAGGATATGCAACAAAAAAATAACCCTCGAGGATAAAAGTGTTGAACAAGTTGCTGTATATGAACAAAGAGAGAGGGACACATTTCGAGCGCGAGGGATGAAAAATAAAGCAAACGACATCACCGGCAACAGCAGCAGGGAGAATTGCAAAAAAAAGGATGGTAAAGTTTTTCCTTCCCTTATGCCAATCATTTGAACATTTTTCTTTGTGCAAATCAGCTTGGGGTCATCGATGGGTCACCAATGGGAGGACGATATTGATTTTCGGAGATTTCGGTTTGAGTGTAAGTAGCTGACTTTAAAGTTGTGTGTGCATATCCGATGGTAGTTGTATAGATGTTTTGTTTCATTTGGTTAAGGGTGAAGCGGTTATCTACATATATTTTTTTTTGTCGATTGCTGGTTCTCCATCCAAATTGGACACTTAAGTGTGGGAAAGAAGTTGCTTATGGCAATTTAAAGTTTTCCACAAAAACTTTGGTTACAGTAACATTTTCTTTTTTGTCAGTGGTAGATTACTTGGAATTTTTGATTTTATGTATAACATTGCCAACATCATTGGGATCGCTCTGGTGTAGGATTTAATTGGATATTTTATATAATATAGGGAAGGATATTTGTTAATTCATTTGGGATTTAGAGGAGTCCGATCACAGGCTTTTACAATACTTCTATAGGTTGCATATACTTGTTTGTATAGGTTGGTTAGTATCATTTGCGTTTATAATGAAGTGACACGCGTCACTAGTATATTTTTGAGAATTTCTGAACCAACAGTAGATATGAATTGGACTAGCCTTCGAATAATTTCCAAATCTGTTTTAAAGATCGGTTATGCTCAGCCTCTAAACATTCCAGATTTAAACTTCGAGAAGCGCCCATGAAGATCGCGGCAGGTTTTTTCAAAAAAACTTTTTTGTCAGCTCAGTTTTGAGCTACTACCTATGCGAGAAGTCTTTCAATATTCCCCAAGAAACAATGATTATTTTTTTTTAATTTCTTAACAATACAATTTTTACTTTAGTATCAATGAGAATTTGACTTCCAAGGTCTGTTCTGGTTTATAGGATTTAGTTACTAATGTGAAATCACGATGGCAAGTGAGACGATTGTGGGCGCAGTAGCGCAGTGGTTAGTGTGCTGGACTGCTGTGCGAGGGATCCCAGGTTCGATCCCCGGAAAAACACAAATTACATCTTAGTGTTTTTTTCTACTGCGCCACCTCTCGCGAACGTCTGACAAACATCCGAGAGTATAACTGTCCTGAAAAAAGCTTCTCAATTCAGCCGTTCGGAATCGGCATAAAATTGTAGGTCCCTTCCATTCGTCCCAAAAATAGAAACTCACACAAACAAAATGGTTGCGAGAAGCTAGGCCTAGGGTGTCTACCGCCTGTTGCGCCACATATTTATTTATTTATTTAAGTGAGACGATTGAGCAGCACGTTCAAATGACAAATGAGTGTCCGTCAGTGAAAATGTTGCGCCCATTTTACGGCAGATATGGTGGACCGCCTTCAATTCGACTGTCCAGACGTTAGGCAATAACGCCCAAGGAAATAGCGCCCAAATCGATTTGGAAATAACGCCCAAAAAAATGCATAGCGGCCAAAAATAAACAACAAGTTGGAAAAAAAGCCCAAAAACTATTTGCAGTATACTACGTATGGGGGGGCATGCTGCCCCCCAGCAACCCCCCTGCTTGGGGTTACTGTCAGATTTGGAGTATGTGCAAAATTCGATACATTGAAGGTTTTTATACAGCACGAACTCCCACCTACTCCAAAATCCAGCAGAAAACCTAAGCAGGTGGGTTGCAGCAAGCCCCCCCCATACTTATTTCACTGTTTATGCATTTCCACTTACTAATTTGGGCTTTACTGCTTGTCAAAAAAACGAACCCTGGAAAGGAAATACCACCCATTTTTTCCAAAACTCTTTCGGACATTTTTTAGATTTGGGGCCTTATTTCATTTTTTTTGGGCGTGATTTCCATTTAACTTTTTGGCTTTTTTTCCAAAAATATGGCGTAATTTCCTGGCATTCTGGTGAATTTTCTTTTTTATTTTTTGGCGTTTCTGCCAAAAATATTACGCCGCAATTATTTTGGTCTTTTTTCCAAAACACTTTTTGGCGTAATTTCAGGGAGCCCCAAAATGACAAACAATTTTGCAACAACAAATTGTTTTGGGCGTTATTTCCTTGGGCGTTATTGCCTAACGCCGTCTAGGGCGAGACAGCTGGTTCGGGTTCGGTTAAAAAACAGCCAACACCCGTACGTGAGGTGTTATAACCTACTTACATCTATGTATTTAATTTTATATTCAAAATGCCGTCATTGTGAGTTCGCTAAATTTAGCAATAACGCTGTCAATTGATGACGAATTATTTACAAAATCAGACTTGAACTCAGTGATACTCAATGAACTGAAAAATGGTTATATCTGCGATTGGTACTTGTAATGAGCCTAAGTAAAGTAGGCAAGTATATATGTAATGAGCAACCAATCCACTTCAAAGAGAAATTTTATCGAATTTCCACGTATTCGCTCCCCATAGCAACAAGACGGGTATCTCATCTACGACCATTTTCCTGCTTACAACACTACCTATCTACTCCGCGTAGTCGTAATTTTCATTTCGATGACCAATTTCTCGGAATCTCTGCTTTATTTTACATGACTCAGAGCTTTTCTTCTAATTTACATAATTGGATTTTTCCCAATACTCTCCAAATATTGATAACCATAAAGAACGTAGCCAAATGAGGGGCAACCACTAAAATGTATATCCTTATCCTATTTACATTTTTGCACATATTTTCCGTTTTTCACAGTTTCGTAGGTCTCTCCTTTTCAATATTCAAATCCAAGGGCATATCCATTGACCACACCCTACCCCCTATATATCCTCCCACTCCCCAAAAACTCTCCTTCTTCTAATTTCGCATTTTACTCCTATTTAATATAAAATCCCTGATTCCAACAAGATAAAAGACAATTGTCCTCCAGGGTACAAAAACAAAAACGAAAAAAAAACACGCAGAATGTGTAATAATAATAAAAAAGGCGAACATGAGCAGAAAATATGAAATCCCTGCCAAATTGTATTCATTGAAGTACAAAACACAAGGATAATTGCCCCATAAACCTGTATTGGGTAATAACAAACGGCCAACAGGCCTAAAAACAACACACCATCTCAATCGGACGATGACCAAAGATACGCTTCATTTAATGCAAAGCCGGTCAGCTCAGGAGTGCGAGTGCCTATTGATTTCACCCTAGCGCCACTCTGCTCTGGATACAGATGGTTTTCTCATATAGTACGCATAGTCCATTCCCATAACTTTTGTGGCTGCTCAATTGTAGCTGAAATAAATAAGGAGGAAGGATTCCTAAGGAACCCCAAAAATCGAATGGATATTCATAAGAATAAATCAACCCTCAAACTTATCGGCGACCAAGATTTGTGGCGTTAAGGGTGGGCTGCCAACGAGCTTTTGACATCAACGCACAAATCTTTCGCACGCCTACGGTTACGAAGGATCTTTTTTCATCGTCCCCCTCGTTACCAGTTTCTTCATACAATATCGAGACCGTTTGGTAGCTGTTTTCATTTTTTGAATTCATAAATCTTTAATCCCTGGAATGGGATATCGAAATAAAATTAGAATCTATGAAGTGTGACGGCATAAAATGAATACTGACCTCGATTTGTCTATTTGACCTTTTTCGCCATTTCATTTCGCCAAAGCGAGTATAAATCAGTTTCCCCATATGGAAGTAGAAAAACCGTCGGAATGTCAAAAAAGTATTGTCCTCCATACTTTACCCACAGAATGTTATCCCATCACACACTTGTCCTCCGTATTAGTACACCTAAGGGTCAAGATGTGCTGCACAGAAGGTGAACACTGAACAGAAAATAACTGTCGCTGCGAACACCATAGCAACTGGATGGGATGGCATTCATGTTCCATGATTCTATTTCCATATGGGTTCGGCCATGTATTGGTAAATAACACACGTTAAAGGAGCTAAATTGTCCTTCTATTTTCGTCTGAGTGGTTGAACGAAAGAGTCTAACTCTTTTGAATGCTGGAGGCAGCTTGTGACGGAGCATCACACTCGTCGTATCACTAGCAACATATCGCTCTTCCTCACCCTCTCTTTGGTCTATTCACGCTACGTATATATGATATGCGCATACTTTAGGCATATTTTTATATTTGGATTAATTTGTTGGCTCGTATATGTATGGTATTGCAGAAGCAGAAGGAAGCAGAAGATAGAAGAAAATTGGGTTTTTGGGCTTCTGGGTCGATGTTTGTGGGAGGTACATATAGATAGATATGTTGCGAATGTCGCCGATGGTGTCGGTGCATCGCAGATGCAGAACAGCTTTGTCTCCTTAGCCCCAACAACTGGATAGGCGAGCTGAACGAATATTTATATAATCTCAATAAAACAAATTAAGAATGTGGAGGACAAATATCTGATGATTTACATTGCATAATAACAGCTTTACTGCTTTTTATATGGGTTGATGTAGGTACTTTGAAAGTATACATTTTATTAAATAAGTCAACTGAACTTTGTCAGAATCAGAACTGTCTCCAGTGGCGGATCCAGGGGTATGGACATGGGGGTCATGACCATACCCAGAACTCCAGAGAAAAAAAGATTAAACAACTGAAAGGAACTACAGCTATGAGTTAATAAATTTGCTGTCAGCTCGAGTTTACCAACGAAAAAATCTTGCTCAATGGAAATTGACATTAAAGAATAAAAATTCCCCAAAACTAGGGTTAATTTTAAGTGTATTAAACGTAAAACTAGGTTAAAAGTATTAATTTCTGGAAGAAGTAAAAGTGTTTTTTTTTTGTTCAGAAAAAGCGGTATAGGTAGGTACTTTTTATTATTTTTAACGCCGATATTATAAGACTTAATTTTCCGCTTTGATCACTTTTTATTGAATAAAATTTATACCGTGAAAAATATTGTTTTTCCAAATCGATTTAATGCTTTTTTTAAATATGTCTTTACCTATTATTCAATAACTGACTTATAATTAAAATTATAAAGCAGCTGCATAGCTAGAGCATCGAAGGCCTTCGGCAAATTTTTTTACCTAATACGTATACAGCTTTTGTACTGAAAAAAGATACGAGCGTTAGACATCACAGAACACATCTGATTCGTCCAAGGCTTAAATGCTTAAATTTAAGTTATGAATTCAGGAACGTATGTGCATTTGAAATGAAGTATACAAAATAAAAAAAAATTAATAAAGTTATACTGTTAATATTAAGATTAGATTCTTTTTTGTACTCCCCACAAACACGAAATACTCCCCTCTAATTCTCTGAAATACTCCTCTCCAAATTAATTGATCCCCAAGTCGTGAACCGATGAAAGAGAGTCCGTGATTTTACTTACGTGGCTTTTCGGACTTGAGAATTTCATTTGTGCAGTAGATTTAAAAAAAAACAGCAGTAAAACCAATTCTAGCGCAGTCGATTTTTTGTTTGTATTGGAAACCTGCATTCAATGTACATATTTAAAAATTATTAGTTTTTCATAAATCGATCTGTTTGAATCTTTATTGATAACGAGAGCAGTTTTTTTTATAGTGTTTTCAATTGGGCTCTTCAGATTCTTCTCTCAGATTTCAGATTTTGCCTGTGCAATCGAATTCTATTCAGTCGTTAAATTATAAATTTAATTACATATTCGAAATGTGCCCTAAAATTGATTTATTTAAATTTGTAAATTAATAATCGGAAAAATGCTTTCGATTCCAAAAAAGTGACCTAGAGAAAAATAAAAGTAGTGTTCTTTACTGAATATTTAAATACGCCATTAGTTGTTGACGACTGACGTGTAAGGAAGTAACTGACAAATCTAGTCAAGTATGACCGTGTTCAGTATTATGTACTTAGGGCCTAGATTCGCAGATGACAGTTTCTCATTGAACGACTAACGGAATAAAATTCCAGACATTTTCAGATTATGTAAAATCGAAAGAAGGGACAAAGTTGAAAGAAAGAGTGAGAGATCGGAAAACTTTGTAAGCAACAACAAAACGCGTTATGGTTGTCAACCTCTCAGTGGTATTAATTGGTGGCCAAGTGCTCATCGATCAGTGCAGTTTCACTTTCTGGGAAAATAATTAAAAGCCTTCCGAAAGAGGAAGAATCGACTTTCGGAATTTTCATTCTAATTCAAAATAATTTGTGGAATAAGTGATATCCAGAATGATAACTGCATACACATAACAATCATATCAGTCGCATTCCTGGTAATCTAGTCCAGACAAATCTAGTCAACTTAATAAGACTATACTTTTGAATAATCTCATTCAATGATCTCATTTATCTAGTGTCATCTGAATCACTTTTTACTTAGGTAAATAGATACGCATCGGAAATTAAACCGAAAATATATATTAATTTTAGAACTAAAAAAATGAAATTACTTTTCTGAAAAAGTGCAGTAGATTGAGGTGCGGGCGCAGTAACGCAGTAGATCAATTTTATTTTATGAAAAAGCAGCAGATCTACTGCAATTAAAGTCCGAACCCTGCGTGGCTATTCATTTTCATGTGCCTAAAAAAAAAAAAAAAAAAAAACAGTGTCTAGTCGATTTCTCATTTAAATACACTCCGTCCACTTAAATAGCACACCCCTAACGTCGGTTTTCTATCGCCCACTGGTCCGGTCCCAAACCAAGCTTGCTAGAGACTTAATTGTTTTTTAAATTTAAGTAAATTTAATTGTTGTGATTTGACCAGAAGGAAGATTTAAAACTAAATCTTTAAGTATTAACAAAAAATATGGGGTCTTAATTTTGCGCCACTCGAATAGAACACTTAAACGAAAAAAAAAATTTAGAGAATTCTGCTTCTTTTAGGTAATTGGAGTATTTTAGATTTAAAAAAATTGTTCGTGACCATACCCAAACAGAATTCTTGGATCCGCCCCTGACTGACTCAGGGGCAACTATGTCCTGTCAGATATAAGCTGTCGATATACAACAGAGAGGATATATTGCTTTTTCACAATTTCTTTGCTAAACAAAAGAATTAAAGAATTTTTTATTATTATTTATTAAATAGTAAAGTAAATTACAATTTAACTTAGTTAATACAGCACTAGCTACATATAGGCCTTCGGCTAATTAATTAAAGAAAATTGCTCAGATCCTATGACATCTCTTCTTATATGTACAACGAATGACAATGGAGTACCATTTCACACCGAGGAGATTTGTCAAAATTCATCGATTTCCCCTCACGATTCATTTTAATTTGGGGTAACATTAATATGATCAAAGAGCAGCAATTGTGCGAAACCAATGTTCCTTAGGCCACTCCTATCCAAAATCATAAATAAATGTATTAGAAGTCAGATTCTTAGTCTAATTTTTTAAAAGAATATAAAAAACTAAGAAACTATGTCCTGCGTAGCGTATTGAGCATTTATTATTTTACTAGCGGGCCCGGTAAACGTTGTTTTGCCTGCTCGTATTTATTATTATTTGAAATTTTATTTATAATTTTTTTTTTTAGGTGTTTATTATTGGAAATTTTAATCTTGAGCTTATTTATGCTTTTTAATTTTTTTTTATTGTTGAGTGTTTATTATTTGAAATTTTGTGGAATCGGATCGCAGCGCAGGTGGCGGGTCCAATTGTCAATCTAAACCATCCCTAGACCCATTCAAACACAGACCAAAATTCATTAAAATCGGTCCAGCCGTTTAGGAGGACTGCGGTAACAAACACGGACAGAAGAATTATATATATAAAGATAGGCAAGCCGACATTGTTATCCGATGCCCTGAATATTTTGAATTTGTCGTACCACCAGTGAAAATGTGTACCCCTAGCTAGGTATTTTTGCATCTCACACTTTGGTTTCCGTTTGCGCCAAAAATATCCGCTGCTTGATGGAAAGCATCATTTCCTCCAACGTGTCTTTGTTGAAGGATGCATGTCTCTCTTTTACGGAAGCTTAAAATGTTATATTAGTCAAAGTCGAATATAATCACCTGGGCTCTGTTTCATGAAAATTGACAATTGCGACAGCTGACAGGTGACAATTTTTGTAAATTGACAACCGGACAATTGTCAAATTTCTGTTACATAAATTATTAGACAATTTTGTAGAATTTTCGGAAAATAGCCGACAATTGTCAGGTTTTGGTTAAAAAAAATAAATAAATGAATTGTAAGGAATTTTTCGAGAATTGTCATGAATTCTCGGACTAATTTTGTAATGATAACTTTTTTATGGGACAGATAACTGTTGTGGCATTTTCGGTATCGAAATCCATGTTTGATGTTATTTTCGAAAATTAAAGCTAATTAGTAAATCTAGTACCAATCTATTTGTTTTTATTTACTGTAAAACAGTGCTAATGGGTACTAGTGGGCGCAGTAGCGCAGTGGTTAGTGTGCTGGACTACTGTGCGAGGGCTTCCGGGTTCGAACCCCGGAAAAACACAAATTACATCTTAAGGTTTTTTTCTACTGCGCCACCTCTCGCGATCGTCTGACAAACATCCGAGAGTATGACTGTCCTGAAAAAGCTTCTCAATTCAGCCGTTTGGACTCGGCATAAAATAGTAGGTCCCTTCCATTCGTCTCAAAAAAATAGAAACTCACACAAACGAATGGTTGCGATGAGCTAGGCCTAGGGTGCTACCGCCTGTTGCGCCACCTATTTATTTATTTATTTAAACAGTGCTACTGATGCACTGAATGGTACGATTTAAGTTACCTACTGTTGATGTTAAAATTGTTTAGATGTGCGATTTTTAATGAAGGATCTCAGGTTAAGCCCCCGAAAAAGAGAAATTACATCACAGAGTGCGCCACTTGTTTCGAACATCAGAAAAACTTCAGAGATTACTATAGCTGTCCGATCACAAGGGATCACTTTAACCATAATCTTAGAAAATTAAGCCGTTCGGAATTCGGATGCGGATTAAATTATTTACAACCATCTTATTCAATTCTACCCAATAATAAAAACTCCATCAAGGGAGTGGTTTTGAAAAACTGGGTTACGGCCTTGCCTTATGCACCCTTGCTGCTTTACCAACAAACTATTTTTTGTTACTTCCAGTCAAATCATCAAAAATAAAAAATGTATATTACCACCGATAGGTAAATAGTCTTACATTCAATTCGGGGTACAGCGGACCGATAAGTAACTAAGTTGCTTCGACGGTGTCCTGAAATAAAGTCGAAGGAAATAAGGTCGTATCGACTTTATTTCCATTTTAGATTGGAAATTAGATTGTCATATTGCACCTTTTTTTATGATCGACTTTATTTCCATAGAAAAATGGTCGAAAAAAGGAATTTATGTCGAAAATTAAAAAATAAATCCCCTAAGTAGTGAAACATGTATGGGGGGCATGCTGCAACCCCTCTGCTTGTGGTTACTATCAGATTTGGAGTAGATGCGTTGAAATGAGCGATTGGCATTATTTCGATTTTTTTATTTTTATTTTTTTGGCTTCGACTTCGACTTTATTTCACGTCACCGCTTCGACTGCTACTTAATCTTATAACAGCTTCGTAGCCACCGTTTCATATTGTCCTTTCATATAAAATCGAAGTTATCCAAGGCACGTACTTACCTTCAATACAGCTAAAAAAACATCCCTCACCTCATTAATTTTAGAACGATTTTATAATGGTTCATCTCGGCCTATTCGTGCAATTTCAGGGTTCTCCGTATTACATGCTGAAAGTATCCAAAAGTGTAAACAACACATGCCTCTAAGCAATTTTTACAATACACCGACCGTCTCAAAAAGCAACAACCCTCAAACAAAAGCAACACTTGTGTTATCTACCAGCAGCTCCCAAGACTACTTCCCTGAAGTCATCATCAATTTAATCACCTCACCATCAACAATAACAAAAAAAACACACCTCCTCCTTAACGAGCCACGTCCTTAAAACATCACTGACTCTCACCATAAGAGAAACTAAACTTAATTTGCCAGCACAGGGAAAACAAACGGACATTATTTGTCGCCACTTTAGTCCTCTTAATCTCGAACACTTAAAAATTAATTCTCGCCTCAAACCACCACAACCACAGCCATAGATAGATAAGTTCCACGGAAAAAGTATCCTACTATCACCTTTGTTTCCATTGTTTCTTCACTTAGCACCATGGAACGGAAAGAAAAAGCCCCGACTAGAGGACGGAAAAAGACAATCAAAACAACAGCAGAAAAAAGTCAATTCCATACCATTATCCTGATAAAATTACATTCTCGCCTTAGGTCCTGCTTAGAGGAGAAGTAATTGTGGCACGTTTGCTACTTTGTTTGTGATTACATCGATTTCTTATTTGTAGGGTTTCCTTCGGTACACAAATCGAAGGCAACCTACTAAAACTTAAATGAGGCATCACAATCGAAATGCAAAAAGAAAGGACATCGTCATTGAAGACAAATATACCTAGGGGCACGACAATGAGTAAGATTGAGTGTGACAAATTTTATTAGCTAAGCAGATGGTCTCGAAAGCAAAAAAGGACGTTTAATCGTCAATCACCCATATACATGAGTTATACAAACTGAAGGTGCCCAATTTTGGTATGCTCCCTTTTACGAATTTAATTTTCCAAAAAGGGCCAGGCGGTTACGCGGAGGGGTTGATGTGGAACAGATAACCCACGCAACAGAACACTTGCTGTGCTCCATTCGGTTGGCTTCATAAATCCCCAAGGGTATTTTGTGCTCATTAAATTATTTAGTATTTGCTAATTCATAGCGAATACATTTTGACAAGTGTTGTCATGTATGAGCAGGGGGATACAGAATGAGAGACCTACCACCTACACCCAAAACGGCCGGAAAGAAGCCGGTACGGTACAACAAAAGGCCTCAACAACACTGTCCCGCTCGCACTCTCGGTCTCAGTTGTCTTTAGCACAAATTAATAATTCATTTCATTTCTGTTCCAACTCCGACTGAAAAATATGCTAGGACAACAACAATACATATTCGAGAAAAGCACGATATAGGTTGAAGTTGAAGCTCCAAATACATGCCCTACACACAGAGAGAAAACAGATTGTATATCATGTGTACAGAGGGTACACTATATGCACTCTATGTATGTCCTGGGGGGAATTTTGAAATTTATGCCTCCGCATGTCGAATATTTTTGCTCGTTTGCTTGTTTTATTGTATCTAACTTTTCCTTGTTATGCTTTGGTTGTTGTTGTTATTATTTTTTCCCCTCTTGTCCTTTTCGATTTTCTGTATCCTTTTTTTTGTGCGCGCGTTTAATAAAAATGTAGTACATATATTATGCCGCGAGCAGAAATATGTCAAAAGAATGATGATGTCCTGGAAATATTAGCTGCCTACTTTTTTTCAAATCATATGTTGGTATGTGGCGGGCGCGGGGTGATATTTTGAAAGACGTGTATACTGGCTATACAGAGTGCGTTGCTAAGCAAAGCACTTTTTTTCTCAGAAAGGATTGTAATTGTAAGTTGTAGGTGAACGTTATTTCCATGCATTTAGATGCGTTTCCCTTTGTTTTTTCTGACCCTACAATAATAGATATTATTGAGACGTATGAGGGACGTCGATTGGGTTGCTTTGCTTTGTTCTTTAACAAAAGTTCGTATAGGTACTTTTAAAGTCAGTGACCTTTAAAATGCTTTTAGCAAGTTACAGGAAAAGGGAGAGCCAATCCTGGCATTAATATGCAGTTGTTTTTTCTGCGAAAACCTTTGCTTTTATTCCAATTAATTTGGGCTCGACTGCAGAGAAAAATATTTATATACCAAGAGGCAAAGAAATGCGTAAATTAACCCAGCATTATATGTTGGAAATGTCTAATGAAAAATTCATAAGGCTGATTTTCTTATGATCTCGATTGTGCTCCTTTTGATACAACAGGTGAACAGATTTTACATTTCAGCTAAAACTGAGGAGATGGAAAATTTAACCGAGGAGTCTAGGCCCAAACAGCAGGCAATTACTAAACAAATTAAATCAAAAATATGCCGAGACATCCCACCTACTTACATAAGCAAACATTTTCTTTCCTCATAAAAGGGGTCTTAGAATATACATAAACATGATTTCATTTCAAGTCGAAATTATTCATTATTGTATAATCAATATTTTTTTTGGTTTTTAATGGGCTAGACAAATGCAGATGAAGAGAAATGTTAATTTCAAGACTAAAACGTACCAGACGAGGGATTTTCAGCTCTGAAGCTGTCAAGAAACTTTTGACAATTTAGCACTGCAATAAAGGCAACACTTATAAAATTGACAAGGAGTCTTACTTGCCTATATAATGGTTCTGATCGGTTTTTGCCGCTTTTCATCCCGCGCGATGAATACTTTGCTTTTAGAAAAATCATGGTATCCGCTATGATGGCGTTGATTACACTCGAAATTGTATCTTCTACTCCATTCTAAAAAGTACTAAAGAACCGTCGAAGATTTTTTCTTTCGAAAGAGCCCACGAGAGGTATCCCTATCTGATACATCTTAACTGGATCCAGTTTTGATAAGATACAGAACTCGGTGATTGCCATATAGAGCTCCTGAGGATAATTTGTATGTCATATTGTCATCCAGCTTTCTAGGTGAGTTCCGAATTGATATTTCCCGGTTGGGAATTAGTTGTATAATGGTTTGAATAATCACTTTTAATAGACTCGATATTAGGCAAGGATAGATACGCCTGATAATTCTTGGTTTACTATACCAATTTATAATATCCATGGAATCTCAATCAAAATCCAAAAAAGCCCAAAAACCTTCAAACAAAGTTGTGGAATTTTGTCCCAAGAAAAATCTCCAAATATTTTGACACGAATTCCACGAATTATAGTAGTTTTTCAAAACTCTTTTGGACAATTTTTCCATTTAAAAAAATAAAGAAATAACCACAAGCAGGGGAGTTGCATACATATTTTACTGTTTGTGTTTTTTTGTAAAATAAAAAAACAAAAAAATATATTCCTAAAACAAAAAAATGTTTTTTTAGCCATTTGAAGGCAGAAAAATGATAATTACAAGTTTAGCGAATTCTTATTGAAGGCATAGGCAACTATGACAGGACTTTTCTCAGCCGAGATATTTCAGTAGTATAGATTCCATTGATTTAGGGAAGGTTCTCCATGGGTTCTAAACTATGTATAGTGGAACTGATTATTTTCTGCACGTGAGTTATCTTCTTGTCCACTCATTTCACGGTAGGTAACTAGCATCCGTCAATTCGCATTAACAAACAATTTGGATTATAAAACCCGACATCTCAATATCAGCTTGCATATGATAAAAGTTGATAATATAGGTACCTACATACTCAATCAAAAAATGTAAATATGTCAAATCGACTGAAAAATCAAGTCATCCCGTCGACTTCTTCCGTCATTCATAACTTCAATAAAAACTGTCTTATTTAACAAGTCCATCAGGAGCTAAAATGTTCAACAAAATTGAGAATCCATAAACCTATTTAACTTCGAGGCAAGTAATTTGTTAAATCACCCCAAGGTCAATTAAATTATAGCCTTAACAATCCGTATGTAATTCAGAGTCCCGATAAATAGGATGAATACATTAACCGCAAACGAATTAAATAATCTCTACCCACAAACACCAATATTAAACATACATTCACACACCTCTATATTTTTACAACACGAAAGCTGAACAAGAAAAAACGAACCTACCAACCAAGTGAGATTAAATCCATCCGACAGATGAGCATTGAAAGCAATAATAGAACTAGTCAGGACCCGGCCGAGCATTTAATATCCTGACACTAAGTGCAAAGCATGAGGAAGAATCGTCGTTCCGAAGCTTTCTTCATTCCATATACATATAGGAATTTATATCTGCATATACATATCCGTGTACATGTATGTAAATCCTCGTAGATAACGCTCATAGTTGTGGCATTTCCTAGGCAGTGCCTTATGTATCTGAGACTTTGAGGATTACGAAATAATCATAACTGAAATGGTTCCGGCCGAAGCTGATTGCCACCCAAACAATCAAACAACCCTACCCACAGTCAGTGAAACAAAAAGTACTACGCAAAGAGCATCGTCATCGTCATCCTTGATAATAACGTTCTTTCCGCATTATTTCTGTGTGGGATTATATATTAGTCGGCCTCCAGTTAAGATGAGCGCTCTCCCATTTACACAATCCTTAATGCCTACCAAAACATTTAGCACAAAACTTGGCCAACGTTGAGCTTGCAAAAAAAAAACCTCTACAAAAAAAAAAAAAAAAAAAAAAAACCAGGACGAATACCATTGTGGGATTGCTTCGAACGTTTATATTCCACTATACTACACCACAAGACAGCATTACGGCATTCCGGATGTACAGCAGAACAAATCGGATATGTATGTGCATCGCACTGAGTGGGTGGGAGAAAATGATGCCCCCCAAATCGAAATGTATATGTGCGTACGAGTATATTGAAATAATCATCCCACACCGTGTATCATCGTCATTGTCCTGCAGGAAATATTCACTCAATCGATGTGGCATGTCCGTGTGCAAATACTCTTAGAGGCAATTTTCAGTTGGCTCTGTCTCTTGGTGTGTTCTGTGTTGGCCGGCAATTGGAAATAGCGAACATGGAACGAGATATTGCGTGGTTAATGAATGTTTGCATGGCCAGCAACTGAGAGAGTGTGCTACCATCTCTGTAAAACAATATCAATTACAATTTCTCGAACGGAAGGACAGTGATTGAATTGGATGATGATGAAAGCTTTACATTAAGAAAGATCATTATCATAGAATGCCAGAATGGTCAGTGCAAGACAAATGTCAGCCCAAGTGTTTGTAGTCCAACGATATAGCTGGCTGTGGTAGAACTCTCAGTAAAATTTGAATTATCCCTATACTCCTTTGAATGGGTGTGGATTGTATTGTTTCAGATGATGCTATATATCTCGTTTCGAATAACTTGATATCTGTCAATCGGTAATGGGATATGCATAAGTCAAACAAGTAATTATGGCTTAGAGAAATCGAGTTCCATGTTGTGTAACAAGTTCAAATATACAGGCAATTGATATGCAACAAATGTGGTCTGGCTGCCTAAAGGGATGGAAAAGTCAATCCAAATATAGATCAAAGCTCCAGTTGCAGCAGATACATATCAGGGGCTAATCATAATTGTTATAAACTTGTGATACAATTTTGTACGTACGCATTATGTGTATGAGTATTGAGTATGACAAAGCCAATCAGAGTAAATGTACAAAAATTAAAGGCCTTATTCCAAGGGCTTCATTAACAAACCTTTGCATTAGACAGCATGCCGAAATTGCTTAGTATTAGTACACAAGGCAGTCAAAGAATAACGTGAAGCCTTTTTAATTAATGTATTTAAAGGAGAAGAAGCTTGCTCTCATTGCTATAACTTTTTATTAGGAACCTGTAGACATAGCGAAGGAAACCCTGATAGAATCATAGTTTTTTTTTAACCTTCACATTGACGGTATACACCCGGGTGTATATCCCAGTTTTCACCTTTAAATATCTCAGTTATTTTTTTGCCAATTCTAAAATCGTTTTAGCTCAGTGACTGAATTGATCTGTATTCCCGGAAAAGAGATAATAATGAACATTTTTTGATATTATATTTTGCAGAAATTTCGAAATTTTTAGTATATTTTCGACCACATTGACTGTATACACCTGTGTGTAGATTTACATTTGCTCGAAGTTGTATATAGAATTCGTCTTCAAAGATTGTAAAATCCAAGGATAACATTGACAATAATGCACGCACAAGTATATCTTGTGTTTGTTTGTATTGCAATCACTTGTTTCTGTAGTAGGTAAATGTTCAATAGTTCAATTAATGAAAGTCAATTTCTACACCGGGGTGTTCGCTGTCAGGATAAGGAGTTTTTATTATGCAACAAAGTGAAGGTTAAATAGTACTACTTCTTTTATGTAGTAGGTATATGTATACCTAACAACCTAACGTGACCAACTCTTTGATCGAGACCGAAAAACTGTATAAAAACTGTACCATATTAACAGCGAATTATATGTTTTTTTAACTATTCAAATAACATTTCTAACATTTCTAAGACAAGTCGCGCACCGAAGTGGTGTGGCAGTGGCGTGAAGGTGGCGTAGTGACCAAGTGGCAGGTGGCATAGGAGTGGTGTGCCGAGGATGGTGGCGAAGTGGTATGAAAGTGATTTAACGCACACTGAAGAGGCAAACAACGTATGGTGCTACCTATTCATCAGTTGTTAAAAAATATCGTCATATAATACTCGCCGAAACCAAAACACAAAATACAAATTCAAGGACAAAAATAGTTAGATATATGAAAACAGAGGACCTTAAGTTAACTAATGAAAGTATTATACAATGGTGGACATAAGTATTTTGACAAAACTAAAGTTAATTCTACTCATCATTTGAACTTACTTCATGTAAATTTTGGCATTAATGGAAAGGTCATTTAAATTCCGTTTGAATGATACATAACTTTCCTTAACCCATTGAAAATTTAGAACCTTTGTAAAAGTCTACTTTTTTGACTTTTTTCTCCGGTCTCAAAAAAGAAAAATGTTTTGATGTTAAAAGTTTCTTCAAACAATTCTGCAAAAAAAATTTTCAAAAATCTCTTCGCTAATATTTTTTATTTTTTTCATGTGGAAAAACTGTATAAATGCTGTATTCTCATGTTTTCGCTGTATATGTTTTTCTGACAATTTCGCGCTGTATCGACTGACTGAAAAACTTTAGTATACAGCGAAAAACTGTACAGTTGGTCACTTTATGTATACCTTACGTAGAACAAATAGCAATAAAATGCATCACTTCCTTTCGTTTTTTTGTGGTCGCAAAAGCTGCAGGGCGCAGTATGGTTAGTGTGCTAAATGTGCGGAAAAACACAAATTAGCAAATTACATCTTAAGATTTTTTCTACTGCGCCACCTCTCGCGAACGTCTGACAAACATCCGAAAGTATGACTGTCCTGCAAAAGCTTCTCAACTCAGCATAAAATTGTAGGTCCCTTCCAATCGCCCCAAAAATAGAAACACACACAAACGAATGGTTGCGTATTTGTAATATAGTGCTTGATTTGTCTGATGAGATATTGTCTAGAAAATAATTCTTGTTTTGTTTGTGATGGTTCAATATTAGCCATATTTTGTTATAAGTCTTATGACATTGTCTTCTGCAACAAGATGCTAAATTATTGAAACAATTAAGTCGGATATACATTTAGTGTGGCATTTAGTTCAAAATCGCCATCATACCGGGTTGGGTACGTTTGCCTCCAATCCAAAAGCCCATTTCCAAATGCCCGTTTCGAAAAGCCCGTATTACAAAAGCTCGTATTTCAAAAGGAACCCTGAAAAATTAAAAAGCCCGTAAAAAATGTCTCGCATACTCTCGATCTGCTCAACTTACCATTTAGACTTTTGACTCCAGGAGTATCTACCACCGCCGTCTCAGAATATCATAATTTTTGACTTTGACAAGTTTACAGTTAAGTTCCAAGTTTTGCATTACTTGTCCAGTCACTGGGTGCATTGTATCTACGGTATCTATCTGTGAGGATGACATTATCATCTACGAACATTAAAGCAAGAATTTTATTTCGTCTTAACTCTATTTCTACTGTTGAATCATCAATAGGTACATAAAGTAAAAAAGAAAACTGTACCTAAGACGCACCCCTGCCACGCCCATCGATGTAATAAATTCGTCCGACACTTTATAGCCATTTCAAATCAGTTTCGTCCACTGAATATGTTTTTTTTTTTTGTAACAGAACTGGTCTTGCTTTTTGCAATGTTTGTAACGGTGTCAAATGTCAAATCAAGAAACTTCATTTGTTTCGTCACGAGAACCATGAATTCGAGTTCATTTTTCCATTGCTATAAAAAATGAACTCCTGATTCTTGATTAGCCGTTTATTTATATAGCTAGTTTAAGAAAACATTAAAAACCCGCCCTCTTTCCCTTACAACTCCACTTACATTTTAAAGTACCTACTTCCGTCTTTCTTATCTTAAAAAAAAAATCACAATCCGCACCACGCATGCTAACATCCAATTCAATTTCGCTTTCCTTCGAACGATTTTGATCACTCTATACCACGCGTAGAATATTTCTCTACAGATTTAATTTCATTTTTGAATTTCCCTGCACATTCACCGTGTAGCTTAGCTATTGTCGCACGCTTCCGCAAATCCTATTATCGAGCGATTTGCGAGGTCTCGTCCCGATTATGTACTATATGCGGTGCGGTGCAAGAGATTTCCTTGCTCGTTCTCTATAATAGTCTTTTGGCTTCTTATCACAGTATCCGCCAACGTTTCGCCCGACGACGACAGTTGCTGGGGTGCGAATTAAAAATGCAAATGTGAACCGAAAATCACTAAACCGATGGGACTCTAGGTACATACTACAAAGTGACACAAACATGAAAACCCCTAGCAGTTGACTCGCCTATATTATACACACCTAGACACGATACGACTCATTGAAATCTAGAAACTTTGAGGCTAAATGAAAATTCCTAACTCCGCAGCGTGGCTGGTTGTTTCGGGTGGGCTATAGCGATGGGCGTTTTGGGTTCATCGGATCGGTTCTTTACCCACACACAAAAGATCAAATAAAATGTTCATTGTTTGCCAACGAGTGTGTAACAATGACTCATTAAGTTTCATCTAAATTCTAATGAGATACACAGCCATTAACCAGTTCGGGGTGCCGATGCTCCTGATGCTGTGTGTGCGTCTTCTGTTTCATGCCCTAGGGGTTGCAGTCTCGCTCTAGCTATCTGCTGTCCTCTGTAATAACGAACTGAAAAGTGTTTCGTTCGTTGTTTGTGCTCCCACAACTCTAACCCCTCATTGTGAGTCGACCGGGTTGCAGTTGCCACCCCAGATTGTGGATATATATGTGTCTGTTTGTGTGTTTACGTGCGTTAATGTATATTTGTTTGTTACACGGGGTCGGTCTCAGCGAATGGATGATGGATGAAGAACGGCGTACTATGCAGAGGCAACTCAAGAGACAATTACATACATAAAATAAATGTATACATGCAAATGTACATCATACAGCAATTAGCATACAACAAATAAGGCGACAAACTAACTCGCCGAAGCGATGGTTGACAACAATCCGCACCAGAGGGTGCGGGACAGAATGGGTAGCCTAGGTAGTTGTACCTTTTTCGCTCGAATCATTAGAAACACAAACAAAAGAATGGCAATCGGTATTCGGGGGTAGAGAAACCATAAGGGGCAACCGGGGGGTACATGCGGCAGCGAAGAAATGGGAGCTATCGCGCCCGGGAAGAAGGATAAGGATGTTTGAGTGATGTCTGCCAGAGCTGCAGAGGGAAAGAAATCATGGAGTACGTAACGGTTGTTGTTGGTTATAGTTTTTTTTTTCTACCTTCGTGCAGACAACAGCAGCAGAAGGAATGAATAAGCCCCGCTATGTTCCCTAATTACTCTTGAAATTTGCATTAAGTGCGGGTTGTAATTAAAGTTTTTAATTTTCCTTCATTTCCAAGTTGTCTGTCATTGGGGGAGTTGAGTGTGTTGTGCCTGTGCCGTGTAGGCGAAGGTTCATCCCTTCATTTTTTGTTGACGCTCTGGCATAAGGACATGATGGCGCTTTTTACTGGAAATATATATATTTTTTAATGCTATTGTTACAGGTAGCACACTATAGTTGATGGCAAGCGATATTAAAGCAATTTAATAATTAGAAAGTCATTAGAAAGAGAGAGTGAATTGGAGTGATGAAAATTTAATATAAATTTTATCGGCATACTGGGCGTATGTGGAACATTTCTACAAACAAAAAAGTCTATTACGATTACATGTACCTACATACGTGCTCGATAGTTTGGATTATGGAATGTCCTTTATGTTAAGTATTTACCCAGCTATTGTACATTACATCAGACCATAGTGTAATGGAGTTAAAATAAGTTTGATTAGTTGATGCCTTGGTGAGTGAGGTGAAACTATGAAACCCTTGTAATTTGAGTTAAGTGCAACAGCTAAGTGCTCATTAAGATACTAATGGGCAGGATAGTATTGCAACTGAACCCTTAGCTGGGTGAGGTAATTAATGGTTGTGGAGCTAACGTAACGGTAATAATAGAGAATTATAACCAAATTCAGGGAATCGGCTGTATTCAATTCCATTTTAAAATGATTCCTGCTTACAAATCGATAATCTAAGGCAAAACATGTCAACAATTATATTCAGCAAAAGGAAACGAGATAAAAATCGGTCAGACTATAAGAGATAGACACACAATAGACCAGAGGAAAGAGTCTTACTATGAACAAACATCAAACTCATCTCGAAGACACACACAGCAGAGATAACCAAGAAAGCACCGTGATATCTAATATTTACAGGAGCCTTGTGGACAAGTTTTCGGAATCTAGCCCTACCATCCTCTTATTGAACTGGGCAGAAGGAATAAGTTGACCCTCGCTTTGGGTACCTGCTAATAAAACGGCCGAATTCCTAGCAAAAAAGGAAGCATTTTTGTAAGTACCATAGGTCTTGAATCAATTTGCTAAATAGGAGATCACGCGATTAAAGAAGAATTCAGGAAACTAGAAAAAAAAAACAGCTCAAGTATCAAGAGCTCAAGAGACACCTCAGGGGATCAGATTGTGTGATGTCCAGCGAAATCTCAAAACATCGTGATGGGTTCTTGTGGGGCATTTACCTATGTAAGACTGAAATATTTGGGTAAGTACAAGTACCAGTGGCGCAGTAGCGCAGTGGTTAGTGTGCTGGACTACTGTGCGATGGATCCCAGGTTCGATCCCCGGAAAAACACAAATTACTTCTTAAGGTTTTTTCTACTGCGCCACCTCTCGCGAACGTCTGACAAACATCCGAGAGTAATGACTGTCTTGAAAAAGTTTCTCAACTCAGCCGTTCGGACTCGACATAAAATTGTAGGTCCGTTCCATTCGGCCCAAAAAAATAGAAACTCACACAAACGAATGGTTGCGAGAAGCTAGGCCTAGGTTTTTTTTACAATTACCAACTATCTCATTCTTAGATTCCTTAAAAAGAACTAGATTAGAAAGAGTTCTATTGGATATACAATACCCTCAAAAATAGTTCCCAAAGGATTCTTAATACTTTCGCAGTACAACGCACCCCTATTCCAAATAATAGGTAGGTCATAAACTGTGGTCAAACTCTCTGATCGATCATTATTTCCATTTCACTCTGTTTCATGCTTAGTCTTCTAAATGTAGCCCAAACACTCATTACAGCCTTATATGTGATTCACAGAGGAAAATATTCCCGCAAACATTATAATCATTGCGTCCACATAAGTGCCTCCATTAGTTCCGTCTATGTCAAAGTAGGCCACAATCTTAATCATCCATTTTCAAATGTGGCGTCTATCTATTACAATTATAATGGTAACGCGTTTAGGTGTGTGTAAATTTGACGTCTTTCCCCTACGTATGTGGATTGGCTCTAATGATTTAAGTGATGGTAACCGCTGTATGATTTGAGCCCCAAATATTTGTTTGTTTGTTTTTTATGTAATTGTGAGGGCAGTGGCTCAGTGGTTAGTGTTCTAGACTACTCTGGGATCCTAAATTCGATCCCCGGAAAAACACAATCTAAAATTTGTTAAAGCTTTTTTTTCCACTGGGTCACGTCTGACAAACATCCGAGAGTATACTTGTCCTGGAAAAGCTTCTCAATCCAACCGATCGGACTCGGAATAAAATTTGTATGTCTCTTCCATTCGTATCAAAAAAACGGAACTCACACAAATGGTTATGAGAAGTTGTCCTACGGAATTTTTGTGCCAACTATATATAGGTTATAGTAAGTGCATAAATGTTTTCTGTACCTATAGGCCATAATTTTGGGAGCAATGGTTGCTTGGTTATAGTTTAAAGTGGTTCTCAGTCTCATACTCTCTCTTGTTTCTCTTCCCTTTAATTCTGAATATGTATTTAGTTCACTTGATGAATGATGAGTTGACCCAAATATGTCCACAATTCTGCCACTGGGATAAGGACTAGTCCGTTATATTGTCGGCTCATTGAGCAGTAATATGATCGGATCAATCGACAATGTCGGCCTCTTATGCTTGTCAGACCTTCATGATAGATAGACAAAATCGTTTTGCATCACCTGCACCCCTGGTTCAGTTTCAGCTATTTCCGTACAATATGTCATACAACATGTATGACACATATGTATAAATGTAATAGCCTCATGCGGCTATTTCTTTCAACACCCAAGTTTTAATTAAATGAGTTACCTACGCATTATTATAATAATCTACGACATTAAACCACTTTATGTTGACCTTTCTGCTAAATTTAGTAACTGACATCATACTACCCATCATTTAATTGTTTTTTTTTTTTTATATTTGCAGAGCATTTCCACATTTTCGTTGGTGATCTCAGCTCAGAGATTGAAACACCACAGTTGCGTGAGGCATTCACACCCTTTGGGGAAATATCGTAAGTAAATTATGCTAATTTTCCTTTAATAATATAGACAGTGTAATTAAACGTTGTGACGGGTCGGGTGCATGGAAAGATGAATCCCACGCGAAGCCAACATAAAATCAATAAACCACACCGAGCAGAGAGAGCATTCTCTCAAACTCCTGAGAAATTAATAGAATCCTCTTAAATTTCTCGCAAGAAATCGTGTAAATTTCCCAAGTGTTCGAAATTAAGTAATTTTTGAAATAAGCTGCATCGATTACCACACTGTGTGTCGCTCCATTGTCGAACTGAATAGCATTAGATACAGCCAACAATTTGCCAGTAGAAGTGCATGAAACACGCGCAAGACGTAACCCCAAAAAAGGACATCCTTCGAATAAAGTTGAGGGCTTCGTTCTCATGCTGTTACAGCCCCATTGGCTGGCGAATTGAAAACATCTGCCAGTCAAATAACTGAAGGAGTTAATTAAGCAACTTTTAGACGACTTTTGTATGGCATTGCACTGAGTGGTAGTATACTACCAGCAGCTTTCAGACTCATAAACTAAGTGTCATAAGCCGGTAGCGAAAAGGATGGGTTTTTGTTTGCTCCACAACGAATGACCGTGGAATGATTAACTTTTGCTTTTATTTTCTGATGTGAGAAAGGAGTTCCACATTGTGGCACAAAATGCTTTGAAACAATATTTTTATATCTTTTCTTCTACATCGTTTGTTTAATTGTTATTATCTGCAATCTTGTTACAGCGACTGTCGTGTTGTTCGTGATCCACAGACACTCAAGTCAAAAGGATATGGATTTGTTTCATTCGTCAAGAAAACAGTAAGTCAAGAGTTTACAAAGAATAACGACTTTGGGTTTGGATGTGATGAAAATGTATCTTTTTTAATTTTCAGGAAGCTGAAAGCGCTATTACCGCAATGAATGGCCAATGGCTAGGATCGCGATCAATTCGAACGAACTGGGCTACACGCAAACCTCCTGCTAGTAAAGGTGATCGTAAGTATAGTAATAGAATAGTGGAGTGGGTTAGTTCCTTTTTTCTTATAGAAAAGAAAAAAGAAAACCCCGTTTATGCTGCCATTTAATTAAAGTTTTTCGTGATTTTATTATTTTCAAGACAATAAAACAGTTTATTTCATGGTTGGCAAGAAAACAAACAAAAAAAAAATTTTTTTTTTTTTTTACATTTTTGTAGAAATAAAAATGTGGACTGTAACGTCAGTTGAAAGGTGAATTTCATTTTATTACTTATTATTTATTTCAGTTTTTTTTTCAATACATTTTCTTTAAAAGTAATATTTTTAAACAATTTTATATTCTTTTTTTTAGATTTTTTTTTTATTATATTTTATTAAATATTTATATTTGTGTGCATAAAACGATGTGGGAGTTTACTATGGTGTACATATTTATGAAAAGTATGAAGATTATATAGATATAGATTTGTGAGGACTTAATTTGCACCGACCGAGACCGAAAAATTTATAAATTGTTACAATGATATCATTAGTTCAATTGGAAGCACTCTTTATCCCTAAAGCCGGTAACATATGCCTCCCATATATTATTTTATTGCTTTGACTCCAGTCGGACCAGCATTAAACGTCTGGTCCTGGTAAATTAGTATAGCCTTACTTTCATCAGATACAAAACTGTTTTACTCAAAAAATCAAACTATGTAAATATTTGCGTCAAACTTAGCGGCAGATAATAAAGTTTAAAATTAGTGCTTCTGAAATCTCTGATATAGACACCGAAAATTTTTAAAACAGATTGGGAAAAATCTAGTGACTCATAGAGTTTCTTACAGAGCTTCCAAAACAAGTTTTTTGAAAAAAGAAACTGAATTATACAATTAACTACTGGCATTTTCTAGGCACCCATACAAATTAAAAGAAATTAGGTGTTCTGAATGAATCAAGGCCTCTTATACCTACAACGAAGACGGCATTACACACATTAGTACGTAATATCGAATACTCCCTATTCCATAAGGAGTATACGATGGTTACCTTAACATAGGTGCTTTTAACAACGTCAATACATAAGCGGATAGCAGATGCGCTTTGAGTTCTGAATGTCGGCAGCTCACTTTGCGAACTGATCTACTGCTCAATGGACGGATTATCAACTCCAAGTTGGGTGTGGTGTCCGCAAGAAGACCTGTTATTAGGTGGTTCTATCCGTCTACCAAATTACTGTAGCGTGTTCCAGGCGGAAAAAATGGCGATTAAAGAAGTCTTATTTTGGCTCAAGAAAAACGTCTTATCCGCCAAGTATATCTGTATATTTTCGGACAGCCAAGCAGCCATCAAATCCTTGGATTCGATCTCTATAACATCTCTATTAGCCCTCCACTGCCAATCGTCTCTTGCGGAGATGGCCGAACAGTTCAACATTCACCTAATTTGGGTGCCGGAGCATAGAGACATTCCAGGGAATTGTAAGGCCGATGAACTCGCTAAAACAGGAACAACTCAACCCATTCGACCGGATAAAGGCACCCTAGGGATACGAATCGCTACTTGCAAACAAAAATTGAAGCTGAATGCTATCGAGAGTACAAAAAATCGAAGGTGGTTAAGTGGCATCACTTATCTAGTGACAAAAAAAATTTGGCCTAAGCTGGATTTGAAACGCTCTAATAAATTGATCGCTCTCAACAGATTGCATATCCGCACTACAATAGGTGTCATTACTGGAAACTGCAAGGCTAGGCCGTAAACACAGTCATTAGAAGCCTCTTACGCTTTATAAAGAGCTGAAAATGGTTCAACTAGTGGGGAGATCTTATATGATCATTTTTTGTGCCATCACAATGGACCTATGCTGGTCTAAGTGTTGGCGTTTCCCAACTGGCAACCACTTTCAACCAACCAACCAACCATACCTATAATAAGCCTATGCTATCCATTTAACTCCTATGGGGAACATTAATATTTGGTTGAGGTCCGTGTCTATACATTGACGTCTATTTGCTCTACATGAGCTAGTTGATGAAGCTTTCTGGCAACATCACAGTCGTTGTACGGCTCGTTTAAATTATCTTTGAATCATCTACTCCAAAATCTGCCTATGCAAACGTGACCAAACATCTTACGAAGATTTTTTTCTCAAAATGTCCAAGGATGTCTTCATTCGATTTTTTTTTATTTGGCTAAAAAAATGGGTCGGTCTGTTGTGATACAACATTAGATGAGGTTGCTAGAAGACTAGACTGGATGTAAAATCAACTTTATTTTATAAACGAGCAAATAATATTTTATTCGGAGGCTAAAAGACTATCTTAGCCAATCAAACCCAGTTGAATTTGTATTAAAATGCATGATTGTAAGACCGTTCAGGTTGAAATGATAAAAATTTCAACCACAGCGTATCGGTTCATCTTGAGAAAGCCTGTGGCAGATTTACACGGTTATGCATTTTATATAATAATTATATTTTCTTAGTTAATGCTCTCAAAACGAAGCTGAATTTATTCCTTTGTCTCTTGTTTTTTTTGTCATCAAGTTTTAGTCAAATTAGATTGGTTGTAATTTCTAAAATTTCGAAAAGCGGCAAACGCTGCATTATAAAACTATAAACTATACTGAATATTTTGACAACGGCAAGTTAATATTATAGGTACGTCGAGAACGTAGAAATCTCTAACGTCTGATTTCAAACCTCACCAAACTTACATACCGCTAAAGAGGCTTGCGTCTCACTACCAGTATACCGGACATAAAGCTTACTTACAGGTGTGGTGTGTGCTTACTTACCGCACCTCCTTGTACGGTTCTTAATATTCAGCTAATAATTAAGTTCAATATCTGAATATATCTATTTTCTTTGAAATAAATGCCTCGCAGGATGGCGCGCAACCGACAGGTCCAATTTTTGATTACTCTTGCTCATAAATCCATCTGAATTTGAGCGATGGCAAGGCACCTGTCGTCTCTAGCTTATTGGCATAGACCTTTGATTTAGTCAAGACCTACAAAAAAGTCTTAATACCCTATTCACACCAAGCCGAAAACAGTCGAAAACTTCATCGAAAACAGAAGTTTTCCCATACATATTGCAGTTTTCAAAACGAGTTGTTTGAGGTCGTTTTCCATGAAAATGCCGCGAAAACGAGTACAACCTTTGGGTTGTTGAAGCAGACACACCTTTTGCAACATTCAGCGAGCTCAGAAAAACTGCTGACAGGATAGCTCTCTCTCTCAGTGCTGTCGTTTCTTCTAGTTTTTTGTTTACAAATGTGGAATCTCTTGGTATCTTTGCACCATAAAGAGCAAATTATTCAGTTTTTTCTATAATTTTAGAACGGCAGCACTACCTGCCACAACTAATTTTCAGATGTTTTGATTTTGATTGTTGCTTATGTTATTTATTTTATGCATTTAACCATAAGTTAAAGATTATCAAGTAGCTTCAATACTTTTGTTTGTATATAATGTCAATACGAGCGAAGTTTAGTAACTAAAATAAAAGTCTAGTCGCCACAAACATTTCATAGCTAGTTTCACAGCAAATTGAAACGTCAAACGAAAACGAGTTGGTGTTCGGTGTGAATGCATCCACGAGTTTTCTAAACTTTTTTGACGAAAACTCGGTTTTCGGCTTGGTGTGAATAGGGTATAAGGGATAAAATCACACGACTTCGGGGGCCATTTCATGCCGCCTCGGCATGAGATAACTATGCCCATTTGTTAGAAATGTTTATTGTAGGTAGGTAGCTTCAGCTGTGTGGTACTTAGAGCCGAGCTTTTTTTTTTTTCCTTAGAAAAACCTTGGTCGACTTGATATTGCTTTCAACACTTAATTTTGTTTGGGTGGACTAAACTTTTGGCTTTCATTGCTGATTTCTTCAGGTCGAAAGGGGATCGTCTGCACAATTTAAAAATCTTCAGAAGTGTTGTACCAAGTTCTGCATCAAAGAATATGACTCTACTACACAACGTTTCCTTTTACCTTTTGGTAATACCTATTGCCGAACATTGTTCCTGGAGTTGTACCCTCTATATCCTTATATTTCTTTCTATATCTGTACTAGCTGCCCGACTACCTAAGTCATAGGTAATTGCGAAACCTTTATCCTTCATAAGCATCTTACAACTAAGTGTATGCACCGCCGTGATATAAAGTGCAGAGCATTTCGATGAAGTAAACTTAGAACATCTTTTCATGAAGCAGCCATAAACCAATGTCGAAAGGAACATATAAATGCATAAAAAAATTTAACATGCTCTAACCCTTACCAATGAATCTATAAAATATTTTCCATCAATTCACATCTGGTAGATATGCTGACTATTGCCTTTTACATTTTGTTGGCTTATACCCAATCAAGACCAAATATCCCACATATGCAGATCCAATTTATTTATTGTATAGGTATCCCCTACCGTCATATAACACCTCCCTTTAAAGACTTCGCAAATGATGGCAATAAAAATGCAAAAAAAAAAAAATAAAAACTTTATTCAACATTTTTTATTAGGGTCAAAAATTGTTCCCCAACGGATACAAAGTTCTATTCTTTTGTTTTATTTTTATTTATACATACTTTCTTAGACGTTTTTATTTTATTGTTCATTTACTTTCCTTTATTTCCATATTTTTACTACAAACTATAAATTAAATCATTCACCATTCAAGTTTTTATTCTTTTCTTATTACTTGTCTACGCTTTGCATGTTTCTCTCCTTGTTCTTGTTGGCCTTTTCTTTTTCATAATTTTTATTCGCTTCTATCACGATTTTGTAAATGTGTATCCACGCACACACACCCTTTCGTGTACCGACCACAATACCATGGCACACAATCAATATACTCGAAATGTCCGCTCAACACAAAAGGCAAAGAGAAAAAAAAAAAAAACCAAAACATTCTAAACCTTGACACTTTATCACGGAGTCATCACAAAACGGCAAAAAAAAAAAACCGAAATATAAAGTTACGAGACAAAAAAGAACAAAAAAAGCCGAGAAACTTTAACATCACACCCCTACCGCTGACAAATGATTTATATTCGTTTATAGTCTGTGCTCTGTTCCGTTTATATTTTTTTTGGGTTGAATGTCCTTTTAAGGATTTGCATAGGGCCTCAGCAGCCGTAATTCTATTCAACATGTCAAATTATTGCCCATTTCCAATGGTGGCTGATGGTGGTGAGGGGTGAAATCGTAAAAAAGTCACCACCATAATCCGACCTTCTCCCGCACACATAAATATATCAGCCAAAACGGTTAACTCTGTGTGAACATCATAAACTTAGCATGAGATTTTTGCCAGCATGAGACGACAATCAGCTGTGGGGAAAAAAAAATAAGAATAGCAACCAAATGGGAGTACAAGTGAGGGCCCATTAAATGTTAGACCCAAATATTTTTATTTTGCGATTTTCAAATGGGCTGTTTGACAAAAATGGCACAAGCGGTTCATTGTGTATTTGTACTGGCAAAAATGAATAACTTTTCCTTTCAGATGGTCGTCGGGAGAATGCCACTAAGGGGGGCACTATAAAGCCCTGAAAGAGCATGGCTTGGCATGCTCGTAGGGTTCGTCTTCATATGTATATGGGTGGTGTGCTATTTTTTGTTTTTAGAGTGAGGGAATTTGTTTCCCCCTTTTTCCAGGGATAGGTTTCTGGCACTCTTTTTGTGTCAAATACAGTTAGTCCTTATTTTCACTGGCTCGGAAGTACGCACTTTTTTTAATTTTTAAAGTTTTTAAGTTCTGATATTAAGAGCATCAGTGACGACCCACAAACTTTGTATTTTAGTTGGTATCGTAATTTCACAATAAGAAGAGACATAATATCCTAGAAGTCGACGGTTCTTTGGATGTACATTTCGACTTTTCAAGATTTTCATGTACGACCCTTGCTTTGTGGATAAGTAGCTTCTACTAAATATCTGTCCTCGAAGATTCTATGACAAATTCATAGCTTTATGGTACTTAATGCCACTTCCTCTCTTGCTAGGCTAGATACGTTATTTGGACAGAGTATCCGTTTGCTGCTTTTCCGTTTTTAAAGACAAAAATACCAACCTAACAACGCTGAAATTGTCCTGCCAAATTAAGCAGATAAGCTGACACCTTCTTAAAATAAATTGCCCCGTTTGAGTTGCATATGCCGAACTATGCCGTCCTGAATTATATGTTGGACACAAGGTTAGGTCTAACCCCGGAAAAATAAGAATCACATTTCAAGCTGTGTTTACACTTCCCAGACCGTGCAATTCTTACAATCCGCAAGAGATGCTATACTGTCAAGTTAAGCTTCTCAGGTTCAGCATAGTATTCAGCATGTAAGGGTTTGGTTCTATTGAAAAAGTAAAACTTAAACATACGAATGGTTTGGAGAAGCTAAACCTAGACCTAGACCGGCCCTTTAAAGAGTCTTGCCTCAGGTATTGCAACATGTACAAATCAAAATTTTTAAATCTGCCATCACGTAACATGATAACGTCCGTCTTCCTCTTCCACCTTTAGACATAAAAAAGAGACAGGCTCTTAAGCCATAGCAGAGACCATCATATAGTGGCCGTTTGATTGTATAGCAAACAAAACTACATAATAAGCTTGCTAAGTTCAGTATTGACATTTTTCTTCTTGGGTGTTTACAGCTTTTTATTGTCAGATAATTTGAGTTTAGCCGCAACAGGCAAAGGGTCAAAGTCGCCGTTTGCCTCTCTGAATGTGTGAAAATTGTGGAATGTTGGTTGCGTGCCTTACATCGATTATCACATTATCCATTTTGGTTGGCTGTTCGACCGTCTGGGTAGAGCGCAAGTTTACTATGTGGTGTGTATGATTAGCCTTGGATATCTAACCTCGCGATATTTAAAAAAGACACCATACTACGAACTTCTGCAAAATTCAGAACTTTCTGTAACCCGCCGCGGGTTTTAGGTTTTTTTTCAGTCTTTAAACGGGCTATTTCAGCTATTTCGAGCTCTGTGGTCACTAGAAAGTAGTTTCAGTCACAAAATATTAAATTTTAGTCTTGTATTGAGTGTAACTACTTTAATACTAGGGCAGACGGCAACACTTTTGGGAACGATTTGTTGTTTGGGTTGGTGTCCTAGATGAGTGATCATTAACATTTGTGTGTTAAATTATTGTTAAATTTGTTGTCAAATCTCGGCAGTCGGTTAGGCTATGGTTAAATGTAGACACAATTTGAACCATTAACTTAACTTAACTTAGTTTCAGGCACAAATCAGGAAGTGAAAGAAAGATTCCTACTCGCTGGGTAGGATTGTATGTGCTGTTGGGAAAAGTGCCTCCTAAGGCTTTTTATTAAAAATATCTAATGCTTGTACGTTTATGGGTCTTCATATGTTCCCACTCCAACAAAATGAAACACGTTGTTTAGTTAAAAGGCTTACGAATTAGGCATATTTGATTAGCCAGTGCGCCACCATTTTGCGGGTTCTCTACTAATTGAATGCTATTTCCAAAAGATCGCAAGATAATTAATCACATTTGAGTTGTCGTCTCACGTTCTTCTATGAACACATTTCCCACAGATGGTTATAATACTAATAGTTCAGATCCTTCATCACGAAAACAAGTCGCATATCCCTTGCACCTTTAATTACAGCTTTTTGATGATTAAACTCGCTCCTTTAGTTGATATACTTAGGCCATGAAAATACTGGACCCCACTGTCTTCCAGAATTTTAAATAGCTATGTTTGATATATGTATAAACGTTAAACAGTTCTATACTTTACCTATAGATACAAATCTGTTGAGGTCGCTTATTTTTTTTGTTCAGTTTAAAGTGTTCTAGCTTAAATTCATAAAACGTTTATTTTTGTCCGAACTTAACTACAGATCTATGCCATGTATCTGTGATAGAAAATTATATAGCTCAACCCTGTGACAATCACGACAACCATATACTAAGTTTGCTCACGTGTGTCCTGTAGCTGCTAACATGCAGTAAATTGTGTTCTGCATTTTCCACCCCATAATTAGCCGGCACAGCTTTTTTTTCCTTCTGGCTTCTGCTAATTTATCTGCAGTCTTTAAAATACCCTTGCATGTTGCACCATGTAATTTAAAAATATGTATATGCACCTATATATTATAGCGAGTAAAATATATGCATCAGCATAGACCTACCCACATCACACAGTAGTAGGTATCTACATTTAGTCTTTCTCTTTTCAATTAAGGCTTATAACTTCCATCACATTCGAATGGAGTGAAAAACCCTGTTGCATGTTTCCCCTCAATAATGTACTGCTAAGAATGAAAAATGAAAAAAAAGCTGCCACATTTTTAATAGTTCACCCGAAAATTACCCGTTCGTAATTCAACACGCGAAGGATACCTACCTACCACTGACATAAAAAACTCCTATAGTTTTAATTTTGTTTGTTATTTTTATTTGTGTAATAAAAAGAGAAATTTATTAAAATAAAAAAAAACAACTAACATTAGCCAAATTTAGAGTGCCAAACGCAAATACTATGACAAACTAACAATGTATTTTTTAAATTCATATCTAGGAATATTTCCTTTTAATTTGTTTCTAAAATTACTTACTAACTATACCTCTTATTTGGTACAACATATTTTGACAGCTTAAAATGAACGTACGAATTTTGTCTGTTCCTTGTCATTTTAGAAAACATCAAGCCATTGACATTCGATGAGGTCTACAATCAAAGCAGTCCATCGAACTGTACAGTCTATTGTGGCGGTGTAAACAGTGCTCTAACTGCCCTCACCGAGGAAATCCTTCAGAAGACATTCTCGCCATATGGTTCGATACAGGAGATTCGAGTCTTCAAGGACAAGGGATATGCTTTTGTACGGTAAGTTCGACTATACAAACCATATTGTCGATTTCAAAATACCCTCTAACTTTGATGTATGATTCAATTTCATATAAAAAAAAAACACAACCACACCCACACATATATACGAAAACACTTTTGTGTCTATGTCAACACTGTTGGGCACCAAACCACCCTCAACGAATATACTGGAACGATGATGATGATGACGGTTTTGTTATATCCTGGGGGTGTATGGATATATAGATTCTCGACAAAGGAAGCCGCCACTCATGCAATTGTCGGTGTGCACAATACCGAAATAAATGGTCAGCCAGTGAAGTGTTCGTGGGGCAAGGAGAGCGGCGATCCGAATAATGCCCAGACAATTACCAGTCAGGCATTAAATCAAACCGGATTCCCGTATGGTGTAGGTGCTGCGGCGGCGGCGGCCGCTGCTGCATACGGCCAGCAATTGGCCGGTTGCTGGTATTCACCAACACCAACGTATCCAGCATCATCGGCAACGGCTGCGGTCACGCCAACGGCTGCATCGGTACAAAATCAATTTTTGCAAGGAATCCAAGGATATCATTTTGGTCAATACGGCGGATACCAACAGGGATATATGGGGTATGTATATAATATATCTCTATTTATACTAGTTCTTTCCTCCTACACACATACTACATGCTCTATTTTTAAGTTGGCTTTGAAATTTCATGCTCTGTGCATGTTTGCTGTTAGATTTTTCCTGTTTTCAACATGAAGTTGATTTTTTTCTTCTTTTTGCACTTTTTTTTTCATTTTTTTTTTTGCAATTCATTGGAGAGCTGTGTTTTGTATGTAGTGGTTGTAGTTGCACTCGAATTTCTTAAGTTTGATAGGGAGAATGAGTTAAAATTGTATTTACAACGAGTATGAGCTATACGAGGGAGGGGCAGATGATGGCAACTTTACCATCATCATTGGGATGACGAAAAGTCGAGAGAAAATTAAACCCCATGGAGTGGAATACAATTACACTAGTCCAGTGTAGATTGCGTATCCAAAGTCCGGCAATGGCGTAGGTTTCGATTTAATAATATATGTATGTGGATAGCGCCTTCAGGGTTTGATCCTTAATAAGGAGTTTAATGGTAGGGTTTTTGTTTAGTCGAATCTGCAACAATAGTAATAAATAAGTAGGCATGCTTTTCGGTAAATGTTTTCGTAAACGCATTTTCTGGCTATGCCTGTAAAAGATTTTCTCCTGTCCTTACTGACGGACTTAATCATGAACGGACCAGGCCAAAAAAACGATTTGCTTTAATCTAACTCATTACATTTGTAACTCCAAGAAGGAGTCACCGGAAACCCCATCATAAAGTTTATATACTTACTCTAAATCAGGACCAAATTTTAAATTGATTTAGTCATGTCCGTCTGTCTGTCCATCGGTCTGTTGAAAACACTATAGCTTAACATATCGACCTAGGTGAATGGAATTTTGTGAGAGTGCTTCTTTTTTACATTCGTCAGACTGATATTCAAAATGGGCTATATCGGTGGAGTAGTTCTGGTACCTCCCTTACAAAACACTAATATTAGACCCATGCGTATATGCGTAGCGTATACTAACCCATATGGCTAACATGGCGTCAAAGCATCCGTCGGGCGGGCCTATGATAACTCTTTTCCTTGTACTTTTCTTACCGCAGTTGACTATTAGAGCGATTTTCCAGTTATTCATAATTTTGAAAACAGATCTGGACCTACTGTAGCATACGTCAGAAAGAGATTTTAGGCTGGTAGGTTTTCCACTTTCTTTTAAAAAGTGTATAAAATACTACCAGTAGCGAAATTTTTCATCTCTTCGGGGTTTTATTGGTCCTTGAAGAAGATCTGCCTTCTAAGTTCACATATAGCTGGACATTGGAATATAATGTGTTCAGCTGTTTCGTCGTCTTGAAGACATAACCGGCGAAATTCATTGAACTTAGGTGGTATCGCCAACCATGATGTCCTGTGAGGAATACTACTAGGTTTCTGATCTCATGCCAGATGCCACCTAGATTTAAGATCCTATTGGCACTGTGATTGAAGAGTTAGTCAGTTTGTTTGCCCTGTGATTTTCTCCCAAATTTAGATATACTTCGTATGTTCCCCCAGCTTTTTATGACTAAGTTTGTAACAGATTTGGGGGTAGTATAACAGAATTATTCCGGAATTTCTGAGGTTATTCTGACCAATTCGTCGGCTTTTTGTATTATATCAAACCACCTTTGGTCATGAAGCCATGCTTTTGATGCCCGTTTTTTCGATGTGTTTGGAGTATTCTTGGCTAGCGCGGAGATCTGCCTGGACTATACTAGGACTTTTCCTAATAGGCATTGAGACAAGTCTAAGTCACCTCTCACACCTTTTGAAGCTACTTTAAAAACTTACCTAGACCTTTATGGAATATTTGTTACATGCATGTCCCTGGACATTTTTATTGTCTGTTGGAACTAGGTTTTAAAATGTGGACGGGATTGGATAAATCCCTCCCATACAATAGAAAACACAGCAAAAGCTATTTCTCTACACTCATAACAGCTAAGGTTGTAAAATATTCACCATTGTTCTAAAAGACAAGAATATATTTGAGCAATACTATTCCTGGTGAAGGGCAAGGCCCAATGCCGGGCGGCTGTAGGTATAGTGTGTGAGGGCAAGTAATTAATGTGCGAGTCCATAATCGTTTAGGCACTTAGTAGATGAGGGTTATATTAAGGTTTGTCTAATATAGATGAAAAATCGTGTGAAAATTGGTTTTATTTTCTAAGAAAAGGTGTTTGTACACTACATTATACTCATTGCCACTCTTACTTTTTGGGACCATTTTTGACCATCAATTTGTTTTATTGCACAGGCAGAATTTATTAAAATTAGAATACCTCTAATGATAATCACTTATATCATTTGACTACAATCTTCGGTCAGATGGAAATTTATTCGGAGCCTATTAGGCCTAGGAAGCAGAAATTTAAAAATTACTGTAATACCCTCTTCACACCAAGCCGAAAACCGAGTTTTCGTCAAAAAAGTTTAGAAAACTCGTGGATGCATTCACACCGAACACCAACTCGTTTTCGTTTGACGTTTCAATTTGCTGTGAAACTAGCTATGAAATGTTTGTGGCGACTAGACTTTTATTTTAGTTACTAAACTTCGCTCGTATTGACATAATATACAAACAAAATTATTTAAGCTTCTTGATAATCGTTAACTTATGGTTAAATGCATAAAATAATTAACATGAGCAACAATCAAAATCAAAACATCTGAAAATTAGTTGTGGCAGGTAGTGCTGCCGTTCTAAAATTATAGAAAAAACTGAATAATTTGCTCTTTATGGTGCAAAAATACCAAGAGATTCCACATTTGTAAACAAAACACTAGAAGAAACGACAGCACTGAGAGAGAGAGCTATCCTGTCAGCAGTTTTTCTTAGCTCGCTGAATGTTGCAAAAGGTGTGTCTGCTTCAACAACCCAAAGGTTGTACTCGTTTTCGCGGCATTTTCATGGAAAACGACCTCAAACAACTCGTTTTGAAAACTGCAATATGTATGGGAAAACTTCTGTTTTCGATGAAGTTTTCGACTGTTTTCGCGAAAACCCAGTTTTTGGCTTGGTGTGAATAGGGTATAACAAGATAAAAACTTCCTTTATCGGGAAATAAATTATTTGAAAACTTTTTTTGGTTTAGATACTGGTAGTGCTGTATTGATTTGGATTCTCTAAGGAAACATCATTATTATTTTACTCTAATTCAGGTATACGCCTTTATCGATAAGGAAACATCTTGCAAACTTTCCAAAATCCATTTTTCGTTGAGAAGTTTTGTCAGAGCATACATAGGTCCCCTCTACGTTTCATCGAGACGTCCATTACAGCTACCTTCTTAATATTGTGGCAGCTATTAGATAATACATGACGCATCTATTAAACTCAGAATGAGGCATTATATTGAAGATACATACTTCATACCGCATTGAAGGCATTTTTCTTATATATTTTTTTTATATATGTACAACAATTAGAATATACTCCTCGTTTTTAGGGTACGTACCTACAGTGGGCGCGGTAGCGCAGTGGTTAGTGTGCTGGACTACTGTGCGAGGGATCCCAGGTTCGATCCCCGGAAAAACACAAATTACATCTTAAGGTTTTTTCTACTGCGCCACCTCTCGCGAACGTCTGACAAACATCCGAGAGTATAACTGTCCTGAGAAAGCTTCTCAATTCAGCCGTTTGAACTCGGCATAAAATTGTAGGTCCCTTATGATTAAAACTGATAGATACCTACTTCAACGACTATAGTAATCAAATTTGCAAAGTTTTTTTGAAAGTCTTGTAACTGGATACATAAACAACATACCATCTTCAAACTTAAAATTTGTGATTGAAGTAAGTAAAATGTACTCCACAATTTCGTCCTTCACTAGCACCCAAAGAGCTCAACGAAGAAAAAGCAAAAACAGTTTCATTGCTAATAACAGCAAAATTAAAGCCATGATATCATCACAACCTTTCAACGTGTAATTTCACATCTTTGTGAACTACCAACACCAGTGCTTCACTTCATTGTACATAATTAAGTGGTAATCGTGCGAAATGGAAAAAGAGGCCTCTTCAACGAACTCTTTGCTTTTTAATATGCCACCAACCTTATAGATAAAGCGTTAAATTGAGTTCTTCTTTTTTATATATAGAATGGAATTTTCATAATTAGCCTGCCATCCCTTCAGTAGATATATATTTAAATTTGTCAGTCACTCGCTTTGCTTAAAATACCGAGGAATCACACCCCTTGTGCTTCCTTTTATTCTGCATCACATATGTGTCACTCACTTGACAAGCTTTTTTACGCACGGAACCATACTACACGTTAGTATTCTTAATTAACGCACAGCATGTTGCATGTACACATTGTATTTTATATAGGTTGTAATAATTAACGTGCGTGCATTGTATATTGATCAAAGGTTAACAAACACATTTAAGCTCACTGACATTTTTGTTTTTCTGTATTTTCAGCATGGGTGTTCAGATACCAGCCGCCACATGGCAAGGGGTTGCAACTCAAGCACAAATATCGCCAGCACAACAATTGGCGACGGGGGTGGCTGGAGGCGCAATCCCCCAAGCAACGGGGGTGGTCGCTTATCCCATTCAACAGTTTCAAGTAAGCCCACAGGTATGTAAAAGCAATAATTACACCCACCATACTCGTCCATTGTACAATCCTTATGCAATACCTAGTAATTTTGTATGCAATTCATATTTAAGTAATAAATCTGCATGCCTGCGTAATGTCTGTGAAAATAAAAACTAAATCAATAGTAAAAAAAAAAACAAAAAAACAAAACTATACATAAAATATATATAAATAAACTTTTAAAATATTATAAACTTTTTTTATACAAAGTTTTCATTCAACTCAGCATAATAATATATATTTTGAAAATTTTTTCTCATATTTAAACGTTTTTCTTCCTCTTCTCTTTGTTTGTTTTTTCACATCAAATTCACTAAGATTTCGCTTTTGTCATTACCGAGTAATTTTAGCATTGATAATTAAAGATAAAAAAAGGAAAAACATTTATACATAAATAAACCTGCATAATAAAATTACTACAAGTTTGTTTAATCATTTGTTATTTAAGTAATTTGTTTAATTAATTTTTTTTAAACTCTAAGTGTTTTTTTACTTACTTTTTTCCAATCTACTAACACCCATATTATTTTTTAAGGTTTATCCTTTACTTTTGCAGGCACAGTAAAGAATGTGAGGTGTATAAAAAAAAAGTTATTTAAAAATACAATAGTTTACATTAACATTGAAAACATCATAGTGGCAAAAATTATAAAGAATCATTTAGTTCTTCATTTATTTGTTAATTTTGCGCATTATTCAACTTAATTTAAAATTAAGTTTGAACACTAATATTAAAATAATTATTAGTCACTTGTCAATGTACGTAAACGTAAAGAAAAAAAAAATCAATCAAAACCAAATGGATATTTTTAATATAAGCAAGCAACAAAAAAAAAACAAATTGTTAAAATTTTTAAGATTTTTATTTTAATTTTTGTACAGAAATTTTTTTTTGTTTTTGTACACTGCTTGTTTTCTTATAGATTTTGATTTTTATTTATCACAATTTCAATACTGTAAAAAGTACGTTTACACGTTTTAATTTATCTCTTCCCTCTCTATCTACCTATCTTTTAAATGCAACTTTGTTTTCATATTCAAACGAATGATATGCCAAAAATTAAAATACATGATAAAAAAAAGAACATAGCACTAGTGCCTACAACTAATCACTAAACATTTTTTATATACGCTAATAAAAAAAAACTAATAATAAATTGTTATCAAGTTAAAAATGATACATTTTGGTTTTATTTTTTGAGCAAGAAAACAAAAAAAAATTGACAAACGTTTTAAACGGTTTTCTAAGCACTTCCTTTCTGCTTTACTAACTGGCAAAACTTTACTATTTCCTCAATTTGAAGAAAAAAAGAAACAAAACAAAACACAAACATACACGCATTGAACATTATTATAAAAAGTACATAGCTATATTATTAGATGAAAATTAGGTACAGTACATTATTATACATTTTATGAACACGATATAAGATACCTACAAGAAGTCACTTTTCGCACAGTTCCTACGTTTTTAGTTCGTCTCTTTGATTTCGTTCGTTATTTCTTTAGTTTTCATATTTTGTTCTGTTATATGTACATGGTAGAACTTCGAAAAGGGGTGGATGAGCCATTTTGCTATCCTTATATACGACATAATAATTACGAATGATATCGACTGCCCAATTATAGTCACATTCACATAGAACTCAAATATGAGGGTTTTCTATTTTAAAATTTTTCGAAATAAGACAAAATCTTAAAAAAAAAAAACAGATTTCGTTTTTCTAAGCCCGATCAATTTTTTCTGAAATACCAGCAGCAGAAATACGCATATTAAGGCCGTGCATGCTCTAAATAATTTAAAACACAGATATTTCCTCATCAAAAAATCGTCAAAAATTTAACCTATGTTAAAATTTATTATCATGTTTCCAGTGCAGGTTGACTTTGCGACAGCTATGACACTATCGTTTTCCACAACGATAGTGTCAGAAAATTATATGAGAATATCTATCTAATTATTATTTAACAGTTTGTCAAAAGATTTAACTTTTTTTACTTGTTCGTTCTTTAAATGGGACAATAGGTAAGGGTAGGTTAGATTAGACACACTTAGACCACAAATTATAGGGCCATTTTTATACCATATGCGATGGTGGCTAGGAAACTGGACCGGACAGCTTGGGTAACTGCCATAACACTAAATATAGTTCTTCCCATAATACGGCATACCCATGGCGCAATTTTAAGAAATTGTTTAAAAACGATTGATGAATGACATCTTTAAAGAAATGGATTGGGAGTATGCTACCCTGTTTACATTATAAATATAGACATAGAGAAGTCACACGATTGAGATTTTGGAGGCAAGCTCTGAACTGTATTAATTGACTGTTCTCTATTGAGAGCTAGCTATTTAATCACTTTACGCAAATTGTACAAGATGTGTTCGGGTAAACGGCATTAGATCAATACTTTTCACCGTGGACGTTGGACTTCATAAGGAGTCTTCTCTTTTTCATGGGAAATGATATAAACAGGATGTTACGGCTCAGATTTGGCGAAAAACGTTTTGAATTGGAATACCTAAGGACATGTCGTTTGCTCCTCGTTAATGCCTTGTTCATTCTTGGGCCCTATCAGACTGAACTTCAGTGCAAAATCGACAGGTTTGTAGAGCATTGCATTGAAGCTGAGATGAAAGTAAACGTAAAGAAATCTGAAGTGATAGTCATCTCCAAAATTCCTGTTAGTGCACTCTGCATGATAGTGGAGTTGGAGTCCCATTGAAAGAGATGCAGAAGTTTAAGTTCCGAAGGCTCTTATTCACAAGCGATGGAAAGAACAATGCTGAATTTTCATTGGTCAGGCTAAGTCAATTTTGATATAGCTAGGTCAATCTGTTATCAGGAGGACTGTTCTTGGGCTCAAAGCTCAAGTTGACGGTTTTTGTTTCAATTCATATATCCACTTATATTGCAATGGTCTTGGAATTTGGGTAATGAGCGAAAGGATAAGATACAATCTGCTAAAAGCCGTTTTACAAAAAAAAAATGTTTACATCTATTTGCTTTGCTAAAAATTGAGTAAAATGAAATGAATTAACCCCAAAACCGAAATCCCAAAACTAAAATATCTAAAGCCAAAATCCTTTATATTTCGAGTACATCCATAAAGTTTAAGCAGTGAAATGTCTATGGTGCGGCATGCTGCCTCTACAACCTCCCTGCTTGGGGTCACTGTTGGATTTGGAGTAGGTACGAAGTTAGGTAACAGCAACATTTCTTACAATCCATGGATATACCTAAGCAACCATTTATCCCAAACCGATGCCTGTCTCGACGTCGAGGGTGCGATGCGCACCTGCCCTACTACAGCATTAGAAGCTATTATAGGGCTTTCACCCCTACATATATTTATTAGGAAAGTGGGAGCTAGATGTTATATTAAGCAACATCTAGAATATAGGATTAAATCAGCTGCCCATGTGGGACACTTAGGTTAGGGAATGTAGTATTGGGAAATTATTTGAGGTAGAAATACTGGACCGCACGAAATGGGCCAATGGTGTTCCGACACTGGACCCTAAAAGAATGGTCTGGTACACTGACGGATCGAAAATGGAATCTGGAGTTGGTGTTTGTGTCTTTGGACCCAATACCAGAGTTTCGATACCCATGGGAATGTGTCCCACTGCTTTGCAGGCTGAAGTCCATGCCATTGAGATCTGTCCCGTTTTAAACCCCAATTAGATAATTAAAGACGGCAAAGTACAAATCTTCTCAGATAGTCAAGATGAACTCAAAAACAGTAAAGTGCTGCTACGATGCCTTGCAATTTCTATCCAAACACAACAAGGTCAAATTTGGTTGGGTCATTGGCCATTAAGGTATTGCGACCAACTAGCAAGGGCCGGATCTGAATCCGCGTTCTGTTGACCAGAACCTTATTGCAGAGTCGATTTGACTACTGTTTTAGGTCTAATTAACAATTGGGAACATCAACTTCGTCTGTACCACTGGGAAAATGTTCCGGGTTTAAGACAATCCAAAAGTTTAATTGAACCCTACTCCAAGGAAATCCTCAACCTAAATAAGGATAGTATCAGAAGGCTGGTGGGCTTTCTCACAGGCCATTGTGGCTTGAGATATCATCTGAACAAATTGAATTTGTGCCAGGAGACAGAATGTAGGTTCTGTCTTGAGGATGAAGAATCCTCCGAGCACATTCTCTGTGATTGCCCGGCACTGCATTGGTTAAGAAAACGTGTCTTTGAAGTAAGTAAGGAGATATTTTTACCAGCAGATCTCAGGAACTCCGCTACTAAGGATATTGTAGTCTTCACTAGGGAGGTCACACGTCTCTTAGAAAAACATTATCCCTTTCGATTGCGAATTGGGAAAGGAATTTATAAAAAAAAATCCGAAACCGATTTTTTTAAATTAGTGTTGTGTGTGAACCATCTTCTGGAAATTTTCCTTTGTTTTGGAGGCGTGGACCTTAGCAGCTCGTCAAATAAGTCCAGTTATTATTTAACCTAACCCTGTTAAATTTGTATATTCGTGTTTAGAGTTTTCGTGTCATTTTTGCGAGTTATGTCCAAATTAGTCCTAAAAATGGCATTGGTTCAGTTTTAAATAATATAAATGGATATTTCCATATTATTATTATATTAGCATACTCCTATCCTAAGGATTTAAAAATATGAAATCCGGAGTTCTCCAAGATCGTCCAGGAACTCTTCTTTTTTGGTACTTGCAAACAGTGCAGTATTTTACTCTAAATTTAGATATTGGCTGCTAAATCACATTTGAGTGTTATCCAAGTGCCAAAGTGTATTCGCTTTGCCTAGTTAGTTTTCAATCAATTGTCATTTTTGAGTAGGTATTTAAAAAAAGAAAACAAATTTTCGTGATAATTTTTGCAGCCTTATTTAATTGCTTAAGTCCAATAGAATATGTCGCTACCATATTCTTGGTTTTTGCTACAATCTGTCCGAAATAAAATTTGATTTACATAGCCCTCTTTACAGATAGCAAACAATTGTAAAATATTTATTTAAACACTACCTTTCTTAGGGTAGAATCCATTAATATCTATTTAGCACCTCAATAAATCTTTATTTATTTTTAGGTTAAACTTTATTTTCATTTCAATTGTACTCACTGTAAATTACTGCTTAGAAATGGGATATTTTTGTTTAAGTTTTGTACAACGTCACATTCTCAAACTCTCATTCTCCACCTCAAAAGGCTGAATACAATTTATTTTCTTTGTTTTGGTATTTGAATTTTTTCCACTTCTTTATAATATAAATCATATCTTTGAATCGCTTCTCTGACACACTTCTCAATTAATTTGTTTATTCTTTTGTGTTTTTTTTTTTTTGTTTTATTATACATAATATGTATAAAAAAAACAAAATAAATTAAATTCAATTAAATTAAAACAAAAAATAATAAAATAGAAAATGTTTCGTTCTATGACATGGTGTTATTATTCTTTTTCGTATTATTTCAGTTACCAGAAGATGAATGGTTAGCAGCAAATTTGTTAGTTTAGTTTGTTTAGGTATCTCCAAAATAATAATAGAAATAAATTGATTTACATTATCTACTTAATGTTCTACAGAAGAAAACAAGTAACATAATATTATTATGCATACAAAAACCATTAGTTTTATCTAATAAAGTGAATGGGTTATTCAATACAGAAAAATAAAATAAAAATAAAAACGCAATTTAAATGCTACAACAACACAAAATTAATGCAATATTAAAAAGCAAAAAATTTAAAAATTGTTCATAACAATCAAATTTCCATCGAATGATACACTCTTGTGGTAGGTAAATAACAAAAATAATAAAATAAAATATATATTAGAAATAATTGAAAAATTATATATATACGCATAAAACACATAACTCTTAAGAACACTATTTTTATTGAACATTGACCTAAGAAATGAGATGCAATTGAAGCCGTTTAGTTTTGTGTATGGTTTTTTATTTGAATAACAATGATTTTTCGAATTTTTACTTATTTTTTCTAACCGTTTTTGTTTAAGGCTTTTTTGTTTAAAGAAAAGTGAAGCAGAAAAATAGAAAATGATAAGAAGGAAACAAACATATATATATTATATATATAAAAGAAAACCATAACAGAATATAGAAAAGTAAGTAGTTAAGTATGTATGTATGTAGCTAGTTTCTAGATAACTATATATTAACACACAAGATGGCAGTAACTTTTAGAGAAAAAAATAAAAAAATAATATGAAATGAAAATACATACATAAATAAATAAGTAATAATTGGAGTACACACTTAGTTTGATATGTGTTTTGCATATGTATGCAATGTAGAGGTAATATAAACAAAAAAATACACAAACATTAGTAGATGAGCATTATATTGTAATGGATAAAAATAAAATAAAAGGTGTTATTAAGCAAAAAAAAAAAAAGAAATAAAAATAAAAAATTAAACAAAACAAGATTAATTTAGTAGGAAGTATTAAACAAAATATTTAGTTTATATGTTTAAAGTACCAAAAAGGAAACTAAAACTAAAATTCACATACACAAGGGCAAGTTAGTTATTATTGCAAGCGAGAGAATATTAAAGATGACCAAAGAAATAAAAAACAATTAAAAAAAAAATTAACTAAATGATATAAAAGGATACTTCTACGTTATGTTTATTTGTTGATGTTTGCGCTACATATCAGAAGAAAAATTTTCAAAATAGAATTCTAAAAAAAGAAAAACATAAAATAAAAAGAAAATAAATGAAAAATTAGGAAAACAATGAGTAATAGAATTTTTATAGATAAAAACTCCAGATTCAACTACCGAGTAATATAACAAATCACATATTTTATTTGCACATTGTTTTCAATGGTTTTGTTAGTTTGGTTTGAAAAGATATATTATTATCGATGAGATTGAGATAGATAGAGAGGAGAAGAGTTCCGACGCAGTTGCCATAAGTTTGCTATTTGCCTTGGAGTGGATATTGGGAATAGAAATGGGTCCTTTGATGCAAGTGAAGGGGTTTTGGAAAATGTTATTAAATCCTGGTGTAGTAATTGTGATGTTATATTTTTAATATAGAGTTTTCCATCACTGAATTATTTAAAATCAATATAAGCATCTGGATATAAGAAACAATGTTTGATTAAGATCAAAAGATGATGTATTTGTATATCACAAATTTGTATATTCCCAAAGGCAACATTACTCATTGCATCAGACAAAAAAAAAAATAGTTAAGTCAGCCTTCTAGATCTTATAGCTGACGTGCTATCTTAGATGTAGTAAACGAGTTGATAGACCAAAGAACCAAACATTTCTGGCTTTGGTACAGATCTTGATAAGAAGTCTTCGCTGAGCAATGTCGGGAAAGTATGTCGGATACTTATTCGTTTGTTATACTAATTGACAACATTGGATAACAGTTCAGCCTTTTTTGAGATATTGATTCGTAGTATAAATCTTTTAAATTGCTTGGAGTTTTGGAGACGTAATGGTTCCTACAGAAAGGTGATGTGAAACGATTGATTGTCTTGAGTTCATTGAAACATGTTAGTCCAATAACATCAAGGAAAATGGTGCTTGAGCTTTTTATACAATAGAAGTGAGGAAGAACGGTAAAGATAACTTCCCATTTTATAGTATGCTGTATTTTGATAGGATATCCCAAAAATCAGTTAACAGCTCCAGCTCCACAATGATTACCCCATAGCTCAACAGTTGTTTAGTTGGGGGTAGTTGCTAAAAAATTGCATGGGGCAAAATTTCATTCATCAGCAGAACAGCATTTTTCAATGGTTGCCAATGGTTTTCGAAATGTTCAACAAGCGCCCCTAAAAAGGGGTGTAACTTTCAGTATTGAAACACTATCTAAGCTATTAAGCTATGACCAATAGAGCAACAATTTAGCTTCAAAATCACTGAACATTTCGAGTGTCCTAAAGTGTTTTTTTTTTCACTTTATAAAATTGATAGGTACATTTTTTTTTATTCTTTGTGATGAAACATTGGCATTACTGTTGACTGCCCTGGTTACAAAATGGAGCTTGAAATATGATAATTATGAATTTAATGTATTCTTCAGGTCATCTCTACCTATTTTCAAATATTTAAGACTTTTTTAGCCATATTTCTTAATGCCGGTGAAAGACTTTAGATACCTTCTGTGAACATAATTTTTGCAAGATGTAGCATATGACCTGAAAGGCTAAGAGTTGCCTATGCATATATAAACTAACAAATTAGCACACACACAACTTGAATATATATAATGTAAGTAGATCGTTGATGTTTTAGCCAATAAAAGCTTTCAAATCTCGGCTACCTCTATAGTCACAGATAAAACACACTTCTGCCAAAATTCTGAACCAATTGGAATGTTACTTTTCACTGTCGAATTGTGTAAAAAAAATATCATAGACATAGATTTTAAGCTAAATCAAGTCTGCAATATTATCTGGTAGTTTAATTAGACATAATTATCCAGTAGGATACCATATCAAATTTTGGCTCAAAACACAAACATGAATGCTCATTATTTTATAGAAAAGACCAATAAGGATGAATTGAGATAAAATCCCAAACAGCAGCAAAATGAACTCATATTCTACAAAAAAAAAAAAATAATAATAATAAATCGAAAGCAAAAGAAATACTAAAGACTAATTTATTTATTAGTTTACAAGGAACAACGCTGTTGCTCTCTCTACGCCATAATCAAAGGATATACATCCCTTTCAGCAAAATAACACATAAATTTATCCATAGCCTGCGCTAGCGTCACATTCTAATGAAAATGTATTTCCACATCCAGAGAGAAGAAACCTTTTCATAAATATACAACATTTATTAAGCTTAATTCAAAGGGCAATTTTACTACCTCTCCACATTTCCAAACCGCCCAGTTCTTGTGCGCCAGCCAAACTCATTTCATTGCAAGCATCTCGATTAGCCTTGTAAAAAGTACATCGACTTTAGCGCAGTAAACATGGGGTGGGCGGTGGGATATTTAGAAGACTGGAGGTATGTAGGAAGGATTTCTTTCTAGCATAATTCACTTACCTACCTACACAACACGCTGGCAATTGAGAAATTAAAGGACGCACAAAATTATTCACAAACACATTTCCTCAAGCATATTCCAAAAGGTAAGCAGTTCATATAAAAGGAATGTAGGTAGTACCTATATATGAATAAATTTATACACAGGCAGCGTCTATATAGAAAACAAAAACGTAAAAACAATGAAATAAGGAAATTATACATTTAATTAGAAGTCAGTGATTAGGGCTCCCTTTTCGACCTAATTATCTTGCATTCAAATGCAAATAGCAGCTTGGCAGTGCGGAAAAGCTCACTGAAAACAAAGAGAATATTATTAACACAAAGAGTAGGCGCGGATCGATTCTGTCCTAGGTATAAAGTTTGTTTACTTTTCTAAGATTTTGTATGTTTGTAATTATTATTATTTTTTTTTTTGTATTATTGTTGATTATGTTAGAGACAACGCACACAAAACTAAACACACACCCACACAAACACACACGCAGTATAACGTGTATTATAGGACTATGAACAATTATATTCAAAGTTAGTAATTCTAATCATAAGGGATACCGAATATGTTGCATAATAACATGAGACACTAATGTGAAAAAAATAAAAATAAATATTTATGTAGTATATATAAATGTATATGTAATAGATATGTAAAACAAAAAAACATTGTCACTATGGCAAATTGCCATATTTAGTGGGTAAAAAAAAAGTAAAAAATAATAATGAAATGTTGTTTAGTTTATATAAACCAAAAACTCATAAAAAGCTATAGGAGCACATATACAAAACTAATGAAAAACAAAAGTAAATATATTTATAAAAATATATATATAAAAGAAAAGAATTAGTCAATTTACCACTGATGTAACTCGGTTTGGTTGAATGCAAACAAATAATACAAATCATGAAAAAAGTATTACTAACTTATTATACACTCATGAATACTATATATATATATACACATATATATAGAAAAAAAATATATATTATATTTAAAAAAAATAAAACCAAAAAATGCCGATGTGAAAAATAAAAAAAAAAAAATTAAAAAAATTAATGTTCAAAGAAAAAAAAAAATATGTAAAACATTATTATTTAGAATCATGAAACCAAAATTACCTACACATATGATTATATAAATACATACATACAGATACATAGATTAAACAAATGAAAGCAACCGTAACTAAACACAACAGACCCATAATTATATACATAGTATACCTACCTATGTATGTACATTAACTGTAATCAAATGCAAACAAAACAGAATAGTTTCAAATATAAAAAAAAAACAAGAACAAGACAGAAAACAGAAATAAAATAATTATAAAATAATTGATTTAAATGCAAAGTAAAACAAAATAACAACAAACAAAATTATTCAAATTGTAAGTTATTTAAATGCAAAGAAAAAAAAATGGTTAAACAAAAAAAAAATAAAAAAAATATTTTGACTGTATAACCTGCAATTTTTGTAGAATTTACCAAAAAACGAAAAAAACAAAATTGTGGATAATGATAAATAAAGTAAAAAAAAAAACATAGAAATTATAGTATGAAATCAAAGAGAGATTATTATTGATATTATTATTATTGAAAGGTGAGAAAAAAAAACATAAAAAGTAATGTGAAAAACTGTAAAAAAAAAACAAATATATTATTATATTAGAGACAAAAAGAAAACAAAATAAAGAGACATTTTGTAAAAATAAAAAAAAAACTCGTTTAATTTTATTAATGCTCGACAGTGTAAGCAACGTTTAAAAATGGTTTGTATACTACAGGACTATTCACATGGAAGCGACCAACTACCTACGAATGAACGAATAATCCAGATCTGTTTCGTGATGGAGTACGTGGTGCGGTTTTGCCTCCTTCGATTGGTGGCGCTTCATACAGGCGGATTTTCGCAAAAACATGGCCAAAACTATAAAAAAAAATTCAAATTTGTTGCTTTTTTTGCATGCCAAGTTGTTAACATATTACATGAGCATATTATCTGAATAATCCCGCTATTTATTTCGCAACCGTTTCGTTAGTTGATGCTTCTAAAGTGTAAGCTTTTGTGAATCACTTGCAGTACTAAGTTTGGTGTTTGGTGGGTGGTTGATTTGCTTCGTTTTTTTTAATTTTCTCTGGGAACTTATTAAAACAAATTAATGTGGAATCTGTTGGTAGTTGTAAGTAGAAGAAAAGTAATGCAAACTTTTTATGTAATTTTAAGTTATATGTAGATTTAAAAGGTGTCCAAAATAAGTACTTTTGAGACAAAAAAAAAATCGTACTTTTTTGTTTCATAAAGGAAAAGTTTTGTTTTCCGGTGGAGTCTGGTTATGTTAAATAGCTTAAATTTTAGATTAATACTTGCTTATTAAGGAATCACCATAAAAAGTTGCGATATTTTGCGATGTTGCAAAATATCGTCAAGTAAAACTTTCGAAATCACTGAAAATAAAAGGTTGCCAGTATGTTTTTTTGTTTTTTTTTTTCTGCATTATTAAGCATATTAAATGCAATGAAATATATCCTAGTGCACAAAAAGGTGCTTAAAGAATATTTTAGTGAAGGTTTCATCAAAATCCGTTCAGTAGTTTCTGAGAACACTGCGAACATAATTTTCGCAGTTACGTATTTATATAACAGAATAGAAGTAGGTAGGTATAGATTTATTCAAATTAAATTTAAAATTAAATTTACTAAAAATTATTTTTTGTTTACTACTATCTTTTTCTGATGAATTTATGCAATAATTAGCTATCCAAAACAAACAAATAATTTTGGCCATGTTTTTTGGAAAATCCGCCTGTGTGCGCTTATAGCATTCTGTTTAAAAGTCTGCACGTAGCGAGAGGCATATGGAGATTCTTCTTTTCCGGTAGAATCGACAAACTTGTGCCTAGCGAGTTCGTCGGCCTTGCAATTACCTGGAATGTCTATGTGGCCCGCCACCCATATAAGGTGAATTTTGAATTTAAATATGATTTTGGACTTAAAGATGACCAAGTCCAGGGATTTAATCGCAACTTGACTATCGGTAAAAATCACGATATCCTTTGCGGATATTACATTATACCGTAGCCACGACAGGGCCTCCTTGATCGCCATGATTTCCGCCTGGAACACGCTACAGTGATTGGGAAGAGAGAATGAGATCGTATAATTTAAATCTTGGGAGAAAACAACCACCCCCACCCCTGTTTATGTTTTGGCTCCATCTGTGTAAAAGCAGACGGATCTCTTGTGAGATACTACATCATACTCTCCCAGTCAGTCCTGGAGGGTATGCACTATGCAGGTTTGAAAATTCTTACTTAATTGATACTGGGGAAGGGTGTAATCGGTATCTTTTGGGATACATTCTATTTTATCTAGAATGGACGAGTGATCAGTTTGTCGACTGGTCCACAGACGCATTGCTTTCATACTGATGGCTGCATTTGCTGCCAATTGTTTGCAATAGAGATCTAGCGGTATCAGGTGGAATGATATGTCCATGCCGTACTTTGTACACGACTAAGGTGCTTGCAGTGAATAGCCTTTTCAAGCGCAGTCCACGAGACAACGACGTCATACGTGAGTACAGGTGTAATGACGGATACATAGAGGCAATATGCGATTCAAGGCTGGAGTCCCCATTTGCTACCAATAGTTTTTTGCAGCAGTTTAATGCCGTGGTGGCTTTTTGAACCCTCTTCTCTGCAGTATATTGAATTGATGAACCTTTTTGAGCAACTGATTCACCCCATCGCCAATCGACTTATCAATTCCAAGGCTCGTCAGTGCGCCAATACCTGCCTTTGATTCAACATTGTTAAACGTTCCCTCGATATCTAGGAAAGCTGCCAATGTATAATGTATATTCTTTACAGTCTAAAGACAGCAACCATTGCTGCACCCTACAGATAATTGAGCGCAGTATATTTGAAAGAAAAAGCAGAATATATCTTCCTCCCTGTGGCTGGTATAAAAAATCCAATTCAACAATAGCATACCTACACCTACACTATTACATACATATAATTAAGATAGGCGTGATATTTTGATCACTAGCATCTTTTGCTTTCCAGCTCATCTGTTGCGTGGGGATTTCCATTTCTAAAAAAAAATTGCTAAGCCACAACCTAAATCTCTCTGGAGATGTATATTTTCGTATCGAATATATCAGCTAGAAATAGTAAAATACCAACCTGAATGAACTCCTTAAAATGTCTAAATTCGCGTCCAGCGGTCAACCATTTTGATTCTCTTAAAAGTGGATTCAGAAATAAATACTATAGATTTTCAAGCTTTGTAGAGAGAAATTAAGCCTATTATACGTAGTCAGCCCTAAGGCGCACGGTAAGAAGTATCAGCGTATTTTTGAGCCTGGCAAAATTCGAAGAAAATCCCAGAAGACTTTAAATCTGGGGTCTGTAGATTTTATTTTAACGACAACATTTCACTAAAAATCGTCTAGTATTAAATCTAGTGAAAAAAATCGCTAAAACGGCAACAGTAAAGCAGAGTTAACTATCATATGTGCTTAGAATTTAGAACAAACTTTAAATAGATAAGTATATAGCTACTTTGTTTAAAGCTCTTAAAAGACGAGTTGATTTGTTTTGCTGAGCAGTTTCATTAGGACCAAAACGCAGTAGAGAAACTTACTAATGTGGGCTCTGTAATTTTTAAAGCTAGGTACCAAACTTGAATGGCGTCTAACTTGTGGTTTATTCAGCTAAGGGTTTGTGATTTTAACATATATGTATAATGTAACAACCGAACAACGTGTAGAAATTGTTATGGAAAATACTCGTAATTGTGATTCTGCCTTTGCCATATTTCGGGCCTTACGAGCAGATTATGGTAGGCATAATTGTAGAAATTCGAAAATTTGGTGTATAAAGAAAAATGCCCTTGAGATCACTGTAACCAAACATTTAGCACGAACAATATTAGGTACCTTTGCTTTTAGTCATTCGACTAAATTGGAAATCACAATTTGTGTTGTATAAGTGTCAATCGTAGACATATATTTATGCACACATTTTGCGTTTCACAGTCGATTTACAATACCCACCGTAAATGGTACAAACAACACTCGGCAGGACTTGTAAAAATATTTGTTTTCAATATATTGTATTTAGATAGTAATATATTTGAAAATAGGTCCACTGATTTTGATTAATTGAGCTTATAAAACGAAAAAAAAAAAAATAATAATTTCAAAATCGTTGACAGCTGAGTAGCTTGCCCCTGTCAAAGATACGACTAGGTAACACCAATATTGATTACTAATCAAATATGTCACAATGAATATTAAATTGACTGTGGTCACTGTTAAACTGGGCATTACTCTTGCACACCTAGTTTACTAAAATTCAGTAGCTCTTGAGTAAGGATCATCAGCAATAGCCACTACAGATACAAAACTGCAGTGTCGTCCAAGTCCAACAGCCATCAATATAGAAGTAGATGGACATGACGCATACATGACTTATGAATAATTTGAACATTGTCTATTGCCAAGAACTGAATATTTTGTTTACTTACGTATCCAGTCAATTAAAGGAATGCACCTCATCACTGACTGTGACTTTTTCATAAAATTTGAGTTATCTTGTCGTCTGCTAAAAAGGTTATTTCTTTGAAATCTCTTCTTTCACTGAACCAAAAATAGTTGTATATTAATCTTAACCAAAATTTCAATTAACTATAACTTTCTAGTCATCGCATTAGAATTGGTGATTGATTTTGTTAAAATTTATTAAATATTAAAAGCCTTCGATTTATCGAACATTCTTAACAACTAATTTAGTGACTCTATACTTTACAACACTATCTACTATCTATTATCTAAGTTAATGCTAACCAAAATGACGTTATTGGTCGTTAGTAAGACTTCCTAGCGAACTACCCTGTTTAAGCGATCCTCTAAATCAATAACAGTTTTTCGCTTCTTATGCCAAATCCACAAATATCTACCATGTTTTGTCTTTCATTTTCACTTTTTTTCTTGTGTCTCCGCTTGTCTTTCCATTTTCACTTTCTCTGCTTGTGCCTCTAAACCAAAAATAGCTTACAGCAAAAATAGTAAAAAATAAAATAAAATGATTAGTACAGCGTTAGGTGGAAGCTAAAAGTGCAACTTTTGCTATGCACTACCCTATACGAATTTCTATAACCCGTTGGAAATTGGAAATTGAGGGATTGGAAAAATATATTGAAAACAAAAATTTTGAATAACAAAAAAAATGTCTAAAAATGAAAAGTTGAAACTCATTTTTTTATAGGGTGACAGACAAAGATGTTTTTTTTTTTGTATGATATACTAGTGCTCAAGGTTTTTTTCACATAAAATGCTAATCAGTGTTGGGACTTGAGGGTAAGCAAAATGTGGTATATTGGGAAACCAAAAAGTGGTAGAAAGTGGTAGATTTTTAAAACATAACATACCATTTTTTTTCCAAAGTTATATCAATATACCAATATACCAATTTTCCAGCGCACAAAAGTTTAAAACTATTCAACCACTCGGTTTCTATTATGTGGATGATGGAAAATAAGTCTTATAGTGCGTTATTATATGCGTTATTGTTACATTTTGTCCCCATCTGAAAAAGTGGTAGATTTGGATTTGTGGGTGGTAGAATTTTGGGTTGAGCAAAAAGTGGTAGAAATACCACTTAAGTGGTAGAAGTCCCATCACTGATGCTAATGCACACCACGAGTGGAAGGGTTAATAGGAAGGATAGAAAAGAGGTACTGGTGCACATTGGTTTTAAACAATTGTGGGTTGTAATGAGAGGGGAAAACCGATTGAGGCAATACATTCCACATATTGTGTGTTGTTCGACTTACAAAAGAATCTCTATGTTTTACAGTACGTCCGAAGGTATGCGTATGATGCGCATTCGATGTGTGACGGGTGTTGCGTCTGCGTGTATTTCATCAGATCATCGGTGGTGAAAATATCGATAAAATAAGGAAAAGCATGAAACATTTCTGCGATGTTCGAGAGGGTCAATAGACTCCGCTATATTTCTATCACCTATAAGTTTTATCGCGCGCTTCTGAATTCTATCTAGTAGGTGCAATGAAGTTTTTGGTACACCTGACCAGATATGAGCGTTGTACTCAAGCTTAGGCCGAGTAAAGGCCTTATAACATTGAAGCTAAGCTAAGGAGGTTGTAAAGTACTTCTTAGATCGATTTAAGAAACCTAGACATTTCGCAGCGTTTTTGGGGAATTCATATATGAGGTCCTTCCAACGGAGATTGTCGTTGACACATATACCGAGTATGGAAAGGCCTTTCGGTTTCTTCGATGCAAGTCCCATTCATGGATAATGGGTGAGGGTTCATGTTTCACTTTAATGATAGAAGGCAGCATTGTGTTTTTGAAGCATTAAATTCCACTCTATTGGTTGTAGCCCATTTAATAATGCTGTCAAGATTGGAATTTAATGTGTTTAGCATACGTTGCCGTTCCAGTTCCACGGCCGAGTCAGGGAACGAATATGAAATACTGTGCTATCATCAGCGAAATAGTGTAGGTATTGGATTAGAATTAACAGGCAAGAGATCGTTGATGAATATGAGAAAAGAGTGTCGGAGACAAAACAGAGCCTTGGGGAATACCAGCATTTATATGGTGAATTGCAGACTTGAAACCGTCCAACACAACTTGAATTGAACGGCCAGAAAGGTAGTCTCTAATCGATTGAAGAAGAGACGCGTCAATCTCATAGGCACGCATTTTCGACAAAAGAGCTTGGTGCCAAAATCTGTAAAATGCTTTCGAAATATCAATCGCAACAATATTCGTTTCACCATAGTGGTGGAGAGATTGGTTCTACTTTTCGGTGAGATAAGTCATCAAATCACCACATGTAATTTGTTTGTATAATTTTTCCAAAATACTTATGGGTGCTTTTTTTGCTGTTTTGTTTTTTAGCCTATTTTTTTATGATAGTTTACGCATGATTCGTGATACGTGTCAAAGTCAAAAATTATCAGTTAGAATTGCCATTTCACCTTCGATAGTCTTACGTCCAAAAAATGTTTGCAAATTATTGAATTTTATTACCAAAAATCGTGCTCAGTAAAAAAGTGTCTCGAATCCATGGATTACGAGCGAGATTGGTAAGCAATTCATCTCACGTTTTGGACCTGTGAATTGGCCACCTAGATCGTGCGATTTGACGCCGCTATGGACTATATTTTGTGAGGATATGTGATGTCTCTCGTCTATACGGATAAGATTGCCGCCTTCGAAAACAACATACATAACTTGTGTCATTGGTGAGATACCAGTCGATATGATGGAAAAACTATGCCAAATTTGGCCACTCCGGATGGAACACTCGAAGCGTGTCAACATGTACACGAAACAATATTCAAAAAGTAAATGGCAAGAATGCTAATTGATTTATCGACGTTCATAAAAATTTAACTCAATTTTTCAAAATGTTGATGTTTTTACATTTTAAAAACCAAACGCTTAAAAAATCACCCATTATTTTCTTCCAGTCTTTTACGAATGTACCAAGTTGAAGGTATAAGTTATCGTTCTAAATCTAAAATGTAATAGCAAACCCGAGGTAGAAGAATCTATCAAAAAGTTATAACTGCTTATTTTAAAGTTATACGAAATTTACGAAATCTTCAATGTCCGCAAAGGATAGTGAAAACTGCTGGTACCTATATTTCGAATTAACAGATCTTACAAACGGCCAAATACCGCAATGGTGCACATTTATTGAACTTCCTTAAAACCACTTACTTAAAAATATTTATAGCATGTAAATAAAAACCAATTTGAATACATATGACATAATTTTTTAACAAAACTGTCTTCAGGGAGTTAATCTGCAGAAAAAGTTTTTGTTTTCGTATACGTCTTGAGCGGCGTGGCACGGCAAAAGAATATCTCGTTTATTTGAATGAACGATTGCGGATGGATTTATGTTGTGAACAATTCGACCCTATTCCTAACTCATTTTTCTTTTTTCAGCTGATGCCGGGATTTTTTTTTGTGTGCAGAATGAAGTGATAGATAGGAATAAAAACGGAGCCTACGAACAGTGTTTTGGTGAAGGGATAATAAGATGACATACACGTTGGCAGATGGGCTTAGGCGAGATCAAATAATATATAATACATATCTCCCTTCTCGATGTCCTGGGGAATACCTGTTGGAATTTGTTGACATTGAAAGCCGGGTGCATGTGTTGCGTATTCACGTAGGGTGGTATTTACAGAAAATGTTTCTTTTTTATGCTTTTGGGGCGGGAATTTGAAAAGTCATGGCTTTATTAGGTTGATGCGATGTTTATGAAAGAGGCTTACTTTGAATCCTTTTACGGATCCCTCATAAATTATTTTGTCCTGTACAAATAAATAGCTCTTGAGTCATGAAATACTGTGATGACATTGGATACATGCGTGTGCTGGTAGTTTTTGTGGGGCTTTGTAAGAGCTGAGGTTTGCCAGATTTAATGAAGATAATATAAATACAAACACACACGTGGATTATATTGCTTGTACTGTAGTTTTACGATGGTAATTTTGATAATTTTATTTAAAGCGATTACGTTGCGAAGGTTTTTAAGTTTCTCCATTGTGCCTATAAGAAAAAAAAAAACTTTCATGAAGCTAATATTTTGCAAACTTTTATCTTGTTTATTATCTAATGGTGCTAAAGAAGCCCATAGTAAGCTTGTTGCTCAAACACATTATTTCTGATGACACAACAGTCTGAAATGGGACTAGAATTCGAGTCACATTGATGTCAGAATGTCAAAAATTGGAATGATTTATGGCATGTTTAATCTCTATGTATAAAAAGTGTATGTGTGTATGTCGTCCGTAATTTTCAACCAATTTAATTGTTTTTTTTTTTTTTTTTGAATGTCGGTAATTACGGTGATCAATTGATAGGCCAAAAAAATCAAAATCGGACAAAGAGACGTGGCACCGCTCATACAAAAAAAAATTCAAGTATGTAGCTAGACAGGGGCAATGCAATGAACGTGAATCTCTTAAATTACACTGAGAATTTTAAGGAATTAATCAGGAATCCTCACTTAAGTCAAAAGTTACTTCTCAACTTGCAGATCATTACAAGTCTATAAAAGTATATACATACATAATTCATTACAGTCTCGCATAATTAGTACTCCTGGCGAGACCCGAAGGGTATAAAAATGTTTCGTACAACCAAATACATACGTAGATATAATATTCCCGCCAGTATCTATGACTCACTAAATCAAATATACTTTATGTTTGATTAATTGAAATTCCCCAAATATTAATTACATTGTTTGTGTACCACGCACACACGCACACATGCTAAACCGTATATCATGAGCGATTGCCCTCTTCGCTGGCTGTTTGCCGATAGAATCTAAACCCACCCTGGCTGCGTAGCTCCACCATAGGCTACCAAATTAGAGTTCATTCATAATAATATCTAATTAAACAAAAAGTTTCTCAAAAAGACCTAATTAAGGCATTTTTCCGTGGGGATGGTGAGGAAGAAACAAAAAAAAAAAACCATTGAGAAAGAAAATATTTATTATACCGAATATATCCATCCATAAATCAATAACAATGATGAAAGCCTATCAAATTAATCCATAAAAGCCCTTTTAGTCCATTTGGAGCTTTGCGTATTTACCTCCCCTCCCGTGCCACTGTAGACTGACACTGGTGATTTATAACGAAAACCACTCACCGCCAATCACACACACATGATTTTGGCTCCTTGATTCAGTGATGAAAATGAGGAATTTATTTGGCCATTTGAGTCATCAAAGAAGCGCGGGAGGACAAATTTAAGATCAAGAAAGAATGGCCCCTTGTGTGCAATCACCAAAACAGACATAAAGTGACACCACACAATCAGCTATAGATAGTACACCAGCTGACGGGATGTAGAATTCGCTCGTAGGTATCTAGGACAACGAATTGTGAGAGATATCTGTATGCGTTTATGGCTGTCACAGTTGCGGTATGGTATGACGAGCGATGGTGAAAAACAGACAAATTTATGGTCATAAAATTACACATGTCTCTCAGTCATAAATCATGGTCGCAGACGAAGTGCTGGACTTAGATTTTGCGACTCTAGTGAGGACGACAAATGAACGAGGAAGTGACGCTGTCTAAAGTCCAACTGCTTTCCAAAAGGCTATGGGAGATTGTACTTTTGGAAGACGCAAGGTAAAGGTATTTGAATTTTGAATATCATTATGATAGTTAGGCTGGATAACTTTGAAATAAAAGTCGACCGGTTGGTCGGTGGAGAAAACAAAATTAGAAGGTCCTATGCAAGTGAGTGGAAAATTACAAAAAGGACAAACTTGAGAGGCATATTATGCATAATTATTTTGGACGATAAGTTTAAATGTAATCGCAGATATGCATAAAAGAAAAGTTCGCATTGTCGCATTCGTCAACGGAACGATATTTCGGTAAAAGTTTTCGAAATGCATAGCCGCAATTGAGTGAAAGCGATGAAAGCAGAGCTTACTTTGGGTGTCAATTGGGATAATGCGTCAACGGAAAAACAGATTTTATGATGTAGAACACTTACTTACTGTTATGAATTCTTAATAATTATAATTACTTTACCTAACTACATGCTCATTACCCTATACTATACTTTACTATAATCACTGTATAGCATTTACATAATGTAAGTTAGATGTCTACCAACTGTTATACTATTGTACATGCATTTCCAAATATACTACAATTACTTCAGTCTTGTGTTAAGTCTCAACCCGTGCGTTTCATTCCAAGCATAGGTCACAACAGTTTTGGCGACGAGTATAAAAAGAATAGAAAGAAGAATATACTACATAAATTATAAAGTCTTAAAAAAAAATGCAAGCGGTAAACGCGAGTTTTCAAATTGAAACGTTTGACAAATTAAAAGGCAAATGGAAACGTTGGTTAGAACGTCTCGAAGGAGCATTCTCCACCTTCACAGTGCCAGCAGAGCAGAAATTAAATTTTTTGCTCCATTATATGGGGCAAGAATCCTATGATATCCTGTGTGATAAACTCTCTCCGATAAAACCTAATACAAAAACGTACGAGCAGATCGTACAAATCCTACAAAATCACTACAGCCCGGAACCCCTTGAAATAGTCGAAAACTTTAAGTTTTACCATCGGCGGCAAATGGAGGGTGAAAGCGTAGTGGACTTCTTGGTGAATTTGCGGCGGTTAGCGGCAACATGTAATTTTGGTGACTGCTTGGAGACCGCATTACGTAACCAATTTGTGTTTGGGCTTCGAAATAAACATGCTCAAAATCAGTGTTTAGAGAAGAGAACTCTTACTTTGGATTCGGCAGTGGGTATCGTGAAAGGGATCGAGTTGTCAGAGGAAGGTGGAGCGGTAATCGGTAAAGGCGTGGTGGAATCTTCGAGGGAGTCGGCAGGGGTGTACAAAATCAGATTCAAGATAGCGGAACATTCAGCAGCAGCATCATATACAGTTGCGTTCACGAAAATAGTAGCGCTACTCTACACAAAACATGAACAAAATGAAACGGTACTTTTTCCGTTGAAAAATATAAGGATGCAAACTTTTAGTTTAGAATGCAGAGAAGAGAATACAAATTTGAAAATTCCGTTACTTTCGGTCAAAATTAATTTACTTTTGACTATTTTAGAAAGATGCACTACTATTTTCATGAACACAGCTGTATATAATATATATATGTATAATTATAATGAAATAGTAATACATATTATAATGTCAAAAATACAAACAAGATGTCGCAGGTTCAGCTGCTCAGTGCTAGTATACTCGTCTAGCTACTGGAATGATCCCATGTTTATCCATCGGTGAGGGCACAAATTAGATGTTATCAGATGTTCATTAACTGATAAGTCTGACAAGCATCCCATAGCCATACCTAGTACATAATACCACTTACAAGGAGAAATTAGAGTGGAATTTTAATGCTTCTAAAATGCTATGCTATCTGTGGGCTATTTCACCAATTACAAGTTACAACCACAAATTTGTTATTGTATATTGCAACTACAAATTTGTAATGCCAATACAACTTGTTTATCACAAGTCCTACAAATTACTATTTCACCAGAAATTCCGTTGACTTGTGATTTACAGCTTTTTTCCACAAGTTTTGTGAGTGATGTTGACTCTAGCAACTAATTATGTGCATCATCTGTAATAAATAACAGATAAAAAAAAAGAAAAAAAGAAATTGTATTCAGAAGGTTACCGGATGTTGTCCTTCATTGCCAATTACAAGCAAGCCAGTAAAAAATGTATGTCTTGGAGTTAAATAACAATAAAATTATTTCCTCTGCCTCCTTAGACGAAATCTATATTACATAAAAATCATGGTCAATTGTGTTTGTCGATAATGTTCTCTGTAATGCGTGAACCGATTTTGATTCTGGAAATTTCCCATGAAAAGTGACGTTGATACCATGGTTTATAAGTTCATACGGTCTTTGTAGGTGTAGGTATTGGTTCATGAGTTATAGGGGCGTGGCAGCTCCCATACAAAAAAAAAAATTCAAAATCTTATATCTCGAAAACCACTGAATAGATTGAGTTCAAATTTACATACAATCTTAGATATCGGCCCAGGAGTATTCCTGTAAGGATTGGTCAAAATTGGACAAAGGAGCGTGGCACCTCCCATACAAAAAATACATTCAAAATCTTATATCTCGAAAACCAATGAATCGATTGAGTTCAAACTTACATACAATCTTAGGTATCGGCCCGGGAGTATTCCTGTGAAGATTGGGCAAAATTGCACAAAGGGGCGTGGCACCGCTCATACAACAAAAACATTAAAAATCCTTTATTTCGAAAATCACCGAATCGTTTGAGTTACAATTTTTGGTCAATCTTAGGTGTTGGCCCACTTCTCTTCGACAGTCATGGGAGCCAACGTTTTTAAAATTTGTAACATTGATATGCATTGTCCTGATAGACAGAATACTATGTAGGCAATACGATTCCTGGAAAAACAAAACATGTACATTGTACAGTGTACAGAGCATTACAACAAAACTTTTTGTCACTGATTTAAATGAATTTGCAATTGATTTTTTCATTTTTCTATTTTGCACTACGAAGTGTGCAGGACCCCCTGCTAGTAATTATGTAAAAATAAATTGTATTGTGTTTGTCGATAATGTTCTCTGGAATGCGTGAACCGATTTTGATTCTGGAAATTTCCCATGAAAGGTGACGGTAATACCACGGTTTATAAGTGTATACGGTCTTCGTAGGTATATTGGTTCATGAGTTATAAGGGCGTGGAACCTCCCATACAAAAAATGCATTCTAAATCTTATATTTCGAAAACCACCGAATCGATTAAGTTCAAATTTACACACATTTCTTAGATATCGGCCCGGAAGTATTCATGTGAAAATTGGCCAAAATTGGACAAAGAGGCGTGGCACCTCATACAAAAAAAAATCGAATATCTCGAAAACCTCCGATTCGATTGAGTTCAAATTTACATTTAATCTTAGGTCTTGGCCCAGAAGTATTCCTGTGAAGATTGGACAAAATTGGAACATACAGAAAAACATTGCAAACACAGACCATTACAATAAAAACTGTTTATCACCGATTTGAATGAATTTGAAATTGATTTAATTTTTTTTATTTTGGACTACGAAGTGTGCACGGGGTTCGCTAGTTGTTCATAAAATTCCAAAAAAAAAAACCTAATTATAGATTGTCGGTAGACTTTTTTTTGGAAACTCAAAATTATTTCTTCGTTTTCACTATGAATAAAATGCTATGTCTTGATCGCGAATACATTTTCGAATGAAATTTGATTGCAAAACGACTTGTAAGTGGAGCTACAGGCGACCTTTCTCTTGTAAAATGATCCCACATTTTGTACAAATTTTGTAATTTAATTTCGCTTTGTGAAACGCAAGTCCACAAAAATTGCGAAAGTTAAAAAAACTTGTGACTTGTAAAATACAAGTAATTTACTGTAATGGTGAAAATAAAACTAAAATGCTTTCACAAATTTATATTTGTTAAAACAACGAAAAATTTCTAATACCCAGAGTTTGGTGAAACAAAATAAATCAAAAATTCACAAATTTTGTTGAAAAATGCTCGTAAATACAAAATTGTAAGTTGGCCACTGGGCCTTATTTCATAAACATTGAAAGGTCACAATTCTACAAATTTGTCACACTTGTCTGACTAATTTCCATTTCATAAAATATTGACAGGTGACATAAATGTCAATTAAATACCACGACAAATTTGTAATGACTTTTTTGTCATTGTCAGATTTTAACAAATTTGTCATTTTGAGATGTTGATTTATCGTGAAATACGCAACATTAACCGTATTTTATTATCGCCTATGATTGGTTTGTATTGGATAACAATCAAACGTATTATAACAATAACAATAAATTTTTACCTCAATTTAAGTCCATTAAAATATGCAATAATGAAAATATACATATTAAAAATAAGTGTGCTAAAGTTAATTTTAGAAAATAAAGAAATTTTGTTTGTAAAATTTAGCGAATCATTGACCCATGTCGTCATAAAGGTCAATAAATGGAAGGATATCGCAGAACAAGCAAAATGCCTCAATGCATTGGACCGTTTAGAATCAAAACCGTAAAATTCAACAAAACAATAGTACAAAACAGTAAAATTCAACAAAACTATAGGAAATTGAAACTAAAATTTTAAAAATAAAACTAAAATTACTTCAAATAGCTACTTGGAAATTTTGCGCAAAGAAAGGGAATTGAAGCTTTCGCCTTCTGTTTTTACAAAAAATAGCTATATAATTCGTATGCAGATCCTAATATGTTAATCGCTCTTAGTTGATTTAGAGAGATTAAATAAATAAATCTCTCTAAATCTATTTGCTGAACCTCCTTCTAAAAGTAAGAATTCTTATTCTTACCATTGTCTTCCTCCATCATTTTTCATATGGTGCATCTCCACTTCCTAAACGTTTTTCCAAGTTGTGCAGTATTGTACAAGTCAGAATAACCTTGCACGCAACTGCTGGCGTGGCGATAATCTCATATATACAGTTTAAACAAGGACATTTTTCTTTCAGTATACCCAATGCATTTTCTTCAAGCCTTCCTGTTTTCTTGTGAACCCTTAAAAATCTTTGCAGTGCGTCAGTTTGTTCAATTTGGTGTGGAATAACTGGTGTAATAAGCCAACTGCTTCGTCCATAAGACCATAACCCCTAATATTAAAGCATCAGGAAATGGGCTCCACCCATTCTCCCACTCCCATCTTCTTGCTAAAGAGCTATTCCGTAGAAATGGCATCGAGCAACTCAAGCAAAAATCGCAAAATGCCTAAAACGATGTGGTACAGAAATTATATTTTCAGCAGGCCAGCGAATTTCTTCTCCCAAAAGGTGGTCTATCATCAATTTGCAGAAACTTCTAGCGCAACGATGAATTGAACTTTCTGACACCCTGCCCATCGCCAACTACATGATACTGAGCTCCACTTCCAAGCCAGCGGAGTGCACAAAGAAGCTGGGTTTTAGCATCAAGAGCATGATTCCTTTTTGTAGGATGCTGTATAGATGTCCACCACATTGCACCTACAACTAGATAAGATCCAAAATTTTGCGTTTAAACGAATCGGAAACACGAATATCGCGAGTTGTATTGATTGAACATAGCAGAAATGTAATGTATCTCTCACTGTTCTATCGCCAGCTGCATTCCCTTCGCCTTCAGCAATTCAACTGGAATACTCGCCATACTAGAAATCTATGAAATATAGAAACTCTTTATTCATAGATAATGTCTTGCCCAGGTCTGTCTTTCCTCAGCAGTACAGTTTACGTGCCTACATTTAAATTTAAAACCAATGTACATCGGAATCTTCTATCTGTCTCCTACTCTATACCGATTTTTGTAATGCCCGCGCGGTGTAAATCATACACAACGCTATTAGAGTAGTCAACTTTAGGACTTCAACTACCCCGCGATAAAAAAAGCTCCAAAAGTTAAATAACTCGATCTTGTATTACAAGCTACGGGTCTATTAGTAGGGGCAATGTTGTCCGCGAACATTGACATTTGGGCCGGCCGGCCGGCGCGCGTCGCGCGTCAAACAATTAATACTACTATTATATCGATTGAAATTCTCAGATGAACTCGCCGGTAAACAAAATCTTCTTCGGGGAACTTGAGGCGAACGATATGCGAATTGTCTGTTTTGCTCGGACGTAAAACTATCGAATAATAAGTAGAATGGCGAATGTGCTAGATCAGAAGAACTACGACCCTATGACGCTAGCCCATAAGCTTCACCAAAAAGTCTTTTATTTTTTTCGGGTATCTAACATTGGTAGCCGACAAATTTTATTATCAAAGCGACTAAGACAAAAGGACGAGCCCTATAATAGAACAAATTTCTACGACAAATAAAATTATTTCGCCTTCCAATTGTTTAGGCGACCAATCGCGACGTAGTCTATGATCGTCTTCTGATTTGCCAAACAATAGCTACTGAATGAACAAAAATGGGTTCAGCTGTCAGATTAACTATCAGCTAAATCAGTGTTGTCTGAAAACTTTTACAATCCGACTTTCTATTCAGGCATAATCAATATGAGCCTATATATGAGCCTTCCATAGAGATTCGAATTCGCTACACTTCTAATGCAACCACCACCTAATATCACCAACCCAAACGGTTCGTATTTGCATTAATTTTCGTATAATTGTTCATAATGAAGTAGATACACATTGCTTGGACTAACATTCTATCGACTTAATTTCCAGCCTCACTCTACCAGTCAAATAAACTGGCCTGCGTTCACTGCCAGAGCCATTTGATTATCATAATTAGCCAAGAATTTTCGTGAATCCCTGGCTTGCAATGGGCACACAAAAAAAAAGAAAAAAAAAAGAAAGGAAAAATGAAGGATGATCTAATCGGGGGTGAGATGACATAACTGAGAATAATGGATGTCAGGAGAGAATGTTCATTCGCTTGACTCCACTCATTGTGAATTACCTTTATTGCCCATCTACTGTGCTCCACCTTGGGGTCCTTAGCATCAGTATATGTTGTGGCTTTTATACAGATTGCCATGTTTAATTTTTTTTTGTAGTGGGCTGCTGGAGGACACTCGTTCTGCGATGGTTGGTAATTATAATATTTTTTATTAGCTTATCTGATCCTTAAACAAGGAAACGACATAAATTGCTCGTATAATAAATGGAGAAACGAAAGGTCGGCATTTATTATGTCAGCTTATCAGCAAGGGACAATTTCGTTGTTGCCGCTGCGGTTGCTTTCAGGTTTCCTTGGCCTCCAATTTAACCATTTTTTTGTTTCCATTGTTCCTTGTGCATACAAGGATAATGTTTTTCTTTTCGATTTTTTTTTTGCTTAAACTTTTCTTGGTTGTATTTTTTTTTTTTTTTTTTTTTTTGTAAGGGGTGTTTTTTTTGTTTTAATTTTGTGAACACAGTTCGAGTGCACGGTGAAATTCCTGCCGCTGGCCGATAAGATGTGATAGAAGGACATGTAATTAGTGGAGGTTATGTTCTTGTCATTGCTAGTAAATTGTATAGTTGAACATTTCTATATGTTTACATTGAGTGATTTTGTTTGTTTTTATTTTGTACACCAACCAGCAAGGCATTGGTTTTTGCACACTAATGCACAGCACAGCCAAAGGCAAAGGAGGAGAATTAAAAATGGAAATGCGCAGAAATGGCTTCGAAGATAAATTTTACGACCATTTTGATTTGTGTCAGAAAAACTCTAAAATAAATTATCATTATTATTATTATTGTTGTTTTTATTGTGCCATTCTTTGGAAGACCAAGACTGTAATGAAAATGGTGCGAGCTTTCCATTGTTATATGGGAATTTGAAATGTTGAATTATTTAACTTCTGAGGGCAGATGTAATGGCGGGCGTAAGGATAACAATCACAGCTGGCAGTGGTCATAAAAGAAACAAAACAATAACTGTTTTATTTTTAAATTTCCTTTAAAATTGCAGATATGTATAAACAAATTTGAATTATTGATAAAGGTGGATAAGGATAACGATTTCCACGTACTGCGACAAAACGTCGATAACCAAACCATGCCACCTAAAAGTAACATCTATTCAGCCGAAAATATCTGTCTAGCTCTTCTATCGACGTAATCTTCGAGAACCTGTCGTAGAATTTCTATGAAGAGGATGGTGTATAAATATGTTGGCCACTTAAGACTTAAAAGACAGGCAGGATAGCTCATCAACTTGCCTAAATCCTTCGTTGACATCAACGGTATCGGTGAGATTATTTCTTACCTTACTGAAGCAGCAAGTGTTCTCCATCATATTTCTGCACAACAAGTTTGGCACAGATGCCGAAATTAGACCATGATATGTTTTTAGGTTTTGTTCGACTGATCGAAAGTTTTGGCTTCCAAAGTCCATCTGCAGATAGAATATTCGTTCTACTTCTACCTGATAGAGGAATTTCGGTTGTCTTAACCGCTTAATAGTCTACACTCTACACGAATTGTTTTTTTCATATTCCCTAACTACTAGGTCTCTTCTGCAAGGTTTCCATCTAATTTCTTCAGATCTTGGTACGGTTCTTATAACTTTGACACGTTTTTTGTACCTTTTATTCATTCATTGATTCATTGAGGCCGCCTTTAAAGACATAATTAGAACAATGCTCATTCATTTTGATAATTACCTCGTAGAAATATTTTTGGTAGCATCGCCTTTTTGTCATTGGAGCGTATGAGCATACAAGACTGAAGTTGACATGTTTAGCTTTGATGAAGATTTTCATTCGTTTACGTGTCGAAAGCTTAAGGCTCCTTGCCTAAGTCTACCTCTGACAACAGATTCGCATGCTGCTAACAACCTGCCAAAAACATGTCTTTACCTTGATACCGTATATTTTTTATGATTTCATAGACATTTCAGTAAAAATATAACTTATTTTCAAGGAACTCTTGTACGTTTGTTTTTGTTAACAAGATCCCAGGGTAAAAGGTATAAATCCCAAAATCTATCACTATTTCTAAGATCATTTTCGACATAAGAAACTTTATCAGACGAAGACAGCTATTACTAGCCTATACTTCAAGTTCTAGTTTAATCATTTCATATCATTGTCCTGACCTAACACCACACGTACATACAGCCCATTCCGCCAAAGAGGGTATCAATCCCTTTTTGATGGGTAACATTTTAAAAGTAGATAATGCACTTTTAAGGGTGTAGATTCTTTATTGGCCAAGGCCGATAATGTATTGTTCCACGTACTGAGAAGTCGTCTGCAGACAGCATAGTGCTAAAGACCAGAGGCATCGATGGTAAGAAACCATCAACTGACTAACTAGACAGTCTGACAGACCATATGTGTGAAAATATGCAACCGTTTGATGAAGACGATTGGACGTTACCAATGGTCCGTCAAGTTCAGGCTATTCCATCCATTTTATAATCACACTTTAGCTTTTGCCCGCGCCTTCGCTCGCGCAGTTCTTAGGATTTGGACACAGAGATTTCTTCACAGTCAGTCAGTTGCCTTTTTTATATTTTTTATATATATCGTGCAGGAAACCTACCTAAGACAGTACTTACGAAGCAATTAGTATCTCTGAAAAATTTGTCTAACGCGCTTTTGGAGAAAACAGTTCAAAAATTATCTAATCAATATTTGTTGGTGAAGCGCTGGCATCTCAACACAGATCATACTATAGCCGACTGAGCCACTATCTACGGGACACAACATATTTCTTAGTTAGCTTAATTAATTTCCACACTGCCCAGATCTTCCTAAACTGTGCAACATATGATACCGGAAAGATCGTGAGGATGTGAACCACTTTCTAGCAGTATAACCCCATTCTTACAGAATTCCGCTTGAATATACATATTTGGAGTACGTACGCTGGGGTTAGATGAAGCGATCAGCATATTCAACAGCGATGAAGTTTGGTTGGACGTATTACAAAGTTTCAAATCGATACGACGAACGGTTCGTGAGATAAGAAAAGTCCCCCCTTAAAAGGGGTCATCTCCGATAACTCGGGCCCCAAGCAAAATTATCAAAATCGAACAAATGATTACCTTTATTTGTTATAATAGAGTACAGAAACCGAGTTTGAAGTCGATTGGACGAAATATAAAAATGTTCCCATACAAAATTTGACCCCCCCTTTTACCCCTTTTAAGGTTGAATTTGCAAATCGGAAAAATCAGTTTTCTTTATTTATCATAGAGAGTACACAAACGGAGTTTGAAGTTGAACGGATGAAAAATAAAAATTTACCCATACAAACTTTGACCCCCCCCCCTTATACCCCTTTAAGGATTTAATTTCCAAAATCGGAGAAATCAGCTTTCTTTATTTCTCATAGAGAGTACACAAACCGGGTTTGTCGTTTGGATGAAAAATACAAATTTTCCTATAAAAATTTTGACCCCCCCCCTTTTACCCCTTTAAGGGCTGAATTTCAGAAATCCGAGAAAATAGGTTTCTTTATTTCTCATATAAAGTAGACAAACCGGGTTTAAAGTCAATAGGATGAAAAATAACTTTGACCCCCCTTTTACCCCTTTTGGGGGTCGAATTTCCAAAATTGGAGAAACTAATTTTCTTTATTTCTCATAGGGAGTTCACAAACCGAGTTTGAAGACAATCGGATAAAAAATACAAATTTTCCCATACAAACTTTGACCCCCCCTTTTTACCCCTTTAAGGCTTGAATTTCCAAAATCGGAGTAATTAGTTTTCTTTATTTTTCATAGAGAGTTCACAAACCGAGTTTTAAGTCTATCTTCGGAAATTCCAGCCGTAGTTTTTTATTTACCCTTTAATTTTATGACTTCCTGTTGGGAAAATATGTACCTGTTAACAGGTATTAAAAGTTTCCGGGTACAAAATTTCCAATAGCCATAAAGAGCGAAAATCGATTGCAAAATGTATGGCCTCATCCTAGTTGTCGCCAGTGTATATATAGATAGACGAACGCACGCTTGCAAAATCGAACCCTTCAAATTGAAAACAAAATTATTTTAATTCATCCAAACTGTTTAAAAACAAAGCAAACAAAATAAAATACTTTCTCATCGACATGCACGTTTTTCAGTATAGGATAATATGTCGTGTCTGAAATTCGTAGTGACATACCTATCATTTTTACATGCCATAAAATTTTGGCTTGCAAAACGATTTGCCGAGTACACGACATGCATATTTTGGCAAACTCACATTCCATTCTGATTTCTGAGCCGGGCATATGCGTGACAGACGCATGCCAACATTATGTTAGCGTCAAAAATATGCTGAGTAGGTATCCGTCGTGCAACCTTTTATAACATATTCTGACGTCGAATTGACGTCAGACTGGCATGCTTTGAGTATGTCGATTTTGGGATGTCGTGTACTCGTAGCTCTAGGCTTCAAGAAAAATTTCCAAAATCCGAGAATTTGATTTTTTTTTATTTCTTACAACTATAGAGTATACATTTACATCCGAAATGCATCGGATGTAAAATAAGAATTTTCCCATACAAATATTAAATGTCCTATTTCCCCAACTCGCTTATTAGTGCTCACTTTGACCACAAAAGGAAATTTTTTTCAGCTTCCTAGCTCTTACCGTTTGAGCTGGGCATTGGTCAGCAAGCAATGGCCACCCTTTTCAAATACAAATTTTGAGTTCTTTTTGGAGTTCGAATTTCCCCAAATCGCATCCTAGTGCTCAGTCAGGAAAAACTGTTTTGTGTATGAGATTGTTTCCTTTTTTTTTAAATAAAATACTCGAGCGAACCTTGAGAGGTCTGCCAGTAGATTTGTAGCAGAGGGAAACATCGAGGAAAAATAATTCGAAATATAATAAAATAACCTAAAGTATAGCAAAAGGATTCAACAATTTTTTTGTTGACAGTATCGTTCAAATTAACAATTCTATCCCATATGTCCCATTTGTGAATTGTGTTAGTGAAACTAAAACTATTTTTAAATTTAAAAGAATAACAATAAGAGATATACAATGAACTTTAAAAAACATGACAAATAAGACTGACTTCGAATATATGTGTCCCAAAATATACTGTGATAACTTTAATTGCGTTGGACCAGCTTTGTTTTCTGTAATCAATAAATCGATGGACACGGCTTTATTTCCAAAATCATGGAAACAGTCTATAGTAACACCAATTGAGAAAGTGAAAAATACCAAAAAATGTGAAGAGTTCCGTCCTGTCAATTCGTTACCATTATGTGAGAAAGTGTTTGAAAAACTAGTGTTTTGTCAGTTAAACGAGTATTTCAAAAAAAAAATAATTTAATAAAAGACGAGCAATCGGGTTTTAGAAAATCGCATTCATGTGAAAGTGAAATAAATTTAGTCGTTACTGAATGGAAGGAGCAAATTGCCAAAAAGAAACGTGTGTACTGTGTATTCCTTGACCTAAAAAGAGCATTTGGGACTATAGATAGAGAATTACTGTTAAATAAACTAGAAAAATATGGTGTTAAAAACAAAGAACTGTCGTGGTTTAAATCATATCTAAAAGATCGAACACAGATAGTGAAAGTGAATGGTGAGCTATCCGAAACAAAGGATGTACTATTAGGTGTTCCCCAAGGATCCGTTTTAGGAACATTATTGTTCATTATATATATAAATGATATGAAAAGTGCGGTAAACAATAGAAAACTGGCTCTATTTGCGGATGATGCGTTGATTTACGCGACGGGAACGAACTTTTTCGAGTGCCACTATAAAATACAAGAAGATCTAGAAACTGTCGATAAATGGTTAAAACAAAATAGACTTAACTCAATGTTAAGAAAACTCATGCCCAGTCAGGGGTCAGATCACATAAAATAAAAACGATCGAACGACATCGTTTTCACTAAAGCTGTCTCTATCATATCTGTGACGATAGACAGAGACTGCTAGTATCGAAACGACGTCGTTCGATCGTTTTCATTTTACGTGATCTGGGCCCAGAGTTTAAACTCTCATTTTGGTTTAAACCTTCGTTCAACAAATTTTCGGTTTTACTGTGTTCGTTTAAACCCAAAGTGGAGTTCAACTCTCGGTTTAAGTTAAACCCCTGCATTCTGTCGTTTAAACTTTCGTTTAGCATTTTGAGGTTTATTTTGACAGCTGCTATTTCATACAGAGAGATGAGAGAGAGAATAAAAAAGAGAAATTGTCTGGGATCTACACTTCTTGAATTTGTATGAGTAAAATCTAGAGTTATGATTAGTTTCAGCATTACTGCGGTACCTAAACCCACTGTTAATGTCATCAGAAAATTTCAATAGATTTCCAACCAATATACGTTTCAAGGAAAAACCCTTTTTTTTTAAGTGAACATCAGGTAGATTTTATCCCAAACATAATGTAGACATGCGTAAATTGTATCGAGGTTTTTTCAATACAAATTAATTATTCTTGGCGATCTAAATATGTCTATACATACGTACTTATATGTTTTATACAATGCAATTTGTTTGTCCGATTTTAAACACACTTCTCGGGACAATGCCTGTAAATTTGAGCTGGTTCAGTTAAAAGGTTTCGGAGTTCATACCATTTTTGTATACAGATTAGATTACATTTTTGTATAACAGGAACAAGAAAGCGCAGATTTTCGGAGAAACACCAGCAAAAAACTTTGCGCGTACCTATTACCAGACAATGACCCTAATTAGAGGCTCATAAAATCCTTTCAATTTTCATTATCATTACTAGTGACGGGTGATCGAATGTGGTAAAAACCTAGCGAGTGACAAGAAGCAGTACCTGTGATCGCATTCGTCCGAATGCCCACTACATTTCATTTCAACAACTAGCTACATATTATTATTATTGAAAACAAAACAAAAATTAATTACATACTGCAATAATTAATTGGTGAAAGTAGATGACAGTTCAAACATGTGTCAAAAATAAATCAATTCACTTCGTTAATACCAAAATACATAATGTAATAATATTGCACACATTTTCTTTTATTTACAAATGGTAAAATATATAAAGTAGAGAAAAGCAATAACCATTTATTTGATCAAAAGTGCGCTGGTAGAAAAATATCCCCTTAAGGGAAATTGTTCTGCGCTTCCACAACTGCGTTTAGTTAACTGGCAGATTATTTTGAACTGTGAAACTGAACGAGTTAAACCAAAAGTTTAAACTCTCGGTCAGGTTTAGTTAAACTTCAGTTTAAACTCTGACTGTGCAACTGGGCATGAAAGAATGATAATGAACGAGAGAGCAGGAGAGGACATAAGACTGGAGATTGATGGTGAAACTAGGCGTATTTTTTTGGCAATCTATAGCTAGCTCACTTTTACTTTTACATGCAAAACCAAAAGTGGGTATAAAAGTGGCTATAATTAACGCAGTAATAAAGTGGAGATAGGAAAGTTGAAAAATTTCATTCATAGATGGCGGTGTTGTAAATAAGGAGGAAATATTTTTGATCCTTGAACGTTGAGAGCGGCTATTTGACACTAATGGGTTGTGTTCGTTGATTGTTGTCTGAATTGGTAAATATTTTGCAATTCTCTGATTGGTTGAAATGCATTTATACTTTTTAATACTTCATATTCTTACATAATATTATTTAAAATACGATTGAAAATGCTACATAAACTGTTGAAAAATAGATATTAGTATGTACTTACTGCAATTTGTTGTATTCAAGGTAACAAAATGCAACGTGAACATTCAATATATGTAATAGACGCGATTCCTTTTTGAATATTTTAAAGATAATCACTCCTGTGCTGAATTCCGACCGAAATTGAATTCGTGCGGATTTCGAGTTTTCTGTGTGATCAGTTCGCTTAATACATATTTAGTTTTTTTTACAGTAGCTGCCTTGATTTGTTTCAATTAAGAAATAGGTAATTGGAAAACAGAAGTCAATGCGACTTAAGGCAATCAAAAATGTCTGTTTGGTACACAGAAAATTCGAAATCCGCACGAATTCAATTTCACCCGGAATTGAGCACAGGGGTTGATGTATGCACATAATTTCACCGCATTTTCCCGTAAACAAGGCGTATTAAATCTTGATGCTCATATTAGATCAACAAAATAGACTGTTGAGAGAAGATTTCGAAATTTCCACAACGAAGTTAGATAAATGAATTGAACAATTTTATATCAATTTATTCCGTTAAAAATTTCCTGTAACAAAATTTATAATAAGCTTAATATAATAATAAATCAATGATAATTTACTTTAGTTTTCTCGTTCTCAGATTTAATCCCAAGTCCGCCAGTTTCATAACCCCAAATAAGTGCAACACAAAAAAACGCATGCCTATAGTTTTCGGTTTGACAGCTTGTCATTGCACTTTAGGGTGCATTCAGGGCTTTTACTGCTGACGTTGCCAGATCCGTCGCAACACTCCCCCCCGGTACGTCCTTCTGAGGACTTACCACATCGTTCAATCGACGGATATCAAGTACGGCAAGTTTCGTTGCCGGCCTCGTGTACAATCCAGCAGCAGTTTTTACTAGGGCGCTTCTTACTCGGCCATCTGGACTCTTTTTAACTTCAACGACTCTTCCCTTGGGCCAGCAGTTTCTTGGGCTATCGGGATCAACTATATACACGATGTCATCAACCTCGATATGTTTCACTTCGTCGAACCATTTACAGCGCCGAGTTATCACAGGCAGGTATTCTCGCACCCACCTTTTCCAGAAGGCGTTAGCGAGCTGTTGCGATGTTTGCCAATTTCTCCGAAGTTGTATTCCATCACTTACTGGTTCTGCAAGAGGTTTTATGCCAGTGGAGCTGCCTAGAAGAAAATGGTTTGGAGTCAGAGCTTCCTCCTCCTCATGACTGATGGGTATGTACGTTAATGGTCGGGAGTTCACGATCATCTCAACCTCCATTAGAGCACCACGCAGTAATTCCTCGGTAGGGTTACGCGATGGTAGGACTTTATGCAAAACATCCTTGACCGACCTTACAAGACGCTCCCAAACGCCTCCCATGTGGGGTGATGCGGGAGGTATGAATCGCCATGACATAGAAGAACTGGTAAAGGCCTTTATCATTTCATTTTGATTCATTGTGGCAAATGCTTCCTTCAGTTGTCGTTCCGCACCCTTGAAGTTCGTTCCGTTATCGCTCCACAACTCTACCGGAGAACCACGTCGGGCCATAAAATTCCGAATCGCTATGATACAGGAATCTGTTGACAAGGATTGGGCCACTTCTAGATGGATTGCTCTTGTTGTCAAGCAAGTCAGTTACGCCATACCTCTTTTCGCTGCTTCGACGCACAGATACGAACATAGGCCCAAAATAGTCCACTCCAACATAGGTGAATGGTCGACAGAATGCTGCTACACGCGCTGGTGGCAGTACGGCCATTTTTGGTGGTAACGGACGCGCATGATGATTTTTACAATCCTGGCAATTCCGCCGTACTTTGCTTAGAGTGGCTCTTAGTCTCGAAATCCAAAATTCCTGTCGAATCTCGTTGACCACAGTTTCATGGTTGACGTGGTGGTATCTGCAATGGCGATCAAGAACAATTAAGGTGGTTACATACTCACTCCTGGGCAATATTATGGGGTCTCTTTTGTTTTCCAAAGTCACCCTTCCCCCCAGTCGAAGAACGCCATCGGTGTCTAGGTAGGCCGAGAGTTTGTAGAGAGGGCTCGCTTTCTTAATTGAATTTCCTTTTGAAAGCAGCGTTATCTCCTCCGAGTAACTATTAGCTTGAACTTCTTTGTACAATATGGTTTCAGCCAACAGTTTTTCGTCTTGGGATGGTGAGTTAATCTTTACTGGATTCCCGTGAACCTTTTCTCTCCAGAAGCGGGCAATATGAATAACCGCAGCAGTAATCTTAAGTAGCCTTTTCCATGTAGAAAATCGCTCAGGTTGAATTAATGGGTTTGATTTGTCAAAGATTTCCTCAGTCACGTGGACTCCAACATACTGGGCACGAAGTTCTTGGTCCGTGGGTGTACAACCTTTTCCATTTTCCTGTGGCCAAGCGCTCAGATCTTCTTTAAGGAAAGCCGGTCCTTTAAGCCACCGACTGTTATTGGAAAAATCTGGGATTTTTTGCCATTTTGTGGCTTCATCCGCCACATTTTCAGCAGTAGGTAACCATCGCCAGTTAGATAAGTCCGTTAGCTCCAAGATTTCGCTAACACGAAAAGCCACGAACTGACTGTAGCGTCGATGATCAGAACGAAGCCAAGATAATACTGTTAGAGAATCTGACCAGAATATAACCTTTGATATCTTAATGGAGTGAGTTGCGATGAGAGTCCTCGCCAGTCGTGCCCCGAGCACAGCAGCCTGAAGTTCCAACCGTGGCACTGACATCATTTTCAAAGGCGCCACTCTTGTTTTAGACCCCAGCAAAACGCAGTCGACGACATACCCATCAGAGCACCTCAAGTAACTAACAGCAGCATAGCCATTCTCGCTGGCATCAACGAATGTGTGGAGCTCCATACTGGGGAGAAGGCAAAATTCCGACTTAAGGTAGCACCTGGGTATCTTCATAGCCGCCACCTCAGGCAATAATCGAAGCCATGTCTTCCATTTTGAATACTGCTCATCATGAATTGGTTGATCCCATGTGCAACCTGACCGCCATGTCTCTTGAAGAATTATTTTTGCATACATAACATAGAATCCAAGGAGGCCAAGTGGATCGAATATGGTCATAACCAGACTAAGCACTTCTCTCTTCGTAGGTCGTCGGTTCCCCAGTAGGATATCGTCGTTTCTATAGCGTTTTGACATCTTGAATGTGAAGCAATCATCCTCAGTGGACCACCACATGCCCAACACCTTCTCCGTAGTCAGTTCGTGATTCCCATTCAGATCCAATGCTTCAGTGGTTTGGACATTCAGAGCATTTAGAACGGTTTTCGAATTTGATACCCAGTTGCGCATCTGAAATCCACCCTTGGAGTGCACTAAATGAACTTCCCTTGCCAGCCTTATCGCCTCTTCTTCAGTGTCCACGCTGTCTAACATGTCATCGACATAGTGGTTCTCCAGAATACATTGGACAGCCCGGGGATATTGTTCGCGAAAATCCTCTGCGTTCCTGTTTTTAACGAACTCAGCAGAGCTCGGAGAGCACGCAGCGCCAAACGTCATCACCATCATGACATATGCGGTCGGAGTTTGAGACCCTGGTTCGATCCATAAAAAGAGCTGATAGTTCTGATCTACCTTTCGAACCTTTACCTGATGATACATCTCGGCGATATCTCCTCCAATAGCTACACGCCTCTGTCGAAATTTGCGAAGTGCTGACACCAGTGACGTTAACTGGTCCGGTCCCTTTAAAAGCATGGTGTTCAAAGATACACCATCGACTTTAGCCGCAGCGTCCCAAACGAGACGAAGTTTTCCCGGTTTGTTGGGATTGCTTACTGGAAAGACTGGAAGATACCAGCAATTTGTCTCGTTGATTTCATCTGGCCGTAACTTGCGAGCATATCCTTTCGCTAGGTAATCGTCCATCTTGCGTTGTAGGGCGTGGGCGAGGGACGGATCTTTTTGCATTTTCATTAACATACATCTGGCTCTCCTTTTAGCCATGGGAAGACTGTCAGGAAGCGAAGTATTGCACCCGTTCCATAGCAAGCTGGTTTCAAAATGGTCTCCAACTCTTCGAGTGAATTTCTGCAACTGCTCATAGGCACATTGGTCATCTTTGGACAAGGCCGCTCCACTTTTACCTTCGGTTCCCAAGTTGTCGAGGCAGATATAGTTTTTGACAGTCTCGAGCAATTTTACGGTTACAGATGTGTCACAATCGCAGATATGTAGACCGCAGAAGTGATTCGTCTTCCCAAAGTAGCGTGATTCACGTTCAGTTAATTGGCCCTTTATCGTCCAGCCTAATCGGGTTTTTTCCGCCACTGGCTCGAAGGAGGCTCCCTCTTTAGATTTTAAGCTTACGCCAAGACGACAGTTGTTCAGACCAATAAGAAGCTTCGGTACGGCATTAGTGTATGATTTTAGAGGCAGTCCAATTAAATGCTTATACCGATCCTTAAGTTTTTCCGCATCCAAAGTTTGCTGTGGAAGACTTAAGTTCTTCACTGTGTGGACGTCCTTGAGTGGAAATCGCACTGCTCTATCTACCCCGGATATTTCTAGGTTTACAAGCTTCGAATCGTCTTCGTAGCGGTGTGTGTTTGAAGTCCACTGTAAATGTAGTGGCTGAGTAGTGCCTTTAAGGTGTAGTGCTGCCATCAAGTCTTCATCGATTAACGTGAGGGACGATCCTTAATCAAAAAAGGCGAATGTTGATAATTGTACCCCAGTTCCGTAAAGGGTGACGGGAAGCACTCGAAACAGAATTGGATCATGGTCTTGACGATGAGCGTTACAACTCATATGAGTGGATATCGAAGTAGTAGCCGAAGTTGTCCTTTTGTGCAGGCTAGGATGGTGGAAAAAGCGGCACCCATCAACACCGCATGTATCAGAGAAAAGGCATGCACGCGGATAGTGTGGGTTGAGGCATCTTCGACAAAGTTGGTTGGTCCTTACAGCTTTCCACTTCTCAGGTCTACTTAATTTTGAGAAAACGTTACAGGTCTCGACGTTTAAACAATTACCCTTGCAAATGACACATACCTTGGTGTTGACATCTTCGGACAATTCAGTGTGGGTATTTAGCATTCCTCTCCGACGAACCTTTGATGACGTACTAGGGATTATTATGCTGTTCGCGCCTTGTGCTAACTGAAACAACCAGTTGCTAAAGTCCTCTAGCGTAGTTGTTGATAACGTCAGTTTGTGCATCCCCCAAAATGGGCCTAAAAGGCCGGGAAGTTTGGAGACTAATTCTTGTTCCAGCTCCGGATTATTTAGATGATTAAGCAAGCCAGATGCTTTCATAGTGGCGCATATGTTCTGCACTTCAATAGCAAAATCGACGAGAGTCTCCGGGCGGTTTTCTTTAGGTGGTGGCATTTCTCTTATCTGTGACAATAAGGTGTCTATGATGAGTTCAGGCCTTCCAAACTTCATACGCAGGGTAGATATTATTTGCGGTACACAAGAGGCATGAAGCAACAAATTCTTAACCGCACTCCTAGCAGAACCATCTAAAGCCTGCCGGAGACGAATCAAATTTTCGTGATCAGAAAATCCACAAATATCAGTGGTTTGTTCGTAGCTGGCGATAAATAATGGCCATTCTTCAGGTTTTCCCATAAACTTTGGCAGATCTTTGGAGAGACCGTTGCGTGCAGCTAACTGATCAGCATTAATACGACGGGTATAATTTTGGTCGGTTTGCGGGACGGTGGTAGCGTTATTTACTGGTGCAGCACTAGTCACATTAGATGGGACTACACCAGGCAGCCATTCGGATGAATTGTTTCTTGTATTTTCCACACACCTCATTTCCAGCGCAATAAGCTTCTCAAGAACTTGACGCAAAAGCGGATCCTGCTGCTGTACTGTTGGCGCGCTGCTCGGTCGTCCGTCATCCCTTACTCTTGGTTGAATATTTGTTTGCGCTGCAGTTGTACTTTCTGCTCCCGGTGCTCCAGTCGGTAATGAGTTTGCTCCGCACGTTTCCTTCAACCAGGTTTCGACATGAGTACTGCTTTCTTCCTCGTCTTCAGATTCTGAACATTTCTCTTCTTCTTCCTCCAACTGCACTACTAGGTCTCTTTGCCGGCGTAACAAAGACTCCCTTTGTCGAACTAGAGTCTCTTTTTGCTGTAAAATAGATTTTTCTTCCTGCACAAGCTGCATTTCAGCCTGCAATCGACGAATACTAATGTTCGAGCCCTTGGAAGTCTTGGAGCAGGTTGATTTAGCGGCACCTCTGGCAGTTTGTTTGCCTGCTAAAGTGATGCTGCGAATGGTAGTGGATGCAGGAGCACTAAAAACTGCAAGTGAGTCACCTACCTTAGGCAAAGATCGGAAGGAGGGACTCTGTAAACTGCATCCGTTGGCAGCAGAGCGTCCGTTAATTTCTTCACCAGTAAGAGATCTACGACGATCTGTTGACCTTTCACCACCATTTATCTCCATATTACTGTCCCCGCGGTTGACTGTGAGGGTATCACTTGCTCCTAGGGTGTGTTGGGATCCCGTGATTGCGATTGTCAATAGATCGGAACATGACTTGCATCGCCAATCCTCGTTCGCAACAGCATCTGTCACTCCAACGCATAGATAATGATACCAGCCATCGCAATTATCACAGCACACCATCCACTCGTTATCCTTGTTGTTGCACGCAAGGCAATTGTAGTTCCTACGCTTGGTTCCAGAAGCTTGGGGTTTAGGGTTCTTTGGCGCCATAAAGAAATTTTTAATATGTTGAGAGAAGATTTCGAAATTTCCACAACGAAGTTAGATAAATGAATTGAACAATTTTATATCAATTTATTCTGTTAAAAATTTCCTGTAACAAAATTTATAATAAGCTTAATATAATAATAAATCAATGATAATTTACTTTAGTTTTCTCGTTCTCAGATTTAATCCCAAGTCCGCCAGTTTCCTAACCCCAAATAAGTGCAACACAAAAAAACGCATGCCTATAGTTTTCGGTTTGACAGCTTGTCATTGCACTTTAGGGTGCATTCAGGGCTTTTACTGCTGACGTTGCCAGATCCGTCGCAACAATAGACCAACAACATTTTTCAAGCTATTTTTGTTTTGTTTTATTCCACCTTCAAACAAAATATTTTTTAAAAAGGTTAAGTAATTTAATTTCATAAGATGATAGATTTTATTGTTTTAAAAATTATAAACATCTGTCTAGAACCGGATATATGCCTTGGCAGCGCAGATAGTCGCAGTAGCACCCAGCAATAAAACATCTGCACCATCACCATTAGGGGTCGTAAACTAATTAATTAAAACCCAGCGAAAGACAATACCTACGATCAACACGCATTTGCACGTTTTCCTGAATTCTGCCAGCAGTATGAATACGGCTGGAATTTCGAAATACAGTTCATTCAGTATTAGTTAACGAACCGTTGTAGTCGATACAATTTACGAACGATTTTCAGTTTCTCCAATGAGTATCAATTTTTTGAACATACCCTTTTCCAACTAATATGTCAAGTTCAAAACACGCGCACCAACTTCCAAATAAAAATAAAGTGTGCTAAAGTGAGTTAGGGATGTTTTTTTGAGACTCGAAAAGTGAGTATAGTAAAGAGTCTCAAAAAAATACGCCTACTATCGAAAAAGTAAAAGAAATAAAGTAGATATAGGTATAATTATTGAAAACACAATAGGCTTTACAAAACATATTGATTATACATGTAAAAATGTACCTAAAAAAGTAGGTTCCTTAAAAAGAATAAGAAGTGATATTTCAACTTTAAGTGCAATAAATATATATAATGTAATATGTAAAACCATATTTTGAGTACGGTTCAACCGTTTTGTTTCTATGTAGTGATAATGTAATTAAAAGGCTCCAGCTTTTACAAAATAAGGCTATGCGCTGTATTTTAAAATGCAATAGATATGTACCTATCAGTATTATGTTAAATTCGTTAAAGTGGTTGTCTGTAAAGCAAAGAGTGGTGATGAATGTATTAGTGTTTTTATATAAAGTTAAGAATAATTTAATGCCAAAATACCTAGGGAAATATGTGCAATATATAAGAGATATCCAGCCTTATGCATTAAGAAATAGTAACGATTTTAGATTGCCTAATATGTTAAACATTTCTTCATTAAATTCGTTGATTTATAAAGGATTTAAATTATTATTTAACGAGCTTCCGAGTACCACAAAGAACGAACAAAATTTGTTAACTTTTAAAAGAAAGTGTATTGATTTCGCTAGACTCAAGTACTAATGAATATTGTAAACGTGTAATGTTTTAATTTCAATAGCTCAGAAGGAGATACTAATAAATAAATACTACTCCTACTACCTATTTCGTGTTTAGTCCAATATTCCAAATTTCAGCTTTCTAGGCTCCACAGGATGTACATAACTAATCTTTAGTCAGGCAGAAAATGGAAACACAAAAATATACATAATACGTATAGTATATGTGGCATTTGTCGAAACTGACTTTATATTAAATCACACATCTTCATCATTGCCATCCTTTCGCTATTTTTTTTTTTTTTGTGACTCACTGTTCCATCTTGTGAGTTGCAACGTATAGTATCTATAGGTTCACATAAAATTATACTTATAGTTAGAGGTACCTACAAATATAACTTTAAGTTGGTTAAACATGTGGAAAAGTTATTTTCTCACTTCGTAACACGTTGAACGAACCATCACAAATCGGTCCCCGATTCTTCTTGATGGCTCCCACAGCACCCATATACAATGTTGAACCCCTTTTCCAGATACCCAGGATAGGAAAATAAAAACATAAAAACATTATTTATGAAAATTGAAAAATATTTTTCTTATTATCCCTCACTATAACCTTTTGCACTCCATGCTACCTGTTTCGTCCTGGGACTATATATTTTAATGTATATGACTGCTGCCTAGGTTTGTCGGTTGTTATAGCCTTAGCTGTCAACCAGGCTGCTTTCTCTTTGGGTGAATGAAAGCATGGAATGATGGTAGCCGTTGCCGTTTTACTGGCATATAATATAACAGTGAGCGTTTATGGTGTCCAATAAAACAAACGTAGTATAAGACACAAGGATAATAGCGTATGATCTTAATGCTCTTTCATTTATTGTTTCATCTGTGAATAGAAAGAACGCGCAGTAGTTTCTCATTGGCTTTGAGTGTGGAATGATCCTGAAATAGAAGAAGGTATTATCCGTTTTTGTTTCTATAACGCGATGGTGCTTTTTGTTGCTGGTTACTTTATCCCTTAATGCGTTGTCATCTCTGCTGCAATGGGGATTTAACGAAAACATTTTGTTAGAATTAAATGGTGGTACATATATGGGTGGCAGTGGCGTGGCGTCCATATAACCCGATTCCTACCGGGTTACCTTTTAAAAGTTTCAGTTTCAGCTACACAACAATGTTTACTTAAAAACGAGCAACATAAAACCCAGGGGATAAACTTAATAATATGTATCTATTCATCTGCGCAAGCTACATACCCCGACCCCACCAACTCAATTGAACTTTATACACACGGAAACACACACCCTTCGGGCCTTCTTCGCCTTCATTATTATTAGTATTATAACTGCCCACACTCTCTGAGCATAACCCAAATCTAAAATAACCCGAAATATGACGGGTTATAAAATCTCTCACTGGATAGAACAAATTTGTCTCCTTTCTCTTTTGTACACTTGCGTTTATCTGAGTTTAGTCCTCTCGGTTCAACGCCCGCTTTCTTATGCAAAAAAATAACCCGATTTTCTTCGGGTTATTTGGTGGGTTTTTTGTGTATCTTTTACCGCTGCGCTGTGGTGTAATTGAGTATATGTATCTGGATAATAACACGCTTTTCTCCGACATATTTGGTGAATTTGAATTGTGTGTGTATCTCCTATCGCTGCGCTGTGATGAAGTCATAGTAATAGTCAGTTCCCTTTTTTACCTAATCATTTTCTGAGTTTTTCTGAGGGGAGTATCCTCTGTTCAAAGGCCGCTTTCTTATGCAACAAAATAACACGCTTTTCTCCGAGTTATTTGGTGAATTTTGTAGATATCTTTTAAAAAATAAACATACTGATGTGTTTATAAAGTTTATAAACAAGTCGCTAAGTGAGAAATCAAGTGTTTGGAGTCTTTGGTATGATCTTCGTACCTATGTAAATACGTTTGAAGAAATGTTTCAAAGAGTAAGTACATAGACGATTTTGCTGAAGCTCCACAAAAACCCCAAATGCTCGATTTAAACACTCATTTAAAGAACCTTTATGTAGAAATAAAGGACAATATTATAAGACATGATATAAATCATGTTTACACGAAATACATATGAAAGTTTTGCACTCAAGATGGAAAAATATCTTCATTAATTTAATTTCTTCCTGGAGTTTTCGATTGTTTGGCTTTAAAAAATAACTGAAGGTTTTGTATACATAGATAGGTACTACCTACATCTTCCCTTCGACATTTTGATATTTTTCGACTTCGACTTACCATTTAAAATTATTCACGCCACGCCACTGATGGGTGGGCACTTTAAATACCTGGTTGCTTCAAATTAAGAATAGTGATGGTAAATGTGATGGGTCAACAATTAATCGGCAGGATGCTTACACAGTAGCGCATCAATATAAAAAGCTATTAAAGTTCGAATAAAGTTCCAATTCGTTTTGAGCGCGTCGCGAGTATCTACCGTAAACTTCGTTGATCAACTCCTACGAATTTATTTAAATATATATTAAGTTGGTCGTAGAGTGTCGGTTGCCCAAGTGGACCCTACTCTCGATTTTCCGCCATCGAAGTAGCTCCTCGACATGGAGTTCCTCACGTATTCTGGAGTTTCTAATACGATCTCTACGGGTCAAGTTCAGTCCTAATCATAACAGAATGAGTGACGAAATTGACCCAGTCTGACCAATTCTACAGGAAAACTCAGCATTGCTCCTTGCATCAATCGTGAATAAGGCCCCGAGATACTTAAACTTCCCCACCTAGATATTTCAATGGGATTTCACTAACATGCAGAGCGTATTAAACTGCCGTTCTGGAAACGACCATCACTTCAGATTTATTTACGTTTACTTTCGTCTCACCTTCAACACAAACAGCTACAAACCGATCGAGTGTGTACGCTGAGTTTCAGTATGAGATGACCCAAAGATGACCAAGTCATCAGCAAAGAGCAAATGAGTTATCCTCAAATCTCCCAATTCGAAACGTTCTTCGCCAAGACTCCGCTGTAACATCCAGTCCATATAAGTAACGAAAAGGAGAGGAGACAAGACGCATCCCTGGCGAAGTCCAACGCCCACGGACCACGGTGAAAAGTATTAACTTAACGCCGTTTACCCGAACACAGCTGGTGCTCTTGTACAGTTTGTGTAAAGAGATTGAATGGTTCTCAGGAGAGAACACTGTGAATTCCATACTCCTGTAATACACTCCAGAGTTTACCTCGAGGTAGTCGGTCGTATGCTATCTCCAAATCTAAGAAGCATGCGTAATGCGTGTAGCATACTCCCATAAGCCTTCTCAAAGATTTAAAAGTGATGTACTTTTTTCTTCTTTATTTACCAAGTTTTTAAACTTTGAGCCTCTTGCTTACTTACTCAACCAATAAGCGTCTCCAGCCAGCACGATCTTTGGCCAGCTGTCTCCAGTTTTGCACGCTAAGTTGGTTAAGGTCCCCTTCCACTTGCGTGCGCCACCTGAGTCGCGGTCTTCCTCTACTGCGCCGTCCCTCGGGTGCGGATACGAAGATCTACCGGGCCGGAGCATTCACGTCCATTCGCTCTACATGACCCAGCCACCGCAGTTGTTGGACCTTCACTCTTCTGGCTAGGTCGATGTCGCTGTTAAGCCCGTATAGTTCGTCGTTGTATCTCCTCCTCCATTCACCGTCTATGCAGACGGGACCGAAACTTACTCGAAAAATTTTCCTCTCGAAGCAGCCAAGAGTAGCCTCATCCACTTTTGATAGAGTCCATGCCTCTGCACCATAAAGTAGTACTGATGGGATGATTAAGGTCTTATAAAGGGTCACTTTTAGTTGTTCGAGAGAGGGCTTTGCTACTTATTGCTTTCTTAGCCCAAAGAAACAGCGATTGGCAAGAGTTATTCTTCGTTTAATCTCAGCGCTGGTGTCATTGTCTGAGTTCATAGCGGAGCATAGGTAGACAAAGTCCTTTACCACCTCAAAGTTATATCTGTCTATAGTGACTTTCTGTCCAAGACGTCGGTCGGTGTTGGGTGTCCTTTCTTGATGACAGCATATACTTTGTCTTGCCCTCATTTCGCCGCTTCCGTCTCAATGCTCACGAACGCGCCAGTGACATCACGCTGCGTTCTGCCGATTATGTCGATGTCGTCGGCGTAGGCGAGTAGGTGGACGGACTTTTGAAAGATAGTGCCTCTGTGGTGTTAGCGTTTGAGTTTTGCACTATTCTTTCAAGAACGATGTTGAAGAAGTCACATGACAGCGCATCGCCTTGTCTAAATCCTTTTTTGACATCGAAGGTCTCGGGGAGTTCTTTACCGACCTTGATGGAGCAGCGTGCGTTCTCCATTGTCATCCTGCACAAACGGACGAGTTTGGCAGGGATGCCAAAACTAGACATTGCTCTGTAAGTCTGTATAGCTCGTCTCTATAAATGCTGTCATAGGCGGCCTTAGAATCGATGAAAAGATGGTGGGCAGTGTTGGGACTTGAGGGTAGACAAAAGGTGGTATATTGTGGAACCAAAAATTGGTAGAAAGTGGTAGAAAGTGGTGATTTTTAAAACATACCATAAATGCTGCTATCATGCTATCATTACCCAAAATATGATAAATAATTTTTTGCAAACATTCAGAACGAATTTTCTTGAGCTCTATAAACGTCACCTCACAAAGCATCACCGATTTTTTTTCCAAAGTTCAGTACCAGTATACCAATTTTCCAGTGCACAAAAATTAAAAATCAACCACTCGGTTTCTATTGTGTGGATGATGGAAAATAAGTCTTAGGGTGCTAGTACACGGTATGTAGCACGCCACATACGCTGTGTTCATGAAAATAGTAGTGGATCTCTCTAAAATAGTCAAAAGTAAATATATTTTGACCGAAAGTAACGGAATTTTCAAATTTTTATTCTTTGCATTCTGAACAAAATGTTTGCATCCTTATATTTTTCAACGGAAAAAGTACCGTTTCATTTGGTCAAAGTTTTGTGTAGAGCAGCACTACTATTTTCATGCACGCAACTGTATATATGTGGCTCTGACGACGTCACCAGATAGAGTACACATAAGGAACACATTTCGTTTTTCGTATGTAGCGCGGTGGCTACATAAGGGCAAATTGTGCTAGTTGCTAGTACACGGCATGTAGCATAGCGCGGACATCTCGGTTGACAGTTGGTTATTTGTTTATGATGATGCTATCCGCAGTTTTATTGCCCTGTGTACAGTCTTGCACTAGAACTGTAGGTACTAATTGCTTTATTGCTTTGGGAGTGTTATCGCTGCTCGTACAAAACACAAACTTAAATGCTGAAATTGCATTGAAAAATACATACGAACCGTGCAGGTAACCACTCGACATTATGTAGCGGATTGGCACAAATCGTATGTGCTAGGGTAGTACACGGAATGTCGAAAGGCATGCGTATATGTGTCACGAGTGCCTCATATCGTGCCTCATACGTATGAGGCCTTTGGCTCCATACGCTGACGTCAAAATTACGTCAGAGCCACATATACAGGGTGTCCCAGTTAAGAAGGGGTGATTCCTGAAGTTATTCCGAACAAAAAATTGTATGGCAGGGGGGGGGGTCTATTTTCATCGTATTTCCCGTTATAGCCCATCAAAGTAGGTGACCTCTGATTTGGAGGTGTTACGACTAAAATTGCTATAACTTCTAAACTATTATAGCTATAAAAATAGTTTGCCCATTTTAAAAAGACAATTTAGTAGCGCATACAAGTCTTAAGCACTTCGGCTACATCTGGGCAGCTACAAAAAAGTTATGGCTCCTTAAACTCAAAATTTTGAAAATTTTTGTTACAATTTTTAACTTAAAATGACTTTTTCTCAAAATTTTGAAAATTTTGAAATTTTTTTTATTAAATTTTTATCCTTGAGAAATTTCCTAAAAATTATGTTAAGCAACTTTTTTACGTACGATCAACAGAAGTTATAGTAAAAGCCACTTTTTGTCAGACAAAAATGGTAAAATTGTCTTTTTAAATTGTACAAAACTATTTTTGTAGCTATAATAGTTTAGAAGTTATAGCAATTTTAGTCGTAACACCTCAAAATTAGAGGTCACCTACTTTGATGGGCTATAACGGGAAATACAATTGTGGACTTATGACCCACTATAGTGAGCCATAACACCAACAATAGATGAGTCAAAAGTCCACAAGAATTTCGTGTGGACTTTTGGCCCACCTGGGTGGGTTATAAGTTCATATTTTTTGTTCGGCAGAGCTCCAGGAATCACCCCTTAAAGGATTATACTTCTTAACTGGGACACCCTGTATATGTGGCGTGCTACATACCGTGTACTAGCACCTTTATAGTGCGTGGGTATTTGTTATTATATGCGTTATTGTTCCATTTTTTCCCCATCTGTAAAAGTGGTAGATTTGGAGTTATGGGTGGTAGAATTTTGGGTTGAGCAAAAAGTGGTAGAAATACCACTTAAGTTGTAGAAGTCCCAACACTGATGGTGGGTATCGATTTGAACTTCCTGGGTTATTTCCAGGATCTGCCGCAGTGTGGCAGATGGTAGACTTTCCTGGCCTGAAGCCACACTGATAGGTACCAATCACTTTGTTGGCGAAAGTTAAGAAGACTAATCCCTCTGTAGTAGAACCTGGCAAACGAATAAACTTCGAGCCTCAGAGTTTAAAAAAATTCATTTTTTAGAGCCTGAAAAAATTTAAAAGTTCTGTTAGTTTACCAATTTTTTTTTAAATTTTTCTTAAAATTATGAGGTGATGAGTTCACGATGTACCCCATTTTGTGAAGACGTGCCGACAGATACAAATTAATCTAACATATTTCAGGAGACTATGTAGATCAATATGACCATATGGACCTTTATAATCCTAGTTCAACAAATTATGCAAGCACCCGAGTGAAAAACAAGAAATGTGGCCACAATCACCAGAGCAAAAGAAATTAAGTATATTGCTGAGAGACGCTCCCACTCAACCAATTTCAAAAAAAAGGAAGGAAATACGTGTCGAAAAAGTAAAATTTTTGAGTTAATATCAAAAAATAGAATTTTTAGAATGCCACCGATTAAAAAGCAGGAGGTAGTAATTAATTTCGGAACCTTCGTTCTACTGGTCACCTTTTGAGCTATGCTTCTACACTCATGCAATTGAACAATGGTTAAAACATTTTCTAATCGAATCTAGAGTCGTTGCCTTGAACATCGCAAAGGCTAAGCAAAAAAGCCTCTTAGGGATTACATTTCTTCTGGGCAGATCAATTCAAGTTGTAATTATTGTCCCATCCGATACATTTGCTATACAAATACAGGCGTATGCGAAGGATCTACATATACTTTTCCAAACTTTATTTCTTTTCCATATCAGTGGTCTGCTTGGCTCTGATGATGACAGCACTCTTATATCTTTATTTTCGAACAGTTACATAATTGGAGGCCAAAAATAGACGCATTGTTGGCGTGCCACAGTAGTTGCTGGAAAATGTTCGAATTAATGCCATAAAATTAACTTGCGAATAATGCCAAGAAAATAGTTATGTGTGAGTTGAGTATGTTAATGCGAGTTTTATTTATCGATAAAATAATAGTTCTTTGCAAACAGTATTTACCTACAGTCAGCTCTCACGTGTACATGATAGTCAATAATTTTAAAAATTCAGACATTCACACATTTACGTAGTTCCGAGCTTCAGCTCCATGCAGTGGCGTAGCGTAGGGGGGGTAGGGAGGTCGGTCCGCCCCGGGCGGCATCTTTAGGGGGCGACAAAATTTCACAATGAATAATAATAATATCTTGTAAATATTTGAACCATTTGATACTTTTGTCTCACCAACGAACGAAGCAGAACGAACGGAGGAAGATTCGCGAGTTTTGACAGTCCGTTCGCATTAACATGGCAGTTTGCGAATTTCAGCGATCAGTTTCTACCTGCAATTTCTAATTTGAGGTTAAGTTCGAAGGAATGTTATATTCGCTAGTTTGTGGATTGCGAATAAACTTTGTCGATTCACACCGAGGGTGTTTTCGTTCGCGGCATCAAAAAGTTTGGAATTGATATTTCGTAGTTTACCTAAACTGTTTTTAAAATTGTTTTATTAATACAATCATTTTAAGGGGATAATCAATTATCCTACTCTTGTGATAGTTTATTATGCAATTTTCTGTTAAGAAATTCATCAAAAGTCGTTTGTTTGCATTTCATCAGTTCGTTCGTTCTAATGTTAATGGTCCGTTATACTGCGACGAAATCGGGGAGTCCCCTTGTTTTTAAATGAATGAATAATGACAGCTTGCTCATGTAGCGACTGGCAACACCGTCTGTACTGATCTGCAGGGATTCCCCATATTTCATTTTGTGCTTGGATTGTTTATGATTAAGGCCTACTGTCCACGTAGCTGCGCTAACTATGCACGCTTTCGTCATTTGCAGCTTATTGTACGCTTGCTTGCAGCTTGCATAAACAAACGAAGTTCTATCGATACGGAGCGGCAAAGACACATTTGCGTAGTGGCAAGCAATCCTCATGCAGCCTGAGCTGCAGCTGGTCATTACTCAAGTGTATTGCAACTTGCAAGACGTATGGGCGATACTTTTTTTTCAAATGTTGACTTCGGCTGAATGAAATGACATATATTTTTGTAGCTTGAATTAAGTCTGTATGACGTTTCGTGGGCAGTGCTTAGATGCAAAATCCGCTTGTCGTCATTATTTTGCAACTTGCATGCAACCTGCAAATGACGCTTTCGTGAACAATAGGCCTAATATATTCAGCAAGAATGACTTCTATGACGACGATTTACATATATATTTTTGTAGCTTGAATTAAGTCTGTATGACGTGTCGTGGGCAGTGCCACACAAGGCAGTGCTTAGATGCAAAATCCGCTTGTCGTCATTATTTTGCAACTTGCATGCAACCTGCAAATGACGCTGTCGTGAACAATAGGCCTAATATATTCAGCAAGAATGTCTTCTATGACGACGATTTAAAACACTCCAATCTGAATTTAGAAGTACGTTTTTTCGTTAGTTGACGTTAAACGCCTTGTGGATCACAGGTTCGTTCGTGTACTTTCAGCATAAAAAAATGAAAAATGTCAAATCACAAAAATCGAGAGAGAAATCTCTCAATTTCCAGAGAAGTACCTGACCGGCTTTCTTACAAAAAGTTTAAGAAATGTCATTTCGACATTCGTAAAATAAACGTTAACTGCAGAATCTACAAAATAAGTTGGATTTGATTTTTTTTAAGCTAAAATACCTATTAAACCTACTACATATTTTGAATGCGCTGATATGTTCTAGGAGAACATTCAATTACAACTTCTTCCCCCGACATCGTTGAAGACGAAAAAATAGAGTTTTATTTGTCAAACTTTTGACCTGTCACTTAGATGACAGTTTTCATTTTTCAGTAAGTCGAAATTCGGCGAGTAGAAAATTACGAAAAAATGAAAAGAGGGGAAATGGATTTCTCTCTCATTTTTTTCAATTTACTCAGTACCTACGTGGTCGCATTCGCACAGTTTCTTAGCAAATTTTTAATAATTTCACGTTTGCAAAAAAGTACCCGAACGAACCTATTATTCTACGATGAAAGTCATGTGAAAAATTTCACTGTCATTCTGTAAGGACACAAAAAGACAAAGAGCCTTGAATATTGACCCCAAGATCGTAGCTATAACCCAGTCTAGAACACCATCAAGTAATGAAAAAGATTGCCAGAAAATGTTTTTGAATGTAGGCTGTCGCTTGTTTTCATACACACTTTTAGTAGCTATAATCTCAGTCAAGAATCGCACGGTCGCAGCAAGTTATATCGCCGGCACTGTCGGCGACCATGTTCTTTCCACGAGCTTATCTTTTATTTCGGCCAATGAACATTTTGAATTCAAAAACAATTTAGGTATTACCTTCAGTTTTTTAAATGAATGTTTGTACTTTATCTCGTTGATCAAATGGATTGGATTTTGTAGTTATCTGTTCCCGGATGTGAAGGAGATCAGTTTTTCTTATGACCCCGTCTTCATCACTACTCCACAACATTGATACACTGTCATTTTTAATATAAACTGAGAATTTCTTTCGAAAAATATAAACAACAGAAAACGAAAAGTTCTTTAGAATTACTGTATACATAATAGTCTTTTAAATTGAAATCCCTAAATGTGGGCGGCAAAACGTCCCGGGCGGCTGACACCCACGCTACGCCACTGCCCACTGGCTGCATGGATCTGTTTAATATTACCAGATCTTGTAAAAATATATAATTTATTGAAGTCTGCATTCATAATACCCTCATCAGTATCACTTAAAGCTGGTATCCCCTGCCAGAATATCTTATTATAATTATAAGGAGTGATTCACAGAATTAAAACGAGTTGAAACACCCACTTTTTGTGTATACAACAATCGCATTGCCTGGGGCCTGTACCACAAAACTACAAGTATTGTACAACAGGCGAATTTTAACAATTAACAAAGGCTTTCTGGTACAAAACCAGTTTTTAATTGTTAAAATTCGCCTGTTGTACAATACTTGTAGTTTTGTGGTACAGGCCCCTGGTCTCAAGTTGGTTCTCAGAGGAACCTTACATTATCTACATAGAACAAATTAAATTAAAATTCTCTTCGAAAAGCCAAAATGTGTCCTAAAAGTCCTACAAATGCTTTAAGTTCTTTAGACCTTAATTTAATATAATTTTACACCGTAACTATGAGTACGCGCTCAAAGCACATATACCATAAACAACATTATCTGTTTCCAAAATTGTTCACATCCGTTCAGGCATTAGTGTCACAAGTAAGCTAGTGTTCAAATGTTTGGATAGGTGCACTCGTCTAGTGTCTAAGGACAAATATTTTTATTGCAAGTTTCAAATGAGTTGATAAAAGAAACCGAGCGTTAAATTTACTATCTACAGCTTCCCCTTTCTTGTGTATAGGGTTGTGTATAAATATTCTTGCTATATAGTTGTAACATGGCCATAGTGTCGTTGTTGCTTGGTTTTGCCCATTAGTTTCTTTCGAGGTTTATTTTTTTGTTGGCATCTAACATTCCCCTGGAAGGACCTAATGTTTATTTGTTTGGACGTATTTCTGCTATAGTTCTCATCCTCGCTTTCGTGTAGTTCGTCTATCTCTCTTTTGCCACTTTGTACACACTATCTTTGTATCATTACATTCGCACATTTAAAACATTTAGTGTTTAACACTATCACCGTCCATCGTCCTTTCAGTGGAAATGTTTTCCCAAGTAAAGAATGGATGGGAAAATACAACCCATATATACATTTATACATACAAGCGTATGCGAAACATTTGAAGGCGGACTGGGAAGTGAAGTAAACTTTGTTCTTGAGCTAAGACAAACGAGTAAATGGGCGAACGGGGGTCTATGTCTATGCGTTGTTGTCATCATCATCGTCGCCGCCATCGTTGTGTTCTTGCGATAGCAAAGCATAAGACGAAGATAAAGTGGTGGAACCGAAATAACAAAATTGCTTCTTTAATCTAATTATCCTCGATATAAGGAGTTAATGTGTAATTCATCCTTGTAAGGACGAAATACTTACATTTGTGTACTTATTTTCTTCTAATTTTCTTGAATAGCAGAGTAAGGATATAATGCGGGAATTTTGGAAGATCCAGCTCTATGGGGGTATCGACCGATAGGGATTGCTAATAATTAAACTAATTACGGTGGCGGTAATATAAAATTTACTAATTTTCTTATTAGCCATTGTCTGCGAATGAGATTAGTAAATAATTTGTTCTGTTTATATTATGTGCGGGTGAATGGAATAGATAATCTCAGCGATTGTCGTTGAAGTTATTTTTTTTTGTTGCGAGAGCTTTTCACGTGAACGTATTGGAAATGCAATTTTGACATTTAAGTAATGGTATTGTTATGATGCTGGAGTAGGTTGGTAGCAATTTATTTGTGAAATTTATATTGAACATGATGTCAAAAGTTTCAAAATGGAAGGGTGAGTAGGTATTTAGTACGAGTAAAACAAATAAATAACTAGTTGGCCGAACACGTCGCTATATGTACCCTAGGCGCTAGACTTAGCTTCTTACCATTGGTTTGTGAAAGTTTGTGTATGTCGTTGAAATTCGAATCACATCATACAACAAAATATGTCGCAATTGTAAACATACTAATGAATTCCTGCTTTGTGCGAAGTGCAACATAATCATGCTTAAATATATAATTTTCAGTTCGCAAATTTTGGAATTAAAAATTATAGAAAAAGTCGAATGGAACCTACAATTGTATGCCTAGTGCGAACAGTAGTACTTTACCTACTCTCGGATTTTACTTTTCAACTGTGGACTCGCCAGAGCGATAATGATGAACGTCGACTTAATACATCTATTGTGATTGAAGTGTCAAAATTATGTTTAGGTAAGTAGCGTTTTTACTTTTCTAATGTAGCTGATGATGCATTCAGCAGAGGATTTCCTTAATTCTGCAGTACCTATACCTACTGTGTGTATAACTGTATATACTTAATATTTCCCTGAATATAAAATTACTCTTGGATGTTAGACTTTCGAAATATGTAGTTAGCGCAGTGGGCAATGGAAAACACATTTTTTCCAAGAACCAAACCTCAGAAATTGAGACCAAGTGGACTTCAATTTTCAATAAAACAATGTCTTAATACAGTAGTCCCTCGATACTGTGAATTACCGATAATGTGAATTTCTCTAAAATGTGAATCGGCAAAACTTTACAATGTCATCTCTATAATGTGAACTTCCAAAATTTTCAACCTCTAAAATGTGAATTTTTTGTAAAAGTTTTTATATTTCTCTTGTTTCTCTTGCTCGTTTTGCGTGCGATATTAGGGACTAAATAACTGTTATTTATCTTAAGGTTGTAAATGCAGCTGCAGGCTATAGAGACACAACAACTGCCATTTGTATAGGTATGGATGTTGTATGTATGAGCAGTTCGTCGTTATATTTTTAGTAACTATATGTAATGGCATCTAAACAAAAATTCAATCAATTTTTATCGATGAAAGATAAGTCCGAAATTTTACGTGAACTAGATACTGGTGTCAAAGTCAACAAATACAGAATAAAATTAAGTTCGAAGAAGCTGTTGGACCATTTCAAACAAACCGAATTTTAAACAAAATTTACCAAAAATTGAGAATTTTTTGAAATTATATGAAATTATTTCATTTTGTTTTTCTTCTGAATTGATAAATATTGAAACTGTGCTTTAAAAAATCATTTTGTGTTGTTTTTAATGGATTTGAATATCCTTTCAATCAGTTCAGTAAGTACTGAAAAAAGTTGCAGTAATGTGAATCCCTCTAAAATTCGAAAACGCCTGGTTTTAATTAGTTCACATTATCGAGGGACTACTGTATATAATTTTAGTTTTATTTTATCATAAAACTTAGACAATACAGTTTTGTGATGGAATAGGATATTTTTGAAGTTAATGTTTGCTTACATTGATTATAGCCGATTGCTCCAAATGTTTACCACCCAATTCTCTGGTGAATAAAGGTTGAGAAGCCATAACTAACCTTGAACTTGGTAAATAATTTCTAAGCTTCCGGGTAAAGTCAAGGCTAAGAACTTTTATTGAAAAACCTAGCATCAGCCCTAACTGAGAAAACCCATTTCTCTGATGTAAGTTATAAAGAAACAGTGAACAACAATTAAGATAAATTATAAAATTTATAAATATGTAGCGTGCAGCATATCCACGAAGCGTCTAAATTTGGTGTCATCGTAACTGATAGAACAATTTTATTTTGAACCCTGGCCTATGTCATTGAAGTTTTAAAATTCTTTAATCGTCTTTCGTTAAATATATTTTGTAATACATACTGTCTTCCTATTTGGTTTTCTGCTTTCGTTTCGAATCTAAAATATCAAAAATTAAGAGCATTAAAGTCGCTCTTTCTTTTTGCGTTATATGAATTACTTGGAACCCTGTAAATCGAACTCCTTTATACAAAAGTAACTTACAGTTGCTGATTCGAGATCAATCGAAGAATTATTTATTGAAAGGATGGCTATATTCATCATCTGGTGTTTAATGTCAAAAGTCATCATCGATTGCAAAAAGCAAGAGGATCAGCTGCTGAAGTTGCGGTGAAAGCGCATGCCGCCCTTTCTGCAAATGAAGGACTTAAGACCATCAAATAAATAAATAATGTAGTAAATGGCGCTGAAAACTTTAAATTGCCTTTAAATATTGCAGTCGATGGCAAGACGTATTTTAACTGGACTCCACTTGTCTCTGCCCATGTCCTCTCTTCAGCTCTATCAAAGCTCTCCTGAGGGACAATCGCAGGCGTTCGTTGCCAAATGTTTCTGGTTATACGGTGTTATTATGAGGCTTAAAAAAGGCTTAGTTAGTTTTGCCTTTTTTGAATTTTTTACGTCAATAAAATCTGTTCCCTGTTAATAAAAGATCCCGAATTCACTACATACTTAAATGATGTAGAAATAGGAGCCTGGACAATGTATATAGCCAGTGCACCATAGCAGGCTTTAGGCCCCAAGTCCTGCCTACCATCAGCGATGCCATACTTCTGAAAAATTTTCTGGAGTAGAATTGCCTAAAAAAGTGGAGTAGATGGGAAAAAACGGGAGTAGATTTTCAGAAAGCATCAATGTGCATACCTTTTTCAAGGTAGAACGCCGAAATGTTTGCATTTTGCGAGTATAATGATAGGACATAACCAAGTCCCCAAACTATTCTAAACTATAACTAAAACTAATTTCATACATGGTCAGGTTAGGTCCCGTCTTCTGATACCATATGTGATGAAAAATCTAGAAAAATCGTTTGAGAATACGTCAAGCATTGTTGTATGCTTGCCCATAAGACAGTGCCCCGTAATGACACCTATTGTGGCGCTGATATGCCTTCTGTTAAGACCGAGCAATATTATATCTTATACATACCTGCTTTTAGCAGTCGTAGTTCGGAAATTTATTGTAGGGTGAAAACTGCAAGTCCTCGTAAGACGTAAGGTACTCTTGGTTTAACATTAAGAGCCCAAAAGATATGTCTATTCCATATTGGATCTACCAATGTTTCAAATTTTGTCGAAGCTCCGAGTTCTTATTTATCTGATCATTATGCTTTCTACCTACAAAGCCGCCATACATATAGTTTTACCTGGGGCTACCAGTTCCATATACTATAAAGTGGCTTCATACCAGTTACTTGTCATTAATGGCCTAAAAACCATTTTAGAGAATTGTGAAATATTTTTTATGAAACAAAATAAAGAAATGGATTACAAATTTGAAATTGGAGTAGAAAATGGAAAATTAGAAATAAGTGGAGTAGGGAGTAGATTTCTGAAATTTGTGAAAAAGTGAAGTAGATCTACTCCAATTGGAGTAAAGTGTCATCGCTGCTGCCTACTATTTTTTACAAATGAAAAGACCGTTATACGCCTTTTTAATTCTTTCCCCTACATTTGCATTCCAGTTCAGTTTCCTGTCCAGAATAACCAAAAGATACTTTGCCTTGTCAGACAGAGGCAATTCCACTCCTTCCAGTCTTAAGTATGTCAATAATCAATCGATTATTGTGATTGATGTTTAATAAGTGCGATATGAATTAGTTGTTCTCACAATGTGTACTCTTAAAACGATTCTATGTAATTATTTCAGTAAATTACGAACCAAACTATCTTTTTCTTTTATTATCTTTTATTTATTAAATAACTTTAAGTTATTTGTTCGACATCAAGAAAAAAGCCCGCACATAAATATTAATTGCTAATAGAATACGCTTCTATGCACAAAAATATTTACTTTTCTATGAAAGAAAACTGTAAACTCTATCTTCCTATTTATGAAGTAGAAAATGTACACTCTGAAAATTTTAAACTACATAATTTGTTCCATTTTATGATCCTTTGATCGTGCTCATATCACATATTTCTTCCCCAATATAAACTCCATCGAAAGGATAATAATTAAAAAAAAATTAACTGAACTAAATAAAATAAATTTCAACAAAAAGTTGAGAGTAGTGCAAAATTTGTAGCACCTATGGGTTTATCTAGGTAGCACACGTCTTTTAGCTGAGCAAAAATTATCAGCAGCACTAACACTGAAAAGGATTTCTTCCATACCAGGGAATAGACACAGACAACACTGCTGCAGCTTTCACTTAATCGCAACTGATGCAAGCAACAGGAAAAAGTTTTCACATTACAAACACCTTAAAATGCGCATCAAGTCACCCCACATGCCCAGTCTTTCACCTGTCCTGGGTTTTAAATAGATGGCGTACTATACAACATACTACATTCTACTACATGACGTTATAATACCAGCAAACAAGAAACTTCTTCCACAATGTTCTCTAAGTCAAATGAGAAACGCATCTACTGTTTGGTGCATGCGTTTGGATGTGAAGAATATTTTCGATTTTTCATACCTTTTGGAGCAAAACTGGATATTGTGCGGTACTACCTTCTTAAGACGACATTGCGCATTAGTTTACATTTAAATTTTAAATCATGTTTACATAGAAGAGTGTTAAGAAAGTGACATGACATATGCACGGAGAGCATTGGATTTAAACAAAAAATGGTGTACGACTAGGAGTATCTTGGATGCAAAGGAGTCGTAATCAAGGTTAACACTCTAACTGGTTGTGGTGAAATTGTTCATGAAATTAGAATATTTTTTAACTGTTTTTGCAATGCGACATTACGCGCATAGTAAAAATAAACAAAAACATTTTAAGCATTTCAAAATAGATCGAGGCTGAAGTTTTATGTAGCGCAAATCCAATTTAATTCTAAATTCAGTCTAAATGAAGTACCTAAAGTGCTCTGCAATAATTGGTGCAGTGTTTTCGTGTTAACATTAACATACACAACCATTTACAAAGATTAGTCTTTATTAATTTTATGTAAGTTAGACAGAAAGTGAACATTTTATATCCGCGAAGCAATAAAAAACGGTACTTATTCTCGAATACCATCTTTTGCCAAATTATTATAAATGTGTATACAATTATGAAAATATCTGCTGTCAAGAATATTACAGTTCAAATAAAGAAGAGTGACTTCGATCTCTGGAGTGTTAAGCTTTGTTCAGGGTGGATCATCTTGGGATGGGTTGGGAAATACTGAAAACCTATTTCCAAAGTGAATGCTATGTAGCCCAAACAGTGCGTTTTTTTGAAAAGAAGTTTTGGCCGAAATGAAGCACCCGGCGCGGTGGGTACGCAAGCAAAAAGTTCGTGAGACTGGTATGCTAGTGGACAACACTCATGGTCCCCGTCATCAATGCATCCACACAGAGTGACAGTTTTGTGCGGATTGTGGAGTGGTGGCATCATTGAACCATTTTCCTTCGAAAATGAGGCTGGGAACAACGTTTCGGTCAACAGTGGGCGTTACAGAACTATGTTAACCGACGTTTTTTTTTTTACTGAAATTGAAGTCATGGATTTGGACGATCTTTGGTTCCAGCAGGATGGCGTGCCATGCCACACAGCCCATGCCACAATCGATCTTTTGCGCACCAAATTCCCAAATCATGTTATCAGCCATCTTGGCGATGTCAATAGGCCACCTTGGAGCTGCGCTACTGCGAAGCCAGCCAAGGCACTGGCTTCGAGTCCCTGGAAGAGGTCTCCTTTTTTAAGCTTTTTATTAGCATACTATCGATTCCCGATTGTGGACGCAGTAGCGCAGTGGTTAGTGTGCTGGACTACTGTGCGAGGGATCCCAGGTTCGATCCCCAGAAAAACACAAATTACATCTTAAGGTTTATTCTACTCCGCCACCTCTCGCGAACGTCTGACAAACATCCGAGAGTATGTCTGTCCTGAAAAATCTTTTCAATTCAGCCGTTCGGATTCGGCATAATAGGTCCCTTCCATTCGTCCCAAAAAAAAAATAGAAACACACACAAACTTATGGTTGCGAGAAGCTAGGCCTAGGGTGTCTACCGCCTGTTGCGCCACATATTTATTATTTTTATTATCGATTCCCGGGATAATTTTTCGCATGTTAACAGGAGTATAGGACATTTTGACTTCCCAGCATGATACTTTCTAGCCGAGGCTTTCAACTATTTGTTAGATACCCCAGATATCCTTATGAAGTCATTCGCAAAGATTGCTAAAACAGAGATCCTCTTGCTGGACTTAACTGGAACTCGCTTCTTAATACACATTGCGGTCAGAGTCAGAGTCGTACTCAGTACGGGAATGCTAGTAAATTCTTCGCATTTTGTGACAAATCTATATTATTTTCAAAAATACACTGGCGGTGGGTTGGAGCTTTCCCGTTTCCAACAGAGATAGCTGACAGCTATACCTACTAATAATAGATATAAGCTCCCGATATTGCCACGTTTGTCACTTCCGCTGTTAACTATATAACAATTTTTTCTACAAAAATTGCATATGGAAGATACAAAAAACGATGCATTTCAGTTGTCTCTAAAATTAAAACTTTCTTATAAAGCTGTTTAATACCGTGTTTAATACCTTTCTCGAGCCAAAGCTCGACAAACAAGATAAAGCCGTATGGTGACTGCCATGCCATTGAAAGATGACAACAAACGAAATCTAGTATTTCTTTGACTGCCTCAATGAAACTATTATCCTTCCATCTCCTATTTTCTTCAATAACGCCTTATTGCTTCTCTTATAGCAAAGGACAGAGAATGAAATGGCGGTACAAACTGAGACCTAAGGAGGAATCGTCTGGCATATAATCCAGAAGACTAGCCATGGGCTGGGCAGGGCATCCAATACACCGCACAGCATTCCTGTGCTTTCCATCCGTCGGAACCATCATGTGGACAACAATCAGCATGTAAGTCAACCAGTCTAATGGAACGTGATTCAAATTGCTCAATCCAGTATACGCCTGTCGACGACGACTACGACGATGATGACAACGACGACAACGATGGTCGCAAAGTCGCCTTCACTGTCATTTTCCGACATCATGCATGCTTCGCCTTACGGAAGCCAACTTAAAGAGATACTCCAGGACGTAAACGTAATATTTTTTATGAATTTAATCCAACGTCCTGTCCCATTTAGATAGCAAAGCTCCAGCATCCTGCAGGTCGGGTTGTAGGTGAATTCTCTATATTTTGTTCCACACTTCTTGAGATCCATTTGCCAAAGCATCGGTGGGGTGCATTTCGCTTCAAAAACCAATTACATTAAAAAGATATGGCGCAGCGAATGTGTCTCTTAAATGCTCATTAAAGTGGATTTTAGAGGCAATAAGCAAGAGGAGCACAGAAAAAAAAAATGAAGAAGAGGAAAACTTATATACCCATTTTATTTGCACTTTCTTAAAGATTTCTTGAAAAGGGTTGAACACGGTATAGATGGAAGCTGAATGTTATACTGAGGGTGGGTGGTTCATGACGTCGTCGTCGGTCGTCGGTATACTGTGGGCCATATAAAATTCAAAAAGTTTTCGTTTCGGGAGAGGTTCATGGAAAAACGATAATGACCAGACACTTAGGTTTTATAGCACTTTCGTTTGATAAGAATCTTTTTCGGCTGTCTTGAGGAGGCTTTACGGGACCAGCAAAGCATGCCATCGACCAGACGTGTTCATATGGAAATATCTGACATGTAACGATCTAGAACCCATTTCCGGGAGCAAATCAAATACGCTGCTGATTCGATCATGGACAATTTTATGTCCGAAATTAAGATCCTTATCAGCGGCAGTGTGGTACGTTGTATAATATTTTTGTATTAAATGCAATTTTCTGTGGATAATGCGAAAATTGTTAAAGACGCAAGCTTCCCTCAAATGAAGTTGGATGGGATTTTATGGATGATATACTAAATGTTTGTGGCTACTTCAGTCAGGCAAAATTTTAAGGTATTGTTTATTAAAATAATATATGTCCTAAAAGTTGTCATTCAATCTAAAATTGTGACCCAAAAAAATCAAAAAGTTGTCATTCAATCGAAAATTGTGACCCAAAAAAATCAAAACGTGTGTTCTTTTCACCTTAAGTGCTGAAAAAAGTGCATATTATTCGTTTTTGTATCTCCTATAAAGGGTGGGCCAAATACAAATTTCTTTTTAAAAATGCAATAAAATGAACAAAATTAAATTTTGTCCATGTATTATGGCTTTATTAGTAAGAGCAAACATTCACATTATTTTATGGAACAAACGTCGTCGTTCAAGTGGCTCCCTCGGCTGGCTTCGCAGTAGCGCATTCTGTCACTCCAATTGTCCAAGACCTTATTGATGGTTTCGGGCTGTAGCTCACGGATTGCTTGGATGATATTGGCCTTAAGTGCTTGAATCGATTCCGGATTGTTGGCATAACATCGGTCCTTCACGGTTCCCCACAAAAAAAAAAATGACTAAAGGGGTCAAATCGTAGCTCCGAGGAGGCCAATTGACATCGCCAAGACGGCTGATAACACGATTTGGGAATTTGGTGCGCAAAAGATCGATTGTGACAATGAAGAAGAATGGTCATTGGACAATTATACTTCAAAGTTGTGTGGTTTATGCTTTAAATTTTGGAACAGCCATGCTTTTGTGAATTAATTTTGTATGGGCTATATCGACAGAAAAATATTCTTTGTCGATTTTAGATCTAAAATCAAAATGTATGGTTTCAGCTTCAAAATAGTCGCTCTTTGATGGTACTATTGGTCCTCTTTTATAAAGCAATACTATACCAGACTAGAGTATTACACTAAATATTATTACCTAAGCCCACCACTACATCCAAATAGATAATTCAGGAAGGCACTAATGATAGCGTAACGGCCAATGGATGAAACTTGCACAAAGCAAAAGCTTTGTCAATGGGGTTGTCAAATTTTCCATTTTTAGTTAACTATTAAAACAACAAATACATCTCTGGATTAAAATTTAACATCCCTTTTTGAGAGAGCACTGATTCTGCCTCTTCCACCGTAGGTAGGTACTTACTGTATTTTCATCTGTGATGTTGCTTGCATATAATTTGGCACGATTTTCTCATTTTTATTTTTAACTTTTATAGAACTTCATCAAAAATGTAGGTACTATACTTCAGCAAACATTGACGCATATACGGCTCACACATTGTATTTGGACTGATAATTATAATGGAGAATGACAATAAAATAGAACACAGATTTAACTTGTCATTGCGTTCGAATCAAAGTTATTCATGTAAAAATAATGCGTATATGATTTTAAAATGTCTATTTTGCAGAATGAAATAAAAATCAATAGAAAGGTCTGTATAGGAAGGATATCAGGAATAATTTTTGTTCTCTTTCGAACTTGATACACTTGCTTAGTTGTCCAGCATTATTAACTAAATTGATTGTTAGAAAAATCCGTAAACTACACCCCTTTTGGATAAACTAAAACACCTCACAGGGATCCCATATAAATAGAATAGTCCCACTGCAATTGCCTTATTTTTGGATATTGCGCTTTTCAAAAAGAATATTACAAATTCAAGACCAAATCATTAAGACAAAATAACATTGATAATTGAGGATTTTTTGAGAAAACAAAAACTTATTGTTAACAATCACTTCGGTTGGAATTATACCTATTTCAAAATTCATCACTCATTCATCATCAGAGTCCTAATTTATTTGAAACAAAAAATTCTTATTTAGGGAACTCCAGAACTTTTGGAGTAGTGCATGAATTTTGTAAAAAAAAATTCGCTTTTATGAAAATGGGGTGCTATCCTATTTTGGAAAAAAATTGTTTTTGCTATAATTTGTGTTTTTTTTTTTGTTTTTAACTATCAGGAACTCCAGAACTATGTTAATTCTATACACAAAAAAAAACCAGTAAGACAATTATCTTCGACTATGCCGAAGCTCAAATACCCGGTACTATATTAGGCGTATTTTTTGGGAAGTGAGTATAACAAAATCAAAAGTGAGTATAACCGTTTTGCATGTAAAACCAAAAGTGGGTATAACAAAACCAAAAGTGAGTATACCAGTTTTGCATGTAAAAGTAAAAGTGAACTAGCTATAGATTTCCAAAAAATACGCCTATTATTGTAAAATAAAAAAATATTTTAGTATTAAAAAATTATATATTTGTATGGGAGGTATGGGTAGTTTTTATTCGATCAAGCTCCTTTTTTGTCAAAAAATTTTAAATATTATTAAAACAATACGTGCAAAGTTTAAACTTGCTATCTTTACTGTAGCTATTTAAATTTAATTTTTGACATAAAAAGCTATATAAATCTGATACTTTTGTATGGGAGGTAGTAGTAGTTTTCATCCGATCTTGCTCATCTTCGAACTTAGCCTCAGTCTGGTGGATAAAAGCTTACTTACCAAATTTCAAGTCGATAGCTCTTAAATTACGGCCGTAATCGTGCGGACAGACAGACGGACAGACGGACAGACAGACGGACAGACGGACAGACGGATAGACAGACGGACATCGCTAGATCGACTAAGAAAGTGATGCTGATCAATAATATATATAGTTTGTCATACCTACAACGCCTCCTTATGGGCGTTACAAATGGAATGACAAAGTGAATATACCCTCACCACAGTGTGGTACCGGGTATAACCAGTAAGACAATTATCTTCGACTATGCCGAAGCTCAAATACCCGGTACTATATTAGGCGTATTTTTTGGGAAGTGAGTATAACAAAATCAAAAGTGAGTATAACCGTTTTGCATGTAAAACCAAAAGTGGGTATAACAAAACCAAAAGTGAGTATACCAGTTTTGCATGTAAAAGTAAAAGTGAACTAGCTATAGATTTCCAAAAAATACGCCTATTATTGTAAAATAAAAAAATATTTTAGTATTAAAAAATTATATATTTGTATGGGAGGTATGGGTAGTTTTTATTCGATCAAGCTCCTTTTTTGTCAAAAAATTTTAAATATTATTAAAACAATACGTGCAAAGTTTAAACTTGCTATCTTTACTGTAGCTATTTAAATTTAATTTTTGACATAAAAAGCTATATAAATCTGATACTTTTGTATGGGAGGTAGTAGTAGTTTTCATCCGATCTTGCTCATCTTCGAACTTAGCCTCAGTCTGGTGGATAAAAGCTTACTTACCAAATTTCAAGTCGATAGCTCTTAAATTACGGCCGTAATCGTGCGGACAGACAGACGGACAGACGGACAGACAGACGGACAGACGGACAGACGGACAGACAGACGGACATCGCTAGATCGACTAAGAAAGTGATGCTGATCAATAATATATATAGTTTGTCATACCTACAACGCCTCCTTATGGGCGTTACAAATGGAATGACAAAGTGAATATACCCTCACCACAGTGTGGTACCGGGTATAAAAAGAAAAATCCACAATTTTTCCAAATGGGGTGCATAGTGAACTTAGCACCGTACATTAAAAAAAAAAATTAAAAATAATAAATGAACAGAACTTTTCTAAATTTTTATCAGGAACTCCAGAACTCTTGTCCAGTTATCCAGAACTATAAAAAAATATATACATTTTATACTTTGGGGTGCTAAGTTCATGCACCCCACTGTGTTATCTCTCACGGATATATGAAAAACATCCAAGAGTCCTGGAAGAGGATTACAGTTCAGCCATTTGGACTCGGCATAAATTGTTGGTCCCATTCGTCTCAGAAAATAATAACTCACAATTTTGGTCTTAATATCCCTGTTAACATTAGCCGTTTTTTATTATCAGCTATGATCCATATAGATCATCGACTTACATGCACTTACAACAACAACATGTAATCCTGCTTTGCATCGAGATCACGAAATATGATCTGAAAATTAATTCAACTATTTCTCGTTGTTGTTTCGTGACGTTGTTTAATTCATTTAAATGTTGGTGTCCCTGTAAATTATACACAGTAATGTTGCCAGATATGAAAGACAATAAATTAACAAAAACAACTGTTGTCACAACTTAATCCATGATCCAGTTTGTTTTATTTTCATGATCTGATCCGGATCAGATCACGCTGATAATAAAAAACGGCTATTGAAATAGTCATGAACTTTTTTTATTTACAAGATCCGCAATTTTTGGGACATTTCTTTTTTAAAGTAAAGCATTTTGTTTTATCTGAAAAAATAGTAAAGGTACACAGTATTTTCAAAAACATGTTTAATAGATTTGCGAAGCAGGCAAAAACAATTTTAGTAATATCTTTATTCGTTTAAAAGTTATATACATCAGCAAATTGAAATTGAAAAGCCAATACCAGTGTGGTTTTGAGCTTGGCTAAAGTTCACAAGAACCATTTATTTACACTATGACAAATACTGCACAAATACCAAGAGGTTCAGAGGTCATTACCGAGTAATTTTGTATCGATTTTAAGGTCGGATTAGGTGATCAAACTGGTAAGATTAGATTACTACATTACCTACATAATGAGTTAGGACGATCGTTGGCCTGTGATCCTATGACTTTTGAAAAAAAATCAATCTGTCCTGGAACTCACCGGTATGAAGCTAGACAAACGTATCTACACGCGCTAAAGCACAGTCTTGAACAGTTGCTTATAGCTGAAAATTAATTAATAAACATGCCCTATAGCTTTTGTGACTTTTTTGACAAAATCAGAATATCATTTATTACATCAGGAACATCGCCCTATTCAGCTCATAATCCTTGCATTAGAAATTGTGAATTCTATCCCCTTGACCCGGCTTGACATAAAAGCGAATTTCAATAGGACAACTACCTCGGTCATCAATGCCCTGCCGCAGGGCTTTATTGAGAATCTGAATGATTAATTCGAAAGTCGTCTCTGCACAACTCATTGGTCGTTGTGTCCACAAAGACATTATTAATGAACTTTATCAGCCGAAAAGCAAGATTGCCCAATACCCAGCAGCCAGCACATACAAAGTGTCATACCCATGCCTATCTACGTCCAGCAAGATACTTTGATTTTCAGCAAATTTCCCAGTCAGTATAAGGACCTTGTTTTGTAATGAATGGTGGCCGCTGCAGCAACACCCTATCTGCGATGGACCAACCGAATGACGATTGACGACGACCAGAACAGGAAGAATCAACTCATTCAATTAATGATGGTGCGCCCCCTCAAATAATTTCACATTTTTCATTTTGCCAACAACACGAACCCACATTGTATTCTTAACAGTCGGCGCGTGGTGGTCTCCTTTATTCATCCTGATACCGCAAAAATTAAAAATCTTAAAAAAAAAAAAAACACGGAAAAGGAAAGAAGGCAAGCTGATCCCACCCCACGGCCCGGAGGTGGTTGAAAGAAGCATTGTCACCAAGTGCCAGTTCCACTGCTACTATATCTACCACCACCAGCATCGGTATCCACAACAAACATTGGATCAACTCCCTCTTCTTTCCAGTCTTCTGCGACGCCATCGTCGGTCGTCTTCACCACGGACCGACCTACACCCGTAGAATTCCAATGGTTGCGGTCCATTCAGCACCATCTCTTCATGGCTTCGCCGACAATGTGTAATGGTTGTGCAAACAATTTGGGTTAACAATGGATGGTAGCATAATTAATCTTTTTCATGCCGCCGACCGACGACGACGGGCAGACGAAGTGGGCGAATGCATAAAACAAACCAATACTATTGGGTTTACTTTCCTATCTGTATCCCCAATAGGTACTGTGTGTATTTTCACAGAGCGTCTTGAGAGAGGACCTTACTTCAACCAAGTTATCCATTCAGGTGGATGTTGTGGGGCCATCTGAATGACTGCTTGTGCCGATATCAAGTGGTAAGTCAAGTGACATTCGTCTTCTTCTTGAGAAGTGTGTGAGGGTCTTATGTTTGCAGATACTGCTACGACAGAGCGATTTCTTCTGAGGAGCAGCTCCAGTGTTGTTCATCATTTGGAAATTCATTTATTACGCCATTTGTAATCGATCAAAGTGAATTGATGCTAAGAAATTATGTGAGAGGCCAAATCGGGTATTGGAGCAATGCAGTTGGGTGTTGGTCCCATGGTTCATGAATTATGATGGTCAAGTATTTTGGTAATTCCGTTCGACATAATTCCCGGATAATCTAAATTATCGAAGTCGGTATCCGATGGACAAACTAATTATATGTTCATTTTCTGGGAATATCTACATGTAATTTCGGCTTAGATTTCCATTCAAGTGTGTGGGAAGTTTGTCTTTCATTTGATTACGATTTGTCGAAATAGGTGGGAAAATTAAGGTCCAATAGACAAAGCCCAAGCCATTAAAACAGGGATAAGCCTAACCACTATGTCTGTTCAGAGGATATTGTAGCTATGGCGAAGATCCTACATGTAATAAGAGAATGTGAAAATAGACTCACAAATAAGCCGGTCTACAATACACTGTTTCTCCCAATGAATATTATGTACTTTAAAAACAATAATGAAATCTTTCGTAGGAAGTGCGAACAATAGGTAATTATTAACAATAACAGGATTGTGTAATGTTTATTCCCTTGCTTTCAACTTATTATGAAGTGCCAAATTCTATCAGTGCTGTTTTAGTAGTAAGGGTATCTATGCTATCTCATTTTAAGCTTTGAATTGGTAGATATTGATTGCGACCCGGAAACATAATTGAACTGCAGCTTTACGCTTCCATAAACCTTCAAATATGTATTTAATTTCCTTATCAAGGCAATTTTTTAACTTTCTCGTTTCTTTTAGTCCTTGAAACGAATGAAATTCCACAATTACTTGGTAGGTACACTTAGTCATCCCTCATCCTTATTTATAAAACAGTTCCGGAACTGACAGACTTCGCACAGGCCAAATCCACTTTTCCATAATCTTCAAAAGACGAAACTCAGCACGTACTGAGTGACAGTGTGGGATTTTTACCAACTAAACCCCCCTCCCACAGCCGCCCCATACCCCGCGGTACTGCCGTCAAGCATTCCATCGCGGGGGGGTTTTAGCCTGATGTATTCAGCTCAGTCATGTTTGCTAATGCACACTTCAAACAATTAGCGATTCATGTTCTTCTTTCGATATTGCTGATCGTCAAGCATTCCATCGCGGGGGGGTTTTAGCCTGATGTATTCAGCTCAGTCATGTTTGCTAATGCACACTTCAAACAATTAGCGATTCATGTTCTTCTTTCGATATTTGCTGATCTCTGATTCCTGCGAGATATTTGGACTTGGTTGCTCTCCCTAACTCTTTCCAGCCGACGAAGTTCCTTCATAATTCTGGCTGTAACCAGCTTCCTCTACGTTCTACACAGAAACGTGGGCACTCAAAGAATACGTGCAGCGCATCTTCCCTGGCATCTCCACAGTTAAGGCAGGTGGGATATTCATCGAGTCCAAATCTGTTTAGATACGCTCGGAAGCAACCGTGTCCGGTCAGAAGCTGGCTAAGGTAGAAGTCTACTTCTCCGTGCCGCCGGTCCATCCATTTTTGAATTTCCGGAATAAGACGATGAGTCCATCTTCCTTTTGCAGATTAGTTTTATTTCTCCTGCCAAGTTCTAATACTTCGTTGTCTTTCTAATATCTAATATCTTTGATTGAATTTCGGCGATCTTGGATTTTGGCATCGTAGGTCCTTTTTAGTTCGGTGGCTAAGATATCGTCCGATAAGCACAGCATACTCTCAGTGCACATAGTCGATTTACGGTGTTTATCCTTCTTGCATAGGACTTAATTGCCATTGCTTTAGCCCATATGGGTGCCGCGTACATTAAGATAGATTGCACCACCCTTGACGGAATTAGCCGCCTTTGCTGTCTTGGTCCTTCAATATTCGTCATTATTTTGGACAAAGCACCACTCACCCGAGCAGCTTTGCCGCAGGTGCTTTCAATGTGTTCTTTATAAGTGAGCCTCACGTCTATCATCACGCCTAGGTATCTAATTGCCGGTTTTTATATTATATTGTGTCCGCCTACCCTGATGGTGATTGTCTCTCTTTTCTTGCGACTGCTTACTAGTACTGCTTCCGTTTTATGTTCAGCGAGTTCTAGACCAACTGTTGTCATCCACCGACTTACTTTTCGAATACATTCATTTCCAATGTCCTCTATTTCTTCCAGGTGTTTCGCCGCCACCACAATTGCAATATCATCGGCAAAGCCTATGATTTTTGCCTCATTTATAATTTCTAGTCTTAAAACCCTATCATACATTATGTTCCAGAGAATAGGGCCTAATACCGATCCTTGTGGAACTCCGCCAGTTATGTGGTATATCTTTACCCTCGAAGTGTCGAAGAGCAGAAACCGTTTTTCAAAGTAGCTCTGTATTATTTTAATTAAAAACCCTGGCGTCCTCATTGACCTAAGTGAGTCTACTATAATCTCCCAGTTTGCAGAGTTGAATGCGTTTTTGACGTCCAGTGTTAGTACGACGCCATATTTCTTTGCTCTTCCTCTCCATCTCCTTTCCCTGAATTGTTTCTTCTAGGATTGCAGTTACCCTCCCTACAGCGTCTATTGTAGAGCGAGATTTTCTAAAACCATACTGACGATTTGAAAGTCCGCCGGCCTCATCAATTGCCACTTCCAATCGGTTGCATATGATTCGCTCCAATATTTTACCCATTGTGTCTAACAGACATATGGGACGGTATGACGAAGGCTCTTCAGTTCGTTTTTTCCATTTGTTTGGAAAAACTCCTATGAGGCATACCTCCAGGAGTTCCTTTTCCGTCACTGTTGGGATCTCATATATTATGACCAGCGGTTGTTCTACTTGCTCTACTGGTGTTTGCGGTGGAATAAGCCCCGATACAATTTTTTGCATTAGAGCCGGACATGAGGGTGAGGGTGCTCTAGTACCCTTGAATTTTGCCATGACTGACCTGTATGCGGTACCCCAAGGATTTACGTCTGCCTGCTCGCACATTTCTTTAAAGCTGTTATGTTTACTTCTGCGGATGGCTATAGTTTCAGCTCCCTATGCCTGTCCTTGTATTGCACCTGTAGCTCGCTATGTAAGGCCAAACCTCTGGTTCTTTGAGCTAATCTCCTTGCTCTATTGCATTTGCTGCGTAGCTCTGCTATTTCTGGATTCCACCAGTATACTGGTGGTCGCCGATTTGATGACGTCTTCCGGACCATGGATGCGTCGCAGGCTCTAGTTACTTCTCTGGTAACCTCAGCCGCCATGGCATTTGCTGTTCCTATGTTTATTGTATATTCTCCAAAAACCATTTTAAAAGTGTCTTCATCCAGTGTGTTTATTTTCCACCCAATCCTTTGCGCTTTTTTTGGCTTACGCTCCTGGGTCATTCTCCTTGGTTGTACTTCGAATATTATGGCCAGGTGGTCGCTGTGGGTATATTGATCACTGACTCTCCACATTGCGCCTCTCGATAGGGAACTAGTTGGAAAGGTGATATCAACTACGGAGCCTACGCCGTTTCGGCTAAAAGTGTGCTCGCTTCCCGTATTAAGCAGTATTACGTCCAGTGACGATAAGGCTTCTAATAATGCTTCTCCCCTTCTATTGGTCCGTACGCTGCCCCAGTCAGTGGCCCATGCATTGAAATCTCCAGCTATAATTGCTGGGTTACGACCTCTAGCATCATTCGCTAGTCTATCAAGCATCCCTTGAAATTCCGCAAAGGTATTGTTTGGAGATGCATAACAGCTATAGATATGGATTCCTTTGATCTTTACTCGAACGAAGCCTATTCCGGGTGTAACCATTTTTTCTTCAAAGGCATATTTCCCACAAGCCCAGAAAGCAGCTGTTTTTGAGTCATCTGCTACGCAAACGTTTTCTTCGAGGTTTTTGTATTGCTCGCATAACATGGCAACATCTAACTTTAACTCGCGAACGGCTTGTGACAAAAGGTCCTGCGTCGCTTCGCAGTGGTTTAAGTTTAGTTGCAGCACTTTCATATTCTTCTTGCGGCTTTTATAGCTTCTTGGTACATTGGGCATGCTGCGCTTCCTGCAGCATGTTTGATGTTGTTACTTCCCTTTTCTTCGCAAAGGACGCACCTTGCATCATTGGTGCAGTTCCTGAATATATGGCCTTCTTTCCACATTTGACGCAGTCCTCGCTTCTATCCAGCGTGTTTTTCCACGTCTTTGCTAGGTCCCCGAAGTTAAGGCATTTAAAACATCGCAGCGGTACAACTTTCTTACGTATTCGGCATACCGTCCATCCGACTTTTAATTTTCCAACCTCCAGAACTTTTTTGGCAGTGATTATCGGGAGACTAATGACTGCAGTTTTTGTCCCTCCATAGGCTGTCCTCATAGATTTAATGGATGAGTTCTGAATGCCTCTCGCTTCCTCGAACTTCTCGGAAAGGGCTTGGCAGATCTCCTCTTTTGTGGGGACGCTATGACACCCTCTGGCCTTTTAAGGGGGGGGGGTCTTTTTCCACAAACCAGAGAGAATAGACCGCCAGCTTCGGGCAAAAAAGAGAATTCCATAGAGCCAGTTTTGAAATGAGTAGCGCCGCCTCTTTTTCTATCTGTGAATACGTGTTGTACCACAAAAATAACTGTAAATATTATTAAGTGCCAGTGTATGCGTGACCAATTCGCTCTCCATTTACTTTAGCATGGCACACATACTTAACCACCTAATAACTTTTTGAAACTGGCTCTATGGATCTCTCATTTTTGGGCGGAGCTGGTGGTCTATTCTCTCTGGTTTGTGGTCTTTTTCACATAAGACTTATCTCTTATATATTTAAGAAAAACAGTTCCGGAACTGACAAAAAACGCACAGGTTAAACGCATTTCTTACGCACCCACTAAGAACGATTTTTCGATATGACCCGCGCTGCCACTTTAAGAGGTTTTTAAGATTTTTTTCATAACACACGAACCGTCGTCAGTCGTATTAAATTAAAACTCTGTACGTTGATAGAGAAGTAAAAATGTATTAAACGCGTGTTTCGGCATTTTTTAAAATTAGTCCTATAAGGGTTGGAAGTCGTTGAAAACTTATACCTTTAGTTGAATTTTGTGGATGTACAAATTGGTGGAAAAGGGAGGATAAAGTTTGTATGGGAAAACCAAAGAAAATGAGTTTCTACGATTTTGGAAATTGCGCTTGGGGCCCGATTTATTTGCGAAATAAAGGAAACGCCTCTGGTTAAAGCTAGCTGTAGTTGTATATGCCTTGAAATGAAAATAAATTCTAACAGAATGTTGACTTGTTCAATTCTGTAAATTCAGACTACTTAAAAAATTGAAAAGTTGTGAGAAGCTAGACAGTACAGATTTTAAGTTGCAGTGCGACGTGTGGTTGTCTTCTTAAACAAATTTGTAAGATTAAGTGTTTTTCGGACCGAAAATTTGATTTCATTAATCCACTACATGCAATATACCGGAAAAGCTTTGCTCTAGTAGCATTGCTTAAGCACAGATCGTATAATTATCAGGTGGCCGCACTATCTTCGATATGAAATTTCCAACTACCTACCTAGCTACCTGTGAAGAAAAATTCTAAGACAAGTGTTTTGAATGTCATCAACATTTCGAATTTTATTCATGGCTTGCAAAGAAACAATTTGCTTAATGAATTCCAAAGTCGCATTGCAAAATAGCAAGAAATTGTTCCACTACTCATATAAAATATGTAAATACCTATGTAGGATAAAATCCATGACTCACCCCGTCGGCGGCGTCGCAGCAAAGGTCACATCTAGGTGTGATGTCTTATGCACTTCCATTGTTGGAAAGGAAAGCATGAACAATTAAGGATATAGAATGCACCCCTTCAAAGCACTCACTCTTGGTAAAATAGCAGCAGCAGAACCTTGCCACCACTATTATCGCCAAAAGTGTGCGGCAAAGGATACATTGGCGAACTACCCAGCAGAATCCCGGACAGTCGGATGAGGCAAAAGTTGCTTGAATAATTAATATTCTTCAACAGCTTAAAGCCACAATTAAGCTCGAAATCAAGATATATGATTCTATTATGCTTGAAATATAAGAATGTTTAACTGAAATGAAATTCAACATTTTCACGTCGCTGTTGCCAATGTATGGGTTTATTATGTGTGTGCATGATTGCTCGCTCGCACTCTTGAATATATGTACCTACAGAAGAGATGCTATATATACTGCATCAGCCGACCTTTGGGCATACCGTGCTCGCAATCAACGTTCCACTCGTGCTATAATTACAATTTGTGTCGGCGAGATGCTGGTGGTATTGGATGCATTTCAACCCACCCCACCCCACTCATCACTTTGTCAATGGCATGGGGGATGGGGAGCGATGATAGGTGAGCTGGGTGGTGTTGGTTTCCTGGTGGTTAAATTGTATCATTACTTTCGTTGAAAACGACTACGGGTTTAGGATGAGACTCATCGTTGTTATTATTTATCTGTTTCTGGAGCTGCAAGGACCAACATACGTATATAAATTCTCCCTGCGCTCAGCACACGAACAGATGGAATGGGGATGGATACACCACCGACTCTATATAGCTACCAACGATGACAACGATAGCGCAGCAGAGCACCCAGATGAAAAGTAATAATCATAATAATTCCTGTTGTTGAGAAATATGGGAATGTGCACATTACACTCACAGTAACACCCGCTTGCTCTAATGGAATTTTCAAATTAAAATTAAAACAATTTTAATTCGTAGATAATTTTCGCGCCCCGAATTTTCGCTGAATGGAATCCAAGGAGCGGAAGATAGTGAAACGCTCCTTTGTAATTTTTTTTTTGTCCTGCGTTCTTGTTTTTGTATTATGCCAGGAATGGTGAACGAAATTATAATGCAATTGCGGATGAAAGAGATGTTTGAATAGTTAAAATTAATGGTAAATTGTTGAGACGGTAGGTATACAGAGTATTCTCAGTGCGAGAGTAAACTCTGAGGTCCTTTGGGTGGAATGAATTTGGGTGCTTAAATTCATAACAACAGTTTACTGCTATTATTCAAATTAGTTTCAATTAGAAGCATTTTGCGAATGCCGGTAATGGCTATGCTATATAACAACTTTTCATGCCAAAAGTCATTAAGCTTACATTATAGAGAAATAATAGGTGCATCAACAGACTCCTGATAGGGTGTCTTAATACAATTTGAAATTGGGTCAGCTTTGAGGTGCAAACTACTATTTCCATAATTACCCTTATAATTATAATAAAGACATTATTCGCATTAGTAATTTAGTTATAGATACGAATCTCATGCAGTTCCAATGCTTGGCTTGCTGTATCAAATTATGCATTGTATAGATATTTCGTTTGATTGGGGGGGAATCTATAAAAAGGGGTAGGCTCTGGATTTGAAAATGATCTAGATAGACAGATACATAATTAGGTCAAAATTCACTTTTCTACCCGAACCAGATAAGAACTGTAGATTGGCAATGTTTGCTTTTATATTCTCGCGCTCAGAATTAATTTGATTTATGGCTACTTATACGTCTAAATAGTGTAGCGGTAGGGGAGATATAGAAAACTAAAAGCAGCGATAGGGCCGGTATTGCAGGGCAATGGAATTTCTACCAGATTGTAAAAACATAACAAGGACTGAACAAAAGCATGTAGAGAAAGAGATGGGCATGAAATTACCTTGGGAGATCGTCGTTGGTGCTAAGGACTTTGAAAGACCCCTCTGCAGGCTGTTAAACGGCGAAGACGACCAAAATTCCGCTGTCAGGCAAAGGGAATAATTGAATCTGGAGGATGATAGACGAAATGTCCGTCCACCCGTCTCACCAAGCTCTCAGCTTGTCAGTTTGCAAGTGTTAAAAAGGAGTCCTCGAATATGGCTTGGGTTTGGTTGCGGTTAAGGAGAACAAAACGAAAGAAAGGCTATCATCGAGAAGGGTTAGGTAAGGTTAGGTTTGAGGGAAGTGCACAGCTTTTATGTGCTGTGCTACGACGGGGTTCTTTTGGTCCATTGTGATCGCTTAGTTTTGGTCGTGGATAAAATTAACTTTTATTGTACAACGAAAAACATGCATAAACACTTTACCTGATATCTTGAAGTTGTACCTTGGCGGAGTTAGTCTACTAAAACCAACCCGTACTTTTAACAAAGCTGATTGTGTCCGTCAATGGTACCTGCACTATGTCATCTGAGTCTCCGAAAAGTCGGTCTCCCAAATATAGAAGCCGCATAGTTTAGAGGTTTGGGCACTCGCAGAGCAGTTGCTTGATGGTCTCCGTTTCTTCTATATCTTCACAGCTCCTGCAGTAGTCTGGTGAGTTGATGCCAATTTCTTGTGGCCATAGTACAACGGCCTGTCAGGACACCCGTTAAGATACGAACATCTCTTTTATTCATTTTCAGAATACATCTTGTTCTTTTTCGTCGATTCTTGGCCAAAAGGCTGCGGGATGTAACACAGTGGTGTCTGTTAGACCAGGTGGTGTTAACTTTTTCCCTTGATTTTTGATCAATATTTCTTTTTGCTACACTAATTGGGATGTCTATAGATGTAATGATATTTACTGCATCAAGTTCCGACCCAATTCTTGCTAGTTCGTCTGCTTTTTCATTTCCATCAATGTCACTTTGTCCGGGAACCCAGCAGAGAGTGATCATTCGCCTATTTCGATCAGGGGTCTTTGACAGCCCTTGACTGTCTTTGATTTAATAGTTGCGCTGTCTAGTGCTTTAATTGCCGCCTGACTGCATACGAAGATTGTAATCTTCGAAGGTTCAAGAATCTTTGTAAATATGGTTCTTGCTGCCTTGTCGATGGCGACTATTTCAGCTTGGAAGACGCTGCATTCAACTGGGAGTTTATACGAGTCATTTATACATAAGGACTCACAGAATACTCCGTCCTGTACCTAATTTCTTGTAAGCTTGCGTGCGTGTTAGTAATCCAATCCTGTCTTTGGGGTATATTAGGCAGAGTAGTTTTTGTTTTTTTTAAGCTCTGGTACGGAGTCATATAGTCCGTTTTTCTAGCCAGAACGATACGCAAGTATTTTTGAATTATGGAGCCGTGCCCATAGGAGCTGTGTGCTTCCAGGTTTTTGCCTCCTTTAGGCGGAAGGCTCCCTTGGCTGCCATACTACAAATATATTCATCATCGAGAAATGACTCTCAACATCGGAGACTCGGGCAAAACGACAGAATGAACAGATATAACTTCGAAGTAGTTATAAACACTTTTTCAATACCTTGGCTCTACAATAACCTCACAAAATGACGTCTGAGCAAAAATCAAACGAAGAATCACTATAATTGCCAATCGCTATTTCTTCGGGCTAAGAAGGTATCTAAGAAGTAAAGCTCTATCTCACGGAACCAGGGAGATATTGCACAAGACCGTAATCATCCCGGTTCTATTGCATGTCACAGAGGCATGGACCTTATCAAAAGCTGATGAGAACCTCTTGACACGATTTGAGGGAAAGAACCTCCGAGTAATTTTCGGTCCAGTTTGAATCGATGGAGTGTTGAGGAGGAGATTCCACGAACTTTACGACGATGATCTAGTCCAAGGGTTAACTAACTGTGCATCGCGACGCCCCAGGGGCGTCTGTCTAATCTGGGTGATTACTATTCAGTTACTTATGCCAAACCACCATAGCAAGTTGCACGATTAGGCGGCACGGCCAAATGATAAATGTTCATTATTAAAATGAGTGTTGGTCAGTGCAAACCTTGCTCGCGTTGCGCCCATTTTACGGCAGACGCGTTTGCTCTTCAAAGTCAACTCTCCAACGTTTGGTAGCCGAATTCGAGACAACCGGTTCGGTAAGCTATAAACCCATACTATAGGTCACGTGGAGCTTATATTAACAAACAAAAAACTTGGATTGACTGAAAACATTGGCATAGGTACACAAGACACGGATAGGAAGGTGGCTTTTGTACGCAAAATTTAGATTGACCCATACTGTAGGAGGCTCAATGTATAAGTGAGGTTAGTCAACCGGTTTTCCGACATTGGGTGTTGAGTCCTCCCAGAAATGGCGATTTGTCGCAACTAATAGCCATAAATCTCTGTTTGTACATTATCCGGTAGTGAAAAGAGAACCACATTGGCATTCGCCTAAATATCGCCGCAATATCATACGAACCACTAATTTTTGTCGATGAATTGCTTTGTTGAATTTCTTTGACTTGGTTTAGATGCCAATACCTAGTAAGAATAATTTGATCTTTCAGTGAAATCACAGTAGAATAATTTAAATAAATGAATGAAATGAGTTTTTAATTTTTGCGATGAATATAATTTTACGCTGAGTCCGAACTGCTGAATTGAGAAGCTTTTCCATGACATTTATACTCTCGGATGTTTGACAGACGTTCGCGTGGGATGGCGAGGGCATAGTGAAAAAACCTTAAAATGTAATATATTTTTTAGGGAATCGAACCTGGGACCCCTCGCCCAATAAACCAGTACACTAACCACTGAACCACTGGCCCACATAAAAATGAGATTCGGATGTCAATATGGATTCGAAACCTCTTTCAGCTCTCCTTTTATCAACACGGCCTTCCATTTGTGACATACGAGTAGCTTTGAAAAATTGCTCTTCTGTGGTGATTTCCAGGACATTTTAAGAAAGAAGGAAGATCCTTCATTGGAGGAGCTTTGTTGTCCAACATTCATCATCTCAATAAAGTAAGGAATTAGTTTTTTCTATATAAAACTGAATCTCAAAATTGTATGTCCGCAAAAATCTTGCAAACTATTCCACGAATTTGCAAATTTATTTTTTAAAAGTATGAGATATAAATATGTGAAGGTCATAGGTTTCTTCTGTTCAAAAAAAAATACAACATTTTTCAATTTAAAAAACAATTGCTTTCGCGTATATTAATGAACGCATAATGACAAATATTTGTTAGCCGATGAATGATAAGTACCAAAGAAGAAAAGGGAAAATAGTTTGGTTCTCTTCTTTTGCCGATTACAGTTGATTTGACAATTAGCACTGGATGATTAACGTATAAGTAATCTCAGAAGCGGGCTCATATTCAACCTTCCTTACATTGCATTGTGATTGCATTACATTTAAAATTCCTTGCATTTTCCATCTAGCTAATCAAGTTCGAATTCAAAGTTTACTCTTATAAGATAACCATCCTCATTGGCAAAGAGAAATAGCTAACTTTGTGGCTTAAAAAAATATGCAAAACATGATCCAACCCCCAAGGTAACAGTCTATCACACAAAACATATTTTCAAACCCACTGGCAATAGATTATCGTTCTTTGCCAACGCCATCGTTACTAATTTTACACTTCAAGTTGATAAATCCTCCTATATACGCTCTGCCAGAAATGTTCCAAGGAATTCCGTAGCAACATTCTGTCATCTTCCGTCAGAACACACACTACCCACCACCATCACGGATGACTACAGATAAAGCACAGAATTCTTTACGAATTGTTGAGTGTCCAATGAATAAATAACATCGGTCGTGATGGTATCATAGAGAACGCCAATCCATTCCCTCTTCAGGCAGATGACCTCCTCGGTTATATTCTCCATTGTCATTCAAGTGCACCAACATCCTGTGATATTAACTATAAGCCCTCCACCAGGAAAAAAATCCCATAGTACAACTAGGATGAGTATAGAGAATAGGAAAAAAAAGACCCAAATAACTAGAACCAACGGAAAAAAACAAGGACGACCTTGTGCACAGGATAACCCACCCGAAATATTTCATATGCGCCTTCGCGCTAAAAAAAACCGAAAAAATAAATCATATCGCATCCTAGGTGTTGAGCTGAAGATGGTATATAGAGATGAAATTTCTGGAACCCTGGGTGATGTGGAGGATTTTCCATTCCAAAATTCGTGTATCTGACACATCTTTGGCATTCCGCACATCTCGCGGCTCACTCAATCTCTCTCACTGAATGTGTATGGTGCAGTAAAGGTGATGGGATGGCCGTTGGTTGGCTTGATACTCGATGACTACACGATGACAAAGAACACTCCGATGATGACGAGAAAATTCATACAGGATCGAACAATGGCAGGCATTGCTTTTTTGAGTCCACATAAAACCCACAGACAATCAACGTTAGCCAGTCAGCCAGACGTTAAGCGAGACGTATCAAACGCTTTACACATCTCACCCACGATGGGGAAAATAATGACAAAAAGGTGAACACGTATTGCCGTGCTAGTATGATGCAGGGGATTCGAGCAGTTCCCTATTTTTTTTTTAAACGGGAAAAAGGCTTCATTTATGTATCGTCAGAGTTCGATGGCGGTGCATTGGGTTGGCAAAATATTGTTCGATAACCTTGAAGATTAATCGATTATTTGAAATACAAACAAATATCAGCAGCACGCCAATTATTATACCCTCCACAGGAAGGTATATTCACTTTGTCTTTACATTTGTAACGCCAAGAAGGAGTCACCGGAGACCCTATAAAGTATATATAGCCATGTCCGTCTGTCTGTCTGTCTGTCTGTCCGTCTGTCTGTTGAAAACACGATAGCGTCCAAACGAATCGACCTAGGCGAATGAAATTTTGTGAGAGGACTTCTTTTTACCGTCGTCAGGTTGGTATTGAAAATGGGCTATGTCGGTCATGTAGTTCTGGTACCTCCCATACAAAACCACTATTAGACCCATGTGTCTCTCTGTCTGTTGAAAGCACGATAGCGTCAAAAAGAATCAATCTAGGCGAATGAAATTTTGAGAGAGGACTTCTTTTTATTGTCGTCAGGTTGGTATTGAAAATTGTCTATGTCGGTCAAGTAGTTCTGGTACCTCCTATATGGCATGGCAAACATTTTGCATAACTTTAATGCAGTGGAGGGTATCAAAGCATCGGCCAGGCCGATGATAACACTTTTACTTGTTTTTTGTTTATAATCTTACAAGATATAGCTAAACGGATGATAAGATACTTAAGAACTGAAGCTGAGAGAAAATGGTTTAGTTTCTTTAATTTCTCTTCACAGTTCGGGGAGTTCACTGCTAATAATCCTTTACCAAAGTGTGTCAACGCAAACGCGATTAAAAAACACAATTTTTCCGTTATAAACAACCAAGGATACCTATCTCACTCATGGTTGACGTATCGAGTCTAAAACTGCATTGGTATGCATCAACCAGATTATATGGTTCATTCTGTCTGAGAGCTGAATTAAGGCAATCTTTGCCGTTTAGCCTATCCTCCGCCCTGACTTCTCAAAAGATTAGGGAATGATTAGCTTTTTATTTGGGTTATGGCGTCTACCAGACTAACTTTTGTTGAGCTATCGGCTTACTGTGATTGCAGTCCTTCAATCCTTTTTTGTTGTTGATGCTACTGAGATATCAACACTCGTGCTTCGGCTACATCATCGGGACGATTTTAATATCATACCTACTTAAGACGTTATAGACATATATCTTATGTCTAAGAGCTGCTATAAGCATTCAAGAAAATATTTTACGAGACCTTAATCATTCACTGTCTGCTGTGAAAACCTCTTAGACGCTTTGGGAAAAAAATTCTTCGGGTGATATTCGGTCCAATTTATATTGATGGAGTGTAGACTACGCAATTGTCGACGCGTCGTCAATTACGTGTCGTTAATTCAAAATTGACGACACGACATGTCGACAAAGTTCAATCAAGCAATACATTATAGTTTTTATAAAATGAAGACAATTGAAATATAAAATAGGTAACTTTTTTATTTTAAAATGGGTAAACGTTTTTTTTTTATTTAAAATTTTGGAAACATTTCTAATAGATGAATAAAAAAGTGTCTGAGGCGATCAGGTGTGCTTAAAAGATTTATTTTGCAATTATTGCAACTAGCTGCTTGTTTATTATTCAACTTGACCAACTCAAAGTCGTTCAGTCATTAAATTCTAATGTATTAATAAATTCATATTAAAGCAGTCCTGTTCTGTTCCTGCGCGTACCTATGCCTACTATTACTAGAGCTAGAGACGTTGCACTAACAGCTGTTTTGATTTTTGAATGACATTGACAATCCTATTGACGCCATTGACGACGCAATTAACGACATTGACGACATAGACGACGCAAAAAACGACATTGACGACGGTATTGTCGACATCAGAGTGTCGTCAATTAAAAACGACGCGTCGTGGAACAACACTGTGTGGAGTTACGACAAGAACCCACCAGCTCGACGTAATTGGATACTGGTATAGGGATCGACCTGGCTGGAGGGGCTTGTTGGTAAAGTAAGTTAATTGTTGAATCGATTCGTTATGAATCTTTAAAAATCTCTTTTTGTTTTCCGCAAAGCCACGAGAAAAATAGTTCGCAACACACACTATGCTTTGTTTTGTTGACACTTCGACGAAAAAATTTCTTCTGTGATAAAGCAGAAAAAAGCAAACAAAAAAAAAACATTTATCTGACGATGACTATGACAGGTAAATTGTTACGTTTCTCAGAACACCGACGCAGATTTCAAATTTCATTCTACACATTCACTGTGTTGCAAAGAGTGACATTCAGGATGAACATGAAAATCCTGACAACGCTTTTGTGCGGCACCAAATCTCTTCTTCAAAATCGCACCATCCGCCGAAGAGAACAGCAGTTGGACGCGCGTTGTGCGCTAAATAAAGTTGACGTATACTCGTGCGCACCTATATATCTTACATAATACCTACATACTCCTCGGCAGGTTAGTTAGCTTCAACTGCAAGCAAAACCTCATTCCTACGCAGTCCACATAACCCACCTCCATTGGCAGGCTTTTAAATTTTAGTCCTAATTCTATCGCCGTTATGGGTTGGATTCGAAATTGATTTCAGTACCGTCTATGCATATCGCTTGCCTCATCCTTAGTGGGTGTCTGCGATGCTTCATGCTGTGCTTTGTGTGTGTGTCTGTTCGTTTTATGTAAATCGCTTTTATCTGTTGTGAGATAAACACATCCGTTGTCAAAGGGTGCAACACCCTCTGCTGATGGCAATGGTAACCGCGTCCCATACCACCTTCTACATCCACCCCATGGCATCACTATGACGATGAGCATAAAGTGGTGAGATGCAGGCGAGGCAACCACCGAAAAAAGCGGGCGAACAGATGTTCCCCGCCTGATTGCGAAGTAGTGTCTATACGTGTAGGTACGCTGCTCGCGATAATATCAACGAAGTACGAGTAGATGGCTTGGCAGCAAACGTCGCTGCAGGGTTGGGAGCCTTCGCAACCCCATTGTGGCCATGGCTTCTCCCCTTTCCTGGGCTTAAAAATTAATATAAGCACAATGCCGTGTATTGGAGAATTATTAGCAGCAATTCCCATAACGGTATGAAAACATGCAATTGCGAGGCCCGATTGAAACCGCAGTGGATTGCGTTGCGCAGCAATTATCTTTGGTGGTGGATCAATGTGCTGATGTCTGTCTGTCTAACTAGCTGTCGGGTGGTGTTGCTCTGTACTCATCTGGACATGGTATGGATATGCGTGCATTGAGAAGGGTTTAGTAGGCTTTAGGACCAACTATCGCAGCTTTTGACGTTATCGAGCGATGCAATTAGCAGAGCTATTTCATTGATTGCTGCTCTTGAAAGTATGAGGATATTTGTTAGATGATGCTCAGCATATACATTGACAGTGTTGGTAGTAGGTGGGGATGGGGATAGAGTGAAGTACCTACACACCTACCCATACAGAGATAGAAATTGAATTTTATTTGGATCTGCGATGCCTTTTCTATATTTTATCAGGGTTCGTGTAAAGTAAAATTATTTCAGTTGGGCGTCGCGTCGTTCCTGGAACATGTTTCATTTTATTGTAAATGCATCCATTAGCGGAATTGCTGCCATTGTTATAGGGTAACATTAAAAAGCGGAATAATCCATTAACCTCTCAGACGTGGTCTCAAATGAAGCATACAATGTCTGTATGTACGCCCATTATTATCGTAAGGGTGTAACAGAAATGGAATAGGCACATTTGGGTGCATTTCAATCGGCAATACATTAACAGTTTTATTTCGACCTTGGATCTGGAAAAAATGCTAATAGCAATAGTACTTTGTGCTACAATGTTGTTCTGATATGTCCGTATACCAGAGTCATTGAAATATGCCAAAGACAATATTGTTCGACCTTTAAAGTTTGAGGCCCCTAAACAGACTGCAGCGGCATTTAGGTAGGCAGCGTTAATATGAATATTTAAGAAGTTAAAAGGTACTGATTTAATGACATTTGTCCGAGACTAGCTTTTACAGTTTTTGCAGAAAGATTAAATGGGTATCAGGCACGTGCTGTCAGTCAGTTCCGTGCTGATGCAGTACTGATGCAAGACGTAGTCGTTTTAATATAGGCACCCTAGTACAGGTTTATTAGAACCATTAGAGAGTGTGGCTTATTTCTTTTTTGACAAATGGAAGAAACATACAATAATTGATCCCCTTGCGTCTCAAACTCAGCTTCTCCCTCCATGTCTCAACTCTTAAGATACTTAATGTAAATTAGATTTAAGACATTCTTTTTAATTTTTTCTAAAGTACAAACACGAAATAGTATAAAAAATCATGTCTATAAAAGATCATATCTATGATGAGTGCACTAAGTCTGAGCTTATTCAGCTAAAAAGCAGTAAATTTATTAGTGCTGACCATAACGTCTTTGAGTTAGTTGCTTGTCCTCTCTCGCATGAATCGCATGCTAACTGTATTATATCCACTATTTGTTAAGTAATAAAGATCCTGAATTATTAGTGAAAGCGTTGAACGCCGTGGCCGTGGAGTGTGTCAAGCCCCAATACGAGCTTGACATAAGCATAAAACAAGAACCAACTTCATCTGACGGAATATATCGAATGGGGCAGGCGAGACAAAAGGGCAGCAGCGAACAGCAATAACAGCAGCAGCGTGGGCAAAGGACACTTGCAACGGGTTTGTCCAAATAACCAAAGTAATAATTATAATTCGCAAAAGGATTTTAATTTTATTGAACGTTCTGAGTTGTCTTTGTTTCATATTTTTTCTAAACTTGAATCTAATGAACCCATTAAATTAAAAGTGTGCATGAATAGTATTCATATGATGATGGAGATTGATAATTTTAATTACACAAATCTAAAACGTAGATATTTTGATATTTTTGTTCAATCATTTTTTTTAATAGGAATGAAGGCGGATAGCTTCAGTGGTTCAGCGGCCATTCTCGGACTTACATACGCACCAACGTTATTATAATATAGCTGTACCCGCCCGGCTTTGCCCATATGCACAGGAATTGTATTGCTTAGGTCTTAGATAATATTGTTCTTTCGATAAATGCGAAAAATGAGAATAAATCGATTTTCTGGAATTTTCTTTCTGTGTAAACCTGAAAAACAGCAATACGAACAATACAAAAATGAATCATGAGAATCAGCCTAGCGGTAATCGGGTTATAACGTTATCGAGTATCACTTCATAGAAGATGTTTTTGTAGGGGAGGTGCCACGTCCCTTTATCCAATTTTGACCAATCTTCACGGGAACGCTCCCGGTCCATTATCTAAGATTGTCTGTAAACTTTAACTCAATCGATTTATCGGTTTTCGAGATATAAGATTTTAATTTTTTTTTGTCTGTGCGGGCCCACGCGCGCCGCTTTGTCCAATTTTGACCAATGAAGACTCCTGGGCCAATACCTAAGATTGTCTGTAAATTTGAGCTCAATCGATTCGGTGGTTTCGAGATATAAGATTTTGAATGTTTTTTTGTATGGGATGCGCCACGCCCCTTTGTCCAATTTTGACCAATCTCCTTCAGTGAACTCCTGGGCCAATGCCTAAGATTATCTGTATATTTGAGCTCAATCGAGTCGGTGGTTTTCAAGTTATACATACGTATATCCGAACACAAATCAGAATCCATTTTTATATAATCTAGGTATTATTTTTATATAAAAATGGTGGCAAAAATGTATAGTAATTCATCAATTGAAACGGCTGGACCGATTTGGCTCACATTTCTTTTCAGTTGTTCGTAATTGCCAGGAGAAGGTTCTTCTAAAAGAAAATTTTGGGAAAACCCTCCGGAAAAGTCGGGAATTTGGAAAAATAGAATATTGATTTTTTGTATGGAATTTTGTGTGCAATTGTTCCGGAATGGATTTTCGAATGGAAAAATAGAAAATTCTTAGTGGAAAACTCGGAAAATTCTGGAAAACGCGAAACATTAGAATTTTTTTTCGAAGAAATTTAGCATTTTATCGCATGATTTTTGCTTGGAAAATTTCGGATAATCATGAAATTCATTGTGGTAAAAGACGTTTTGCATGCATTTTGGGTGGAGAAGTTAACCTGGTGGCGCTTGGCAATGGCCAAATTCCCGTTGATGTTTCGAGTGGATTGATATCGTTCCCGGCCAATTTTTGCGAGTTCACATCGTGGAAAGGAGGAACTCATCACCAAAGTGTACCTCGGCATTGCACAAAATTATAAAAGTCCTTAAGTCCTTATCCCACGAATTCACATTATTCCAACTGATCTTCCATTCCAATTCAAGCGGATTCAGTTCCCCGTTCGATTGGCTTTTGCTATGACAATCAATAAACCGCAAGGCCAATCGTTGGAAGTCTGTGGAATTAATCTCGAAATTCCCTGTTTTTCGCACGGTCAGCTGTACGTTGCTATTCGCATGTTGGCAAGCCGTCTTCGTTGTTTGTTTTTGCGTCAGAAAACAAATCGAAAAATATTGTTTATCACATCGCTCTCTACTGATTTTGATTCCATTCAAATAAATCACATTGAAATTTGAACTAGGTATCTGTGTGTTATTATCACTCTGGAGTCTGTAGATTATCTGAAGGCGTTAAATTCCGCTAGTATGTACCTATACAGAGGAAATGTCCCATTTGGTAATCTACCACAATATTATCTATTAATAGTCAAATTTTGTTTATAGGCAATTCGTACGTCTCCACAGAGGGAACGCAACGCTTTTAGATTTTTTTCAGAAATCCGTTTTGGTTTGGATTTGAAACAATAGGAAACGATGTATCTATCTATTTCGTTTTAATTCCGAATGACGCTGTCAGTTTTACTGCATTTTTAAAGCCATTAACTAAAATTGCGTACGCTTAATATTTTATTTTATTCTATTCATTTCATTGCTATAATCATAGTCATTGCAATTTTCTGTTGAACTCTTGATGTTAAAATTGGCAATTCACATTCTGAAAAAAATAGTTTTACTCATAATAATGTCGATCTCTAAATTTCATGAAAACTCTCAAAGCCATTAATGATTAATCCATTTAGGCTTCATCAGCAAAATAAAAATGCGTGTCTGCATACACAAACATTCCTCACCTGTTTGCATTTCCATAATGCGAATTGGATTGGCCACCTTTCATTGATTTCCGATTAAGTACCTATATTCATCAACAAAAATATAACAAAGAAGAATATTATTCCACTTAGTTTGGCAGCACATTATGCCATTGGCAATCTCATAATTGCACAGAAAACATTATAGGTAGTTACGAAAGAATAATAATAATTTCGACATGAATCCTTTTAAGCTATCACACTCGTAAAAAACAAAACAGAGAACCAATTTACAATTGCAGAACTACATACGACATAGTTGCAAGCAACAATTTAACAGAATTTAGAACCCGCTCCGATTGGGCGTTGGTGTGTACAATGTATAGAGTTTACAGAAGTAGAGCCATCCCCCTCCCGATATAATCGAAATAAATTTTTCATAAAATTATTATCCTTTTTACTGTTGGCTGGCAAGAGTATGTGTGTGTTTGTGTTTTTTTTTTGTTCTGCTGCTGTTTGTTTTTGTAACTGCTGTGAAGAGCATTTTATTGGCACAGATATCTGCCAGAGTCCTTGGTATTACTTAACGACGCAGCGGTAGCGCGGAATGTGTATACGGTATTCGACCGCCAAAAACGCAATATCAAAGTTTCCATGCCGTCTGGGAGGACAAGGAGCACGTTGACAACGACAGCGACGACAACAAGGACAACGACGACTATTGACTTAGAATTGTGACTTACATGGCCCAGGACGACGCGCTGGATGGTATTTATGTGTATGTTGCGGATGACTGGCCCATAAAAATTGGAGCAATAAAAATTACACAACCATATGCACATGGGAGCAGTTAAAGTGCACAGAAACCACATGGTGATGTTAGCAGTGCTGCTATACAATACTGGCCTGCTGATTTTGCTGCTACTCCAACTGTCTCCAGATGAACGTACCAAAAATAGAAAGGAAGTTTTGAATTATCCTTAGATTGTTTTCCGGTAGAATTTATTGCATATCAAGAACGCTCGGGACACAGTCAGGCATCAGCATGCATAAGCTGGGTGGAGGTCGTGACGTTTGTGGTCATATGTCGGTATATGCAACAGTATATAGAAAGGACATTCTCGACAGCGTCGTAAAAATAAAATACACGCACAGCACATGGTATCAGAGATAACCCCCAGAAGAGGTTATTTAGGTATGCGAATTCAGACCGAAAAACTTACTTGAATAAAGAAACAAGTAAAAAGTTCATTTTATTTTTTGTACATAGTTACATATATATGGTTTCCAATTTGTACTTTGAAATTGATGGATTTATATGGCTAAGCTTATGTGGAACACGAGCATCTTATATATATACCTCCAGCTATATCATAGCCTAGCCAATTGAAATATGAAGGATATCTCTTTTAAGTACATAAATATTCTGCACGTAATTGCATTTTTAATTGCAGAATCAAAATTGTTTAGTCACCCAGCAACATGGTCAGACGGTTACATTGTTACCTATAGACACAGCACTCATGTATAAAAATATATTTAGCAAATAGCTGTACCTACTCGCATTTGCTCATGCCCGGAACTATATTGCTTAGATGTTAAAACTGTGGTACCAATCCACGATTGCTTTAAATATTATCGAAAGTGGTATCGAAAGTGTTATCGATTGTGTCATAAATGACACTAATTTGACAACCAAAATTAATAGGGGAGACTGGGGCACATTTGAACGTGAGTGGCTTTGAACATTGCTAATAAGACAACATTAAAAAAATATTTAAAAATACATAGTACATATTAACCAAAATTTAAACTTCCTATATAATACCGTCTCCTTTAGTCGTCAATGACTTTCGGATATCCTTTCAGTCGTCGCCTGGAAGCAGCCGGAGAGGCGGTTTTTATGCTTAAATTACATATTTTAATTTTTCTATTTGTAAAGGATCATTCACATGGAAACGGACGAACGAATTGATGAAATTTATTTAATCCCTACCATCCAGCCAAACAGGACCTAAAGCAGCAGAGAATGATGTGACTTTCAGCCAACTCTTGAAATAGTGGTCAAAAATTGCACAACAAAAATATCATTAAAATATTAAATTTTAAATTTTACTCAAATTGAAAAAGACAGACCACCCGCGTCCCGCTTGCTCTGGCCTAATGCAACTGTGAAACCGCATGCCTACAAATATTCCGTATTTAGCTCTCATTGGATAGCCCTCCCAGTCCCAAGTACCTTCAACTCTAAGCATAATTTTCAACACTTAACTTAACTTGCGGCTCATTTTCAGTTTGGCCAAATGTAACTTCCTCGCTGAGTCTGTGGCCTTTCTCCTCGCCTAGGCTCGGTGAATGTGCGCGCATAATAAAAAATTATACCTGAATGGAAGGCAAGGAATTGTCGTCGTTGCTCCAATTTAACCGAGCCATTCGGCACAACTGTTAGCCTAAACGACTGTGAAATTAAGAATCTCAATGAAGTGCACACTCAAACAAGCACACTGTGGGTTCGCCCGCCGACCAAGCTGTTACTGTAACTAACTTCAAGCGTATAAATGGATATTGTTTGTAGATTGTAATCTGCTGAGACAAAGGAATGCGTTGTTCTTGGGTTTATTTTTTAACACCACCCCAAGTAGCAAGTGTTAACTTCTTGAAGGATATCACATCATCATTATCGCCATGATTGTCATCACAAAGAAACCTTTAAAACTTACTTATTGTCTGTGAAGAGCTTCGAAAGGAGGAGTACCTACAGCCATTACCTCACTGCTCTGGCCTGTATTCTGCATGCATATAAGTTTCCTTGGGGCCAATGTTGGAGAAGTTTACCCCAATGGCGGGTAGGGGTGGGTGGTGAGGGTTGTGGTGTGGTATATCTAAGGACTGCCACTTTCTGCCCAAGTGGTGTTCCAACATTGAAATTGGATATCATAACATAAAGTGTTACGTTAGCAGAAGTAGAAGAAGAGCCCTTAAGTATCGAAGGAAGTGTTCTATCGAAAAGGCTATTTACAAAAGATGTTGTTGCGAAACTATAAGGTAGTCGCAGTGCGCGGTAGAGATTCCGGCAGTGAAATCGAACCCCCTCAAGTAAGTTGATGTGTACATGTATAATCGTATCCCTTTAGCATGTTCGTGGCATTTGCGGTGTGTAAGGTAATCGCCAGCCAGGCAATCAACAATGGGCTTCAGCCCAGGAGTTTATTGACTGTGTGTAATGTTAGACGAATGATGCGCCTCGACTTAGGCGAAACGGGGCTGGATTGTGTGGATTAATGAAATCTCATTTCGAGTGAGTGCCAAATGTTCACGGTGGGTAGTCAATTATGGTCTCTATTCGGTTAATTGATGATGGTGGCTCTAATGAATTTCATGTCTTCGGGGATACACCGCACCTCTTCTGGGGCGCTATTTGACGGTTGTATGGCGGCGCACACACACCTATAAGGGGTTTTGCGACGAGAATGATGTGGTGGATTTGTTTTAATGTAATTGATATCAAAGTGGCGGATACATAAATCGATTGAGAGCATCTAGCCTAAGGCGCTGGGTATTGTCGGTTTCAATTGAATGTGCGGAAAGGCTTCGGGCTCTGAAGATGGTATTATGAAACCATTTTCACGGCATTGTAATGCTGGGCTAATGATGATTGCTTGAAACTTGATAGTTGTAGTGATAGTAGAAATGTTAGATGTTACCCTGCCCTTCATACTGGCATTATTTGGCGCGGTATTTGTGGAACCTAGGTAGACATAACCAATGGTTATTTTGAAAGCTTTGACGGCAGCGGGGATGCCAGTAGAATTTACCAGTGCTTCTGAATCACTAGACAATAGTGAAATGGTATCTTCTATCTATACTATTATATAAAGACGTAACTGATAAAATTATGTTCGCAGTGTTCTCAGAAACTACTGAACGGATTTTGATGAAACCTTCACTAAAATATTCTTTAAGCACCTCTGCGTGCAGTAGGCTATATTTAATTGCGTATTAATCCTTTAATTATGCAGAAAAAAACAAATTTTCTTTTGTACGCTATACATATGCCATTCCATTCCAATTATTTTGACTTTGCTTCATTCAACTTGCCATAATATTCATAAATCTCAATCAATACAAAAAAGCGTTTAACTGTTTTTTAGGCAATTCTTCCCCGAGTATTTTGAGCAATCATTCATCTTTCTACTCCATCCAGAAGCTGAGAAACAATAAGTTAAATATCAGATCTTAGTTGATCAAATGCGAAATCAATGATAAACCAATCATTTTCTGTTGTTGCTCTGCTTTGGGGTGGTGGGCGTAAATCGCAAGCATGATCATGATATGATCTCCCACGGGCAACTATATGTGGGTTCAAAATCTAATCAATACCTTCTTCTGCCGGATTATAACAAGACTCTAAGGGCCAGTTTCAAGACTAGCTGATAAAGTCTCGGATAGACTATCCGGAACTTATATGTTAGCTAAACTTCAACTTTTTGGATTTGGATAGTGATATCTGACATATTATATAGTCTCGGATAGAGTATCAGTCGGTTCAAGTGGCTGTTAAATCCTTTATCCGGAAGATAAACAAAATATTTATTTGAAGTGTCTGGAAAAAATATATGTAGTTTCAGAGCATTTTTTCGTTCACAAGCGTAGACAGCAGTCACAGGTGTCCTAACATGGATTTGTTTGTGAATAATATTATAATATTGAAGAATATATAATATTGAAGAATATATAATATTGAAGAATATTACGATCATATTACACGACCCCGTAGTATTTCGCCCGCGGCCAAATTATTTTGAAATACTCGACAGTGCAGATTTCAGAATTCGATTCCGACTTAACAAAACGGCCGAAAACGCGACTGTGAAAGGAAAATTTTATTCACTTTTCTCATTAACCTTCCTACCACGAAGGGGCCGGCCAGTCACCTTGCCATTGCGTCCTTTTCTAGACGTTGTTGGTGTGAAGGCTTAAGTCGTAATGATTCAACAGGCTATGCGGTGGGCGGCTTTAGTCGCCAGTATAGGGTCACCCATGACAGACAGGCTGTTTTAATGAACAACGAACTGAGAACTTCCCAAAAACTCTTAAACTCCTGGAAAGCTTATCTACTTCCCCCCTCTTCTCCCACACGGGTCATACGGCCCGTGTCGATAGTCACCCTGGTTGGGGTCAAAAGTCTTTTTTCCTTCGGCTTTCCTAAAACACCAAAAAATATTGGAAAACACGAAACAAACAAAGACAAAACAAATGACATGGTGTATCGAAACAAACTTAGTGGCTGATAAGTTTTTCCCCAAGTTAGTTTATCAGAGACTTTGACGATGAAACAAAAAAAATATCAGCAGCTTTTATCCGGTAGATAGCGTTGTGTGTCGGAACCTTTGAAACGGACCAAATATAAGTTTTTGTTTGTTTTCTAAAAGCGAGCGACGCAAGGCGAGCACGGGTCAGCTAGTTATATATAAAAATGAATTGCTGTTCGTTAGTATCACTAAAACTCGAGAACGGCTGGACCGATTTGGCTAATTTTGGTCTTGAATTTTTTGTGGAAGTCCAGGGAAGGTTTAAAAGGTGAGAAATTGGACAAAGGGGGGTGGCACCTCCCATAACATTCAAAATCTTATATCTCGAAAACCACTGAATCGATTGAGTTCAAATTTAGATACCATCTTAGGTATCAGCCCAGGAGTATTCCTGTGAAGATTGGTCAAAATTGGACAAAGAGGCGTGGCACCTCTCATACAAAAAAAACATTCAAAATCGTATATCTCGAAAATCGCCGAATCGATTGAGTTTAAATTTACAGACAATCTTAGGTATTGGCCCAGGAATGTTGCTGTGAAGATTAGTCAAAATTGGACAAAGGGGCGTGGCACTGCCCATACAAAAAAAACATTACAAATCTTATATCTCGAGAACCACTGAATCGATTGAGTTCAAATTTACATACAATCTTAGGTATCGGCCCAGGAGTATTCCAGTAAAGATTGATCAAAATTGGACAAAGGGGCGTGGCACCGCCTAAACAAAAAATATCTTGAAAACCACCGAATCGATTGAGTTGAAACTTACAGACAATTTTAGGTATTGGCTTAGGAATGTTGCTGTAAGATTGGTCAAAATTGGACAAAAGGGCGTTGCACCGCCCATACAAAAAAAACATTCAAAATCTTATATCTCGAAAACCACTGAATCGATTGAGCTCAAATTTACAGACAATCTTAGGTATTGGCCCAGGAGTGCTTCTCTGAAGATTGGTCAACATTATACAAAGGGGCGTGGCACCTCCCATACAAAAAAGATCTTCTATAGGATGAAAATCAATGACGTTGTAACTCGATACAACTGCTGGGGCGATACTCATGATTCTTTTTTTGTTTTGTTCGTATTGCTGTACATATTTCAGGTTTACGCAGAAATACAATTCCAGAAAATCGATTTATTCTCATTTTTCGCATTTTACGATAGAACATTATTATCTAAGACCTAAGCAATACAACTTATGTGCACGGACAAAGCCGGGCGGGTACAGTTATATTACATTAGACATTACCTATATAAAAACGTTGGTGCGTATGTAAGTCCGATAATGGCCGCTGAACCACTGAAGCTATCCGCCTTCATTCCTATTAAAAGAAATAATTGAACTAAAAAATATTAAAATAAATCTTGAAATATTTAAAATAACTATTTTAGGCAGAACAACGTTTGCCGGGTCAACTAGTAAGGTATAAAACTGGGGTGCCGTGAATTAAGGTAGATGGAAATAATGTCGAATCGACTTTATTTCCATAAAGTATTGGAAGTAATGTCGTATTGCGTCAGTTTCCATGTTCGATTTTATTTCCAATTAGGTATATCGGTATAAAAAGAGTAATAATGTCGACCAGTTCAATAATCATTTTAATCAATTAAAGCTAAGTTTCAATAATCGACTTTATTTCCCAACCTAAAAATTCATTTTCGACTTTATTGGCAGCAATATTCAACATTATTTCCAAAAACAAAAACTCTATTTTACATTAATATAAACAAAATGGAAAAATAAATTCACACGGACAATGGACATACCTAATATATTTCATTTTACAAGTTATGAAAAACACTGCCTATATGTATAAGGTATATGTATACCTACTACATATGTATGTATATATTTGCACCCACAAAAATCACTGGTGGCTTGAATATCAAATTCTGAGTTGTTACGTACACTAAGGTACATGTTACTCATGATAGGAATCATTACTCTTTGTTGCTATGATAGAAGCTTCTTTCTGAGTCAACTGATTGAAGAAGTCAACTAATGACATTTTTCTGTCATCCAAATTCTGTCTGTAGTGTTCTGTTAATGACAAAATGACGATCACATGTTTTTTTTTTTCGTGGTTCGTACATTTGAACACATCCATCCAAAGATTTCAGAAAATCGCTGGTCTTTCTGTAGTCTTGATCTAACAATCAGTGATGCCATTCTGACCGGAATCTGTTTACTCTGACCGGAGAAAATTTTGAAATCCGGCCTAACCGTTTTTTGACCGGAACGAAAAAGGTTTTTAACCGGAAAACCCTTTTTTGACCGGAAAAATAAAATTGCCCTACTGACAATAAATAAAGATAGATTTCTATAATTTGAATATAACTTTGCCATACATTACGAACATGCTCCCAAGTTCAAACAGAAACCAATTTAATGCGAATAATGGGGCTACAACATCACGCATGGAATTCTGCTCCGGGAGCAGGATAATAAATTATCTTATAGGCTAATTTCTTGACGTTTTCTTTTGCTAGAATTTTGAAGAGGAAATTAAACAACGAATTTCAATTAATTAAAGTGTGAAACTCGATAAATCTCAGATTGGAGTTTGGTGAACTACTCTTTTCAAGTGTCAGAAAATTATCCGAGAATAATATTATTTAGCCCCAATGACACACGGCCTTAGTACATGGCCTGGCCATGACTTTCATTTTCATTAACGATTTGGCTACACACAAAAACCAGGCGACATTGCAATGAAATAAAATTTGGCAGGTAAAATAATAGTGAAATTGAAAACACAAACAAATTTTATGGTTAAACCGAAGCGGACGCCCGTTTTTGACGTCCCCACTCTATCAACGCAAATATCATGAAGATTTGTATCGAAAGCACAATGGTGCGAAAAAGAACGTGCCAGAATTATTTCTGAAAGTAGATTTTTTATGCTATCTACCTTTCTCCTTTACTCACTCAAAATCTACCTGACACGACGTTCATTGGAAGGCGTGTATGTCCATGCACTAAAAATGTATTTCAGAACTTAAAACAACATCATGCATTCAACCTTTCCTAGCCACTGTTTTTCAAAATATGATAAAAAGGGCTCAAACACACTTTTGTTTTGCTGCATTGATGCTTCATCTTTGAGGATTTCATATCCCGTTAATATGTCTTTTGGACTTAAGAGCGGTAAAATTAGAAATTTGCGAAAAAGACTACTCTTGTCTTTATTTTTATTCAATGTCGCAATGAAGTTTGTTTTAGTCGCAGCATGTCGCCGAGCTGCTTGTATGTGAAATAAAACCAGCATCCTATGTACAAGTTTCACTTCAGGGTACACAGCTTTAATTCCATTAGGAAGTGCAGTTTCGTAATCCGTGGTGAAAGAAGATGGATTCAAATCAAAAATATTTTTTTAAACATATTCGAAAGCATTTGTAGCCTTGGATTTGTTTGACATCAATATATAAAGGAACGGGTACGTCTATCGAAATAAGTGTACGCAGTTAAGTATTATGTAGCTTATAATATAGAATGAACGGTGGGGTGACATAATGATAATGTCCACGGAAATAATGTCCATGGACGTTGTTTCTGTCATAAACATTATGACATTACGTCTTATTAACAAACAGGCATAATGTCCAATCTGAAACGATCAAAGTCTAAATGGACCTTATGTCATTTTCAAAAAGACATAATATCCATTTAGACCTTATGTCCGTTTCAAAAAGACACAATATCCATTTTGAATTTAAAAGAAAAAATAATGGCCGTTTGGACATGTCCCACAAACAGTCGGGTGTTTATCATTGATTTGTGAAGATGAAGAAAAAATATTAAAATAATAGGATAAAGATTTCTGATATTAATATTTGAAGTGTGGTGACCGCGGCGGCGCTGGGGGGAGGGGCTGCGGGCGCGAAACGCAGGTCGAGCGAAAAGCAGTTCACTTTGCAGTGGCGCGCGTGGCCGCGATCGTTCTCGGCGGCAAACGCCACGCCCCTCCCCCCCAGCGCCGCCGCGGTCAGAGCATTCGGAATTCCAAAATGTTGTTTGATGTTTTCATTTCTGAAAACTTCAATAACATCCTCAAAGTTTTTCGGTGATTTTGGAAAAACTTCCTTCTTAATGTTAAGCAACTGCCTTCGCATTCGACCGAACTCAACTGATTTGGAGGCCATAATATTTTAACTTGGAAGTGGTTCCAATTTTATATGTACAGGTACTTGTTGTCGCTTCAAAAACTGCATTAATAATAAAAGATCAAGCAAAAATAAACTAACGCCAAGATTTTGGTAACTGCAAATGCAGCCAAACTTTGATAAGCTCTGAGAGAACAACGGCATTTACAAAGAGAAATATATTTTTTTTTTACCTCATTTGTGTTCATGGTTTTTATCATCTTTCAGATTTCGCATTTATTTCCAAAATAATTTCTGCATTATTGCCAAACATAAATTATTTTTTTTCTATTCTATTGCCATTCTCATATTCTATACATAATTACTCTTTCATTATGGAAATAAAATCGAACATGGAAACTGACGCAATTCGACATTACTTCCAATACTTTATGGAAATAAAGTCAATCGACATTATTTCCATACCTTAATTCATGACACCTAAAACTGGGGCTTATGAAGAATTTTGTAAAAGCTATGGATAAAAATGGAGAGGCATTTCAATATTTACGTCAGAAATTTCCAAGACTCAGCGAAGGCAAAATTAAATTAGAAATTTATTTAAAGATACATATTTTGATTTCGTTTTGGAAGGCAATGAGAAAACAGTTTGCAATAACTTCCGACTTGTGGCAAACATATTCTTAGGAAACAAAAGAGATGAAAACTGTGTTACGCTTGTCGAAAACATGTTATTGTCCTACCAAGCATTGGGCTGTAACATGTCCTTGAAAATTCATTTCTTATACTCGCATTTGGACTACCTATTTTCCGGACAATTGTGTAGCGCTAAGTGACGAGCATGGAGAACGCTTCCATCAAAGTATCTATCGCTAAAATGGAAAAACGCTATCAGTTTTCCCAAAAACTGAAACATGTTTTTTTCTTCGTACTCATTTTCGTATTCAAAATCTATAAGAAAAGTTACTTCGCATAAACAATACTACTCCAAAGTAAAATTTAGTTGTCTATTTGAAACAAGTCCTACTAAAATCCAATATGATCGTATGATAGTCCTACAACAGATGGGTTTGATGCTGAAAAAAATTCTTAATACCTACAACTGGTAATATAATTGAACAAGCACTGTAGACTTCTAAAGGTAGGCAGAAGTGTGCTACACATTGAAATTAAGATAGGTCATGCAGAAAATATTTTCAAGGAGATTTTATTATAGCAATATTCGAAATCGTGGCTGAAATTTGATTGACTTTTATATTGAAGTCCTGCCTTCATTTTGGTAGAACTTTGACAATAAAAAAGTAGTTCCAAAGGATTTTTACTCACACAAAATTTAAGTATGTATGTAGTTACTTATTTTGTAGTCTGGCAAACAGAGTGACGTCTTTATAAAGGTGCATTAAGGCGTAATTTTGGGCTAGTATAGTATCGTAATTCGAAAGCCTGTAGTCATTGTTCCGAAATTCACGTCCGTGATCCTAAAATTGATTAAAGTTATCCGAAAAATAGAACTCAAACCAATCATTTCAATTTCTGTTTTGCCTATGTAGGTACATCCTGATTGCCTGAATTGTATAGGTAACAATAACCTGTTGCCACTATAGCGAAGGAAACGTTTATACTTTGAAATTAAAAAAAAAAAAAAAAACAGTTCAAATGACGCTTCTATTAGCAAAAACAAAAATCAATTGCAGTACTGAAAGTACGTGTCTAATAATTACAACCAATTGACATTTATGTCAACCACCCCTGCATCCTGCAAAACTGTGCCTATCACTTTTATGCTATATTTTTATCCGACATAATGTTCGTAAAGGTTTTCTGCATATAAGCTTTTGAAACGAATTGCCAGTCACTGGGAGCTGCCCACGCCATTAGCTATAGGTGTCACATCAATACTTGCGACTATCCGCATGCACATTCCTGTAAGGAAAATATGATACAACATAACATACCCTACCCATCCTTTTAAGGATTTCTATGGTTTAGCTAAAAGTTCTACGGGACAAACGATTCTAAAGACGTTATCACCGCCACCATCAGTGTAGGATCACGGACCTTTCAGCAACGTGTAAAGTGCTATACGGGCTTCTTCTTTTTTTATCCGTCTTTTTGGACTTTCACCACACCCCGCATCCGCAACAACCCATCCATAAGGGCATTTTATTATGTGGATAAAGATGGGCAAGTCGGATATACAACGCCGAGCGAGAACGAGCGAGAGATATCCAAAGATGCAAAACTAAAATACTCGCATACATAATTCATGGCGATAGAATCACTGCAGCAGACAGGCCAACTAAGACCCATGAAAGCCTCCGCATAAATATCACAACATGTGACAGCGAAAAGCAGCCACATAACTTCCATTGGGAATCGGGAAGATTATATTATCCTGATGATGATGATGATGATGCTGCAGAGATAGTATACCTTGGTCGTTGTTGGTTGTGGGCTGCTTCTTTTCGCCCGTGTATCGTTGTTGGTGGAAGGTACTTTTGGAAACTATAAATACATGCGGACGGTTGGGGGGCTGTATCCTTTAAATACACCTCCGGTTTGTTGCGCCCTCTTGTTGTTTGGTTTTCTTCTTCGCTTTTTTTACGTTTCCTTGTCGTTGTCATATATCTCTTTTGTACATGAACGCAGCGCACTTGGGTGAAGGTGGGTGGTATCGTATTGTTATGGTTGAGGGTAGGGTAATGGCCAAGGGATGGATATTTATTTTTCTCTTTACCGGTTATATTGTGTAGTCATATCCTGCTTTAACATCGGCATGTGGGTATGCACTTAATTGGGCAATAAAACTTTGCCGCATAATGGAACGAATTTTTTCGTTTTTAATGTCATTAGCATGCATTGAATTGGATTGTCCTCAAAGGGGATTCGAGTTTTGCTTGTAGGAGATGAGGCATTTTTTTTTTTGTAATAAGAATGTTCAACTACAATTAACGACTGATGCCACCAATGAATATAAAATTGTTAATTCTTGCACCAAGAGACATCAACTCGCATTATTGAACTATTTATATATGTAAATGTTGACAGGCTAGTATAAATAAAAGCTGTTTTTTTTTAAATGTCCGTCAAAACTGTAAAGCTAGCATTTCTTGTATTAATGTCTGTATCCGTTATCCGCACACTGATTGCAGCAAGTCTAAGCTGACATCCTGTCAAAATTTAGCACACATTCATGAATTGTTGATGGTTGATGTTGATGGTCATTCACAACACTTCGTTGGTTTTTGCAGTTAAATGAAAAAATGTGTGGCTTTTTGAAGCTCTGCCATAGGTGTTTTCTGGCTATATGCTTCTTAGGCACGTACAAAAATGTATTATTTCAAGCGACTGTCCCTCTGAACTGCCAGATTGATGTCTTTTTCAAGACAGATTCCTTTTTTTTTTTTTTAAGTTCCGAATATGGCCCCGCAACAGTCTTTAGCCAGACTTTTGAAGATATTGACACAGTACGAAACCATATTGAACCCAGTTAAATGAGATTTTAGAGCTGCTTAAAAACCTTCCAGAAAGGCTTAGGTGTGGGAACCGTTCGTCTTTTTAATCACACTCACAAATTTCCACTCTGTTTGAAAGACGTTAGATTTTTTTCCTTTCCCTCAATTGACTCCCAACTCCTAAGTACCTGCACCAATGGCTTACCAAATTCGTATTCTGATGCTATACCGATTTTTTTTTTCCTCATCAGTTAACCGCAAGAAAACGTTCACGGCACCAGGCGTGCCTCGTGTCTTGAATGACCGAACTATGTAGCTAAAGTACGGATGCGAATATCCATTAAGTCACAGCACCTAATTAAAGTTGTGGGAATAGTTTAAAGTCGAAAGAGACCGTCGTAACCCTTAAAACCACCACCGATTAGAATAATTTATTTAGATGACCACCACGATGGGAATCGGTAAAGAAGACCAACCAAATAGTCCTATTGAGTTCCTAGCTTAGTATAGCCGAATTTGTAGCTAATTTGAGGGTTGCACAGAAAAGCTGAGGTCCTATGAAAGGGGTTTTCGAGCCTTTTCTAGCTAGTAAATCAGCTTTTTCATTTTCTTAGATCCCCTTATGGCGGGGAACCCATCATAAACTGGTTTTGTTCCTAGTGCTAATTTATAGTCAATAATGGGTGCGCTAAGGGCTTTTATAGCTGATTCTGTCCGTGAATATATGGATGTTAGCGCCTTTAATACCTGAATTGTATATGTTATAAAGTTATAATGGCATGCAGCTCTGCCTGAAATACAATGCGACTTTTTCTCATAGGTAGGTATTAAAACATTTTGATTCGGTCCATGAATACCATTAGAACCCACCACCGAGTTCATTTTGGAACCATCCGGCATCCGTATACTAATTTAAGCCATTTTGGCAGTTATGTGGATTATTGTTAACCCATGCTTCCCTGTGGAGAATTTTTTGTTGAAGCATAGTGTCTTTTTGTAAAAGGCCTTACTGGGGTTGAAAGAAAGACTTTTTTTGGCATCGAAAAGTTCGGTGGTAGTCTTACAAAATAACTCCTGCAACCAGTGCTGCCAGTGTTTTGTCATAAGAATTCCCACGCAAATGCCAAAAAATTCCCTTTTTTCCCTCGCCTGGCTCAAAAAAGTACCCCAGATTTTCCCACACATATTTTACAAAGGAAAACAAAAAAAAAAATTACGAAACAAACAAAACTGCCTCAATAACTATGGAGAAAAACCTTAGTGTATTCCACTATGCCTATTTCAACACCCTTCAAAGGCTTAGGTCCAGCTTCAAAAGTTGCGGAAAAAGTTTCGGATAATATTGTGTGACATTATGTGTCGCTATCCGACAGGTAAAGGAGTATCAGTGTGGCAATAAAATCCCAGTGATACTAGTTTCTAAGATTCTTGTCTGTCAATTATTTATTTACAACTTGTTTGTCATAGTGTTTATGTATTATGTATATGTTATTATACAACATATATTATATTATATTATTCAATATTTTTTTATTTTTTATTTTATATATATTATTTATTTTTTGTCAACCCGGCAGACGGCAATGCCATGTCAAATGATTTTTTGTTGTATAATTAATGTTGAAATATTTATGAAATTAATAAAAAAAAATCTAATCTAATCATAGTGTTTATGTATTATGAATATTTATTAGGGTTCATGATCAAATTGTTCCAACTACTTTTCGCATAGAGACTGATGTAAAAATGAGTTTTCTAAAAATTCAAATAAATCCATGTTGTGGCTGCAATTTACGCTCGTCAACGAAAAAATTATCTGAAACAATATTTTTTCCAACCACTTATAATAAATATTTGCGTAAAGGCTTTAACAGGCACTTGAACTGGCTGATAGGCTATCCTAGACTTTATCTGTTAGATATCACTATCCGATCTGGCAGATAAGTTTCTGATAGGCTAATCGAAACTTTATCAGCTAGTCTTGAAACTGACCTTAGCCTCGGGAACAGAACCAAATTTATGGTTGGTTCCTGGCCATGAATTCTTCGAAGGAAACGAAAAGCAGACGATTTGGCCAGAATTTGCTCCAAAACCCCTTTCGCGGGACCGGAATCTTTCTGATATACCCCCAAATTGGCTAAAAACTTAGCCATAAAATGTTCGGAACATACAAAATGTATCTCATAATGGGAGAATATCCCAGGTTTAACAATGCCCATAGCAGACATGATATCAGAAACCTTGTATAGGATTAATTATAGGACATCATGGGTTACAATACTACCTAAGCTAAATAAATCTTGCCAACTCAACGGAGAGCATGCTATGTACGAGAGAAGGCGAAACAACATTATACGCGAATTTGGAAGGAAGATCTTCTCCAGGGACCAACTGGACCCGAAAGAGATAAAAAAAATCATCTGCAGCAGTACCATAAACTTTACAAAAAAAAGTGGAGAACTTCCTAGCCTAAACCCTCTTTCTAATCGTCTTTTATCGGCTAGGATAAAAGGCTAGGATAGGGTAGTCTGTCTTCATTATAGTTATTGCAAAAAACAGGGGTGGGATTCTGTAAAATACGAAACGAAAACCACTTACGTTTTCACTAAACAGTGAACATGGCTCTATCATATCTGTGGTAATAATAATAAAAATAATAAACAGAGACGTTTTCATTTTACGTTATTTGGCCCTAGGACTTCTTTCTTTTTGTGTCAATACAAGCGCTTGGTCATGGACGCAGTCAGGTGTATAAAATAAATCGTCTTTCTGAAGTTGAACACGAAAATTAAAGTAAAGTTTCAAAGAACAAAAATTCCCTTTTGTTTGTTCTGGAAAACGGAAAGTTTCCCTTTTTCCCTTTTAGCTCATTTCGAGTACAAATATTCCCTAAAAAAGGGAAATTTCCCACAATCTGGCAGCACTGCCTGCAACTAAGTTTTGCTTATTTTTTAAGATTTGACTAGCCAAATGACTCAAAAATATATCTGAAGAATATTTCTCAGAAACAGCCGTAAACCACGTTACAAATGTAAAATTATTTTTTAACCAGCTTGTTCCAACTTGACAATTAGATCATCGACAAAGAAAATACCAACCTATGTACTTCTATAACATTCTCTATTTGATTGGAAAACTGTACTTTTTCGAGTATGTAGGACTGTAGGTACATACATTTGTTTACATCTACACATATACAACTCACAGTCTATAGTCGTATCCCCAATTTACTTTACAATATTGGCATCAGCCGCAGCATCAATGCATTTATAAAACAAACATCAATTCGAATCCTGCGGACACCTGGGGATCAACATAACTTACAACCTCCTAAGGATGTCAATACATTATCAATTTACTATATACCTGTATCTCCCAATGGCAATAATACTGTAATCTGTACAATATCAAATTCCGTACCACAAAAACCACCACAAACGGATGAATTTATTGCAAACGATATCTAATGCTTTCCTTGTTCCCCCATAAGCCAATTAACCATTATTTATTTGTTTACGAAAATATATAACTTTCTATTATTCAGGCTAAAATATCAATTGAGTTAAAAAATATATCCATAGCTATATTGACTACCACACAAGGGCACATTCTGCAGCTCGCAAATAAGTCTCATTAACCAGCTTAATATCAGCTTCTATCGCACATAGCTTAACTCAAAAATTCAGAACCGAATAACTACAACTTGGTGTTATCTGAACCTGAAAATATTCAATGCGGTCCATGATGAGGATGACCAAGCTAATAAGTAAACAGAAAAAAAATTAAAACCCTTCCAACTACACCATATACGACTATACGAGTACTCTCCGTACTCCATCATCACGAGACTAAGCTTTTGAATATTTTAATAAACAAAATATACACAGCAAAAAGGATCCTTTAACCAGAATTCCATTAGAGGGACACACATAGGAGACCAGTTGGGTATGCGGCATTAAGGGTAAATAAAATGCTTTCACTAGTTTTACGGACAAAGATTATTATGTTAGCCGGGACACTAATACCGTGTGTTGGGCCAGTCAATGAGTTTTATGCGTTTGAATCGTAGTTAGCTTGGGCAACTGGTTAAAAATATGCAAAGTGCTTGAGTTTGACCAGTGCGTGCTTTTATCGTGCAGATATTTTTGTCGAGTGGTACATATATGTTTTCACTGGGAAAGGAAATTGTTGTGTTCACTTTTCCATGGCGTAGCCTATAACACGTCCAATCGAGGATGATGATGATGATGCTGATGGTAATGGAATTTTTGAAAATATCACATCCCTTGTAGTGCACACACGAGGTTACTGTAACGTACTAGATACTGGATAGAATTCATCTATAATGGGCAAAACCGTACCTAGAGGGGATGAAGAGAAATTGACAAAACCAGTCGAAATTACTTTCTGCTACGCAGTTTCGCCAACATGCATTTTGGGAGCCACACACGTCATAGACATAAACGGCGCACTAAAAATTCCGATAGCAATCAGGTATACGTATAGCACAACAAAAGGGATTCAAGATGGGGTCAGATTAAACTAAACTTTGACCAAATGACCACGGAAATATTTAAATTTATTGGCGAAATTCTGTTTTGAAAGATAAATTACGAATGAGGGTAGAAAATTTGGGATTATGTAACCGCTTTGATCGGAATATAGGATAATATGCTAACTACACTGGAAGTGTGTCAGTAGGATTATGATAATTTTCGGGGATATTGTTATCATTAGGTACACTAACAATACATGGAAGGTATACAGCTTAAATTTGATGTACCCCACAGTCATTACTGATACGTGACTCTTAGCATTTATAGCTCAGCTTTCTTTGTTATATTGATGTGCCATCTGCGTATATATACCTCCCTACTGGTTACACATTACATTTCAGGTATTGCTAGCCAATTTGCATCATAAGTTCAGCTACTAGCTTCTTTTTCAATGCCGTTGGCGTATTATAGGGATATATTTCCAGAAGTATACAATTTGCAGCAATTTAAGTGCAGAACTAACATACATCTGCAAGCATCTCGGGGCGCTGTTGAAGCGTTATAGGTTCGCCTTTCCCGAGAGAAGTATTTAAAAAAAAAAGTACAAGTAATTCAAGAGACTTTAGAAAGATCGTACACTGGTCGGCATAAGTATTTTGACAAAACTAAAGTTAATTCTGCTCATAATTTGAAACTTACTTCATGTAAATGTTGGCACCAATGGAAAGGTCATTTAAATTCCGTTTGAATGATACAAAACTTTCCTTAACCCATTAAATACCCATTTAAAAATTTTAGAATTTAGAATTTTCGTGAATGTCTACTTTTTTGACTTTTTTCCTCGGTATCAAACAAAACCAGTAAGACAATTATCTTCGACTGTGCCGAAGCTCAAATACCCGGTACTATGTTATTGTAAAAAATATTTTAGTATTAAAAAATTATATATTTGTATGGGAGGAATGGGTAGCTCATTTTTTGTCAAAAAATTTTAAATATTACTAAAACAATATGTGCAAAGTTTAAACTTGCTATTTACTGTAACTATTTAAATTTAATTTTTAACATCAAAAAGCTATATAAATCCGATGTTTTTGTATGGGAGGTAGTAGTAGTTTTCATCCGATCTTGCTCATCTTCGAACTTAGCTTCAGTTTGGTGGATAAAAGCGTACGTACCATTTCAAGTCGATAGCTCTTCAATTACGGCCGTAATCGTGCGGATAGACGGACAGACAGACGGACTGTTACGGGGCCAGGTAATGCAGCTAAATGGTACCTGAAAAGAAAAAAAAAAAATTTTTTTGACAAAAGGTAAACAAAAATTTCCACTGGAGTTTGCCGATTGAAATATACATGAAATGCATATCCCAGAAGACAAACTACAATATTAAAACATTACACTTACCTTTTTGTTTGTTTATCCCACCCACCTGAAAAAGAAATTACAATAAATAATTGGGAAATTAAAGAAATAAAATAATTCTTACCAGAAATATGTCCCACGATGTCTCCATGTCCACGATGCTTTTGATTTTGACATTTTTGCTGTTGCAAAAGTTGTCAGGTTTTGTTTCTTCCTTTTGTGGTGTTTCGTTCCAATTCCGTTTGTGTCGTTTCGCGCAGTTTAGGTATTTAATGTAATAGGTGATCGTTACATTTCAATTACGTGTTATTTATTTATTTATTATTCTGTTTTATGTATAGTTATAGTTATGTGTTTAAATTTGATTTGTTTATTTGAGAAAAAGACTGAAAGAAGGTAACGATGACATACAACTCTCTTAACATGACAATGACTTTCTCTTATACGAAGATGAGAGGGGAATTAAGCACAGTAATTACGTTACACATACAAAAGAACTAAAGATTAAAAGAAAGAAACAGAATAGATTTAGGGAGAGTAAGCAATGAGAAAAGTGTTGACAAAACAAAGATAGGACGAAATGAAACTTATGAAACAAAGAGAGGGGAAACAGAAGCAACAGAGTTAGCGTTTTCTTTTGTCGACGAGCCCACAAATCGTTATCTGTTCGCAGTGATCGGTCAATGCCCTATTACAGGCAAATTTGAATATAAATAAATTTCGATAAAATTCCAAAAATTGTTCGGTAAGCAAAAAATAATTTTTGCTTAACATTTTTTTTTTAAAGCAGTTTTGTGTAGGTGCTCGGATAAAACCAATAAAAGTGCCAAAGGTAGATTGGTGGAAAATAGGCGAAAAGACTTCGAAGTAGAGGTAGGTGAATTTCCTTTTTTTTGTCTAGCGACTAAAAGTGTTTCCTTACACAGAGAGACTGGACGCAAAACTAAACGTCCTCATTTTGGACTGGTGACTTGAAACTAGCTCCCGTTTTTGCTGGACTTTCTTTGTCCTTATAGTCAAAACGGACCAAAACGTAGCTAGACAAAGCCAGCGGTCTCTTGGAAGTGCCACCGTTACCGGTAACCGGTGCAAGATACCGGAACAAAACTCCGTTTGCTACAAAAACTCACTAGAATTGACGACACCGACAAAAATTAACAAATACATCAAACGAATACAACAAAAAAAAAATCCTCCCAACGGATATCCGTAATTGCGGAAGGTAGGTGCAAGGACAAAGTCCTCGAAAGGCGCTCCATTGAGAGCTACAAAGAGCAGCCCAAAATCGGTGCTCCAACGACAACGAGAGCAGTATATTTAAGTGAAATTTTTGATTTGTGAAGTGCCATAGTTTTTAGTTTTAGCTTTGTGCAGAATTGCGTTTTTATTGAATTTTGAATTAAAGTAAGGTTAGGGTTTAAGGTTATGTATAATTAGTATTACATATGTTAGTTCTGTGTTTAGCATTTTTGTTCGGGTAGTAGCTGAAAAACCATCTTTGGAAACAACTAGCAACGTTTCTTCTTGTTCTGCCCGTAGAATAACGGGGGACGAATTTTGGTAACCGTGAGTAACTTTTTTTTATATATATTGTTGAATTTTTAGTAGTGTTAAGTAGTGTTAAGTACAGAACCATTATCCTTTTTTTTGCTTTTTGAATTTCCTTTTTTTTTGCATTAATTTTCCTTTTCATTCATTAGTTTAAGTAACGTGGAGTTTAAATTATTAGGGTATAAGCATTTTTGAATAAATTGGCACTATTTTCACCTGTAGTGAATATTCTTTTGATTGCCTAAAGCCATCTCCGTAATGTGTGGTTAAGTTTTTTGTGCATTTGGTGTGTGGATCAACGGGAAGGCCGTCCTTCTTTGGTTTTACAATGACGTGACGTGACATTTACGAACTTTGACGACGGGACATGACTACTAACTAGCTACTTTTCCGATAGAGGTTGTGACTGGAGGATACATTGAGGGGCTATCACTCACAACATCGGCCGGAGTGATAGCGATTGGATTACGTCACCGGACATAAGGGTGGGCTGGCCATCCCTTGCCGACAACATCTGGCAGGTCTCCGGTTCATGACGAACCTTTACCTTGGAGGGACAATGGGAAGAAAGTTGCGTTTAGGGTAAGAGTAGGCTAGTTTTAAGTTAGTGTAGCTGTAGTATAGGGTCTAGATTAAGTGATAGATTAGTTTAGGTATAGTTTAGGTTAGTTAGGATTAGTTTCGCGATTCTTTCCCCTCCTCCCTCAGAGGTATTGGCACAGGTCCTTGAACTCTTTTCTTCTCTTCACTCTTCTTTTCTTTCCTATCTTTTTAAGTCCGTCCGAAGTCCAGTTAGAGTAGCTTTCTTTTTCTATTTTCTCTCTTTCTTTAATTTTTGGCATGGATAAAAGTTGTTGGGCAGGTGGTATGTGGTGAGGGGGCAAGAACACCCCCGTCCGACGAGCTCTAGCCGAGCAACCACAAGCATGCCACGCCCTCCTCGCCTATACCGAAGTTGCCCCTGTGGCTCGACCCTGGCTCACAACAGGACATCGCTAGATCGACTAAGAAAATGATGCTGATCAATAATATATATAGTTTGTCATACCTACAACGCCTCCTTATGTGCGTAACAAATGGAATGTCAAAGTGAATATACCCTCACCACAGTGTGGTACCGGGTATAAACACACCACACCGGCATTAGCACTTGCTTGTATAAAAGCAGTTTGTTCTCGGTAATGAGCTGTGAATGTCTATATTTGAGTTCGAGCTATTAGCGTTTCATTTTCACCTTTGCTTCGAGTGTTATTCCTAGGTATTTGGATTCGTTAGGATTCGAATTAGTTTTGTTATATGCAAAATGCCCGTGAGCATATAGTATAGTTTCATTAAGGGCGATTCGCCAATCCCTCGTTCATTCATTTACTCAATTTAGTGCGTTTTGCAGTTGTTTTTTCGACTGTTCGCCAAACGTAACAACGACAGTGTCACCTTCCATTGATATGTATCACGAGTATATAACAGATAGAGAAGTGGCCCAATAACGATTCCTTGTAGTAAAACGATCGAAAATTCTTGTAGCTCCGAGTACCTATTCGTTTCCATGTCTTACACCGAAATGTCTATTGCCGAGATATGATTTCAAAATATCACCCAGTGCGGCAGACAGGATCTTGAAAACGATTTTAAGGAGACACTTCATACACACTTTACTTTAAATGGCGCTTACCAGTCCATAGTGAACAACGGCCTCAACCAACAAGCCACTAGCAGCCTGTACAGATCGTAGTAGAAATTGACGAAAATCAACACTCCATCGATACAAACTGGACATGGAAATTACTGAGTGGGGAAGCGAGGAGTAACAACGATTCTCGCTAGCTGGGATTAATCCTGACAATTGCTGTTGGGAAATTTTGTCGAATTTCAGTCTATGAATTATTTTTTGATAGAATAACATTAACAACAACTCGTCACAGTCACTTTGGTAGGAATGATAGCTATTTCGAACTGCACCACTAATTCATCCTCAGACTCCTTTTAAGTGATTGACTGAATATAGTTTGAATTCTGACAGTCAATTCTCCGTATATAATCCACTTGGGAAAACATTTCTGTTTTTTCCCAGTCAGGAAATGAACTTGCATTTCGATTTTGTCAATTGACCAAGTAACTACCACTTGTGCCAATTGAGCGATGCGATGAGTACAAGCCTGCCAAAGTACCCAACTGTTGATTAGAATGGAGGAGAAGACCAACCTATGTTGTTGTTGTTGCTACGAGGTGTTTTTGTTTATTTTCGTTCTCTCGGGTTTTATTTGCCTCTTCCTCTCTACCTGAAAATCACCTGATAAATCTCTCGAAGGTGTTCATTAGCTTTCGAAAAAGTACGTGCTTCTGCACGATACAGCAGAATCGGTATGATTAAGGTCTTGTGCAAAATCGTCTAGGTTCTATGGGAGATGCCTTTTTAGCAGGATGCGCCGAAGTCGTTTGATGAGTTAATTGTAAAGCCTAGACAACATTTATAACTATACAAATACACATAACCTTACCCTATGTTGTGGTATCACAATGGACCTTACTTGGTCTAAGTGAATTACTCCGTATTAACGGATAATTGCCATCTAACCTAACCTAACCTACCCTATGTTAGCAAATTCGTTAACTACACACATCATCAAAGTTACATATATCTGTCCATTATGACGTTTTGCCCGTGTCGCCAATATTGAGAGTCCTTTCTCAATAACAGCATTTTACTTCGTTTTGTATTCTTAACAGACAGACCCGTCTTCAAAGCCTTTGTTTCAATACTTGCAAATGAAGTCAATAGCATCAGCTTATGCAAGTATACATAGTTGAACGGGCTTTTAAAAAAAATGGTAATTCTAAGGCCAACCTACTGAATCCGTAAGCGAGCAATACGGGTACATGTCATAACGGCTGGTGTCATAACGCCCTGGGGCGCTATGACACACATTTTTGTGTCATAAGGCCCTCGGGCGCTATGACACTTTTAAAAGTGTGACATTTTTAAAAGTGTCATATCGCCCGCCTGGCTTTAAGTCACTTTTTTGTGGGCTTTATGACACTATAAGAAGTGCATTAACGCCCCAAATGAAATAATACCCGAAACGTATAGGGGGCATGCTGCCCCCCTGCAACCCCTCTGCTTGGGTTTACTGTCAGATGAAGGTTTGGGGTGTTATTTCCGAGGGCGCTATGACACATTCAGAGTGGGCGATATGACACTTTTAAAAGTGCCATAGCGTACCTAGAGGGCCTTGTGACACAAAAATGTGTGTCATAGCGCACCCGAGCAATACGTCACTAAGTTATGCTGATTTTAAAAGCAAAACAAAAAGGCGACCTTGAAGTCGGCAAAGAAATGGTGTGTATCGATCCCTTAATTCCTATACTTTTTGTAAGATCTGGCTTCTGGCATAGTGTGAAGATTTGGTCGATGGTTGGGCCAAGAACCGCACTGATATGGGGTGATGTGATTTATCACGGAGATATTTTTTTGTCGGCTTATTCCTCTGTAAGCGCAGTTGAAAGTATCTCCTTTCTTGTGGATGGGACACGGGGTACTGAATCATCGGAGATACTTGCTTCCGACCAAATTTTGCAAATTTTTAGTTCGTTGACTTTGACATAAGATGTTACTCTTATGTCAAAGTCAACTGTCGCTGCTTTATAAACAACTCGACCATTAAAGGCGATCTGCTAAGCCTTGTTGGACTTAAGTTTAGATGTTGTTATCCTCATCTCGTTTTGGTCGGGTGGACGAAAATTTGGACTATCATCGTTTAAGTTGAAGGCATCATACTGCGACCCCACACGTGTGTTAATTTGCGGCGCCAAATTGCCAAAAAAAAACTTCATTATCCCGCATACTACCTTTTCGGCCCGAAATTAGGATTGAAACATTTAGTACCTACATTGCCATCGTGATAATTATATTGTTGGTACCTCTGCAGAGATTGAATTATTATTTGTCCAAAGTTCTCATTTCTCCTTGAAAATGGGTAAAATGTTGTCCTGTAACCGCACATTAATCCGATATACTCAACCCAAGGCTCTCTCCTGTCGGTCAATATAATTTGTACAAATATAATCTCCATATTTAATTTAAGTACTTTCCTCTTATCTATCTTCGGACATCTAAAGCCGTGAAAGTTGACATTTAGAGATTGCTCTGTAAATTTCCAGATAAGCTACGGATATATGGATGACCATCCGTGCACCTTTTTCTCCCCTTCAATCCTTTTCTGGTTAATGTTGATAGCATCGTGAAATTAGTGTCCGAGTTAAAAAAAAAAAAACTTCATTACTTAAACCCTTTTCCGCTGCATAAGTTCTTAGGGATGTGTGAAGTCAAGTTGTTATACGTATCTACCCGCTCCTTTCAAACATGGTAATAAATTCGTTTCATCGAAATGGAAATGTTCTCGCATAAATTTCTAAAAGAATATGAGACGTGCCATGAATGTTAGAGGTTGCCTGTTTGGGGTTTGTCCTTCAATTTAATTGAAATGATTTCCATTGGGGAACGAGCAACTAGAGGAAGGTTGCATCTCTATTTTGTAAAATTAGTCAGAGAATAAGGCAAAAATGAAAAAAAGTCTCATTGGGCAGTTAATTTCTATGGGCAAGGCAAAGTTGGCATTTGAAATTTTATTTACTCAAGCTATAGCCATTGAGTCGAGGGGGTGATTTCATTTTTGTTCATGCTTGGTATTTGAAGTTTAATTAAAAATTATCTAGATATATTTTGGTACTTTGATGTTTACGATATGCAAGTAGCCAACAATAAAATTTGGTTTTATTGCATGGGTGGTATGCGTATGAAATTTATTAAGGGTGTGTACGAGTATCTTGATGAGTTGTGTGTTTTTGTTTGGCCCTTTTCTTTATCTCTGGGTGGTGTATTCCTTTTTCCCTTTATTTAATTAGAAATGGGGAAATGTCAAATACAATGGCTATGGAGTTGATATTTCTGCAGGGGATGATTTTGGATCTGCTGCAGGCAATGGTTACCGTGGTTGCCACAATGCACTAGAAGGGGTGTTTGAAAGCCTTTACCACGAATAGGTTTTTACCATCAAAGGGTTTTGCCGTTTTGGGGAATTTAACATCTAACATCTAACAACAAAAAATAGATTTTCTATCAAATGCTTAAATCTTGAAGGGAACATGGTAAGGCAGCAGTCTATGCTTTAAACTTTATTAAAATGCCTGAGGACAAATTTTCCCAAATGATCCCAAGCAATATGAACCTTTTAGCATGGTTGCCTATAGACTAAACGATTTTTTGGTAATTACAGCGTTATTTTAACTCCTGATGCAGGACTTGTTTTTTCACGCTCGATAAAGAAATGTGAATGTGATTAGATATATCCACAGTTTGGTTGATTCATCTTTTGTAATGTAGGTGATACCGACTCAAAAATTTACCATTGACCAAGTATACCTAGCTACATGAGGCGCAGAGTTTCTATTAACCATTGGCTAGTACCTATTAGTTTAAATTTATTGGAAGTATTGCGGTTGTTAAGAATTTTATCAAACATGGGTCAGCCGGTATATCAATAATAAGATTAGGAAAAGCGACCTTCTGCTCCACGAAGAGCGATATCAGCAATGCGCAATGTTATCTAATCCCAGTTTCATTTACATGGCATACTATATACCTAAATTAAATTATGCTGTGGAAAATGTCGGTGGTCTACACGGGATTACCTGAAGCTGATGGACAGCATAACGTATAAGGAGAGCACCCAGTAGTATTATTACTGTCGATTTCAAAGCTTCAACTATGTATGTAGGGTCGTAGCCAACTACGAATACAAACGTTTAATCTCCATTCACAGCTTTCTCATCAACTTATATAAGTAAGTCTTGCGAACAAGGTTAAAGATATATATTGATCAAAACTGGAAAGGAGTCTCCCAGAGATGTTACTCTTATGTCAAACTAAGTTCTGTGCTTAGGATCAACTACCATGAGATTTCATTCAACAGGAATAGCCCACGGCAACGGGCACCCCCAACTAACAGGACCAAAGTGGAAAAACACAATTTTCGACAAAGAAATAAAGAAACGATGAAAACCAAATATACATTCAGGGGAGATTCGATCGCATGTATACAGCAGATCGAAAAACATCAGCTAAGAAGGGGTGAATATTATCACCGTTGGTACGACGTGGTCAAAAGACTCAGATATAATAGTACCTACTATACCAAATCGAGAAATAAATTGTAATTTGAAATTGAGAAGCTTTCTCAGGACAGCTAGTGTGATATTCATTCTCCAAGCGACAGAGGAAATAGAAACGACTGAAAGTCCGCAAGACAGGTATTAAAATCTCAACTTAAATCTAGAGACTTTTATATTTCCAAATGAATGAATGAATAAAACCACAAGAAAGCAGACTCTCTATTCTGATCCAAATATAGGGGCATCGTGTTCGAGTGCTGTAACAATTGAAAAACCTCGCAAAGTCGATAGTGACTTAACATAAATCTTTGATATTACATAAAGGTCAGTACTGTGAAGAGTCGGCAAAATTCCTTATAGATGGTATCATAAGCGGGGTTGACCTGCCAGATAGCCCTATACCCTATACCTATACACAGCTTTTGGTATTATGCGTACAAAAATTGAAAACTCTTTTCCCATTATTGTTCAAGGGCTGAATTGCTCCTTCACAAGATATGAGATACATTTCATGTTTGTATGCCCAAACATACACTCAGTTAAGGTCCTGTAAAGGTGTTTGAAGAGTGTTGAAATAGTGTAAACTAATTTAGAGTCAATGGTGGATGAGTTAAGGGTGTTAACAGCTGCTTTACTGTTCGTAAATATGTTAATGTGAGTGTCTTTAATGCCAGTATTGTAAATGTTTTTTGTGCATTATTGAATAGCAGTCCGTGGGTAGCAACTCTCACATCACTCTCTCAAGTCACTCTTGATATTATGAAACTCCTTAGAAAATCGTTCCTTGAAATATTGTCTTTGGGATGTATTTTTTGACTATGCAGATAGTTTCAAGTTCCATAAGTTTAGAGAATATCATCAGTATTTATCGGTAGTTACTCAGACTTGCGTTTTTAGCGAAGTACATTGGGTATAATGTAGCCACTTTATTGAAGTACATACCTAAAAATGACGGGTGTAAATCCCTAGCGTTGCTTTGAAAAGACCCAGACAAGTACGTCAAAGTACCATTTTCAGCTCTAAGGTGGCATTCTTTTACTAAGATGAGCATTATCATCATTCTGTCTGTAGATCCAGTATGTGATTTGAGAGATCCCTCAAGTACACCCAACGTCATGCCCAAAAGCGTCAGATGTCTTGGAGCTTTTGCCTTTTGTCTTCGGACTCATTTACTCCAAAATATTTGAATGCGTTGAAGTACTCAACGAACATTATCGTTAAGTGAAATTTGCCTAAGTTTGGGTTGGCCTTACTTGGGTTGATGGAAAGATTATTTTTTTGGAGCACTTGTCTAGGACTATCTGGAGTTAATTTTGAATACATCTTATTATCTAATCTATATGAAGGTAATGTTGGCAGGGTAGCCTTATCAATTTCAGGGAATGAATAACATTCGATTCGACAAACCATACAACAAGTCATATGGCTATATTATTATAATTGTGTAAAGTGCTGCAAGGGACGGGACAATACGAAGTAGTTTCGCAGCGGAGAACGTGACCGCAGGAAAGTGTCGGGTCAGCACTCAGCAAAGGTGGAAGATAGACTCTCATAAATAGAGCATTTACGACCCGAACCTTTATTTGAACTAAAATGGTCTCGAAAGAGTTAATGTGTTTATTCTCTACTATACAATTTCAATTATAAGATGTTGTGGCCGGACAAGTCATTAAGAGATTTGGGCGCATTTAAGTTCGTTAATCTTTTCAGATAAAACACCACAATCAACTTTATGTTAGACCCTATTTTAATGTGAAAGATTTAGTCGGTGCAATTAAAGCTGGTTTACAACAAATTTAAGTTTTACTATACATTTGCATTAAACTACACCTACCTACAAAGTGCTGAAAGAATGTCCCTAAATATATGTAGTTCCATTAAACTTCATACAGATACAACTATCTACATTTATATCGCTCCATCATTGTCCATGTCCAGATCCCACCAATTCTATACTCTAACCACACATACAAACGCGAGAGCATAGTACATTTATCTTAATATCCCACATATCTTCTAAAAAATCAATTTTAAATCCCTGTCAACCCTAAAAGCCTTGAAGTCGATTCTGTCCATTTTTATTTTTCGTAAAATACCATCCGTGAGAACACAGCTCGAACGAATCTCCCAACGACTTTGGGTAAAACTTTGGCCGATAGGACCATCAGCACCATCAGAACCATCCCTACCAATAGCAACCAACAGCACAACCATCGATTCATTCATTTATTTCGTTTCACAATCAAACGTTGTTCAAGAAATTAAGAAATCCGATTAAAACAAAGAAAGCATTTGGTTTTCAGTGGCAAACACATAACTATATTTATATGTATATGTATAGGGACAACGGATGGACCCGAATGAATGAATCACTCTCCAAAGGATCTGGGCGAAAAGATTTACCTTCGGCCACCATAAATAGGACCCCTCAAACTCAAACCCCTGCCTGTTTTCACAGATGACGATGGACAAACACATACCGGAAGGGGGGGAATATCTTTGGAAAAATTATGATGTGTTTTCTTTCGGTAGTTTTTCTTGTCGACCCAATGCTTGGGCTTCGGATTGGGATACAGAAGGATATATAAGGATTAGAAATGCACCAGTTATGTATCTACATCTATATTGGTAGGTAAGCGCGTCGAAGAAATGATTTACAGATTTTCTCCGATGAAGTTTAAGTGAGAAAATTTGCAGCAGGAAGTGGCAACATAATTTCCTTTTACTGTACAACACTCGATGCACACAGAAAATATTGCAAAAAATATATACACTCTGGTTCTGGCTGATAGGTACATGTGTATCGTGTATATGCTTTCGCAGTGTCCTGTATATTTTTGGCGCTGTGCTCCATTTTGATTTTCGGTAAATTTTTATAGATACATTTTCTGTTCGGTTCTCGGGTCGTGGTTAAAAATTGCACAATAAGCACTCGGAGCAAGCAGCTTGCTTTTATATTTTCCAATAAATTTTCTCCACCTAACCTTTCGTACGTGTGTGATGCAAAAGGATACGAAAGGATTCTCTGCGCTATGGTTTTATTGTTCCATCGGTTCTAACATGTATAGATATACGGATATATTATTTTGTTCTCCTTTCTTCTGCTGTAGCCTGTACATTGGATGCATTCGAATTTTTCCAATCCCATTTTATAAGCAGAAGGGGGCCCAGTGCCGGACCAGTTCCAAAGTATAGAAGAGTGGGCTATACATAGGTCGGTCGCTTAATGGTCGGCTTATGTTTATGTATGGGGTTGTATGGAAACTTTTAAGTTTGCGAAAAGAAAAACTGCTTTAATTTGTGCTCACATTTGGCGATTTTTATTCTTCGGAGCCATTTTCTCTTTTGAATTATCACCGCAAATGTGCAAAGCCATTAGTTCAAGCAACTGTGAAAACGTGAAATGATATAGGAGTCACTGAGCGAGTGGACGTAAGCATTTTTTTTGTTATACAAATGCATACGTGCATGCTGTGTGTTATGTAGTCTATAGAAGATTTATAATATTTCACAGGAAGTATTATTTATTGGTGAAGCAAATAATTGCAAACCTTAGTGATCAATTGGTTTGAAGAAAATATTTCGACATTAAATATGGAATTATGTTTGAATCGTGTAGAGCCAAGATCATATTATATAACACATCTATAGCTATAACTATCTCATGCAAATACAACTTATCCAAGAGAAAATTGCACTAACGGTCAACATATAGTATGTATCTAAAATTTGTACCCACAAGCCAAGGAGATTTTTACGAGTGTTTGGAGTTACCTTATAATAGTTAGTATAGTATAAAATACAACTAAAAAAACCATTTGAATGTCTTTATGATTATTAATTTCTAGAGTCGTCTTTGAAAGATCGACCAAACTATCAAAAAACTATGCGAACCATGCACTTTTAGGGCTGTTCTTCTACTACTGGCTATAGTAGCATAAGGGTAGTTCATTATTTGCTGTATGTCCTAAACTAATATTAAAAACAGGTACAATTTGTAAGTTTGTATGTAGATATGGTGTAGGTAATCTTTGAAACTGCTCATCTTATTTCGAAAATGGTTTTACCAATACTTAGATCGCATCTTCATTCAGGGTGGGCATAGGGCTTACTGTACTCGATATTTACGAGGAAAGAGAGTGGGAAAAAAATTGTTTTTATCTAAGTAAATCAATAAAGAAGAAGTGGGAATGGTTGAAAACTGGCCTTGACACCTCATATAGGTACATTACAGTTATTTAAAAAAAAAACTCAAATCTCGACATGTATGGAAGTTAGCATTAAAAATTGCCTGTTTGGAGCATTTTGAAAAATGTGGTGTACTGATCCAAGGGTCGTGCCACATGCCATATCAACAAGTTGTTATTTCTCCACACTCATGGGAGCATAAGATATTAAATTTTAAACATTCTTTTGCATTGTGCGAAGAACAGTGGGCCGGATTAGAAAACGGGGCACGGCACTTAATATACAACACAGGCCCCAAAAAAGGAAAGAACACCCCAAATTGTATTAAAAATCGTTGTTGTTGTTTCCTGTATAATTTTTTTTGGGGCCTTATTTCATTGGGGTCTTATTTCGCAGAGCCAGTTTGCAGAGTCTAGTGTCCACAGTACACATGTCTTGTCACCATATCTTGTTTGTTGATGTCTGGATGTAACTTTAGTCTTAGCACCCAAATAAACAACACCAATATGACAATGACAAGCAAAGCAATTACCCGTGTTATTTACCGCAAGTGATTTTGCTAATTGTCATACTCCCCGTGGTCAATTCTATAAAAACAGTCATCCTGCCAACCTATACATACCTATGCAACAGCTATTGCTATTGAAGTTAAAACGCGAAAATTAATCTCAACTGTTTTACTACCACACCAGCTCTATTCACCTGATGGAAAACTTTTAGTTAGCCAATAACTTGAAACTATAAACGACCATTTCAAGTTTTTGACACGGAATTAGACTAAATCCTATTTCGTGCGCACTCGTTCCGTCGTCATTTGTCATGAGCCACGACTACACTCATATTATATCCACTCGCCGTTGTTCTATGCGGACTGTGCAAAAAGAGCAGCACGAAGATGTATACTATATAACAAACCCGTAACTTGGAGAGAGAGAAAACAATTGTCCTTTTATATTAATTAGACAAAAGTTGAAATTATTTTGCGCCCCCACCAAGGTCCTGGCATTTGTCGCGGTAAAGTCAACCAAATCAACGCGAGAATCTGGTGTATGTAAGGATTGTCTTGCGCTTCTGGCGTAAAACTTTTGTGTTTGGGTATAAACTTTTGGTACACACTTGATCTATTGTGTAGACTGGATAGTTCTATGAAGACGTTTAGTCCCAGAGACTTTTGAACAAGTGAAACTTGTGAATTGATTAACCAAATTCGGTGCGGTTTGGGTCTAATGAATTGGTAGCAATCTCAGTGCATAGCATATGCACGTTTAAAGGATGTAAGTGTTGGATTGTTTATACAGCCGCGTTTGTGCCATTTCATCGGCACACCACCTATACCACTTGGTTACCACACCATTTCGCTGCGGGCCTTGTCTTAAAAATGTTAGGAATATTATTTGAATAGTTAAAAAAAACATATAATTCGCTGTTAAAATGGTACAGTTTTTATACATATCGGTCAATTCGGAACTTAGTTGTCCTTCGTGTAAGGGCTGTAAGGCGGCGCCACTACGAACATTTCCTTAACCCTGAAATTCAGTCCGGAAAAGTTCTTTGGCAAAAACTGCGTAAGCTAGGCAATGGGAAACAGCGTTCAGGTGCAAATGATGATGTAGACTGTAATGTTCTCAATTCGGAGTTCGTGTCGGCCTCTGTGCCGTCAACTCCATATCTTGACCAGCGTTGCCACTAAAATTTAAAGCAAATGTAGTACGTTAGCCAACAAAGTGTAGCATTTTTAAACAAAATGTAGTACCATATGTTTTTTTAACTTTTTTTATTGATTGATTGTGAAGCTTTAATAGAGCTTAGTACCTATACTTATTGGCAAGAGTTTGCATGCAGCCGATGAACATAAATGTAGGTTGTGGCTACTGCATCCTTTTGAAAATAGATTTGGGCAGATATTGGACAGTTCCTCACTCACTCCGCTAAGGGGTCCCCGCATTACTATGGCATTATCAGAGCAAAAACGAATTGCATTTAAAATATCGATATTTATGTCTTTGCATTCACGCAGAATTGATTGAAAAATTTCTTCGGAATTGCTTTCCTTAAGCTGTTGAAATGCAATACATCTATCTTTTACAGCACACTCATCAAAGTATCTAGTTAGTATCACTAGGCAGATTTCGGCTGACACATCAGTAATCTCAGAAACTTATTTTACTAGTTGTTTGGCCTTATGTAATTTAGCAAACGCACCAGTTTAAGTTTTGAAAAGGGAAATTGGTTTTGTTCGACAACATTTCAGACTTCGACCGAACTCACTGTCATTGCACACATTCTTTATTAATGCCGGATTAAATTAATTTGCCTCTTAATATGGCAGAGTTGATACAGTACTACATTACGCAAACAATTTCAGAACGCAGAACAGTATAATCCTGTTTTTATTTGTTATGTTTCTAAAAATTCGGAATCCGAATCCGTTCAAAAACCGATCCGTATTTGTAATTGCTTGCAGGTGCAGCCCAAGAAAAACAATCAACAATAATAACAAACATATTTTAATTGACGATCAGCTGTCTGAAATCTGCTGATAGACAGAGACAAACACTTGAAACACAGCTGAAGAATTACATTTACTTTAGAATGATGCAAAGTTTCTAAGTATTTCTAAGTACATATTATATCTATTTATTTAGTTATAAAAGCAAAAGTGGGAAAAATTACAAAAGAAAAGTTTTTCGTAAAAAAGTAAAATGGTTAGGCGGAGCTTAAGAAATGTAGTACTTTAGGGTAACGATGTAGTATGTAGTACAGCGTTGAAAAATCAAGCAAATATGTAGCACAGTACTACATATGTAGTACAAGTGGTAACGCTGATCTTGCCTCCGCACAGTTTACAAATCTGTCTAGCGCACGATGACAATACAGAACATTTCTGCTTTAATCGCCTAACGGATGAAAATGTAGTTGAGGCCGTGCTATCGGTTAAATCTGACGCGAAAGTTTTGGATGAAATAAATCCTAAATTTTTAAAACTCCTACTTCCTTTCATTCTCAAATACATAACACATATATTTAATCACATACTTACCACTTGTGAATACCCCCTTTCGTGGAAAAAAGCTAAGATATTACCGATACCAATGTCGCAAAGCCGGACTAACACTGAGTATAGACCAATCGCAATCTTACCATTTTTATCCAAAGTATTCGAGAAAACCACGCTAAAGCAGATCCAAGCGCACCTAAGCGCCAAGACCCTTTTGACTTCCGCTCAATCCGGATTTCGCGCGAAGAGGAGTTGCAAAACTGCACTCTTACTTGTTGTCGACGACATCCGCAATGGCCTGGATAATAACTGTCCCACGTTCCTGACGTTGGTGGACATCTCGAAAGCGTTTGACACGGTGGACCACTCCCTCCTTTGTAGGAAGTTACGGTATGAATTTAGATTTTCGTCTCTGGCAGTCAAACTCTTGCACTCATACCTCACGGGCCGGCAGCAATGTGTGGCAGTGGGAAGCCAAATGTCTTTGTTTCTTAGAGTTTCCGCGGGAGTTCCGCAGGGTTCGATTCTAGGGCCCATATTATTTTCACTTTATGTTAACGAACTCCCACAGCTTGTTAAACATTGTACTGCCCATATGTTTGCTGACGACGTCCAACTATACTTGCGCTGCCCGCTGGATATGATTAGTAATGCGGTTGAACTGATGAACGAGGATCTAGAGATCATACAACAGTGGGCCCTTAAACACGATTTATCACTGAATCCAGCGAAGTCTAAGACACTCTGTATTAATAAGCAGTCTCTAGATACTACCACATTTCCCCCGATTAAATTAGGACAGTCATCCATTGAATACGTCACGAAGTCTCGAAATCTTGGTATAGTTTTCAATGATACTCTTACCTGGACAGATCATGCTGCAACTATTATCGCGAAAGTATATAATAGTCTCCGATTGCTACGGGCAACGCAAAACTCTTTGCCGGTCAAAACTAAGATGCTACTTGTTAAGTCCTTTTTATTACCTATATTGCTATATAGTTGTGAAGTATTCTGCTATGTTGACTATAGCACTAGGCATAAACTAAACGTCATCTATAACAATTTAGCAAGATATGTTTTTAATAAACGGTATTTCGACCACATATCAAGTTACTCTCTGCAAATAATGGGCATCAGCTTCGATAGCCTCATTAAGTTCAGAACGCTAATCCTCTTTCATGATGTTATACAGACCCAACAGCCTGAGTATTTGTACAGCAGATTAAATTTTCCTAGTTCACAAAGAACAGCCGTCATGATTCGTCCCAGATTCTATTGCTTGCAATCTGAGCGCTCATTCTTCGTCCACTCTTCTATGGAACTCATTACCCATTACACTAAGGAGAACCACAAACACAACCACATTTAAAACCCACCTTTTCAAACACTTGGCCAGTGATACATAAATATAAATCTAGGTGTTTGCCAAATATTATAATTGTTATTGTCTTTGTTATAAATTCTCTTATGTAAGTTTCCAATTAAATTACATGTAGTCTGTCCTCATCTTTCTAATGTTAAATTTGCTTTTGAACTCTAAATCTTGTAAAGCCTTCACAAACTATAAGATGTAATCTTACTGTGAACCTATTCTTTGAAATAATAAATGTAAATGTAAATATGCAGTTGTTCGGTCTCGGTTTTACACTTTTACAGCGCTGACCTGTCAAAGAGTTGGTCACGTTAGGTATACTCCCTACCAAATCATGTCCTCCAGCTTTGAAAAGTTCAGCGACTATGCAGTCATCACCCGCAGCTTTATTGGATTTGAGTATGGCACCCTCACCTCCTTTTTATACCCTCCACAGGAAGGTATATTCACTTTGCCATTACATTTGTAACGCCAAGAAGGAGTCACCGGAGACCCCATAAAGTATATATATTCTGAATCAGGATCACATTCTGAATCGATTTAGCCATGTCCGTCTGTCTGTCCGTCTGTCCGTCTGTCCGTCTGTCCGTCTGTCCGTCTGTCCGTCTGTTGAAAACACGATAGCGTCCAAACGAACCGACCTAGGCGAATGAAATTTTGTTAGAGGACTTCTTTTTACCGTCGTTAGGTTGGTATTGAAAATGGGCTATATCGGTCAAGTAGTTCTGGTACCTCCCATACAAAACCACTATTAGACCCATGTGTCTCTCTGTCTGTTGAAATCACGATAGCGTCCAAACGAATCGATCAAGGCGAATGAAATTTTGTGAGAGGACTTCTTTTTACCGTCGTCAGGTTGGTATTGAAAATGGGCTATGTCGGTTAAGTAGTTCTGGTACCTCCCATACAAAACCACTATTAGATCCATGTGTCTCTCTGTCTGTTGAAATCACGATAGCGTCCAAACGAATCGATATAGGCGAATGAAATTTTGTGAGAGGACTTCTTTTTACCGTCGTCAGGTTGGTATTGAAAATTGTCTATGTCGGTCAAGTAGTTCTGGTACCTCCTATACCAAACCAATATGGCATGGCGAACATTTTGCATGACTTTTATGCAGTGGAGGGTATCAAAGCATCGGCCAGGCCGATGATAACACTTTTACTTGTTGCCAGGTTAAGTGGATTTTTATCTTTTATCATCAATGTTAAATGGCTTATACTGACTGACAGCGGGATCATCATCATAGCCGTTTAACAGTTTGCAGATGTGGTCCTTCCAAATTCTCAGCAGCGACTGTGACTTTTCTACGATGTCTTTGTAAGTTTCGGTATAATAACCTTTATGACAAACCAGTCCTAACTAATAAGAGCTCTTTATCTAGATAACTGATGAAAGTACCCTTTTGGTAAATACAACTAAAGACTGCAGTGTTTCTAAACACCATGCAGAATCCTATTATGGGTCTTAATAATTTGGGCATAACATCCTTAAGAAAAAATAAACAAAATGTTCAAAGGAATTCCTAAATGATTTAAGGTTATATTCTACTTGACCTATTTTAATTATAAACAGAGTATTCTTCATCATATCTTGATCCAAAGAATTCCAAGAAATCCAAACCCTCCATTTCAAAATCACATTGAGCATGTCAATTTTTATTTGAAATCAAATTTGTTAAAGTACCCTCACGGCTTACCATAAACATTTTAACACCAATCCACACCCACTATTTCCGAGAACGAAAACATCATAAGTATAAAATGTTTCAACATTAATATCCTTCAAACAATTGACCCTAATATAGCTTGCGTGTGTCTCAATGGAAAGCATTCACAACAAACACTTAACGCCTCTGCCAATAATCATTCGACTTATTACCCTGCTATCTGAGTTTCTTGAAAAACAATTTGTTTCCACTTCCGAATCGCCTTTAATTTTCTGTGAATTTTAATCACCCGAAAAAAAGGACGAACAAAAAAAAACATCCTGTGGACTTAGCCTACCTTTCGAGTCAGGTAGGTATATAATATGTATACCGGCTGCGTCACGCAACCATTTTCTCTTCCGATTATTACGAATCAGAGGAGCACTGTTCAAATTTGTTGTATTTCCATTGAACCGTTGCGTTTCACGTTTGCCCCAGTAATAAAGATAACAAAAAAAAAAAAAAAAACTGTGGCCACCCTGGAACAACTTGGTTTGTGTTTTTTTTTATGCTTTATTTCCTTTGTCCTGGCGCGATTCATAGGCGTTTCCTAATTTAATTGGTCATTTAATTTTGGTTTTGTAATAGCCACTGCCCGGGGAAATACCGCACTTGAGATATGGAATAGAACATTAGGCAAAGGGACACGAAAAGGGGTTAGTAGCGAGGCGAATCTACTTCAAGGGTGCCACAAAGTTAATTGGAAGAAAGATATATTTGCGGACAGGCGGACAAATAAAAATGTGGCCCGGCAATCGATGTTTATGCGGCGATGTCCGTAGCGTAAGATGGTTGGTTAGGGTTATTAATCTGTTTTTATTGAGGTGCCTAACACAATTCAATCTTTATGATGCGCTGAAAGTGTGTCAACTATACAAGATTGTTTATGACAGCGAGTTGATAGTGGTTTCATGGTTACTTTTAATTACCGCCTATTGGTGGCATAAACGTCGATTCTTTTTTTAGAGAATGAGAAGAAGAAATTTTGCAGTAAATTTTCATTTGATACGTTACCATATTTTCATGGTTTATTTTATGCCTAATACTTTTATTATTATAAGTAGGCCATTTGGATTATCTGCACGCGTCTTATGGTTAACTCTTTTATGGAGGTAAATGGTTCTAGAGGACGCGCGAGGGATCTGTAAGGTCATTCTGCAGAAACTGACGACTTTGGTGTATGCCTGAGAAATACATGAGTTTTATCCAAGACCTGCACTGCAGTGATGTTATTTTTCGTCTTTAGTTGATGTCCGCTTCCTAAAACCGATGCCACTTAAGAGGCTCTATTACAAAAGAATGTTTCTATTATGTTGGCGTATCTCAAATGGTCTCTTTTCAAGAATCAAAACGTCGCTTAGCTCATTCATTCAAAATGTCACATAGAAACTAGAGGCTGGCATTCGAAGGTGTCTTCTGACTCGAACATTTTGTGCATTCGCTTAATGTGTGCGAGCCAATATTGCCGAAGTATTTTAAAGTTAAAGAAAGTGAAAGCCAATAGAGTCAGTTGTTTTATCTTCTGGCCAGGACAAACAATTCATCAATTAATTATTCTTTCCAAGGAGGCCAATATGGGTGTATTCTTTAGTGTTAGCATCGACCATGAAAGTAATATGTGAAATGTAGCAGCAAAAATTATAACCAGCGCCAACTATAAGCTCCTGTTCATTCATTCATTCATTTTCTATGACCCTCTTATTCAAGTGGATAGCGGCCGCGGGTATAGGACATACGTTTAACATGACCAAATCATGGACCGCTTCGTCCCGAGAAGTAGAGCTGCTTCACATTGAGTTCCTCACGTTCACACCAGCAATACAACAAAGGAATCTCATTTACGCAGTTTGTATCCGCGATCATATTCTTTCCGTCACCTCATGACCAAATGTAAGAGTTGGAAGTGTGAAGTTCAGTCTCAAAGGACCCAATGACCAAGTAATCAGCGAAGAGCAAATGACTTATCCTCAGATCTCCGAATTCGAAATGTTCTTTAGTTATAGCTAATTAGTTTTTTTCAGAAAAAATTCAGCTACCTATACAGTTTCACTTCAAATTTTTGAGAGAAAGATTCTTCGGACGATATTCGGTTCTGTTTGTATCGATGGAGTGTGGAAGATTGAACGACGAGTTCTATGGGATATACCTACAGCGACGTTGACCTGGTCAAACAGCTGAAGTGGGCCATTTAGTGGTTTCTTTTTAAATCATAGGTTATTTTGACACTGGCAGCTGTTTCCTGCTCGAAATCTGGACAGAAAGGCAGTATCATATAGCAATGAGTTGCTTTACGCTTAAACAACTTTGGGAAATATTGAAACATATTTCCAAAGTGACTGCTGTGTAGCCCAAACAGTGCGTTTTTTGAAAAGAAGTTTTAGCCAAAATAAAGATCCCCATCGCGCCTGCTATACGCAGCCATCAATGCCGCTTGGAGCGACATTTCCTAGAGCTACCTAGAATCTCTGATGTATAACTCACTTCCAAACGGTATTTATGAAGTTATTTCCAACAAATGCGGCTGCACCCATTAGTAACTAAGTTTAACAAGATAAAAAGAAGAGAATTTGAACTGAATTTTGCAACGTTTTATTATTGATCCTTGCTTCCAGTTACTGTCCCTATTCAAGTGCGGCAAGAGAAAAATGCATTTTTTAAGACTACATTTAAAAATCATTTGTTTAAAAATAACGGAAAGATTTTGGTGCTTAATTTTGTTTTCCCTTCATACAAAATTGAAATCAAAACATTAAAAAAAAATATGTTTATTTAAATATTATGTTGTTTTATTGAAAATCCGCAAAAGAGAAACAAGAAATCTTGTCCCTATTCAAGTGCATGGGAGTGTAATAGCCTGACCTACTCTAGCACACTTTAAGATCTCAGCTGTTACTGAGCGTATTCAATTTTCTTCACCACTGCATTTGTGGCCGCCATTGGTTTCCCTAAAATGCACAGACCGACCAAAAAGATGGACCGTGTTCCAGATAATTAATTTCCAACAAAGATGGTTTTACTTATAGCGCAGTCGAGTCCACTTTGGCGGTTGGACTTCTTGATCCGGGCTGCTACTACTGCAGCAGCCTCTTCGCTCCCTGAATAATTATATAGGAGAATGTTTTAATTCCAGCTGGAGCTGGATGAGTGTATGCTTCGTTCGTTTCATTCGCTCCGTCTCATTTTGTACGTTTTCTTTAATTTTTTATTCAAAATCACGTTTCCATGTCGACAGCTTCAACTTTTTATTCGCATTCGCGTTACGAATATACAGTCGGGCACAACAAAACCACCAAAAGAAACTAGGATCAAAGTAAAGAAAGGAATAACCGAACCAAAAACAACAAATTTATAAATAAGTAAAAAAAAAAAATTAGACTCTCGAAGGACGATGGTAGATGAGCTCCCCAACCGACCGGCCAACTCCTGTGCTCTATCTAACAACTTTTTCGTGTTTGTTATGCTGGAGATAGTAAAAAAACGGAGATGGAAAAAAATCGCGGTATATTCGTCGAATCCTAAACCAACACGGATAACATAGTACACACAGGCACAAACACCCACCGTATATGTGCAGAAGTGATAAGGCAATTACAATTTAATGACACCAGTGTTTCATGTGACCACCAGAGGACTGTGGATTTTTTGCACCGCTTCCCCTTAACAGTACGTTTTTCCTCTTTTTTTCGTTTAACGGATCAGAGCAGTAAGTGGCTCAGGACACGTTTTTTTTGGATTGTTCGTGTTGCTCCCTTTTTGGTAAAATTACTACTAGTTCCAGGAAGCTGGACAGATGAATATTCCGAGTTCTGGTTATTTAATGAAAAATAAATTTCATCAACGGGGCTCCGCATAAACACTCAACCGAGAGAGAGAAGAGTCCTTGTGCCGTCTGCCATGTCACCATCAGGCGAGATGTGTGATGTGTACGCGCGGTCTCTTATCTTGTTTGCTCATATACACGGAATGGTGGAGTTGACCACTGTAGTTGCCGCCACGGCCATCACCACCGCAACCGCCGCTTGCCATTCGTGCCACCAACCACCACCCACTATACATATACCTACCACTTTTTGTTGGTTAGGCGGGTGTTTTCCTGTGGCATTTCAAGTAACACACTCTAGCTTTAGCAGGCAGGCAGTTGCCTGTCTGATATGGGTGCTATCACAATCGAATAACAGACGACGAGAAGAGGGCACAAACAAAATGCAAAAAAAAAAAAAAAAACAACAACAACCAGACCAACAGCGGAATACAGAGTCCAACCATGAAAATCAAGGCACTTCATCGTGTGATGAGTTCCGGCCAAACGAAAGATGAACAACACAAGATAACAGTGCTGTAATTAAAAAGGAGCAAAAACGGAGTAGGTAAAGCAGCAGCGGTGGACGAGGAGAAAGAAGAACGCCGACATTATGCGCCAGACATGGAATGCAGAACTAGAAAAGTTCAGAGTATTAAATGAAGCAGCTCTGGCCATGGCATATATCACAGATACAGACTACAGAGTGACTATCTGTATCTGTATCCTTGAGTGAGAGTTATAAGCGCGGTAGCATGTGGAATGTAATTTGCACCTATTCTCGTTCTGCAGATGTCTGCCCTCAATATCGTTATACGACGAGTCGACTTCTCACGGGCTGATATCACAATGGCAATGGCAGTCACTTGCTGTTCCTATCGCCACGCTACCGAGTTTTTATTATTTTTATTTTTAGTCTGGCTTTTTTTTTTGTCGTCCGTATGCAGAAGAAAAAAAAATTGACAAAGCTTAACATCTAACACCTCATGTTGGTTTTCAGTTTTTCTTTTTTTTGTCCAAGATTCTTTTAGTTTTAATTTTATTTGATACGTGCTTGTTGGTTGTTTTTAAATGAAAAAAAAAAACCTTAAAACCCATATACGAGTAGACGCACTAGAGTTACATTTTAGAACTATAAACCTTTTTCATGTTATGTGGAAAGATACATTAATCTAAATACAGGTTGGACCAAAATGTACGACCCCATCGGAAAGTGTAATCGATTTTGCAAAAGGCGTCGAATGTTAATTCTGTTTTGACATTTGTGAAGCAAACAGAATTATTAGAATTTATCTAATTGATTAAGCAAGGGACCGTTGCGTTATGCTCTTGAAGAACGCGGACTAATCGTCACGATCGTGTTTCATGATCAATATTGATATCGTACTTAAGCTTGTGATATGTGCTTTTTCTGATGCCGAGTTTTTGCTCGCCGGATCCAGGATTTGCCCAAAAGAAACAACAAATTTTGGTTATCAGGTACTCTTCATTGAAGTATGGACAGCCAAAAGTGCTGACACTGCTGATTCAAGGCCAGCTTCCCCCAAAGGAAACTTAGCCACCAAAAATATAGAACACTGACCGAAGTCAATTTCTATACGGGAAACGGGAGCCTTATCTGGTACACGAGATTGGTGAGATCAGCAAGTAGATAAGTCTCCCCGAATGGCAATTTCATTCGGGTACTCATGCAATTCTGTCCACTTAGTCAGTGTGACTTATAAGTGACGAATGAAAATCTCTTGTCACATAAAAGTGTGACGAACGGGGACGTTTCGTTGCAAGCTATCTGTACTGGCCCGCAAGATCACCCTCGAAATCTCCCTATGGGTTTTTGAAGTGAAACTTCTTTAGCGAGGTGTAAATCCGAACATATTAAGAGTTTAATCAAAGTGAAACGGAAATAAAAGTGAAACACTTTTTTTATTCCTAAACGGTTGAACCGATTTTGATGCAATTGTTTGTGTGTGGCTGAGTGTGTTCCTGGATTGCTTAGATTCACAATTTAACTCGATAGGTGGCGTTGCGATCGGTTTTGAGGAATTTAATTTTTTCCCTCTTAAACGGCTCAACCGAAGTGAATTAAAATTGAGTAATTTGAAGGAAGTTTCACTTCAGTAGTGTGCTTATGTAGGTGAGGCACATAGAAATTGTTTTTAAAACCATGGATTTATGTGAGCAGCCACAAATCATGGCAACTTTGAAGGGAATATTTGTTAAGAAATGAAGAATCTGTCGCCCGATGTTCTGAAGAAAACCACAGAAAATGGCATAAAAAGAAACCCAAACCATAATAGTGATCGAAAACTTGCTGCTGTCCTGATCTACTTCCACGAATATCATGAGGAAAGCTACTACTGAGAAAGATATCGACACATATATTTTGACTTCATTTCGTTTAACTTGTCATTGCATTCTGAAATCTTAATAAATACAAAAAAGCTTGAAACAGTTTTTAGGCAATGCTCCCCCGCGTGTTTTAACGTGTCGCTCAGCTTTCTACTCCATTCAGAACTTGAGCTACATTAAATACAAATCCGATTTTATTTGACGGAAAATGAAATTTTCAATAACTATTGTTCCAGGTTGCTGGTGACGGGCGCCCTTCAGCCAGTACTGATTTAGAATGGATATATGAGATACAAAGAATAAAAAATACATTATGTCCTTCTTAACTGAATTTGATCAGATCTTTTCCTATGAAGTGTCCAAATAAATGAAATCGTACAAAATTTACAACAAATCTTCATTCTCTATGCATTTTGTGAGTTTTATTTAGCCAACAGTTTTACGCGTGCACAATGAGCTACGCTTGCATCCAGGTATGGTGTCGCTTCAAACGTATATGCGCTTCCATAATGAAGTTTACCGAATGCATACACGAGATGGAATTAATGTACGCGTCAGTGACCAGGATGAGGGTTCCGATAAGTGTGTTTATAGCTAATGTTTGTGATATCCTGGCACTAATTTTAGCATATCCTCGAGTTGAAAGATATAGATATGCGCAGGAATTGCCAACCACCTTATTCAGCAATCGTCCATTTTTCCTATTTACATACTCATATGTAGGCAAATATATAAGAGTGTGCCCACACCCAACACCCTATAGACCCTACTCACTGCTATGGGGTACACAACAACACGGGTTTGGAGTTCATAACATACAACACAGGATCTCATCAGGCAATGGGTAAAGTTGGTCAGGATGGAACCGTTGTCCGTCAAAGTGCTGGGTACTGCTAGACGGATGATTGGATACGAGAAAGGAAGTTTATTTATGCAAATACCAAGAGTATGGATGGTCCGGGCGTATAACGACACCGAGGACGACACGACGACGACGTCAGTCACATTTGTTGGGTTTTCTGTGCAAAAATGTTGAACGAAAAATTTCAACAAGCGACTTCCGGACCCAATATCGCGTTTCGTTCGCTCCAGCCATCCCGCAGCTCTTTGCTGGCTATCCCCAGTCGGTGGAGGAATGCGTGTATTTGCTTATCGCACATATACTTCTGACGTTTGTACAATGTATACCTACGCTGTGTTTGACGAGCGGAGAATACGACGACGATGGAGACCAGAAAGGACTACTACATAATGGTGTGGGGAGTTAATGTACAAAGGACGTGGTCACATTAGACATATTTGTATATCTTGATTAATTAGAACGCATTATGCGACCGCTTTAAAATAATTTCTCCAGCACGCACGCAAAATCATGTGTGCGTCGTCGTCGGCCGGCCGGGAAGAGCTCGATTTGCGAGAGGGATGCTATATGCTGTGTGTACTGTGTATATCCTTAAAATGTCGACTTGACAAAGTTGAATGCCGCTCTCGGCTATATGGAGGAAATAAAACCGACTTTGCGACGTCAGAACATTAAGGGTTTGTCATACTGTATGTATAAGTCTATCGCATAGTGGAGTGTGTCGGGTGGAAGTAGCTATACTGTTCCTTTTTTGCCTCATTCAGTTGAAAGTGGTGTATTCATGGAAGATAGTCGTAAAACATTGACTGGGGACAAGTTATAAATTTTAAAATTTTTTTTCACAGTGGCATACCGTAAATCAGGGGCTTAATCCATCCACCCTTATACCCTATGCGGTGTTCCCTGCGCCGAAGGGTAGTAGCTCTGTGCGGCTCTGTGTGTTTGCTTTTTGTCTTACACACTGAATCGAGTTAATGCCATTGGATTGGGAGTGATACAGAATGATACCGAGGGACCGAGGAAGGGTGGTGTGTCATGGGGAGGTGCCCCCAGCAATATCTCATTATGATGTAAATGGTATTTGCGAATGTACTTAACACAGTTTTCATTAAAAAGCAGAACCAGGACTTTGTCTTTTTGGGGCGAGGGCAGCAGCAAGAGTTGTGGGGTTAACAAATTGTAAGTTTTTCCTCTTCCATGTCGGCATCGGGGTTTGGGGCTTGGAAATTACCCGGGCAGACAAGTGTATTTGGATAATCTTCATTGAGGATCCAATGTCTATTTGCAGTATCGATTTTGTTTTGTTGACTCAATAGCGTTCAGTAGGTATTTGTCTATTTTTTTTTGCAGACTGTCGAATGAGAATGTAGGCAATAGGTTAATTCAAATTATAAAGACTTTGGTCGGTAGTTGGAAAGATGAATGGTAATCGCATTGGCAAGATGTCAATCCGTTTGCATCCAACGAAACGTGTACTTCGCCCTCATGGGAATCTATCCAGTGAGGACTTCTGTGGTTATAACAATCTGACTTCTAAGTATGTAGGCCCAGGCCGTTCTTGTATAGCAAAAGTTTGCCATGAATATCTTGCCTTCCATGTAAGTACATTCAATTTTGATTAGATTTGCTTATAATACAAGATAGCGCAAAATTAATCGGAAGATGTTATAATTTTTGCAAATGGCGTCGTACGTCAATCATATTTGACATTTGTCAATCATATTAGACAGCTGCAGTGTACAAACACTATAAGAAGTGCATTAACGCCCCAAATGAAATAATACCCGAAACGTATGGGGGGCATGCTGCCCCCCTGCTTGGGTTTACTGTCAGATGAAGGTTTCGGGAGTTAGCGCCCAGGGCGTTATGACATGCATCCATACGGCCTATTTCTCCATTCTCACCCGCAGGCGTCTAGCAATTGTGACATCTTATGAAGCTTTGGTGGTAGCTTGATAATCCAAGAGAAATTTAATTGAAAATATAATATTAATGGGTATATACCTAACCAAGATAAGATTAAGGGCTTATATAGGTTGTTTTGAAAGCAGTATCGCAGTGGTCTAGTAAAGATTTTGGACACGCTTCTATATACTGAAACCGTTTCTGGAAACACAGACTACACTACTCCCAAGTTAAACTTTGACAAAAACAGCAAGTCTTTTCTTGAGGACAAGTCGGTTTACTTTTATACCGACGGACAACTGACGAAGGGGTGGGTGGTGGTGTTTTCTCTGATAGACTCAATCTCAGTCTCTCCTTCCGTCTTCCTGATCATTGTAGCATGTTCCAGACCAATCGCTACATGTAAACATAGATTAAAGCTAGACGCCTTTGAGAAAACAAATCTTATATTGACAAACGGTACAACATGTCTAGCGACAAAGCAGATTTGGCCAAAGCTGGATCTGAAACGCTCTAAGTGTTTGATTTCTCTAGAAAGTCGTCATATTAGCGCTATGATAGGTGTCATCACTGGACACTATCTGCTAGGTAGGCACGCAACCAGACTTGGTGCTCGCTCAAATGATTTTTGTAAAAACTATAGAGATGAGGAGGAGGAGGAAACTGTCCACCACCTTTTCAGCTGATGCCCTGCTCTTTTTCGGAATAGGAAAATCCACTTAGGAGCTTTCTTCTTCAACGGCCCTGGAGACCTCATCACAAATGCTATCAGGACAGGAGTTTATTAAGCTTCATTAAAAGCTCAAAATGGTTCTAACAATTAGGGAGTAATATATGATCCGGATGGTATCACAGTGGACCTAACATTAGTCTAAGTGTGCTGGCGTATGCTGGCAGCCTCTTCAACCTAACCTAACTTAGGTTGTAAGCGTATTGACTTCATGCACAATTATTGTTTTTGTATTTTTTTTAATTGATATATAAAGTTAGGAGTGACTGTGTAGGTCAACCTAAAATTTTCTTTTAAACAAAAATTATCTTAAAATAAATAGCCCAACGATAAAATAAATATGCAAACGAATATATAAATCTGTGGCACTCACTTATTGATTTTTCAAACTTCTGTGAGCACTGACAGCGAAACCTGCAATTTAAACTTGTATCCGGAACTAGCAATTGAAAACAAGTATGTATAAATAATAATTTCTTTGTTCCAAGCCCTTTATGGCATCGCCTATACTTAAAAAACAAAAGAAAGGGAAGCATTTGTTTTGAATATAAATATTTCACTCCATCTGCCACTAAATTTACATCCATAAACCAATACACACTATCAGATCCACTTGAATAGCATACGTTTTTGGGGCTTTATATTATTTTCTTTCACCCAGTGTCATCCATTTAAGGGTAATCCTTGCTGCCAAAAAAGCGATGTGTTCGTTGCAGTTCAGCTCCATAAAGTTCTTCTTGCTATAAACCGTTCAAGTCCTTTCACTTAACTATCCCTTACACAGCTGGAAGGGATGTAAGGAAGCGAATATATATTATTTTCTTCGTACACACGACGTCGTCGTCGAGTATAGACCAAGAAATATACATAAAAAAAAAATTGAAAACCACCACGAAAATTGAATTGCATCCAAAAATCTATTCAAAGGCTTTGACTGACGGCATTGTACGATGCCAAGAAACTTGAAAGCCCCAAAAAATCCCCAAAAGCCCTTCGCTGAATACTAGCGCATTAAACCTAATCAATTTGAATATACGAGTATATGCACCCGAGAAAAATATTGAGAAGTTGCTTTATCATCGGATGAGTTGAGTAGGGATCTGGTCAAATGCAAAGACCAAAGCAATTTGCTTCTATGCTAAAAAAGGAGACTCTCGTCTCAAACTGTGCTCATGAAAAAGTTGATACAAACTGATCGATACACAAAACGATTTCTTTTCTAACTTTAGATGCAGTAATTTAAGATGTAAAACAATACCTCATGGTATAGGTATTACCTTACTTATGGGACTCTTGTTTGATAAAGGCAACCAGACTACAAAGAACAACCTGAACTACCATCACTGGTGCTGTAACACCCTCATCTGCACTTGAGGCGTTCGTGTATCTATTACCACGGATCTTACAAATAAAACTAAAACAGTGCGCTTCTCAGGGTTCTTCAGAACGGGACAGACAGGACATAGCTCTATACCTACTCAATGAATTTTTCTCCAATATCCCTGATAAAGTGGATGAAAGTTTGGGTGTACTTGACTTAAATACACTGTACAAAGTACTATATATTATAAAAATATTTAAGTAGCCTCAACTCCAAATGCGTTTCGCCCTGATGTGGTGGGTGGGCTCATCAGTAGACGAACCACCACATCTGCCTAGACGCACTATTTACTCGATGATTAGTTGAGGCCACTTAAATGTTTTTATAATATTTAATACTTACTCCACAAACTTTATTCATTTCTTGAATTATTTATTCTTGACTTGAAACATTTTTGGTAACAAAGTACTATATATCCAGATAGGAAGGACTGGCAAAAGTGTAAGGTTTCAAAGGAAAATGAAATTTCGATTTATACGGATGTTTCCAAAACTGAGGAGGGTACAGTGTCGGGTGTGTACTCTACTGATATAGACCTACACGTTTCCACAAGGTTACCGGACAACATAGGGTGGATTGCACTCAGAGGTTCTGGCTGTGCTCAAAGCTCCGGATCTACTTAAAATGCGATCAATATCCAACAAGAATATCGCTGTCCACTCCACATTGATAGTCAGGCAGGGCTTTAGGCGCTTGAGTCATACATCATCAAATCTGATTAAGTCAGAAGCTGCTGCACAATGCATCAGAGCAGTATGCGGGCAGAACCATGAGAGATTGTATTGGGTACGTCGGCATGGTGATATTGAGGGCAATGAAAGGGCCAACATTCTGGCCAAAAACTGAGCATAGCATCCACAAAATTTAACTACTGAAGGTACAAATCCACCAATAGCCGTGGCCAAGAGAATTATTATTCAGAAAACTAGAAAGATGGCAGACCCAAGATGGTCACACATAGAAGGCCACCAGCTTTATGTTCCGAGCTAGATCGGAAAAAATCTGTAAATCTTATGGGCGCCACCTGAAGCGAGGTCTTTCTCTGCTGCGTTATCCCTACATGTTGGAATCGAAAACTCTTCAGGACCAAGCGTTTGGTGTCCATTATCGCTCTACATGTCCTAGCTATCTTAGACGATTGATATACGTACTTTTCTGACCAGGTCGATGTCGCTGTACAGCTCGTAGAGTTCGCTGTTAAATCTCCTCCTACATCAAAGCCCGTTAACGCAACCGGGACGGAAATAATTTTGCGTTCGAAGCGACCAAGGAGATCTTCATCCGCCCTTGATAACGTCCATGATTCTGCGCCATTAAGCAGGACTGGGATGATGAGGGTCTTATATAGAGTCTCCTTGGTGTTTCTCGACAGGGCCTTACTAATTAATTGCCTTCTCAGGCCGAAGTAACAGCGGTTGGCCAGTATAATGCTTCGCTTGATTTCTGATGTGATGTCATTTTCAGAGTTAATAGCGGAGCAGACGTCTCAAACGACCTCAAAGTTGTATAGCTGTCTAACGTGACGTTCTGTCCGATTCGTCGATATTGTGTGTCCCTTCTTGTTGACAGCATAGGTGTATATTTTTTTTCCCTCATTCACCACTAAACCCATTTTTGGCGCTTCTGTGATAATACAGTGGCCGGCATAAGTATTTTGACAAAACTAAAGTTAATTCTGCTCATAATTTGAACTTACTTCATGTAAATTTTGGCATCAATGGAAAAGTCATTAAAATTCCGTTGGAATGATACACAACTTTCCTTAACCCATAAAGTACCCATTGAAAATTTAGAACTTTTGCAAAAGTCTACTTTTTTGACTTTTAACCTCGGTCAAAAAAAAAATGTTTTGATGCAAAAATTTTCTTCAAACAATTCTAATAGTGACTGAAAAAAAACATTTTCAAAAATCTCTTTGCTAATATTTTTTATGATTTTTTGAGATCATCCCAATCTCAGAAAAATTTTGTATGAAAAGGAGGAAAAAGTGGCTAAAATGCAGTCACTATTAGAATTGTCTGAAGAAACTTTTTGCATCAAAACATTTTTTTTTTTACCGAGGATAAAAGTCAAAAAAGTAGCCATTGACAAAAATTCTAAATTCTAAAATTTCTAAATGGGTACTTAATGGGTTAAGGAAAGTTTTGTATCATTCAAACGGAATTTAAATTACCTTTCCATTGGTGCCACAATTTACATGAAGTAAGTTTCAAATTATGAGCAGAATTAACTTTAGTTTTGTCAAAATACTTGTGCCCCGCACTGTACTTGGAAACGCACCAATGACACTTCGCTGTGTTCTGGCAATGACGTCGATGTCGTCAGCGTATGCAAGTAGTTGCACAGACTTTTGGAAAATGGTGCCCCTGGTGTTGGCTTGCGAGTTTCCCACAATTTTTCTCAATAATGATAGGCGTATTTTTTTGGGAAGTGAGTATAACAAAACCAAAAGTGAGTATAACAGTTTTGCATGTAAAACCAAAAGTGAGTATAACAAAACCAAAAGTGAGTATACCAGTTTTGCATGTAAAAGTAAAAGTGAGCTAGCTATAGATTCCCAAAAAAATACGCCTGATGTTGAAAAAGTCACATGACAGCGCATCACATTGTCAAAATCCTTTTTTGACGTATCGATTTATCGGTGAGATTGTTTCCGACCTTTACGGAGCAGCGAGCGTTCTCCATCGATATTCTGCACAATCGGACGAGTTGGGCAGGGATGCTAAAAATAGACATGGCTCTATATAACTCGTCTCTATAAATGGTCTCATATGCGGCCTATAAGTCGATAAACAGGTGGCGGGTATCGATTTGAACTTCTTGAGTTTTCTCCAGGATCTGCCGTTGTATGAATATTTGGTCGGTTGTGGACTTACCGGGCCTAAAACCGAACTGATAGGGTCCAATCAGTTCGGTGACAAATGGTTTGAGGCGTTCACACGGTATGGCAGACAGAATCTTTTAAGCGAGACTGATGCCTCTATAGTTGCCGCAGTTTAGAGGGTGCCCTTTCTTATGGATAAGGCAAACAATGTAGAGGCTTCATTTATCAGGCATACTCTGACCTAATCCTAGAGAGGAGTTTATGTATGCATTCTATATCAAGCTATCTCCCGCTGCCTTGAAAAACTCGGCTATTAAGCCGTCCGGTCCAGCAGCCTTGTTGGACTTCAGCTTGGATATTGCTATAGTCACTTCATTTTGATCAAGTGGACGAAAGTCTTGACTTTCATCGCCCCGAGGTTGAATGGTTTAAGCTAAGTCAGGACTAAATTCAAGAAATTAATACAGTTTGTGGGGTGTATAAGCAGTGCGTCTAGGCAGGTGGTGCTTCGTCTACTGTTGAGCCCACCTACCACATCGGGGCGTTTTAGAGCACTTCTATGTTTAATAATATTTTTAAGCGTTATAGGTTCGCTTTTCGCGAGAGTATGCTTTTAGAAAAAGACTATACACATCTTCACACATATATATCTTAAGTTTAGGTTAGAATGAACGTATAACACTTAGGCCCTAAAATCTTAACAAATGATGGCGCGGTATAAGCCAACTCCTTATGACAAATGCTCCCACCATTAAACAAGCATTCATACTGCTACACAAACATACATTCTTACAAGCAGACAAAAGTAATGAAAAAAGAAACCCTTTATGAAAGGAATAAAATACAGTTGCTCGCCTTTAAAGCTTCATGTTCATACAAACCGATTATATTACCATTTTATCGGGCAACAGCAACATGGCTATCCGAACATACTGTCACTGACTCTTGTTACCAGCAAACGCGCATCGGAATGCATACGTGGCGTACAGGTTGATGGGGTGGGCCGTGGGTGCTCCCGAGCGTACAGGTTGCCATGTTTGAATATCTCATCTCGAGTGCTTCTATTTCTGTATAACTTTCACTTTGCCAGGTTAAAGAATAGAACGTAGACGGAACAGACATCCTATCTCGTAGCAATTCCAACACTAACACTTACGTCTCGCCGCCGCCGCCGGTAGTATCACATGCAGCGTTGTTTACATTTGAGGGCTCGTAGGCAGTCTTCGTCTGCCTCCATTTCTGCAAGTAACATGTGAAACGCACGAATGAATAACTACATATGGCATCTTTAGGTTGATGGTAGGCTTCCTGCAAGGTTTACGAGTACTGACTCTGGGCCTGTTGGCGAGAAGGACTCTGTATTGTAGAGTAGTCATCTTAGAATACTTTTTTCCTTCAGCCTTTGTACACCTACGAGTACCTTAACACTGCGATGTGTGTTTACCCATCTGGTTCTCGGGCTTCCTGCAAAATATTTTGTATACCTACATATATAGTTATTTTTTTAGTTTCTGCTATAACAGTTTCCGAGGACGACGGAGGTTTATATTTATGATGCTGATGCAAAAGTAACCTCCAAGGATTTTCCATATACATATACATATTAAAGTAGTTTGTGTAGGTTAAGACCAGTACTCACTTTCGCATTCGGCTGTTAAGTAAAAGGATATGATTTTAGGTTTTAGAATATTTTTTTCATCCTGCTTTCGTTTCAAGTATAGTGGCGGGTGATGGAAGAGCGCCGAAGCGCCTAGAAGTATGTTGACTTCCCTTAACGGGGTAAGTAAGTGGAAAACAAAATCCTTGCCATTACAAGTAGGGCAGGTGTGCAAATTTGTTGGGAGTTCTCACAGTTGGCAAGGCAAGGCGAGCACATAGAGAATCTCGCGACTGCTCCATCTGCTCATTATCAACAAGTGAGAATGTTTTTGCAATACATTAAAATGTTAGCGCTTCAAGGATGTAAGCTAAGGTAGAGTATATTGCTTGCTTCAAGTTGTGGGGAATGTAAATGCATTTTTTTCTTCTTTTTTTGAGTTATCTGGATGCCGTTGGGAAAAGTAGTAGTAGATAGACTAAACTTGGCAGTTGGCACTCTGATGCATGCACAGTAATTTGTAAATTCATTCTTAACACATCTCGGTTGAGCAAATAAATTTGTTTAAACTAGTTTAAAAATTGTTTCCTAAGAGCACCCAAGTATCTATCTATCCGCCCAGCTGTAATTACAGACACATGCATAGGTATTGAGATTCAATAATTCGCATCGCACACAAATCTCCATATTATTACTGATTGAACACGATAACTCCCTCCTCGAGAGGTTGCGTTGAGTCTACCTCTACCTCTTATGAACTGCACTAGCATTCCATTGTTCTCTGGTAATATTAATTAACACTGGTATCAATTTTCGAATGGAAATTTTGCAAATTGGTGCACTTAAACCATAATTGAATTGAAAGCACAACATTTGGTTTCAATTACCAAATAGTGTATCTGTACTATAAGCGCATCTCACGAAATTCAGAAAATAGTCCTAATCAGCGTTTGAGTCAAAAAATACTTACATTAGCTACTCCCTATACCTTCATATTTGTAGTTACGTAAGATGCTGTCGACCGTAGGGACGACTATAAAGCATAATTTAAATTTGCTGTATTTTAGCAAATACCTACCTATAGAGGTATTAGTCTCCTGAACGTCGCATACAAGATCCTATCTGCCATTTTGTGTGAACGACTTAAACTATAATTATAGGGGCCATTTGGAGTTTTAGGCCAGATCCTGGAAAAACCTCAAGAAGTCCAAAGCGGTACCCACCGTCTTTTCATTGATTTCAAAGCATCTATAGAGACGAGCTATAAAGAGCCAAGTCTAGCTTTGGCATCCCATCAAACCTCGTTCGCTTGTGTAGAATGACGATTGAGAAAGCTCGCTGCTGCATCAAGGTCGGTAGCGACCTTACCGAAACATTTGATGTCAAAAGAGGGTGACGCGAAACTCACAGGCCAACACACAAAGCACGATCTTTCACAAGTCTGCGTAATTACTTACCTATGCATACGCCGATGATATGGACATAATTGGTAAAACACAGCGAGCTGTCACTGGTACGTTTGCTAGTATAGAAACGGAAGCGTCTAAAATGGGTCTAGCGGTCAACGGGGACAAAACCAATGCTGCCAACATAAGAAGGGACACCCAACATCGGAGAATCGGGCAAAACGTCACAATCGACAGCTATAACATTGAGGTAGTATGGGACTTTGGCTACCTCTGTTCTGCTACAAATTCTGACAATAACATCACTGAAGAAATAACTCTTGCCAACCGCTGGCTGTTTCATTGGGATGAGAAGGCAATTGAGTACTAAAGAACTATCCTGACCAAGTAAGGATATTTTATTTAAGATCTTGATCATCCCAAGCTAATGGTGCTGAAGCTTGAAATCAAAAGCAGATGAATATATCCTCGGACGCTTCGAGAGAAAGATTCTTTGGAAAATTGTCGGTCCGGTTTGCGTTGACGGGCTTTGGAGAAGGAGATTCAACGACGAACTATACGAGCTGTACAGCGATATCGACCTATGGTCAATGACATATCGAGTCAGTCGTCTAGGATAGAGGAAATGTAGATCAGATAAAAATAAATAGAGTCAACGCCGTAGAGGAAGACCTCGCCTTAAGTGGGCATACTCATATACTACCTCCTTAAGAGGAACTAATTAGCACCTCCTGGCTCCTGGTGGAAGTTTGCCTTCGGGGAAAGACGGAGAGTGACCGTAACAGTCTGTCCCTATTGCATTTGACAGTTCATGTCCCTAACTAAGGAAGTAGACTAGGCTGCAGCAGAAATGATTGACTGGGATCAGAAAAATTTATTATCGAAACAATCTACAACACTGCTGCTTAAAACCGAAATTTGTGACGTTCAATTGATGCTGCGTGTTGATGTTTCAGGAAATCAGGTAAACTTAGTAACGGACTTTGCTAATACATCAGCAAATATCGATTCGACTTGAGTGCATGCGGCTCAGGACTTTTATATAGCTTCCACAATATAGAATGAGTAAATTTGTAATATCAAACCCACTGGATCTACTATAGTTTATTGCGCAGTTTATGCTGAAAGTGTAAGCCTATCCATTCGTCCGTAAAATAAAAACTCACACAAACAAATGGTTGTGAGAAGCCAGGCCTAGGGTGCCTCTACGGACCTGTTGCACAAAGTATTTATTTGTTGAGTCTATCTAACATTACGATAATGCTTTGCATATTCTTAACAATTGCTTGAAGCAATGTCAGTTGTGAGAGAAGGTTTTTTAAAATGATGCTCATTACAAATTATTCGAGAACAACTATACGCTTAGATTACTTACTGAAAATATGTGTTATATTGAAAAATCTGGATTATCTCTTTTTCGCTCTAAAACACGTTATTCAAAATTGCCTCTTTTTTGGAGGGGGTTTTATGCCGTACAGCAGAAACCCAAGTTACGCCACTGCAAATGTATGTTCATCGTCGATAATTCTCTATGTGTGACAGATATGGCCGTCTATAATGAAGACCAAATAATAAAGGAAGTATAAACGAAGGTGTGCTACCACAAAAGTACGTACTCTAAGAGTAACTATTGCATTAAGAACGTCGTCCTATGATGCAGTGAGCGTAGTAGATAGTAGTTGGCATGGTACCAACTTACCTTTAGGCAAGAGAATCACATGAAAATTACACGGTCGACATGTTTAGCCTAAGGCCTATATAGCTAGTGCTGTAAAATTAAGTTAAATTGTAAACTATTTTACACTTTAATAAGTAATAGATAATAATCTAATAGGAAATAATAATAGCAACCTCTTCTACCGAGCAATGGCAGCAGTAATAATGACAATAATGAAGAAATGACGCTGTACCACAACAAGTAGTTATAGTCTATAGGGGTTCTCAAACCGAAATTATTTCAGCGCCCACCAACATATTTTTACATTTTAAATTTGTCCTTTTTGCTAATGAGCCTTAACAATCTTATTTAATTTATTCATGGGTTGTCATTATCAGGTACCTTACGAAAAAAAAAAAACTCCCTACTTAAGAAAGAAAAAGGTAACTCCATCATTTTTCATTATTTTTAACATTAAAGAATTTAATTAAAAACAATATAAACATTAAACTAAATTTTATTCATTTGTAGATAAAGATAAAACGATTGTAATAATACATAATCATAATCAATCAATGAAAACTAATGAGATGGATGAACTTGCTGGGATGAGACTCTCTTGGATATTAGGTGTCATTTTCGTGAGTCTATTTCTATTTTTCGTTATTAGATTTGTGATGGCGTTGAAACCACATTCAACTAAATTTGATGATGCAAAGGCAATGAACATCTTTTGGACAACCTTGTAATATAGATGCAAACATGCCTCAAATGAAGTGTACCACCCTATGTTAAATGTCACCTAAACTGTCATAGCATGTAATAAAGTTAAGAGGCAGAACAGCGCAGTCAGCCTAACAGACAACACGTGTTTTACTCTTTCTCAACACTACATGGCGCAGTCGGTGAACAAGAAATAAGAAACAAAGAGAAGACAAAATAACCAATAAAACAAAGAAAAAAAAATAGTAATAATAATTTGTGAAAATAAAAGCCGCAATTAACTGAATTGAAAAGAAAAAATTATGGATTTTCCCAAACCACAGCAGCTCAGTCTTGATGGAAACTTGCGTGAAAATTGGAATTGGAAAAAAATACACGCAAAAGTCGTCGAAAAATTTGAAGAGTACTGCAGTCCCCGCACAAACATCGTCTACGAAAGATATTTATTCTACACAAGGAATCAAAGAGAAGGAAAGCCTTTTGACCACTTCCTTAAGGATATCTCTGCGTTGGTGGAAAGCTGCAGTTTTGGAATGGAAAAAGAGTCCATGATGCGTGACCGAATCATAATCACGGTTGCCGTTTTAGTGACTTTGTCGCTATATCTAGTGGAATTTTCAAAAGTTTAGTGACAAAGATTTATTTTTTGTCACTAAAAAGTGTTAGTCACTTTTCTAGTGACTTTTTGCAAAACATGTTTTTGTAAATATTACGCCCCTGGTGCAGCGTTCCCTCCCGTGCTACTATAGTACTCATTTGCTCATTTTGAGTACATTTTTACGAACTGAGTACGGATACTACTTTGAAGCCGTCGCGTACTACTATTTCATAACATATAAACATAATTCATTTTTATTTTTTTCGATATACATAATATTTTTGTTTCCTAAAACTGACACTTGAGGAGTACTTAATTACCTACTTACAAAGACCTTTTTACTTTCCCATACAATTTTAGTATGAGCTGTCAATTTCATAGATTAAAAAGTGGCCAATTATAACACAAAATCACAAAACGTTTTGTAAGAGAACAAAAATTGACTTTATAGAGTAAGAGATTTGTTTTCTTTAAAAATTGTTTAAATGTGCATAATAGGTACAATAATGGTACGAATAAGAACAATGGACATTATGGTGCAATTAAAACTGTAGATAAGCTACGTAATTCTAATGATATATGTACCCATTTTTTTTTTAAAGAAGATGTGTAACTTACTTACTTAGATGCCGCTACAGGCCGGGGTGGACCTGGGCGGGGCCTCAACCAATACGCCTCTCCAGTTAGCACGATCTTTGGCTAACCGCCTCCAGTCGCGCACTTCAAGTTGGTTGAGGTCCCCTTCCACTTGTGCGCGCCACCTAAGGCGACCGACGTCTTTCTCTACTGCGTTGTCCCTCCGGGTTGGAATCGAAGACTCTTCGGGCCGGAGCGTTGGTGTCCATTCGCTCTACATGTCCTAGCCATCCTAGTCGATGTGTAACTTACTCAATAAATATTATTTACTAATAGAGCTAGAATGGTCAAGCACTGACGCACTGAATAGAGTCAACTCCGTTACATAAAACTTTCAGGAATAATGAGGATTTCTTCGATTTTCAACTATTTATTTGAAACAAAGTTGACTCTCCATACACTGGAACTAAGGCAAAGCTTCAGTATAGTCCAAGAATCGACTGGTGAATCTGCCCACTGGCTTTTTGATGTACATATTTTCATACTATTGGGGAGGTAACTTCTATGTTTGCGCAATTTTTGCAATGCTTCTCGTATTTTGCACTTTTTCAACCATTTTTAACAAAAACTGTGAAACGTGGTTTTGTTTTCATACAAATTTATTTGATGTTTAACAAATCAGGTATAATTCGCTATGCGAAATTATGAAATAAAGGAAAAGTAACTTCGTCTTTATTTATTCGTGAATTTGTAAAAGTAAGAAAACAATTTATATTGGGAAATTAAAGTAAAATTTTCTAGAAATTAATGTTAAGAAAATACCATATAAGGCGTATTTTTTTGGGAAGTGAGTATAACAAAACCAAAAGTGAGTATAACCGTTTTGCATGTAAAACCAAAAGTGAATATAACAAAACCAAAAGTGAGTATACCAGTTTTGCATGTAAAAGTAAAAGTGAGCTAGCTATAGATTCTCAAAAAAATACGCCTATAGTCACATTGGTCGGAATTATAGCTTTTTGAACAACGTCCCTAATACATTATTAGTCTTAAAAGTTATTGTTTGAATAGGTATACGAATTCTAACAGCTTGGAGAAAACAGCTCAGTTTATTTATGATATTTTTTAACTAAATGTAGTCTCAAAAACAATAAAACTACAATTAAGCAATTTATAGAAAAACAAATCATACCATAAAAAAATAAATGTACATCGCCACACCACATTTGGGCACTAGCTATTTTTATCAAATTGTCTGTCAAAATCAGCGGCCACATGGTGTTATTACGTCAATGGATTACTGATTGCGGAAATTGATAGAAATTCTAATTTTGACCACTTTTATACTTATTAGGTACTGGAAAGTACACTTTAGTTTAGGTGCATTGTGAGACGTACTACCTTGGAAGCCATTTGAGTACAATTTTCCACCGAGATGAGAACTCTGCCTAACCAAGAGGGAGGGAACGCTGCCCTGGTGATGTTACATCCTTTTCCAGTCCAGATGGATCTACCTTTAAAAAAGAAATTGTACGTGCAAAAATAAAGGCAAATATGGGAAAATGAGTTAGAGTTTAATTCATGGATAAAACCTGTTGCTAACGATCAAACAAAAGCCTTTTGTTCTTTATGTAAAATCAAGATTTATGCAAGACTTACAGATTTGAAGAAGCACCGCTCCACTAAAAAAACATAAAAGGCACGAAGAACTTATTTCGACAAACCAGCTTATCCGATTTCCAAAGAAAAACGAAGACCTTTAAACTCTGGGAGCAGAAGGTATGCTGGCACTTTTTATAGCATCATCATCAACATCAATTTTACAAATTGATCACCTAAGTGAGTTATGTAAAAAAGCCGTTCATGATTCAAAAGCAGCTTCTTTAAGACTACATCGAACTAAATGTACAAACACACCTAATCAATGAAGTTTTGGCTCCTAATTTTAGAAGTAACTACGTCCTTGAGAAAAATAATGCAGGAAAATATAGTGTTATTTATTATTTTAAATTTATTATTAAAATTGAATATTTTTTTTTCATTTGTAGATTGTAGTGAACATTTTTTTCTAGTGACTTTTTTTAAATTTTAGCATATCTGGTGGATTTTTAGGTTCGAGTTAGTTAATTTTTTTTTAAGTTTACGGCAACACTGATCGTAATCGGTATAGAAGACAGAACAATACAGACACAACTGCTTAAGCAAAGCGATTTAACGTTTGCACAGGCGGTGGAAGCATGCCGAGTGGCGGAGGTGACGAGAGCACAAAGCAAAGTGATGCAAAACGACGGTCCCATAAGTGCAAAAGGAATGGTGGATGCTGTGGGGAACAGGGAGGGTAGCATTAGTTCCAATAAATTTGTTAACAACAGAAATAATAACTTTTGTAATTCCAGATTTGTAAAGGAAGGCACACGTTCATTTGAGGCATGTTTGCATCTATATTACAACCTTACACAACACATGATAGAAATCTTGTATGTTGGAACGAAAACTATTGGTATCCTTGTATAAACTTGCACTTCAGTTCCTCATTACAAGTAAGCTCAATTAATTCTTCATCTCCCAGTTTGAGAATGGCTGGTCTATACCAATGGCACCACAATAGGGGTCACTACGCCAAGGAAAGGAACAGTGGACACAATCCAAAATCGACGATTGGATCAACAGAAATCATGATGAATGCTGTAGGAGGGCTTACCTGCAAAGTTTTGGGTACGATGATAATTCCTATAGCCGATATCAAGACAGGTCTTCGTGATAATTCTAAAGCATCAGCAAATCCAAGTGAGATAAGAAAAAGTTGTGTAGGTAGGTAGCTGGGAAAAACGCCTGTCATTATGATAAATATTTTTCGACTAAACAATTTTCAGATTATGAAATGACCAGACCAACTCTGCCACTCTGAACAAATCATAGGTATGCATTTATTCGTACTTACATGTTGAGATTGATTATTATTTCAACTATCTTGGTCACGATTCATGTGGTTTCCCAACATCAATCATATCGAGCATTAGGCAAGTGCAATGAGTCGAAATCCCTTTGCTTTGCATAAAATCGCCATTCAATCAGAGTCGACCCAATTTATGGTACATTTGAGATCCTCCCCTATTGGCAACCAACTGCGCCTAGCTCCCTCTTGATAGTCACTATTCACGCAAAAATTATTTTCTTTCGCTTCATCAAATCGATTAACTGTGTCAACGCAGTGCAGGAAACCAAGTAGAGTATACTATTTTCCTCTCAGTCCCCGTCTGTTATATTTCGAGCAGAATTTGTATTGCCAAGCTGCCCACTCAAGTACAGTATAACCAACCCTCCTCCCGCAAGAGCTCGTGCTGGAACAAGTTTTGCATAATTCAGCATACTGTCACGCAATAACTGCTGCCATGTCATGTTGTTTGCAGCGATATGCGAGTGTGTGCGCTGTCAGATCTATCTCCGTAGACACATGTTTGTTTACATATATGTATTAGACTTGAGCTGTACGCACAGTATGCAAATGCGTGCTTGATGATAAGGCAGACATTCCTGTCATCCCACCCGCCGCCCCATTCGTCCTTCTCATCGGTGGGCACAATAAGTTGAAACTATACACTGGTGAACTAAAAGTGCTTTTACGAGCCTCAAGCCACCACCACCACCAGCGCCAGCACCATCACCAACCCCACCGAACATACCGAAAAGGAACGCACCAATGTCCTTCCTTTCTTCCTGTAGTTGTTGCGTGCGCTGTGTTCTGAAATACCAAACGCAGCGCTGACTAAAACTACAAGACTGAACCAAGAAGGATAATAATTTACCATGTCGGGCACGTACATTGACGATTTGTCACAAAATAATTTTTACGACTTCATTTCCAATGACGCTGGCAGAAAATTCGTCGTCGGTTTTTGGGGTTGACGCTGGCGCTGAGTGGGATTAAGAACGCAAGTAAGTAACTAAGCCCCACCATTTAAGGGGCTTATTCACCCCTTTTTAAAACAATTTCAAAGTTTCCGCTTCGCCCTAGGCGAAATAACGGACATATACACAGGACATAGGGAGCGGGAGGAACATGATGGCAATGTCAAAGCTTACAGCATTCTATTGCCCAATGCGTGTGTGTTTATCTTTGTGTGGTTGTGTGTGTGTATGTGTGTTGCTGTTGACTATACCCTACCACCACTGGCGTTGAGTGAATTAAACTAAATGGTTTCGCCTCGTTCCTGGCCATTTACAGTCAAGTGGAAGCTACAGCGACGACGATTGTCGAATTCAAATGATTTGCCCCCTGTAATGTCCTGAAATGACAAATGCGTCGTCTTCGAAAGTCGTTCTAGTTCTATAGCCGTAGTAGTTGTCGTTGTCGTCGTCCATCGAATGAATAAAACAACGAAAATGATGGAAGGGTGGAGCGGTCGGTCGGTCGGTCGGATGATGAGGTGGAGGACAACGATGGTGGCGAGTGAGTGGTGTTATACAGAACGCTTGGCATGTGTTTTTGTTTAATTTTCAAAAGTGCTGAACTGTGAAATTCATGCACGAACACCGACCAGGATAGTAGTGGAGAATGGGCTACTTCGCATTTGGGGGTGTGATTTAGAAGTGTACGCACATAGTTTTGAATTGTAAGGCAGCACAAGTGAAATTGTTCGTGAAAGAAGGGTTAAATGTTGTCCACAACTGGTTGCCAGATAGACAGTACAACGATGGGTTTGGGGGTGTTAAAAAAAAAACCAATACAGCCCCAAAGCTGACACAAAATAATGTAGGTATGTGTAATCCCGGGAATTAAGAAGGCGGTTAGATTTCATTTCGAATGAAAGGGTGCTCCGTCCACACAATCATTTTATGCGGGTAATGTTTTCATTGAGATGTGGAAAGTTAGTGGTGCAGAAATAAGAAACGCAGTTTAACATTTTATTTAACATTTAACGTGCTAGGTACGTAGGTATAGGATTTTTAAGGAAGCAACGGATAGTATCCTGAGTTGTATATTAGATAGGCTATATGGCAATTTTTCCTTTGTAAGGCAATAAGACCAATGACCTGTGTAAGTATGTACCTACCTAAGAAACCTTTCAGTAGATGCCCTCTTGGTGTTGAGGTTATAGAAAGACCACTTTCGCCAACTGCTAAATGAGTAAAACGAGAAAAATTCGAATTTCGGGCGGAAGCAACTTAAACCTATGTGAATCTACCCGACCAAATTGAGGCGAGAATATCTAAAAGAAGCTTCTGATAGGTATATTGGTTTTGCTCATAAGCCCAGGAATTGTATTCTTGTCTATCAGGACAATGTACATGTACATCAATGCTCCAAATTTTACAAAAATTGGCTATAAAGTGGATGGCTTCAATGGCTCAGCCGTGATGGTCACATATGTACAAATACATATCTACGCACAAACGATATACAGCCTTATTGTGAGTTTCGCCCGGAAAACATTTCACCTGGCGAAATTCTGTTCGCCGGAAATTTGAAAAGCTATTGCGAGTTTCGCCCGAACGAATGCAAACTTCGAATCGACAGTGACATTTCGAACACAGACGAACACATCTAATATGTGTTTTGACAGCTTTGAAAAGAAAATAAAGATATGTTTAAAAAGTATTGTTATTTTAGGAGGAAAATATTAGATTCTCAAGTAGAGTAATAAAAATGCATAACACTGCAGCTCTTAATACAAGAGGAAGAGGAAGAGAATACTCAGGAACGAGTTACTCGAAGGCACTTGCGAGATAAATCCAATCCTTTGGAGTTGCGCGAACCATTGTATAAGAATGAATCGTTTCTTGCATGTTTGTAAATAAATATTGTGCTTATTTTTTGTTTAGATTTCATCAGTATTATAGAAGTAATAAACCGGCATTCAAATAGGTACATATTTGGTAAATGTGCAATTATGCAAAGTACAAGCTGCCAAGTAGTGTTGTAGGATGTAGGGTGCTTTGATGGAACGCATGTCAACAATATTTCGCCGACAGAAAATAAACATTTATTTTACAATAGGAAACGAAAATGCAGTTTATTAAGTTTCGCTGGTAAGTCAAAATCATTTCATCATTTCCTTAAATGATTATACCCTAAAGTAAATAAATAACTTATTTGTAGTTTTCTTGTTCGCCTATAAAAAAATAGTGGAAAAATTATGTGGTAAATGGCAGTATAGCTATTCAGGCCGAAAAAGTGCTAACAATAAGGGGAATTTTTCGAACATCCACAATTTTTCGCCCGGAACCAATGATAAGCAAAAAGTGAAATGTTATGTAATTTTTTGGGGTGGAATAATGTTCGGGCGAAACTCACAATAAGGATGTATTAAAATAAATGCAAGTCCAACAAGTTAGGCAAATCAGCTGTTTAAGGCAGCCTTGTAGGATCATAATTATACCTATTCATACAGCATTTATAGCTGTGATCTATATAGAGCCATGACTATAGTCGTCAGGTTATATATGTAGAAAATGACGACGGATTAAACTCGCTTCTTTATTAAAGTCGTAAGTAAATACTAACTGTAAATACTCACTCGTCAAAGGAACTCCTAACCGCAGATGTTGCAAGCCCAGCATAGATTCGGCGCTTCTTCTGAATCCTTTCTTGCAAGAGCTCCGCGCGAGCCTATTTCACTTAACAACTGTAAGAAAACAGCGGCAACACTTTGGTTTTGCTTTAAGCTATCGTACTATGTACCTATTATATGTATTACTACTTATGTTACCTATGTACCTTTACATTTTCGAAGTACATATTATGTATTACCGAGCTTTTTGCACAGTAAGTCGCGTGATAGGGTCAGACCTTTGTAAGCAACGAACGAGACAAGTTCCATTATTTTTGTGAAATAAATGTTGAAAATTTAAATCGTGTTTGATTCTGTTTTTTTGTGTTTTCTGGCTATCCTACAACTTCAGAAGTGAGATAGTTACCCAAAGAAAAATTTTTACGTTTCTTTGTATTTTTTGTGTGAATTCATACGGAATCACGAAAAGTATATACTCATACGGAGTTACGGAATTAATTTTTAATTCATACGGAATAATAAAACTAGTTAACTGTGCAAAAAATGGACGGTGAAATGTCGAACCGTGTACGTGTCTTGAAAAGTCTACCATATGTCAACTTAAAGAAAAATTAGGTGATTTAAATTTGACGACTACTGGTAATAAACCTGCACTCATACTTCGCCTAACAGCGAGCTGAGCGAACCTGTACCTGATGTTGCTGAAAGTGACGAAACATCTTCCTCTTCTGTATCCGGAGAGAATATCAATGAGGACTGTCTCCTAGACAAAGAAATCGAACGTTTACCTCATCAACTTAACAAAAAACCAGTAAGACAATTATCTTCGACCATGCCGAAGCTCAAATACCCGGTACTATATTAGGCGTATTTTTTGGGAAGTGAGTATAACAAAATCAAAAGTGAGTATAACCGTTTTGCATGTAAAACCAAAAGTGGGTATAACAAAACCAAAAGTGAGTATACCAGTTTTGCATGTAAAAGTAAAAGTGAACTAGCTATAGATTTCCAAAAAATACGCCTATTATTGTAAAATAAAAAAATATTTTAGTATTAAAAAATTATATATTTGTATGGGAGGTATGGGTAGTTTTTATTCGATCAAGCTCCTTTTTTGTCAAAAAATTTTAAATATTATTAAAACAATACGTGCAAAGTTTAAACTTGCTATCTTTACTGTAGCTATTTAAATTTAATTTTTAACATAAAAAGCTATATAAATCTGATACTTTTGTATGGGAGGTAGTAGTAGTTTTCATCCGATCTTGCTCATCTTCGAACTTAGCCTCAGTCTGGTGGATAAAAGCTTACGTACCAAATTTCAAGTCGATAGCTCTTAAATTACGGCCGTAATCGTGCGGACAGACAGACAGACGGACAAACAGACGGACATCGCTAGATCGACTAAGAAAGTGATGCTGATCAATAATATATATAGTTTGTCATACCTACAACGCCTCCTTATGGGCGTTACAAATGGAATGACAAAGTGAATATACCCTCACCACAGTGTGGTACCGGGTATAACAAGAAATCGCAAAGTTGAAACAGATATTAGTGGATTTAGCAAGTGCCGACGACTCTACAAAAGCTAAAGCTCCGTTGTTTCACTTCAAAGACATAGACGAGTCCATGAACAGCTTCTCCGGCGACGATAACTTCTCTATCGAGAAATGGATAAACCAATTTGAGGAGTGTGCTGAAGTTATGGAGTGGGACTCGCGAATTCAATTTATATATATGGCAAACGGCTCCTCAGCGGAACAGCGAAACTTTTCTTACGAACTGCTTTTGTAAAGAATTGGTCAGAGCTGAAATCTGCATTGCTGAAAGAGTTTGCTAAAACAGTAACCAGTGCCGATATTCACAATCAACTGCGAAACCGAAGAAAAAGACGCGAAGAATCTCATCATCAGTACATTTTTACGATGCAAGAAATAGCATCTCTCTCCGATGTGGAGGAGGCTGAATGATCTTTTGCAGTACATAATTAACAGTATTCCGGACACTCACACGAATAAGATGCTTTTATATGGGGCGAATACTGTGGCAGAGTTAAAGTTTTATATGAAGAAGTACGAGAAAATGCGATCTACAATATCATCACCAATCAACTCAGTCCATACCACCCCGCGTCTAATAGATGTGAAGACGACTCAGCCTAGCAGTGTCAAATGCTATAACTGCAACGAAAGTGGGCACTATAGCAGTAATTGCCCTAAGCCACGGCGTGCCAGAGGATCGTGCTTTAAATGCGGAAACCTTGGTCATCGAGCATCCGAATGTAATGTGAAGAGGGCAGTTCTAACGTTGGCAACATCTACAGCTAATTTTGATGACGAGGTGCAGCATAAACAGCAGGTGGAATGCAGAAACATCAATGAGGTTACCAATACTGAAAATAAATTTGAACATCTACTTAGGTATACCTTTGAGGAAAGAGCCGAATCAACATCAAATTATTCAACGACGCAGCGTACGCTGATGGATTCTGGAAGCCCGATAAGTTTTATCCAGCAGCAATGTGTACCACAAATCTTGACGAATTCTGTTGATGTTAATAATTATAAGTTCACTGGAATTAATGGTAGTCCCCTAGGTGTACTCGGTATTGTATGTTCACGTATATATTTTAAAAATAATTGTGTTTGTTTAAATTTAATAGTTGTAAATGACTCAAGTATGAAATATCCTGTCGTTCTAGGTCATGACTTTTTAAATTTGAATAAAATGGAACTGATGAAAACTGATCATGTGAATGTGGTAAATAAGCAGGTGGAAACAGGTAATCATTAAACAAACATTTTAACTGAGAATTTTGAAGAACAAATTATATGAATATTGACACTTCTAACGAAACGGATGAGAGAATTTTGAATACCAATTTAGATCTTAATATTAATAAAAATATATCGCATGCAATAAAAAATAAAATTGTACAGATAGTGTCCGGGGCTTGCTTGAAATTCAGAACTGATTCAACACCAACACCGCGTAGATTGCCTTATGCTCACAAAATTGAGTTAAAGAAAATTCTTGACGATCTTTTAGAAAAGAAAATCATACGCGAAAGCGATTCACTGTATTCATCGCCTATTGTCTTGGTACGAAAACGAAACAATGAGCTTCGACTCTGCATCGATTACCGGTCTTTAAACAAATGTACACTAAAGGACAATTACCCCCTCCCTTTGATAGAGGATTCGATTGATAGGCTGAGGAATAAAAAATATTTTTCGGTATTAGATTTACGTAACGGATTTCATCATGTCACAGTGGCCGATAGTTCAATTAAATTAACTTCCTTCGTAACCCCAATAGGCCAATATGAATACTTGAAAATGCCGTTCGGCTTGAAAAACGCGCCATCGGTTTTTCAAAGATTCATCAATAACATTTTTAAGAACTTAATAAATGAAGATAAATTGTTAATTTATATGGATGATCTTTTGATCGCTAGCGAAAGCATTGGACATCATTTGGAGTGTATTCAAAGTGTAGCTGAGTTGATCGCAAAACATAATTTAGAACTCCGACTAGATAAATGTCGGTTTGCCTATGTAGAAATATCGTACTTAGGATATATTGTGAATTTTGACGGTATACGTCCGAGTTTGAAAAATGTACAGGCAGTAAGCGAATTCCCCATTCCTAAGTGCGTTAGGGATGTTCACAGCTTTATCGGCCACTTTTCCCTCATAACAAAACCTCTATACGATCTCCTGCGCAAAGATACCACTTACCAATTTGGCTCTGAGCAATTAAATAGTTTTGAGACGCTTAAGACCAAATTATTGGAAGCCCCGATATTAGCAATCTATAGTCCAAATAACGAAACAGAATTGCACTGCGATGCCAGTAGTATATCGGCTATGGCTCAATACTTTTGCAACGTCAAGCGGATGGGAAATTCCACCCATGTTCCTATTTTTCCAAAAGAGCTTCTGATGTTGAATCGAGATATCATAGTTATGAACTAGAAACGCTATCAATAATTTATGCACTTCGAAGATTTCGAATTTACTTGACTGGCATTCAGTTTAAGATTATAACGGATTGTCAGTCCTTAACTCTAACTTTAAATAAACGATTTTTAAATCCAAGAATATCTCGCTGGGCGTTAGAACTTCAAAATTTTGATTACTCGATTCAACACAGAATTTCCGAAAAAATGTCTCACGTAGATGCGCACTAAGTAGGTGTACAAACGTATTAGTGGTTGAAACTGATTCGTTTGAATTTGCCTTAGCTGTTGCTCAAAAACGAGATCCTAATATTGTGGCTATAGTTTCTAAATTGGAACAAAACGAAAGCAGTCTCTACGAAATGGTAAATGGCTTAATTTATAGGAAAGTCAAATCCGGTGTTTGTTTTACGTCCCAAGGCAAATGGAGCAGCAGGTCATTCAGAAGCACCATGACTCTCTTTGTCATCTTGGCGTAAACAAGTGTTTTGATTATCTCAGCCAGACTTACTGGTTTACCGAGATGAAAGCCAAAATTAAAATGTATATTTCGAATTGTTTGAAATGTATCTACTTTTCACCCAAATCTTCTGGCTATCCTACACAACCAATGCACATAATGAAATAAATGAGTCCGTCGAAGGAAAGACAGAGTCTACGACTTGACATATCTAGACCAATGCAGCTTGCAACCGACATATTTTACAACGCTGGCACATATCCTGTTTCGCCTTCTAGCCATTATTGCCTTTATGACACCTACGCGCCTTAGTAAGAGGTTTCTGGCAATATGCTTTAGCATTGGCTGTCTCCCAATAGCTTTACCCAGCTATATCAGGCTGGATGGCATCGGATAGTCCTTCATTCTCAGACCACCGGTACATATCATTCACTTTAAACTGTAGCTACACCCCCCAGAAATCAGTTTTGTAACCTGGAGGGTAGGGGTGGTATTATTCCCTGTAGCTGTAGCAGAGGTGGCACGCTTGCGGAAGGCCGGGCAAAAGCTCGTCGGAGGGGGGGTTCTTCCTGCTACTACCTTTGGTACAAAATACTTCGTGCCAAATATCTATTCGATATTGAACCTAATGAAAGGAATCACTCTAAAGTGAGTCATCAGCACTTATATAAATCTGACCGAAGAATGACTCAATCAAAAGAAAAGAAGCTTGTATTGAAGTTAAATGAGAAATTTGTTAGCTACTAGGTGAAGGGAGCTGAAGAAAAGAAAAGAAAAGAGAAATATAAGATAAGGTTTAGTTGGATCAGATGTTTTTGACCTTTCAGTGAATGAATAGATTAGCTATCGTCACTGATCCTCGGCTGTACCCGCCCTTTACTAGTGACATATATCACTAGCTCCATGGCCTCTCCTTGCCGGAATATATGTTAATGGATGGCCCCTAAACTGAATACGTTACGCATTATTCCATGGTGTCGTCACCTTTCACACCTCTCCATCGCACAAAAGAGAATTACCGAATCATATTACGTAAGTAAAAGAGAGATTTATAAACATTAGGAAAAGGAACAGTATTTATTAATTTTTTCAAAAGAGACAGAAATTCATTTGGAAGAGCCAGTATTATCTCTTACTGAGCTAACCGTCATTAAGGAGCATGGATGAAACACTAGCTATCTAATTTAATCGATCTGCGTTATATGTACAACTATAAGTGAATGGTATTTAAAATATAAAATATCTCCTAGTTCAGGCCGTAAGGCATGATTTATATTGACTAAATATAATATATAGCAAAAAAAATTTTGTGATTAAGTATGTTAAGTATTATGTACGTATGCGAAACTAAAATATCATGAATGAAACACTAGTATATCTAAAGGTGCCCAAAAGAAAATACAATACGGATGAAAGTGACTTACGTTTGAAACTCCGATTTAATATATTTTGCTTGTTTGTTGTATGTTTAAATGAAATGAAATGATTCTGCTGTAGACTCCGCTTGTGCGCACAAATGGTTGTCTGTTATCTGTTGTTTTGTTGTTGGTTTGAATGTTTGCATGAAGTGTGAATCTGTTTAAAATTATTAGGATTAGAAAAAATATGATTGTGTTGTATGTTCTTAATGGCATTACCTGTTTCTAGCCTATTTTATAATAATTAAAACAAAACAAAATGATAATTTAGTATATAAAAAGAAAATTAAACCAAATAAACGAAATTCTTAGTATAATTAAATGCCCGTGCTTGCATGTACAAATTGTTAGGAGTTTCTCGGCTCTCGCTGAGGATTATTGCCGGTGTCGTATAGCGTCGGTGGTGCTGTATCGTGGCGGAGGCGCTGTATTGTGGCGGTGGTGCTGTAACGTCCTGATACTTGGATTATCACGGTATGACCATTAGGCACACGTGCAGCTCTTTTTGAAAGTCGATATTATAATAAATCGATGTTACTGCAGATGTTTTGCCACGGTTAGGGAAAATTTGCGGAGGCCAAAATCCACGTGGCTCACACACAAGAAAATTTGTCGTAGGACACGCCGCGCCGGGTTTTCGCAATCTTTGTGAAGGACTTAAATACGGTAACAATCACTGGAGTAACCTGCTGATTCACTGGTTCGTCGGACGATTTTATTTTTTTGCATGAGGTCCGACGTAAGATAAACCAATTTGTGGATGACTTACTCGCAAACTATCCTGTAGTTGAGGATAAGGAACTGTAGCTTTCAGCCATATAATGCGGTAGCTCGGACAGTTTTTTTGTGCCTTCGCTTGAAAGTGAATGGACCCGTATATATCGTGATGCGATGCGCTATAAATTATTATATAATTAATGCGAAGGAAATTCACTTGGTGTTGTTACTACGCTTACCTCCTACGACAGCAATATATTGTTTATTAAAATTTCTTTGTAGAAAATAAGTGGCTTTATCCACAGAGCGTGATTTCAGTTGATTTTGTTAGAACTTAACTAACTAACTTAAGTATTTTCACCGCACTTTTTCTAATTCGCTTTATTCACGCTTCAGAACCATACGCTTATGCAGGTTAAGATAAAAAGGAAATGCCTGATTGCGCATGCCTTTTTATAGTCATAGAAAAGATATTTGACAAGTAAAATCTCCGCTGGTTTGCGAGGTGGCGCATCGAGAAAAATTTACAGCGGTTGAACCGGGGAAGTGTGCGCCATGTCTACGCAGACAATTTATTGCCAGTTAAATTTTCGAAATGTTGTTGGGTGGGTAAAAGTGTCGCGTAGAAGATTAAATAAAAAATATTAAATACAGTGTTACGCTACAGTTTATCGCAACCGGCGAAAAACAGATTGGGGTAAACACAACACTATTCTATCTGCGAATCTAGCTCACTGCAGACACCCGACACTCGGCGATCAGACAGAGCTCAACTCGCTTAACAACGTGCTCAATTCCGCCCTGAATACGGCATTCAGTGGATCCTGCCCCCTCATCAAAGCGAGGCAGGGCAAAAAACCACCGTGGTGGAACAAGCAACTAATTAAACTTCGCTGCGAGAGCAGAAAGGCATTCAACAAAGCCAAAACCTCGAAGCTAGACACGGACAGGGAGTCCTACAAAAGTAGTCTGAGACTCTTTAAAAAAGAAGTCCGAAAGGCACAACGTGGCTCCTGGCGTAACTTCTGTGAGAACGTTAACAGCGTAAATGAAGGCTCCAGATTGCGCAAAGTCCTATCCAAATCGTCCACTGTACCAAGTGTACTAAAAAACCCCGGTGGCCAATGGGCACAATCAGAGGAACAATCACTGGATCTGCTCATGGATACTCATTTCCTGGCTGCACGCCTTTCACCGGTAACCCTGACTTCAGGAATGGCACCCTTTACGCGACCTCTCCAACCACTTTAACCATTTAGAGAAGCTAAGGTGTGCTGTCAACAGCTTTGAACCGTACAAGTCACCCGGACCTGATGACATCTTCCCGGCGCAACTACAGAACGCCTTTGAAATTGTCAAAGACATTCTCAGGCACATTCTCGTAGGTTGTATAACACTGGGTTGCATCCCACCATCCTAGACTGCGGTCAAGGTAGTTTTTATCCCAAAAGCAGGGAAGACTTCCCATACACACCCCAAGGACTTCAGACCAATAAGTCTGTCTTCCTTTCTTCTTAAAACTCTCGAGAGGATCGTCGACCCCCACATCAAGGACAATGTTGACCGATCACTGTTTTCAAGCTCTCAACATGCCTACCAAAAGGGCAAGTCAATCGAAACTGCTCTTCAATCGATAGTGGGAACGATCGAGAGGTCCCTCTCACTCAAGGAATACACAATGGCTGTCTTTCATAACATAGAGGGGGCCTTCAACAATATCGAAACTAGATCGATTATTCAAGCCTTAGACAAGCTCAATATCGGCGAACCAATCTGCCGCGTAATCACCCACATTCTTACAAAGAGAATGGTGAGGGCTACCTTTGGCAGCAGCGCTGTCGAAAAACTCGTGCACCGAGGCACCCCGCAAGGTGGAGTGCTATCTCCACTGTTATGGAACATAGTTCTTAACGAACTTCTGATCTCCATGGAGAACACCGGGTGCAAAGTTGTGGCTTACGCGGACGACGTCGCCTTACTCGCTTCGGGGAAGTATCCTCAAACACTTTCCGACATCTTGCAACTCGCTTTACGCAAACTATTCTCCTGGACCGACAGCTGCGGTTAGTGTCAACCCGACGAAAACGGAGTTAGTTTTATTTACAAGGTAGATTAAGCTACCCGCTGTCACTCCCCCAAAACTCAAAGGAGTTCCACTCGAGTTCATTAGCAGCGCTAAATATTTGGGGCTGAGGTTGGAAATCCCTAGTGGCTCCTGCAAAAGGGCCGTCGGCTCCAGATGGGGCCTTCAACCCAATATCATGCATTGGCTTTATACCGCGGTCATAAGACCGATAATTCTATATGGTATCGTTGTGTGGTGGCCGGCCTTGAACAAAAGTTCCAATCTAAAGGTCTTGGAGAAGACTCAACGCTTGGCATGTATGTGCATCACGGGCGCACTGAGGACATCTCCAACCGCCGCTCTGCAAACCATGCTTAAATTACTTCCACTAGACATCGTCAGTAAAGAATATGCCACAAACGTGGCTATTAGACTAAGGGAAGGGAAACACTGGAGAGGGCAATCGTCTGGGCACGCCAGCATCCTCCTACAGACGATCCACCTGCCCACTACAACCGATTATCTGCCTACGAAAATCAGTTTCGAAAAAGGCTTCACCCATGAAATACCGGACAGGAACCAATGGGTTTCACAAAACGTTCTACACAAATCACTGTAAATATTCACAGACGGTTCTAAGACACCAGAGGGAGTGGGCGCCGGAGTCTTTTCAGAAGAATTTCACCTGGGCCTCACCTTCTGTCTTCCGAAACACTGCAGTGTCTTCCAAGCCGAAATTACAGCTATTCGTCAAGCCACAGCGCGGCTGTCGATTAATACGGTATCGCAAAGGGATATCGTCATATACATTGATAGCCAGGCTGCAATCAAATTCCCAAAATCCAGCGAAATAAGATCTAAGGCGGTGGAAGATTGCCGCGAATCTCTCAAGGAGATAGCTGGACAGTACAACCTCACCCCCTGCTGGGTTCCTGGTCACTGTGACATCCCAGGGAACTGTGCAGCGGACGTACTAGCAAGGCGAGGCTCCTCTGGCGTGGACAGTATAAGTCTGAACAACGTGTACGCAGCACTTTCCCACGCTAAACAAATAATTCATGCGGATGCAGCAAGTAAAGCAGTGTTCAAATGGAAACATTTAGGATACTGCGACACTGCCAAGCTTACCTGGCCAGCTTTGGACACAAAGCGATCCAAGGAGCTTCTTCGACTTAAAAGATCCAGCATCTCGAAAGTCGTTAATGTGATCTCCGGACACTGCATATTAGGCAGACACGCGCAAAGGCTCGGTCTGCCTTACAATGACTTCTGCAGAATCTGCAGAGACGAAGAGAAGGACGAATCCGTCACTCACTTTCTTTGCAGTTGCCCTGCCCTGGTCAATCTAAGAAAGACTTAGGAAACTATTTTCTCAATGATCTCAGTGATCAAGGCAATGCCAGCTCCGCTAACATTCTTAGCTTTATAACCGGCAGCAAATGGTTTACATGAGTAGCCAGTAAAGAAACAGCTCCCCCAAATCCCTGTGGTATGCACAATGGGCCGAATAACGGCCTAAGTGTTTCTCTCATCGAGAGCCACTTTAAACTAACTAACTAACTAACCATTCCTGAAGGTTCTAGTGAAAACATCAGTTTCATTATGTGGCAGAGGTTCAACTACCATTGACTTTGAAGAGAATGTCGCCTTGCGGACAACCCCCGTTAACGCCGATTCTCATGATCTGATCCCATCAAAAAAGCTTCATTTGTCAATTAATGTTTATTTTGGCTTAAGATGACAATTTATACCGAATGTCTGTTTAAGAGACACTAATGTAGCTCTATGAGGATATAAGACACTCAACATCCCTATGGCAACATCGTAACCTATGGCAAAGCATAAACTTTAGGGAAGTCGGATGAATATCATCATTGGCCGATTTAGCGCAAAATATTTTTCTAGTGATTTTTGGTCACGGTTGCGTTCAATCACACATAGGAAATTTCAGGGTCGCGCCGTATATTGCATATAAGTACATCATCTATCATTTTGACAGCAGTGATCTTTTGCACCCCAATGAGTCCCATATTGACCTAAATATAGGAATGCCCATTGGACGGCAGTCTCTTCAGCATCGCGAATGAGATATATTGTCCATCGTATTGACGACCGACGTAGTGTACGAATGACAGGTATGACTTTATAGAGCTTAAGTGATTCCAAGCGATGAAAGTGCATTTTTTTTTTAAATACTTCTCCCGGAAAAGGCGAACCTATTACGCTTCAACAGCGCCCGAGATGCTTGCTGTATGTATGTATGTTAGTTCTGCATTTAAATTGCAGCAAATTGTAGTCTTCTGGAAATATATCCCCAGGAAGCGAGTTCCAAAGTTTGCTTGTGCTGTAACAGAAGGAGTTTTGGAAAGTTGATGTCCTCGCGGTTGTCAAGTGTACTGTATGGTCATGAGCATTAACTGCCTGTCTTGTGGTCTTTGAGTTCCTCGGAACATCTACCATGGAAGTACCTATAGAACAAGCAAAGGTAAGCGACTTGTCTTCTGTGCACCAACGGTTGTAGATTCGATGTGAGTGTAGGGTCTCCAATAAGTCGAAGGTGCAGGGAAATAAGTTCCCGGGAACTAAGTCCACTGAGGGAACTAGTTCCCACCTAGTGGGAAATAAAACCACTTCCGTGAAGTGGTTAGTTCCCATGTAAGGTGGGAAATAAATTCCGAAAACTCTAAATGGTTTTATTTCCCTTTTAATATACCCAATTTCGCCCATATACTGCAAGCCGGAAAGTAAACTCAAGCAGGGGGGTTGCAGGGGGGCAGCATGCCCCCCATACGTATTTAACTGTTGAATGTGTACTAAGTTCCCATAAGAAAGTGGGCTTAGTTCCCACCTCACATGGGAACTAAGTCCACTTCATGAAAGTGGTTTTATTTCCCACTAGGTGGGAACTGAGTCCCTCAGTGGACACTTCATGAAAGTGGTTTTATTTCCCACTAGGTGGAACTGAGTCCCTCAGTGGACTTAGTTCCCGGGGACTTATTTCGCTGCACCTAAGTCGAACTGCTCGTCTCTGTATGCTGTCAAGTAGGTTAAGTGCATTTTTTGGGGCCGAGCTCCATCTATGGGAACAATATTCCAGGCCTGGACTAACCTGTGCTTTGTACAGAAGGGAAGTATAGTATAGTACATATAGTACCTGGAGCTTTATTTTACTTTTTAGAAAATTGTTCTTTATTTTTTTAGACACCCTAATTTAGCAATCTATGAAGAAGATTGCGACATTGGTGTTCGCAGAGTTCAATTTAGTTTTGATTCCCTGATGGTGGCTGCGAGAGAAGAGTTTGTTTTTGTTAATTGGAATTCTTTTAAAACTTGATGTGTTAAAGAGTGTAGGCAAAAAGTTGTGTGTAAAATGTAATCAGAGACAAAGAAGTATGGAATCCAAGACCTCTTCGATGTTGTATGCACTCGAAGAGAAAATAAAAACTCAAAGGATAAAAAACGTCCGTTCGTAACTGCAAACAGCTTAAGAGGCAAATACCAACCTGTTTCCATTACTGCAATGAAAAGCATTCGTAGTCCAGACACCGCATATCAATTTCCCAGCGTTATTCATAGCAATTAAAAAGACCGTAAATGTTGTTCCTACCTTTTTGCCAATATTTGAGTATGGTATGAGCCAAAACACAACAGTTATGGACCAGTAACTCCATTTGCCGCCCTCTCACACAAACACGTCATGTTGCAAATATCACTTACTCCATATAGGTACTAGAGCCGATGGCCACCCAAACAAACGAAATGCTCGAGTTGATTGCAGATTCTTCCAATTAGTATTCCTTGCCAAAGAATTCAAATGACGCGGCAGTGTTGACTACAGGTTCCCTTCAGTAGTGCGCACTACCATTCAGACTGGCGCTGCCCGTTAAAACATACCTCCGTCCACCGCTCGTTGTGGTCAGGTGGTGGCGTTGATGAAACGCATAGCTACAGTTTACATCGGTAAACTATTCCACAGAATCATATCCATCAGCACCGTGTATACGTACGACCGAAACCAAAATTGAAGATTATTATCTGCAGGATGTTTGGTTAGCCATTGTTTTCCCAAAAACGGGTTTTGTTTCCCAAATGCCCACCGACGAGAATCAAGAAGGTGGTACAATACCCATTGGGTTCCTCTCTGGTCGTGGAGTGTGTGTCTATGCCTTGATGGCAATGGCAAAACGTTTGTGAATATTGTACTGTGTACAGCAACGATGTGATTGCATTTTCGTGAGAAAACACAATAACGTTTATCCTATGGGCCTTCGCCAAGTACAGGATACTCTCCCTCTGCGTGTAGAACATGGAGAAGGCAAAGATATACCTGTCAGAGTTCTAGCCAAAGCTTCCTTGAGAACACAAACAGCATTAAATGGAGAAATAATTGGAAAAACATTCGATGCTTGGGTTGGCTTCGCCATCTCCTTGTTCCTATACATAGGGTTTTCAATGCCGTCACATTCAGAGAGGGTCCTTTCTCATGCTGATGATCGTGCGAATGACATAACCCAGGTGAAGTGCACAACAAGTATAGGAAATATCAAAACATGGTACTATCCATGCATGGGGCACTTTTAAGCACTTGGATACTTAGTGCAGCTCTGTCATGGCTGTGCGGATATTTCGGTCTGAAAAGAGTACTCTTCTGCCGAACAGGTATGCATCCGTATATACCGAACTGTAACTTAAAGTGCTTACCTACCCTGGGCCATTTTTCATTTCCTCCCACAATGCTGCATCGTATCTTTCGAATGCATATGAAACGATATTCAATTGGCTCAATTTTGCACTCAAAATATTCGCATCGTGATTCTGACTTCTTATATCGTTTTGCCTCGAAGGCAAAGCTCGTGTTTTGTTAAGTGTACAGCTAGCGTAAGTAAATTGTGTTTTCTTCCTGGAATTTGGACTTTTGCATAGGTATCTATTGGCAGATATTGAAGAACGTAGCATTATTTGATTTGCCCAGTTTCATACAGTTTCAATCACAATCTGCCTTCCAGCGTTCAGAAACTGTATACCTACCTATACCTATTTGCATGGTGCAGTTTCGATGCTACCGCTACAATAAATTTAAATGAAACGATCTTTCAGAGGAGTGCTTCAGCTTCACAATAGCAAATGTGGTAATAAAAACCGTTTTCCATCGGCTACAGAAACCAAAGTTTGCGTGCAAAATTACTGAATGCAAAACAACAAGTTCATATATTATATATACAGTTACCAGTGGCATGGCGTGGCGTCCATATAACCCGATTCCTACCGAGTTACCTTTTAAAAGTTGCAGTTTCAGCTACACAACAATGTTTACTTAAAAACAAGCAACATATGTATCTATTCATCTACGCAAACTACATACCCCGACCCCACCAACTCAATTGAACTCTATACACACGGAAACACACACCCTTCGCCAGCATTATCATTAGTATAAGGTGCCAGTAGTACACGGTATGTAGCACGCCACATATATATGTGGCACTGACGTAATTTTGACGTCAGCGAATGGTCCCAATCAGTGATGGGACTTCTACCACTTAAGTGATATTTCTACCACTTTTTGCTCAACCTAAATTCTACCACCCACAAATCCAAATCTACCACTTTTTAAGACGGGGAAAAAATGGAACAATAACGCATATAATAACAAATACCCACGCACTATAAGACTTATTTTCCATCATCCACACAATAGAAACCGAGTGGTTGAATAATTTTTAATTTTTGTGCACTGGAAAATTGGTATACTGGTACTGAACTTTTAAAAAAAAATCGGTGATGCTTTATGAGGTGACGTTTATAGAGCTCAAGAAAATTTGTTCTGAATGTTTGCAAAAAATTATTCATCCTATTTTGGGTATTGATAGCATAATAGCAGCATTTATGGTATGTTTTAAAAATCTACCACTTTCTACCACTTTTTGATTTCCCAATATACCACTTTTTGCCTACCCTCAAGTCCCAAAACTGGTCCCAATAGGTACATGCCGTGTACAAGCTCTCTTTGTGCACTCTCTGTTGACGTCAGAGCCACACATATATGTGGCGTGCTACATACCGTGTACTAACTGCCCACACTCTCTGAGCATACCCAAAGCTAAAATAAGCCAAAATGTGTCGGGTGCAGTGTTGTTAGGACTCTCTCTTCATTTTTCCCACGAAACGTGGTCATTTTTCCCTTTTTTCCCTTTTCACCGAACTCAAATTCCCACGAAATTCCCACGAAGCTTCTCTAGTTTGTGTGAGATTTTATTTTTGGGGCTAATGGAAGGGACCTACCAGTTTATGCCAACTCCGAACGGCTGAATTGAGAAGCTTTTTCAGTACAGTTATACTCTCGTATGTTTGTCAGACGTTCGCGAGAGGTGGTGCTTTTCCGGGGATCGAACTTGGGACCTCTCGCACCTTAACCGCTGAGCCACTGCGCCCACAAAATTAACTGGTAAATTGGACGAAAAATAACGAACTGCCAAAACAAATCTATCAAGTCTAAATTAATTTAATAAAAAATGAGGAAAAGTGGAAGTGTAGAAGTTACACAAAATACATTAGCTCATGATGATAAAGTAATAAAAATTTAAACTGGTTCCATTCCAATGTCACTTTGCCGCTGGCGCTAGAGCTCTAGTTACATACGCTGTCGCTGCGCCGTCAGATTGTTTTTGTACTAGAATTTTTTTGTTAAGAGGCTATTTACATGAGCTCTTTTTATTTCTGCTGATAATTGTTGTGAATTTTTGAATTAGTTTTGGTGAAATTTCACAAAAAATTGGTTTTAACATTTTTTTGTCAGATTCCTGAAATTCCCACGATTGTGGTGCTTTTTCCCTTTATCCCACGGAAGGCTTTTCGGACATCGAAAATCCCACAAAAAGGGATAAATCCCACGATATAACAACACTGGTCGGGTGTACGGGTTATAAAATCTCTCAGTGGATAGAACAAATTTGTCTCCTTTCTCTTTTGTACACTTTCCATTTTCTGAGTTTGGTCCTCTCTGTTCAACGCCCGCTTTCTTATGCAAAAAAATAACCCGCTTTTCTTCGGTTTTGTGTGTATCTTTTACCGCTGCGCTGTGGTGTAATTGAGTATTTCTGGAAAATATAGCCCGTCTCAACTTAAGGCGTATTTTTTTGGCAATCTATAGCTAGCTCACTTTTACTTTTACATGCAAAACCAAAAGTGGGTATAAAAGTGGCTATAATTAACGCAGTAATAAAGTGGAGATAGGAAAGTTGAAAAATTTCATTCATAGTTGGCGGTGTTGTAAATAAGGAGGAATTATGTTTCATTCTTGAACGTTGAGAGCGGCTATTTGTCACTAATGGGTTGTGTTCGTTGATTGTTGTCTGAATTGGTAAATATTTTGCAATTCTCTGATTGATTGAAATGCATTTATGCTTTTTAATACTTCATATTCTTACATAATATTATTTAAAATACGATTGAAAATGCTACATAAACTTTGTTGAAAAATAGATATTAATATGTAGCTACTTACTGCAATTTGTTGTATTCAAGGTAACAAAATGCAACGTGAACATTCAATAGATGTAATAGACGCGATTCCTTTTTGAATATTTTAAAGATAATCACTCCTATGCTGAATTCCGACCGAAATTGAATTCGTGCGGATTTCGAGTTTTCTGTGTGATCAGTTCGCTTAATACACATTTAGTTTTTTTTACAGTAGCTGACTTGATTTGTTTCAATTAAGAAATAGGTAATTGGAAAACAGAAGTCAATGCGACTTAAGGTAATCAAAAATGCATGTTTGGTACACCGAAAATTCGAAATCCGCACGAATTCAATTTCGGTCGGAATTGAGCACAGGGGTTGATGTATGCACATAATTTCACCGCATTTTCCCGTAAACAAGGCGCATTAAATTGTGATGCTCATATTAGATCAACAAAATAGACCAACACCATTTTTCAAGCTATTTTTGTTTTGTTTTATTCCACCTTCAAACAAAATATTTTTTAAAAAGGTTAAGTAATTTAATTTCATAAGATGATGGATTTTATTGTTTTAAAAATTATAAACATCTGTCTAGAACCGGATATATGTCTTGGCAGCGCAGATAGTCGCAGTAGCACCCAGCAATAAAACATCTGCACCATCACCATTAGGGGTCGTAAACTAATTAATTAAAACCCAGCGAAAGACAATACCTACGATCAACACGCATTTGCACGTTTTCCTGAATTCTGCCAGCAGTATGAATACGGCTGGAATTTCGAAATACAGTTCATTCAGTATTAGTTAACGAACCTTTGTAGTCGATACAATTATTTAAGAACGATTTTCAGTCAATGAGTATCAATTTTTTGAACATACCCTTTTCCAACTAATATGTCAAGTTGAAAACACGCGTACCAACTTCCAAATAAAAATAAAGTGTGCTAAAGTGAGTTAGGGATGTTTTTTTGAGACTCGAAAAGTGAGTATAGTAAAGAGTCTAAAAAAAATAAGCCTATAGTCAGTTCCCTTTTTTATCTAATGATTTTCTGATTTTTTCTGAGGGGAGTATCCTCTGTTCATAGGCCGATTTCTTCTGCAATAAAATAACACGCTTTTCTCCGAGTTATTTGGTGAATTTTGTAAGTATCTTTTAAAAAATAAACAAACTGATGTGCTTATAAAGTTTATAAACAAGTCGCTAAGTGAGAAATCAAGTTTTGAGTTTTGGCTATGATCTTCGTACCTAAATACGTTTGAAGAAATATTTCAAAGAGTAAGTAGATGATTTTGGTGAACCTCCCCAAAAACCGCGAATGCTCGATTTAAACACTCATTTCAATAACCCTTATGTAGAAATAAAGGACAATATTATAAGACAAGATATAAATCACGTTTACACGCAATAATTTTTTGGATTTATTGAACAAATCTTTTGCACTATTGAATCAAGATGAAAAAATATCTTCATTAATTTAATTTCTTCCTGGAGTTTTCGATTTTATGGCTTTAAACAATTAACTAAAGGTTTTGTATACCTACTACATCTTCCCTTCGACATTTTGTTATTTTTCGACTTCGACTTACCATTTAAAATTATTCACGCCACGCCACTGACAGTTACAGACACATTTGTGTACTAAACGGAATGCCTTCTAAATTAGTTTGGTTAGGAACAAGTTTCAGGAATGTGAGTGACTGATGGAACTATGCTAAAAGCTGGGGAAATAAATCTAAACAGGAAAACTGATAATTAAATTTGTAAAAGGTAATAATCAGCTGTGGCAGTGGTGCGGACCTGATGAATGGTACCAGCAAGAGTGACGAATTAGGTGAGTTCACCTTTGTAGGAAGTCAGGACACATCTGTTATCGACTATAGCCTAGTAAGGTGTGAATGGAGTGCATATGTATGATATCTAGCAATCGATAGGTAGCAATTCTGCGGCGGACCTCCCGATTGGCTTCTTACTTATCGACTCAATCAAGTTTCCAAGCACTCACAGATCTGCGTATTGAGAGGGACTCCAATATTTCCCCTCTACAATACAAAACCATTCCAGACCAACCAAACCAGTTGATCACTAAAGGAATGCAAAACCATTGCAAACCCGATCGTTGGAGCAAAACACACACACACACAGTGCAACTACCCCCAACGTTGGACAGAGGACGGATCCCTCTGCATGAATTTATGCAGGTTATACGCACCTTGAAAGATGGTAAAGCTGCAGGCTCGTACGGTATCTGGATCTGCACCTTAGCCTCATCTCTTTGTTTAACACCATCTTAGGGACAGGAGTATAGCCGCACAAGGTATCGCTAATTTTTCCGATCCATAAAAAAGGTTCGATTACAGATCCCGAAAACTATAGGGGGATTTCATTTCTAAATGCAGCATTTATACAATTTTCACAGCAATAATGCAAAACCGACTTAATCAGTGGATAGGAGAAAACAAGTTGCTGAAGGAATTCCAAGCCGGGTTTGGGCCAGCTTATTCTACCATTGATCACTTGTTCGTTTTAAATAGTGTCGTTGAATACTTTTTCCAGCGGGGTAAAACACTTTATGCATTGTTTGTGGATTTCAAGACAGCCTTTGACACGGTAGACCGCCAATCCTTGTTTTACAAACTCTACAACATGGGGATGTCATTCAAATATGGACGTGTTTTACAGAACCTCTATAGTGATACTAAAGCAGCGGTTTGGAACGGGGACGTATTATTGGAATAGTTTGAATCGTGATCTGGAGTAAGATCAATAACATCGCGCGAGAAACCCTTAATTTTAAAAATGTTGAATCCTTAAATGCCCATCGAAACATATAAAGTATAGGTAATGAACCATCTTCAGCTAATGTCTACTGGCTAATATTAGTTAGAAAAAAAACGTTAAGTGTTTCTATAAAAAGACCACTCTCAGATCTTTAGAGACAATACATATCAAATTAACGCTTCCAATTATCCCTTACCTTATTAAGCCAATACACGGAAATAGCTTTCCGACCTGCACTAACGTTTTGTCAAATAAACATGTCAAAGAAGCGTAGGTATATACAAAACTTCCATGCACGGACTTGGGTTTCTAAATATGGCCACTTGTCCTTGAAGCAAATTCTCAAGTATCTGCTGCCGTTGCGTGTATTGTATATATGCCTTCATTCCACTTATTCTGTTTTCCTAATCGTACACCTGTCGTATATGCAATAAAACACATATTACCGGCATTTTCAGAATTATAATACGAATCCTAAATAAGCCCGTGGGCGACAGGTTATTTGATAAACAAAGCGCATAGCATATGACTTGGTGTGCGAAAGAAAGCCTACAATCGTGTGTGTTTGTGGGGTTATAACCCCCAGCGACACACTGCAAAGCAGAGAAACTTGCCGAGCATAAAGAGCATTATATTATATCCTTGAAGGAATAATAAAATAATTTAAGCAGAAATGATATAGACACACTTCCATTGCGAGATATACAAGTACAGTGTGTGAGTTTGATTGGATTAGATAGGTCGGCGAGGTAGCTCATTAGTCTTTCTGTCTGTCATGATGTCCGCCCAAAGGAGTTTCCACACCAAATACCCCCCTTAATGGGTATTGACATTTTCCATATTTGGTGGACTGGTGGGTGACACGTTTTCAAAAACATATTAACTATTTATGAAAATTTCCCGAAAATCATTCGCGCATCTTTGTCTGTCGTCAGCTTGTCAGCGACTATAAACGAGCATCGTTTTCTCTTTGCAGCGAGTGGGTGTCAGCGATGCCGCTGTACCGCATGTTAATCTTATAAATAGCCTCGATTCATCATCGGAGCCGGAACAGCTTCAGACGAAAGATACACATCCCCCGCCTTGGTTATATTGTGTGCAACTAAAGATTGAGTTCGCAGTTAGTCTGCTTATGCCAACAGATTTTCAGTCACGCTCACGCCATCCTGAGTGAGCAGGCAAATCGAAGAACCAAAGAACCACAAAAGCTACATAGACACAATCATCTTCATAGTCCTATATCGGAAAGAATGTTTGCCGCAGATGAAAGAACGAAACGATTGATAATGGATACAGTCGTTGCAGAACCAAATCGTTGGCCCCAACCAAATCATAAATAACTAAGAATTATGACTATGGAGAATGGGATTGCTCTGGTTTCATCGTTCTCTTAAATTCTCGATCTGTATGCATTGAAATCGAACGAGAATTTGAGTAAAATTGTGTGTACTGGGAAATTCCTTTTTCTGTCCTTTATTACTGCTTGGCGATTATTGAAATTAACTTACTTTTACATAACTTTGTTGTGGGTTATGTCATTTAAAAGTAAATATGGAGGTAGGTACTACAATATGCAAACGTATACATCATAAACTTTCATGTAATCCATATAGTTCCACCGGAATTAACTGGCTGATTAAGTCTGAGAAATCTAACCAAAGCCACTCAGATGTGGGACGTAGGTCGGATGAATTCACTAGATTTAATCAACGGTGGCACGAACAGGCATAGATATCTTATTGTAGCTACTCCGATACATTTGGAGCCGACGTCATCAGTAAGGATTTTTGTCAAGACGATCCCTATATGGGCCGATGGTAGTTCTAACACCCCGAACTAACCAAGAGAGAGTGGATTTATTACCGATCTTGCGAAACGGAAAAGGGGCAAAGACATTCGATTCTGAACGTGGAGTATCTACTTGAACGGTGCCATGAAATAAAGTCTTATGCAAAAAGGTCAAAAACTTAATTTTGGACTTTTTGCACTCGTTTTGGACTTTATTGCAATTTAAAAAGTTCCACTATTCGTTTTGAACTTTATTTAATTTTTATAAGTGCAATTAAGTCCAAAAATACGTTGTGGACTTTTGGCATAAGACTTTATTTGATGGCGCCACTTGAACGGTCACCCATGTACTGTAGGTAGGCCCTCGATATCTCTACTGTACAGTTGCTATAGAGAAAAGCGTCAGTTTGGGTGCGGATTTATTAAGCGGCAGATTTTGTCTAGAAGTTGTACGACATTGACGGTCTGCATCAAGGCTAAAATCATTGTTATCAGGCTGATATGCCCTTTCACCCCCGTTAAGGGAAAACATGATGCTACCAGAGACTGTTTCTACAAGCAGTGTTCTAAGTATGTCGGTAAAATTGTGTTCGGTAATTTTAACGCCAGAAGTTAGGAGGTCCTCTTCGATTGAAAAGCATTAGAGTACACGAAAACATATCTGAAAACGGACATGTTTTAATTGCATTTGTTACAGTGCGTTACGATACTTAGCCAGCATACGTTTTCCTTAGGTACCTGAACATGGCTGACACTAGATCATTGAATCGACGACGATCGACTACGACTACAAACGCAATAATCTGCCAAGAGCTTGCAAATCGCGTATCCCTCAACTTATCAAGGTCCCCTTCTCGAATGCTGCCAGTACAAGAGTGGTATCGATGCCAGGAAGTCCTCAAAAACGCCATTAGTGATGTGCTCTTGTTGCACCCGGGAGCTATAAGGAAGGACTATAGCGGCTGAGAAGCTCTACAACCAAAATTGGAAAAGCAAATCAACTTCTCAAGAGAAAAGAGAAAGAGGAGGGGAAACTAGCGATCGGAGTACAGAGAAATGCTACTCCAGGAGGAATGCCCGTCCGTCTTACCAAAATGTAAAGACAACACTAACCAAATAGAGACCTGTGGGAAAGAACAAGGAAGCTTTGCATAAAGTATATAGTCACTGTCGCAGTCGGTATTGAGCAAAAGAAAAAACACTAATGGGAAAACGGGAACGATCACCAGAATTCCGTTGTCAGGCATTTACTGAACCATTCTCATCTAAACAATAAGGGAAATGATTTCCGTCCATCTCACCAAAGCAAAGTGAGGAAAGAAGAATCTAAACTCAAGTCTCACAAGCAATGTTGCCAGATTTTTTTTTACAAATATGTAACTGTAAATTCCCAAAAAAAAAACTGTATTTTCAACCAAAAAACTGTAACCATCAAAAACCAAATGATTTTTTTTTAAATTACGGTTCTTTTTTTAGTTTTATTAAACAAAAATAACACAAAACAATTCATTTTAAATAAAAAGACATGCTTAAATACGAAGCACTACGATTTAAAACACATTTTCATTTATTCTTTCAAATCTGAACTTTAAAAAAAAAAAACTGTAATTTGTACTAGGAGGTCATTTTAAAAACTGTAAGCTTGTCTAAAAAACTGTAATTTACAGTTAAAACTGTGAATATGGCAACGTTGCTCACAAGGCAACTGGACCAGAAATCTTGCCATTGAACTATTTAAAGCGGCAAGTGACGATGACGTATCTCCAAGATTTTGTCAGAAAAATTTTTCTGATTCACTAGAAGGGAGGGAGATCAGTCTTCATCCGAGTAACGTCACATAGAATGTAGTGTCTACCTTAGGAAATTTTCCAACAAACATTCGCTTGTGTTGTGGGTATTTATTTTTGGACGAATGGAAGGGATGCACAATTTATGCCGAATACGAACGACTCCATTAAAAACTTATTGCAAGACAGACAAGGTGTTTGTCAGATGTTTGCAAAGAATTTTTGGTCCGGCTTTTGGCTCTTTGATTTTCTTTTAATATACGCTCTTTGTCTGAAGAGGTGGGCATGATCCACTGAATCTTAAGGTCCTGATGGTACCTACCATTTTAGCCAAATTTCTAGGGTATAGAACACACTTTTAGATTGGATTGACTGCATTTTTGACTATCAGACTGCATATTGTAGTATCAGGCGATTTTCTGTATATACCAATCTCCAAATCGTTGAAATCCACAAAGCATTTAAGAGAAAATAAAATATTTCCACTTACGAGTCGCTGTTTATAGTGTACTTTAACGATTTTTCCTTTGCTCGGCAATCAGGCACCGAAAAAGGTGTTGCACTTAATGACTACCGATATTCGACTTTGGTCGCCTCCTATACACCGTCGTAGATATATGGGAAAATTCCATCCATTCGATCCATTGTCCTTACACCTAATCACACTATTGCAGCACAGCATAGACACGGCAACTAAATTGCTAAAGGCAAAGGAAACCACCTGCAACATACCACCCCCAGCCACACTATTATCCTTTATGAATTCCAATCACGCAAAGCAAAGTTCTTGTTTTTCTTTTGTTTCTCGATCTTGTTTCGTTTTATTTTGCTGCCAATTTTTGTTATCCTATTTTGATTCTACATACACACCTCCCAAACGGCCGTCTTCACCAGCGTCTGATGATAGGTGGCACACTGTGATTCCCAATTTACTGGCTCCCCATGTGCTGACGGTTGTCCACAGAGTAAGGGTAGACAAAAACAAGAAAAAAAAAATGAATCGACTCCGGCGATGATGTTGATGATTTTCCCTGCGCCAGGATTATATCACGGAAATTCCTTAAATATGAAATTCCCTATTTTTGGGAATTGTTCGTGGAGGAGCATTCGAGCGGGCCTGTGTGTGATTGTTTCTGCCTTTATTTGATTTTCATTTCCTCGTTATGACAATGCAATTGTGTGACCATGTTGTGGCGAATTCCATGTTCGCTTCCTCGGAATCAGCCCCCGCCAGAGTTGCCCTCAAAAGCCAAACAAACAAACCTTGTTGCCTGCTACAGAGACGATAACGTCAATCCGATACAAGGGTGAAAGACACACACACACACACACCTAACCAGAGGGATGGGGGGTGGCATTGAACATCAGAAAAACTTTTGTTTATTTTTACATTAATTGAATGTAATTGATTAGCTTTTTGGGGGAAGGAGCCCTTTTCCCGGACTGGCAAGGAGCATGACAAGACGGGGTGTGTGGCTCATAGCCCAACCATGATTTTTTGGTCTAATTGAGGCACGATTTTCGGTAAAACCGGAGGGGCGCTGACTCTGTATAAACAAACTGGAATTGTAACAGCCGAATGATGAGGAGTGGATATGGATGGGTTGGGTAGGATAGACCCAGACCCAGCAATCGAAATGGTTTGATGAGAGAAATTCAATATGATTGAGTTTTTCCCTTTCTCCTACTATAACGACGACAGCTACGGTGATGATGATGTGGAACAAAAAAAAAAAACAAAAGTTCTGATTTTGATTGTCTGATTGATTAAAGGTTCTCCAATAAATTTCGAATAATTATTCATGGGTGATGTTGAGCACACTGTATGTATATTTTTCCAGTGATTTTTATTATGTTTCACAAGTGTATAGTGCAATGGTCGTGTGAAGGGCTCAACTCATAATGTAGGCCAAGGACTCGCTGCTTGCATAGGGACCGTTAACCGAGAAAAGAGAACGCGCGATAAAGGGCTGCACATTCCAACGCAGATTATCATGCCAAAGTCCCATTAAGCGGGTGTTTGTGTGTTTTTACATATGTATATACTTTTGTAATTTTATATTTTTGACAAATTCCTTCGGCGCGGATGTAGTCCTTCAGTGTTTTTACGCTCGCTAATTGCGTCCAGGATATTATATTGCCTTCGCGTGTTATGGTTCGTTTTTGTTGACAGTAAAAATATTTCGAAAATATTATATACATGTCAGTATAACTTTTGGTCGTTTATATAACTTTAACTGGTATCTATACATTTGCGTATAAATATTTTTTTTTTTTTTGTCTGAAGCATATGATTGGAAGAGATAAATTAATAAATGGGTGATAATAAACGGATTTTGGTGGTGAAAGAATCTGTTTAATCGATGCAAATATCACAAACTATTTTCCCTTGGGGGAGGGTAGAAAACTTTTCAAGGATAACAACCAAAAGTTTTACTCCACGCGGGCAATATAAAGGAATAATTAATTTTTGCCAGAGTCCCAGTCAGATGAATTTCGTTCCAAGCAATTAAGTTTTATAACTGATATTTTGATAAATTATTTTATTATTCAACTGCAAAGTTGTTTTTATGTTGTTTTTTGTTTCGGATAACCGTAGGTGGTTTTGATATGCCAAACGATGTGCAGTCGAAGTCGCTTATTATAACGACGGTGAGGGGACCGAGGAAATTAGGTCGTTATAACCGGCGGTCGCTAGAGATATATCCAACTGCCTTCCACAAATATTCAGGAAAAAATGTACAGGTAAAAGACAGGGCTTACGGCTGGCTTTGTAATACGCATTTCATGTGCTCGTAGTTTTATAGTTAATTTTGGAATAGAGGTGTTGAAAAATGCTTGATTATGTTAGGTTAGGTTAACAGGTTGCGGTAGAGCAGGGTGAACCATACTGTACCACACTTGGTAATATTTTACCTATTATGATGCCCTTTTATGGGGGGCTAAACGTTGTTATTAGAGATGGTTAGCTTCATATTCCCCCTTTATGTGATGACCCGACGCCGTCGAGCCATCCTGATATCCCCAAAACCTTGTAAAGATAAGAAAGTGAAACATCAAAAAGTTCTTGTATGTCATATTATCCAGGTAGTAATGACTTCTAAGTGTTCTGTTTCTCAGGTGACAGAAATTCAGTCAGTGACAGAGGAAGCGAGGTGTCTCCTCCTGGACCTCTTTGTCTCCGAGGCCGAAGTTATGATTCGCTAAGCCCCTACTAGCTTAGACAGCGATGACCTGTTAAATTGTAGAAGTTTGATGGTCTAGCCTCTGTCATATTCTGGTTAAAGTTTCCGTGATAACAGGAAGGTCATTAGTTTTTTCCACCTGTTGTTGGTTTCCATACGAATCTTGTTCTCCACTCGTTCTTTAAGATTACAGACTGGTGGCTTTATCGACTGTATAGTATGTATAGTGCTCTAGCATAATCCAATGCCGACCAATTTCTAAACAGTTCGGTCAACCCTCGCATTGCTGGCTTTGTCACTGTGTCCAGGTACGCAGCAGAGATTCGTGGTGCGAGCAGTGTCGGTAAATCGTGAAAAATTTACTTTTTCGTGGGAATTTTGAAAACGGGAAAAAATTCGGGGCGGGTTTCCATTATGCGCACTGAGCAACAGTTTTTGTTTTTTTATTTTTTTTCTGGCTTAAAATGGCCTAAAAACATAAATATAAGATTTTTTCTTGAGAAAATGAAATTTGTTCCTTGTTAAAAAAAAAAAAAATTTAATTTTAATATTTTTTTTATTTTTTTTTTAATTAAACCATGTTTATTTGTCTCATTTCAGTTACACTGTTGAATAAGTGTATACCAAGAACTGTCAGACTGGCACTTGTAAGAAAGTCTGTTGCATTTAAAGAATGCGTGTCTCGCTTCGCTCGCTAATAGGATTTTAACCCTTTTTTCGCAGGGATTAGCCGCTCACGTGACTTCGTCGCTCCGCTAAGGGTATGTCAACAACTGTCTGGCAGCGCCTGGAGCTAAAGTTTGGTTATATTTACCATGGGATATTTAGAAGTTTTCTGTGAAATTTGAAAATTTTAAACGCAAAAAAAAAATAGAAAAAAGTCTCTGCAGAACAATTCTTTTACATTATCTACATCTTAGAATAAGACAATTAAAACAAAAAAAAAAAAAAAAAAACAATAAATTTGCTTAGTGTTCTTAATGGAAACCTGAGCCAAAAATTCTGCTCCAGTGCTATTCCGTGAGAAATTTGATCAACATAAAGAACATTGAATATTTACATAAATTTTAACCTCAGATGGTAGGCAGATAGTTTCAGCTAATCCTTAAGGAAATTTTGGTAGCAGATTTCTCTGTGTATAGGTCTAGAGGTGTCAGATTAAGAATTGCCTCCAGCTGTAGGTGTGGCTTTCAACGCGCTGGTTGTCGCTATACGTGCTGCCCTTTGTATATTTGTCATTCACTTGACTTGGACATCCTCATTAATCTCTAATTTCTGTGTGAATTAATTATTAAGTAAGAAAAAAGATTCTAAAATGTTACTGACTTCTGGTTAGGTACTTGTTTTTTTTTTTTCTTAAAACAGGAGTAGGTTTCAGGTCCTTTCTAAACCTCTCCTGTCCTGTTAATTGGCTATTTTGTTTCTCTTAATAAAATAACCAGAAACTCATCAATGTTTGATTTTATTCCAGTATGTAAGTGTTTGAGGGATGCTGAATGCTGAAACAGTGAAGAGTGATTGGGAATTGTTGGTAGATGAGCTAAAGGCGTATGTAGTTGCTGACAATGCATGAATGCATGGATGTGAATGATTCAATTAAATTTGCATGGAGTGAAGTTCTGTTCTCTAAAATATGTATCCTGAAGTTTTTTCCCATTGGTATTCAAATATTGAGAATTGGTTCTTGGAAACAAGCTTCCACTCCCAATTTTGCTTTAGAACTATCACTATACCACTTGATGCCATTTTGGAAGTTTAAGGGGTGATGATTGCTAAACGATACTTCTCCGTTACGTATCTCCATTGAGTACCATGTCGTAAAGTCTTTCGGAGAAAGTCTATAACCTCGCAGATTTTGTCAAGTTCCGGAAGTGAAGAGAAGAATGCAATTTGGTCCACGTGTGATCTTTATAGAAATAATAAAAGCTTTAATTGAAGCCAAGTTTGATCTATATTCAGTATTCTTCTTTTGGTGAAAACAATTATGACTTTCATACCTTTATTGATGGACAGATTTTCCTTGGTGTACCTTTCTAGGACTGTCTGTCGTACCATTAATTAGGTTTCTGTACTGGGCAGGCGGCAGTAAATTGATATTGATTGAAGATATTATAATCTACGAAGGTTTAAGGTGATTTTGTATCCAATTTGGAATCCGCGGTCATTATTGACTAAAGTGATGCATGAGACTCTTCGAAACGAACTGGTAACAATGACAATAACTGAAAGTGCATCTGCCCACATTATAATGGCTTACAGTGTATAGTGAAATTTCGTCAGCCACACACAAATTTAATTTTCTTTTCAATTTCAGCTAAACAGCATGCGACATGCAAAGCATAACCATTCTCAAAAATTCCAATCAATCTTCTTTACTGTCAAAGATTACCCTTTATTAAAATTCCTCCCTAATGCTAAAGCTGCTGCCCCATTGCCAACATATAGACTCCGAATACAAACGGAACTATTGTAAGCTCCATCGTGGACAGCTCAAGGTTGGGATAATTTCCCACTTAATTTTCGGTTTCCTCCTACATGTGGCCAAAAAATAAATACATGGAACAAATTAAATGCATGACGGGCAAGGGTACCTTTGTGGCCCGTTCAAATGACCAAATGACTGAATATACTCGGGGAGGTACCTACGGCTTGCTTGAAGTTGTCCCGCATGATGATAATAAATATGGGAGTAGTGCACACAACACGTCACTTTGGGCTTTCGAAAAGGCAGCCTCCACTGAATTATCCTTGCCTTTGTTAAACTGACCATCTCCGTGCCGTATGTATGACCGACGGCGTTTTTGCCCAATGTTCTTGCATCCCAAACATTCACCGTTCCGAGCGGCAATGGTGCGGCAGTCGTCGTCGTTGGCTGCAAAAGTGAGACGCAGGCAAAAGAGTATTATACCCTATGCAGCTGGATAAGTTGTGGAATTTTGGACGAGAAATTTATTTCGCTTGTTAATGTGCCTTGGGGAATGTGGTAAGCGGTTTGTTGCCTTTGCAACGCGATGCATATCCTTGCAGTTGAGGAGTATCTTGTGATGATGCACGTTATTTTTTTTTGTTCCCTCTTGTATAAAGCGAGATGCTTTTGCCAAAGAACAATGGGTGTCTGTATGAAGCTTTACGCTTGGAAAAGTGGTTTTTGCGATACTGTGCTCGTTTAGACATGGTTACAGCGTTGGCTTTATGTGGTCAGCTCATGAGGAGTGCATTAATATAATATTCTCTTTAGCCGCTCAGCTGATACTGCAGCTGCTGTTCCGTGGTCCTTTTGGATGTGTGGATTTAGTTTCAGGAACAAAAAAAAAAGCATGCGGATGAGTGAAGCGGGGTTTTGTTTGTGTATAGTGCATGTCCTTCTGTTTTTTGATGATTTTAAATATTTTATTTGCACTTTTGTTCGCAGCGCTTTGCACTGCCAATGCCCTTGGAAATACATGCATGGTAAGCTGTATCGTTGTAGCAAAAAAAAAACGCTTTCGTCTTTTGGACGGTTAAAGGTTTTCTTCAATTTTAGTTGAAGTTTAATGCTATAAACAAGATAATTTCGACTACGAAAAAATGTTAGAAATATAAAAATATTCGATGCCTAGATTAATTAAAAAGTATTAAAATATGATTGTTATTAAAAATCTAAGCACCAGGCAGGATGTTGGCAAACAATAGGATGTAAGCAAGACTTCTGGAAGTTGCGACTTTTACCTATTTTGGTGTTCAACAAACAAAATCTGGTTCCATAGGTTTAAGCAGTGATGCCATTCTGACCGGATTCCGGTCATATCTGACCGCAATCTCTTTATTTTGACCGAAGAAAATTTTGAAATCCGGCCTAACCGTTTTTTGACCGGAACGAAAAATGTTTTTAACCGGAAAATTCTTTTTTGACTGGAAAAATAAAATTGCCCTACTGACTATAAATTCAGTTCCATTAACGATTTGGCTACACACAAAAACCAGGCGTCATTGCAATGAAATAAAATTTCGCAGGTAAAAGAATAGTGAAATTGAAAACACAAACAAATTCTATAGTTAAGCCGAAGCGGACGCCCGTTTTTGACGTATTCACTCTATCAACGCAAATATCAAAGGAAGATTTGTATCGAAAGCACAATGGTGCGACAAAGAATGTGCCAGAATTATTTCTGAAAGTGGATTTTCTGTGCATTTTCTATGCTATCTACCTTTCTCCTTTACTTACTCAAAATCTACCTGTGTCGCTGAACACGACGTTCATTGGAAGGCGTGTATGGCCATGCACTAAAAGTGAATGTCAGAACTTAAAACATGTCATATAGAATGAAAAACCAGTAAGACAATTATCTTCGACTATGCCGAAGCTCAAATACCCGGTACTATATTAGGAGTATTTTTGGGGAAGTGAGTATAACAAAATCAAAAGTGAGTATAACCGTTTTGCATGTAAAACCAAAAGTGGGTATAAAAAAACCAAAAGTGAGTATACCAGTTTTGCATGTAAAAGTAAAAGTGAACTAGCTATAGATTTCCAAAAAATACGCCTATTATTGTAAAATAAAAAAATATTTTAGTATTAAAAAATTATATATTTGTATGGGAGGTATGGGTAGTTTTTATTCGATCAAGCTCCTTTTTTGTCAAAAATTTTTAAATATTATTAAAACAATACGTGCAAAGTTTAAACTTGCTATCTTTACTGTAGCTATTTAAATTTAATTTTTAACATAAAAAGCTATATAAATCTGATACTTTTGTATGGGAGGTAGTAGTAGTTTTCATCCGATCTTGCTCATCTTCGAACTTAGCCTCAGTCTGGTGGATAAAAGCTTACGTACCAAATTTCAAGTCGATAGCTCTTAAATTACGGCCGTAATCGTGCGGACAGACAGACAGACGGACAGACAGACGGACATCGCTAGATCGACTAAGAAAGTGATGCTGATCAATAATATATATAGTTTGTCATACCTACAACGCCTCCTTATGGGCGTTACAAATGGAATGACAAAGTGAATGTACCCTCACCACAGTGTGGTACCGGGTATAATTAGTTTCAGCGAAATGAAAAAAAAAAAAAAAAACAAACTCAAGATTCACATATGTGTAGCGGTTCAAATACTAAGAAACCCAATGTATCAGTAGTGTGTGTAGTATGTAGTAGTAGTTGACAAGCAAAAACATGTTTCGCTACGATGAATGCCTGCAGCAGATGAGTGAGTGCAGTGGCAGTTGAAGAGTGACCGCGTTGACGAGAGGGCAATGATGAGTGATATTAATAAAGAACTGATGAAAGCATGTTGCTTATGTGAACGCGTTTTACTTTAAAGTAATTTTGTGTCCCGTTTCCGATCTGTATATTGTTAGCATTGAATCATTTAATTTCAATGGTGCGCTTGTCCATTAAGTGGGTCGCGGGTGTAGGTTGAGCAAGTGGACACTCCATAGCTTTCGATTCTCTGCCATCGACTCTAAATCATCAAGGGCAATCCCCACCCCATACGAGTAGAGGAGAGATTATGTATGAAATTGATCTAACCATCTCATCCTGGGTCTACCTAGTAAGGGGGACAGTGCTTTGCAGCGTTACCGATGGACAATTGAAAATGTCTCCAATAAAGGTCGCCCGAGCCAAAAAATGCCTGCAATTTAACGAAAAAAAAGAACGGCTGGATCGATTTGGATCATTCCTCCTTTGTTTTTTTTTTTGTCTTGAATCAGGGGTAGTTTAGAAAATTCGGAAAACCCAAAATGAAAAGCCGGAATATCGAAATTTCCATTTTGTATGGGAATATACACCACTAAGGATCGCAAAACTCGAAAACAACCAAACCGATTGAATTAAAATTTTAGGAGAATCTTTGTTAAAAATCGTGTTATAATAACTCGAAAACCGCTGAATAGATTGAGCTCAAATTTTAAGAAAATCTTTCGACGTCCTATATTTTAAAAACCACGGAATAGATTGAGCTCAAATATTGAGAAAATCTTTGTTATAGACCCGAATGTGTTTCCTTGAGATTTTGTAAAAAGTGGACGAAGGGGCGTGGCACCTCTTATAGAAAAAAAATTCCTTTCAAACATTTTAATATTGTTCAATTGATGCGCATTGTCCATACAAATTGGAATGGGGTGGGATTGGAAATCGGGGAATCGCAACCCATACAAGTTATTTAAAATTAAAACACTAGGTAGATATGGCCTTAGCTTTAAAATTCGGTAAATTGAGCTCAATATTTATATATATATAGACCTAAAGACATTAAATTCATTTGGATTATACGAACGATCACCAAATCACCAAACGAAACTTAAACTGTAGACAAAGAACTGGAGTTGGTAGGTTGATTGGGATTCATAATCGCTTATGAAGAGTTACAAACAAATAATTGGAAATTTTAAGTGACCTTATGTATAGTTACAAACAAATACATTTTGGTGGTACGAAGTTCAGAGTGAAGCATTCAGAATTTCTGCACATGTGTTTTGGGCATTACTCCATATCCAATTCCAGTGGCATTGGATGTGCTGAGCGTTGGTTGCTTCCATAGACAGAGAGTTGGTCGCCTAAGATCCAGAAGTGCATATTGCTTACTTGTTTATTCCAACTTATTCAGTGCTATATCATTGTAAGCCAGAGCCTCGTTATAATCAGGATGTAAGAAAATGTCCTTTACTGCATAGATGTCGTTAAGGTAAGAATACAAGTTGTTTCCTCCAATATTAATTAGATTCGGTGGCTTTCTATTGCGTTAATAGACAATAAATGAAATAAAAATAGATCAAGGTCTACCAAACCAAACCCTTTAAAAATACACAACGCGCTGCTGTTAGCACAAAGTTGGGAGCAATTAGCATACCACCGCCCAGATAATCAGTCAAACCTGTTGCGTTATTTGTCCAACCAAGAGCAGCCTTTAGAATTTTTTTTTATTTCTCTGAACCGTTGAAATATTATTTATCTTACCACAAAAGGAAATTCATCATAAGTAGTTAACTCGCCTTCCGCAATACCAAATTCTGTACCAATTGAATGTTCGAATGGTGTAGTTTAAGACCCAATTTTAGAATTCGTATAGTAATCTGGTATGTGGTGGTAGTGTTACCAATCCCGAATGTTCAAAAATTCTTTAATTAAATGATGTAGATACTGGCGAATGCTTGAAATCTATAGATAACTAAACCTGATGACGCACAACCACCTAAGAATTCTTGTCTATGTAAAACTGTTTAGACTGCTCTCCGTAACTTTGGTTAAGATTATCGAAATCATTGCTTCACCTGTCTAGCTATTCAAAAAAAAAAAAAATTGTTTTGGCATTTGCAAAAATTAATCAATTCATGATCACTAATAAAGTGCAAATAGCCCCTTAATAATCACAAAGGAATCTACTACCTACAAAGATCATACATCTATATTACAACCATATTTGTATACCCGCTGAACGCATTAATTCAACTTGTCAAACTTCATGGGCTTGTTTGTAAACAGAGATTTAGATTTGCTTCAAGAAACATCGAAGTCGTTTTTGGAATTCAGTTAACACTAACAGTTGTCGCATCAAAATATAGTAAACATTTATGAGGTTAGGTAGGTCTCTAGAAAACATAATTGATAGTTTATTTAGATTACACCAACGAGGCCACCAAAAATGAAGTGTAATTTCAACGAACGAAAGCAATACAATTTTATTAAAAGATCTGAAAAACCAAACGTGGTAATATGTTGCAAATGCAACTCTATGTTTTCAGTAGCAAGTGATGGGAAACATGATACTGAGCATGAGCAACACATCAACACGAAGAAACACAGCTGTCGCTTCGATAAAAACTTTGCAAAACTTTATCAGCCCAATTTACTTTCAAGCAGCGACAAAGAAAAATGCGATAAATGAAGGCACTTGGGCTTACCACACAATTCAACACAACCCATTTAGGTATCTATAATCATTGTACTACCAAACTTATTAAAAATTGTTTTGCCGAATTGTATTCCTGTGCACGTACAAAATTTCGTGAAAAATTTCACCGATTGTTCCAATCATGGCAGCATAAATTTATGCCCAATATTGGTAAGATATTTTACGCTAGAAAAAGGTATTGTTGTGAAAATATTGGAAAATAAGGACCTTCCAGGAGAATCATCTAACATAATACCGCAGTAGGAACTAGGAACATACAGGATACCCTTGAATATTTTATGATAAATAAGAAATTACCTACTTGCAATTTGCGCTGACAACACAAATTGTAATTTTGGTGGGGCAGCGAGAAGAGGCCAAAATAACGTTTTTAGTCAACTTTGGAAATCTTCTGGGAAATGTGCAATGGTCATGCAGTGCGCCGTGTAAGAATTTTATCACCGTCTTGGCAACACTGCATAGACTTTTCGCGCAGTTAGTGTATACGAATAGTTTAGGTATAAACTGCTAGAATACATTTTTTTTTCTCTATTTTTTTTTTGATTGGCCGAAAACAGGCGATTGGAATGGTGCGACTACGTTGGTGTGTGTGTGGCGTGGGGGAGGTTTTATATAGAGGAGGCAAAAACGTTTTTGGGGCAGTCTGGCGTAGTTAGGCGAAAAGCCGAGAGTGGCAAAATAATTTTTTTTTTGATTTTTTTCAGTGCGGTGTGGCATAATTTTTCTTTTGGTTTAAAAGTACAGTCAGTAAAATTTAAAGTAAAAATAAGCTTCCGAAAAGCATAAAATTTCTGAAATACGAAAAATTCGTAAACCGAACGAAAATCCAGTGAAACAAAAACAAAACGAACAAAATTAACAAGCCAAAGTAAAACGGCATAAAAAAAAAAAAACTAAAAATAAAGCAAAACAATTTCTGGTGTGTTAAACAAAAAAAAGATATATCATTTCGTAAAATCCATCGAAAACATTGTTAAAAGAAAAAAAATATTACAAGCCCACAAATTCAAAACCGCCTAGTGAAAATCTCTCCAGCCAAGCCCAAACTCCAGTTTTCCCGCCATTTATCTGCAGCAACGAGTCACAAGAGCTCACACAAGACGCCGCCCGCAGGAGCACCCCGCCACATGGAAACATAAACATTTAGATACAAAAAAATAAAAAAAAAAAAAAAACACAAAAAAAAACATTTATACATTTATTTGAAAATCAATATATCTGAAATTGAAACAAGTGTGCCAAAGTAATGGAATTTAATGTAACTTTCAAACACATGGTTGTATAAATTCGAGCATTGATTTGAAAATTCAAGATACATTAAGTGTCTTACTTAACTTATGTCTTAATCATTATAATATTGAATTTGAAAAAAAAAAAATACATACAATAATTGTTAACAATAAAGTAACTTTCATATGAATTTTGTTTCTCCAGTAGATTTTGATTTTTTTAAGTATTCAAAACCAATTTTCTGCCTTAATATTAACAATATCCATACAGCTACATCGCGTTACCCCGACCACCGTGCACGCTGGAAAGGAGTCGACATCGTCATCACAGCGCAGAAAGGCGCCAACGAAGGGTAGAAAAAAGGGTATGAGTTTCTTGTTGTGTTTGTTCCAAATTAACTTTTTTTTTTCGCATATGAAGGTTACAACCTAAGTAAAAAAAATAATAATTTTGTATTAAAATTCTTATAATGATCAATAAAAATCATAATTTTGTGAATAGTAAATTATAAATCAATCATGAGTTTATAATTAATTAATCAGAGTGAGAGGCGAGAGGGGCTGATGTGCGCAGGGATGGGGCGGTAGAGGGAAGGCAATTTTTTGGTTTTTTTTTTTAGGTTTACGCATTTTAGGGGGTTGCTCAAATGAAGGCCCAGGGCAACCAAAGGTGTGGACGAAATATTCCACAAGGGAGGGACACGAGGCCATGGTTCCATTGCCACCCAGGAACCAGTTTTTGTTTTGTTTCTCTTCACACTTTTCTTTTTTTTCAGCTATCCTTTCTAGTCTGCTCTGTCTGCTTCACCTTTTCCACTTCTTCACTTTCTATCAACCTTTTCTTTGTCTTTTTTTCGCTTTTTTTTTATTTTAGATTTTCAGGCACGTAATCTGTATGGAGGATAAGGACAGGCAAGAACTCACCCGGTCGGCGAGCTAAGCCGTGCTCAACGCAAGACGTGCCCACCGCCTGTCACCTTATCCATCCCCCTCTCACAACCCGAACCGTAGCCGACAATCGGTGTTGAGGAGATGGTTCCTAAGTTTGAGGGGAACGTCCACCAATATGGCCGAGTGTAAGACACTCGGTTAGGTAGGCGTTCGCTACAGAAAGTTCAAATTGGAGTGCACTGTGCTGCTTACAAACAATTCATTGCATTCAGACAGAAATAGAATGGGCTGAATTCCAAAACGTCAAAAAAATGCGCATTGTGAATGCACACTGCTTTTCTGATGCCAGGTTATGAATGCTTTTGCGCTGCTTTGCATTTGTTATGCTTTGCAATTTTTGACGTTTTAGAACGACTTTGATGCGAACAATCGTAAAATGTCTTAAAGATCAATAATGTCCAAACAATTAGTAACAACCATAGTTTTTAACAGCTTAATAAACAATGTTGGTTCGTACAATGCCAACACGTTTAAGCATATTCTTTATTTAAGAAGGAAGCAGTTTACTCGGAGAATGTCTTTGCTTTCTTCAATTAAACAAATAAAAAGAAATATACCGAAGTGTAGAAATTATTTAAAAGTTATAGAATCCTATCCAAACGATGTGTTTTTTAGTCATTTTCGTATGAATAGAAGCACGTTTTCTGGTAAGTTTAAATGTACTTTTTAATTTAAAAAACCCAATTTATGTACTTTATTTTCCTCATCTATTAAAGCGCTTGAAAGAATTCTAAAACCCATGAGCAAATCTAGAGGAACCGGTAGACCTGCCTATTCATTGAAGCAATGCCTCTACGTAACTCTCTGGAAACTCGCCAGTCAATGTAGCTTTCGGGAGATTTCTGATCGCTTCGGAATGGGAAGAGGAACCGTTTATAGAGTATTTACAAAAACATTGATGGCAATAATAAAGTTAAAAAAGAAATTCATAAAGTGGCCTGAAAGTGATGAATACCGCTATAAAATTGTAGAGGAATTCGAAGAAAAACGCTCTAATCCGGTCCCATTCGTCTTGGGATGTGTGGATGGAACCCATTTTAAAATCCCTGCACCAAAAGAAGATTCCACCAGTTATTATAACAGGAAAGGAACGCATTCCATAATTATGCAGGTGCTTTAATGATAATTATTATTTATTTTGTAATTCTTTTTTATTTTATGGAATTAAAGGGCGTATGTGACAGCAATTTCATATTTACGGATGTGTTTGTTGGATATCCTGGTTCTTGCCACGATGCCGCTGTCTGGCGTGCTAGCCCATTACAAAAAGCTATTGTAAGCGGCAAAATAAAAGTACCACCGGAGTATCATCTACTTGGAGATTCGGCCTACCCTTTGGATATCCATTTAATGGTTCCATATAGAGACAATGGACACTTAACAGAGGAACAGAAGCGTTTTAATTATTGCCACAGCTCAACACGCGTATTTATTGAGCAAGCATTCGGTATTTTAAAAAAGAATTTTAGAATCTTGAACTTTATACCTGTGCAAAAGATTCCATTAGTTAAACGAATTGTAATGTCATGTGTGATTCTTCACAATTTTATAATTTTGCATGAAATCCCCAATTACTCGTATATGAATCAGTGTCCCGTAGATTCACTATCAGAAGAAGATATTAGAAATGATGACCATCATCCAATTCCAAACAACGAGGCTAAACTAAAAAGAGAACGACTTACTACACTATTCTCCGCCTAAAGTTTGTCAGATATAAGAGCGCATTACATTTTAAGTATTTATTAACAAACTAAAAAGAATTAACTCAGAAATAAAAAAAAAATATTACAGTTCATTTCACATTTGCTTTGTTTAATAATAATTAAGTAGTCAGGCCATCACGGTACACGGTAGGAACTTGAAAAAATCTTAATGGCACACTGAACTGAAAGAACCAAAAATTAATATAATTCGATTATTATTTTATTTGCAAAACAAACGACTTACTCAATTTATTAATTGAATGAGGAGACCTTTCAACTCCCTCATTTCTTCCACTCTTTCTTGATCCACTTTGAGTCTGGCGCTTTCAATATCCACTAACTGCTTCAGATATTCTCTGTCCTTATCCGATTCTGACTGGATGAAGTCAATCAGTTCGCTTGTTTTCTTCCTTTTTTTATTGTGTGGTGGTCCGAAGTTGCGCGCTTCAGAAGCCTCCGGATCGTCGATGACTTCCTCAAAATAATCCACATTGTTTTCATCTGACTCCTCCAAAGACGCATCCACATTATCAGGTGGAACAACGACCGAATGTCGTGTTCCGTAAACATTGTCGAAATCTGCATAAAACTCCCATGATGTGGCCGCTTCCCCAGTCGTACAATTTCGGTTCTTTATCCTTTTGTAGGTTGTCTTCAGGTTCAAAAATTTCCTGGTGATTTCATCCACCGAGAACCCGAATTCCGGCTTAATTTTTTTTATCTCCTCCAAAACGACTCTCCACAGCACCTTTTTCTTCCTTCTATTGTTTCGAAAATCCGGTTCAAATTGTATTCGGGTACTCACCAATAATTTAACGAATTCATTCGTCCACTTTTTATTACTGCAAATAAGTAAAATTGGCAAATTATTACAAAATATATTATTTTACTTACAACTCCAGCGATGAATCCATTTTTTTTGGCGGTATAAACTGAAATGTCAAATGTCATTTGCATCATATTCATTCACGATGCTCTTTTTGCTTTTGTTTGCGCAGTTGATGCGTTCACAATGCGTTTTAGAAAAGTATGCATTGCATCATAGTAAGCAGTTTGCATTTTGGAACGCTTGATTAAGCAGTAATGCAGAAGTACTGCGTTTTGGAATTCAGCCATGCCTTCCTGTAGATATCGAGGTTATTGTCATTAAAATTGATTCCTTTTTTACATTTACACCGTCCAGGTCAAAGAGTTCAAAGAAATTTGTGATAATTCAGAAATTGAATAATATAAGCTAGTTGGATACAGCGGGATCATGACGTAATCTCGAAGGCTAAAAATCACGAAAAGTTTTTTTTTTAATCCCGAAAGCAAAAATCTCGAATGTACAAAAATCTCGAAAAAATCTCGAAAATAAAAAGTAAATTCGAGGTTTTTTTTTTTTCACCCATCCCATAGCCAGACAGTAAACCCAAGCAGGGGGGTTGCACGGGGCAGCATGTCCCCCCATACGCATCTCACTTTTTAACACCATTTTTAATATTAATTCGAAATTTTTTTTTCGAGATTTTTTTTCGTGATTTTTTACATTCGAGATTTTTTTTTCGAGATATCGTAGTAAACCCGGATACAGCAAAATGAGATGGATAAGCTTGAAACTAGCTATTGAAAGAATTTCAAAACTTTATTAAAAGAATATTTTTTATCGCAAGACAAATGTCCTACCATTTTAAAAGAATTTTTTGGCAACTCCTGCTCTAAAGTTCTGTTATTTTTCATCCATTCTGAGGCCGCAATATTTCATATTTCATTTCATATTGCCTTAATAGAGTCCCAAGAACTATGCTTGTCTGAGGTATCTTTGATTATGAAAGATCTCAAACTAAAATTAATGCAACGAAGAGATGAACAATTTTTGCCTTTGATCGTTAAAAAATGATAGCTTAACTAGTCGAATAAAATTGCATTGACCAAAATAGATTTAAAGCCAATATATTTCAATTCTATAACACCTGCTATGAATATTTGAGTCAGTGGGATGCATCTTTCCAAGAAATTGAAATTTTACGATGATTTGATCTTCGAAATTTACCTACCTACATGGCCAGATGTAGAAACAAGCTTAACTTTTGTTAAATAAAAGCGAAGTGGTACAAACATTTTTTACTCGCAGTTATTTGAAGAGATTAATTGCTTGAAATCTGTCCTAAATTTAGAGAAATTTACATAGAGAATGGTTGGACAACAAAAAAAAATAAACAGTCTGAAAAAGGGATAGATATTTTTACACATTTCTCAGAAAGAAAGATTGCTTTCGTTAACCGTTTACAAATTGTCGAATACAGCCAGGTTCAAATACTCCCACGGAAAGAGTTTTTTCGATAATTAACAAAGTATGTATGAGCGAAAAAGTCCAGCTAATTGCCGAAACTCTAAAAGCTATATTAATCATTGTAAAGTGCTATTACAATTTAAGTTACCTTGAGTTAAAATTATAAAACAAAATTATTTAAAAGAAAACGACAAAATTGTTAAACTGAATTTCTTTTTTTTTTCTTATTAGCTTTGTAGTTTTATTATTAATTAATTATTATTTAATGTATTGTTTTTGTTGCTTAGGTACTGAAGGCTAATTTCTTTTATTACTTAATAAGAAATTTAAGTTTCTTCGTTTTGAGTTTGATCACCGTGTGGTATTTTTAATTATAGATATGATCCTTCCACCGACTTCAAAAACTTAGGAAAAAGATATGGTTAAAATGTATTTATTTAGAAGTTCCCTGATGCTATCCTTGGCTTTATCTTACATTCAAGATACAAATACAAGTCATAACGGAAATTCTCCACCCTACAGTTCGAAGTCACAGCTCAATGTTTGTCCATGTTCCTTAAGAGTTTCTTCTATCCACATGATGAAATATGAAACTCTTGTATAGACTCCAGGTGGGAATCCGGAGCAAGCTTGTCCTGTCGATGTTACCCCGGCAGCATATGTTCGATTATTATGTACCACCAATAAAGGACCACCTGAATCACCCTATATAAAGAGAATACTTTTTTTTTTAAAATACTAAAAGACTGGTACATAATACTATTCTTACTTGACAAGTGTCTCTTTTTCCTTCGGGGTCGCCGGCGCAAATGTGTGAGCTTATGATTCCTGAAGGGAATTTCCTTTGTCGCTTAAAGTACCGTTGGCATACTTTTTCCGGATATGAAATTAATTTCACTTTTAGTAGAGCGTTCGTCCGCAAGCCAGCTGTCAACAGGATGGTTAATAGACTTTAAATATCACACCCGCAATAATACTAACCAAACTGCGTTGCTCCATATCCAATTGCAGTGGCATTCGATGTGCTGAGCGTTGGTTGCTTCCATAGACAGAGAGTTGGTCGCCTAAGATGCAGAAGTGTGAAGTGCATATTGCTTACTTGTTTATTCCAACATAGACACTTACCGGGAACTCTCAGCAAGTTGAATTAGTGCTATATCATTGTAAGCCAGAGTCTCGTTGTAATCAGGATGTAAGAAAACGTCCTTTACTGCATAGATTTCATTAAAGTACGAATCCAAGCTGTTTCCTCCAATATTAATTAGACTTGGTGGTTTACTGTTGTGTTAATTGACAAAATAAGTAAACTAAAAAAAGGTATTTTTAGTTCAAGCTCCACCAACCAACCCGTTTAAAAATACACAATGCGCTGCTGTTAGCACAAAGTTGGGAGCAATTAGCATACCACCGCCCAGATAATCAGTAAAATTTGTTGCATTATTTGTCCAACCAAGAGCAGCCTTCAGAATTTTTATTTTTTATTTTTGTGAACTGTTAAAATAGTATTTATCTTACCATAAAAGGAAATTCATCGAAAACAGTTGGGTCGCCACTCGTAATATAATATACTCCTAAAAAATATAAATACTTAGACCAATCTTTTTAATAATAAGTTTACTGTCAAAATACTATGTTCTTCCGTTTGATTCAAATTATAAGAAAAGCCAATATCAAACAAATTAATAAAGAAAATCACGAAAGCAACTGATGATACAAACTGAACCATTGTTGAAGAACAACTGAGAAGAGTAGTAACGTGATCAAAGTGTGCCTCCAATGACACTGACACACTATGATCACACCGCGATGGCGACATATTGATTATATTCTAAACAAGAATTTGTTGTTTGACAGGTCTTTTAATAACTACATAAATTAAAAGTTGTTTATACTACGATTTATGCCATAATTTCATTTTGAACTCACTCTGTTTTCGTAGTTCTGAACGTTTATGTACATAAATGCCATAATGACAATGTTATTGACCTATAATAATGGACATACGTTTGACGTTTGTAATATTTTTTTATCGTAGTAGGTATTGTATATCTATCTAATAGGGTCATGTGATTGTCTTCGTATCTACTAAACAAATAGATTATACCTTTATATTTTTTACAGCATTATCTCATCAAATGCTTATTGCAAGAGAATACATTAAGAATCATTTGACAATTGAGTCATTTCATATTGACCCAATATTGTATATTAGTACAGTGTTGTTGAAATTATAAACGTGACGGGGGTGCATGAAAGGAAGATTTAATTTTAAAAGTTTTTCGAATTCTCTTCTTCATTTATTTAAAAACACAAACAAATTGTCACTATGATATAAAATTAAACTTATTGTTTAACTATTTGGGTGGCATTTACTCTAAATTGCGTTTTGTTGCGATGCGTTTAAAAATATAAATTTTTTTTTTAAATATTGAATTCGAATATAGACACTTACAATTATTTTCACCAAGCTAAATCAGTGCATATGCGTACCTACTTAGGATAATATGAAAACATTCTTTATTTTATAGACTTCATTGAAGTACTAAACCAAATTGTTTCCTCCAATATTACTGCAGTATTTAACTTAGTGCTTTCTTATGAAGTATAATTAATAGAGAATAAATAAAAAACGTTTTATTAGTTAAAACTCTACTAACCAAAACCCGTTTAAAAATGTGCAATGCGCCGCTGTTAGTCCAAAGTTGATAAATTAGTCAAATACATTGTCGTTGTCTGTCGAACCAAGAGCGGCCTTTAATTTGTATTTCTCTATTTTATTTTACTATAAAATGAAAGTCATACTGTAAACTTTCCTTTCTAAATACAAAATACTTCAAGAACAATTAAAAGTGTTATCATGGGCCTAGCCCATACTTTGATACACTCCACTGTATACAAGTCATGCAAAATGTTTGGCATGTGAGTTAGTTAGTATGTACACGCATGGGTCTAATATTGTTTTTTGGACATAACCGACATAACATAACCCATTTCCATACCAAACTAACGACGATAAAAAGACTTTAAAAAATTGCATTCGCCTAGGTTGATTCGTTTGGACGCTTTCGTGTTTTCAACAGACAGGCAGACAAACAGACGGACATAAGGACATGGCTAAATCGATTGAGAATCTAATCGTGGTTCAGAATATAATAGTATATACTTTAAGGGGTCTCCGGAGACTCCTTCTTGGCGTTACAAATAGCTACTTGGAAGAAATATTTTATATAATAACTTTTGGGGCCTGTCGTTTAGTTCAAATTATAAGCAAGTCAATATTAAAAAATTGAATAAAAAAATTACGAAAACAGCTAATGATGATAACAATTGAGTCACTGCGACTGCACAGTTAGACAACAACTGAGAGAGAAGTATCGTGATCAGGAGTGCCTGCAATGACACATCATGATCACACCGAACCTACGCGACATAATGATTATATTCTAAAGGAGAATTTCTTGTTTAACAGGTATTTTAATAACAACTAAACCAATTTAAAATTATTGTTTTATAGTTGTTGTTAAATATTGATTTGTTGCTTACGTCTCGCAGCTCACAATTTTATAATAAAACTAATTGTTGTCCTAAAGATGGGAAACAAATTAATAAAAACTCTTACCTACATGTACTCTTTTTGGTTTAAGTTTCTTTTTAATCTACGTGGCGGTGGCATGTAATAAATCGAATAACCCGATTTTTGGCGCGTTTTTCGTGAGTTTTCTGAATTCTTTTGGGCATTTTTTGGGAGTGGGCGGTTTTTGGAACATTTTTCTGGCGTATACCTTTTCTAAACCGTTTCTTGGCGTTTTGTGGGTGTTTTTTTTTTCTTTTTGTGTTTTTTTGGGTTCTATTTTGGCGCGTTTTTTTGTGTCAACTTTATGAACTCGAGTACCTACCTACATATAATTATTTAGAAAATCACGAAACTCAGTAAGTATCAGTAGCCGTTTTTTATTATCAGCGTGATCTGATCCGGATCAGATCATGAAAATAAAACAGACTGGAACATTGATTGATTTGTGGCAACAGTTGTTTTTCACATATAAAATCCAATACCAACAAATGACAAATTTCGTATTGCCACCAGCCATCTTGCAGTCACACGGTACAATGTGACGTCACAATGCGATGATTTCTCCATTGCACTTGCTGTTGTGTCGGGGCTGTTACCATATGAATACAAATCTGCATACATTTAGCATTCAATCCTTTTTTTTTGGGAAACTAAGTATGTTCAAATGTTATGTTCAAAGATGCATCACAATTAACCGTATTGTACTGCTAATATTTCTGTGCTATATAGCGAAACAAAACATCTCGAAAGTCGGAGTAGTAACTTATTCGAATTTGAAAAAATGCTAATTGATTTTTTTGTGTTGTTAATTGTGTTTCATATTTTGGTCTGGCAACATTACTGTGTGGCTATAATTTACAGGGACACCAACAGTTAGTGAATGAAATAAACAACTCCACGAAACAACAACGAGAAATAGTTGAATTAATTTTCAGATCATATTTCGTGATCTCGATGAAAAGCAGGATCACATGTTGTTGTTGTAAGTGCATGTAAATCGATGATCTATATGGATCATAGCTGATAATAAAAAACGGCTAGATAATATAAAAATTAATGGCGGCAATGATTTTCCATGCTATACAATGGGCCTAGGATTTTTCAAGTATGCGTGCGTTAATGGCGCTCCTTTGATTTTGTACAGCACCAATACATGAAAAATCCTGGGCCCGCCGGCAGCTTGTAGGCAAAGTCCGTTATGTGGGAGGAGTCGACGGTCTATTCTTACTGGTTTGTGATATAGACACAGATGCAAGAGAAGGAGCGGAACGATTTTCCGTTTATGAGTATGAGCGAAAATATGATTTTTTAAATTGATAAGTGCTGTTTTTTTTTAAATAATTTAGCTTTTAACCAACACATATTTTATTTCACCACTTATGCCCATTTTTAAGGCCCCACAACTGCAGGAGTGAAGGGCGTGTTAATCTACACAGTATCTACGAGTATCCGATGCGTAGTATGATGACATATAGGTACCTACGAATATTTCCAAATCGATAGCAATATTAAATTATTATTAATTCAGTACGATAAGGGAAGACCATACATATGTAATGATTAAAACGCGGCACAGGTGCACGTGTCAAATGTATTTGCAGGTTTCCTTCCGCGGAATCTCATTACACAAAAGCCATGGCTCATCAAATTTCTGGTATCGATAAAGGCCACGAGGATCTCAGAACAAACGGAAATTAGCGGATTTATATTATGTGTACTTACATTCCTTTCCCTCTATAATGCCAGTTTGGCGAGTGATTTATTCCGCTTGTTTTATCTGAAAATTAGGTACTCTACATCCTAATTTTGGGGTAAACAAAGAAAATCCTCCGAACAACACAACGATGTAGCTGTACCTAACTTGAGATTATATTCGCCTGAGCTGAGCATTACTATCAGCATAGGACTCGCTGGAAAGTTTTAAGGAGAAACAATTCGGAAATTCTGCCTTGGATTATCCGAAAGAACCTCAATGGAGTGAGAGTATGCCAAGAACATACCTACAAAGACTAAATGAAAATAATAACAATAACGAAATAAAATATTATCCTGCAAAGGATACACAACAAAAGACAGAAAAACAACTCCACATCAGAACAGCTTAACGTTCTTAATACTCTGGCAGCGGCTAAAGGAGTATATCTACCTATCTACTGCAGATGTGCTACAGCAGAGGGTGCATCAGGAGAAAGTCGAGAATTTACTACGGTTTTAGTGTATAAAGTACACTCCGGAAGCGAATACTCATCTTCTTTTTTTTTGAAGATTAGCTTAACGAAGCTGCAGTGAAAAACATACACATCACATAATGGTGCTGTTGCACCGTCTACATGTATCTACATCCACTGTCGTCGGCCTCAAGTAACGTGAAACATTTCAGATTCACGTTTAATTACCACCAAGTTAACGTACAACTTCTGCAAAAACCCATATAGGATACCTATACCTTCGGGATGGAGCAATAAGCTCTCCGCATCACCAAAATGCTCTTTATGGCCGTTGGTCCTGCAAGCAGAGAGGAAATATACCCAGTATCGGTGTAGTTTGTTGAAGATTTCTTTTCACGCTTCTGACTTCAACACGCGAACGGTGTTTCGCCCATTAAAACGGGTTGAATAAGGCTGCAGGATTATCCACTTAGATCGTGCATTCAACCGTAGTTGTTATTAGTAATGAGGCAGTTTGTAGTGATATGCTTTTATCTCATGGAACCTTTGAATCACGAGCGCGAACCGAGTGCAACGGTATTTAATTAGACACAATCTCATTGTCAGGAATTTATGCATTTTTAACATGCTATCGCTGCTGTTGCTGGTACGAGGTGCTCTTTTGAAATTAGCGCAATCAATTTCGGTAGCCGTTTTCGAAAGTGTTAATAAACAGCTGTTGCAGATGAATAAATGTAGAGGAAAGTAGGGTCAGTGTTTACTGGTAGCAGAATGACATCAACCTATTATTGAAATCAGTAAAAAGTACGTATTGAAGCATCCTTACATTATAATGGTCTAAGTCTGTTGGGCTTTTTCGACAGCCACTTTAACAGCAAAGCGATCGGCGCGCGTATTGAGAGGTTGTTGGTATTAGCAGTGGCGGTCATTTTACAGGTACCTAATGTAGCCTTGTTGGTAATAGCGATCTTTGCGGTTGATCTCGACTATATGTATAGTTCGCTTTGGAAGCGAAAATGAAAGCTTTTTGATTTCGTTTTTGTACCCGGTACCACACTGTGGTGAGGGTATATTCACTTTGTCATTCCATTTGTAACGCTCATAAGGAGGCGTTGTAGGTATGACAAACTATATATATTATTGATCAGCATCACTTTCTTAGTCGATCTAGCGATGCCCGTCTGTCTGTCCGTCTGTCCGCACAATTACGGCCGTAATTTAAGAGCTATCAACTTGAAATTTGGTACGTAAGCTTTTATCCACCAAACTGAGGCTAAGTTCGAAGATGAGCAAGATCGGATGAAAACTACTACTACCTACCATACAAAAATATCAGATTTATATAGCTTTTTATGTTAAAAATTAAATTTAAATAGCTACAGTAAAGATAGCAAGTTTAAACTTTGCACATATTGTTTTAATAATATTTAAAAAATTTTGACAAAAAATGAGCTTGGTCGAATAAAAAGTACCCATACCTCCCATACAAATATGTATATAATTTTTTAATACTAAAAAATTTTTTTTATTTTACAATAATATAGTACAGGGTATTTGAGCTCCGGCATAGTCGAAGATAATTGTCTTACTGTTTTTTTTTTTTTTTTTGTTCCATGTAATTTGAAACAGGAATGATATCAGTAATCTACTTTTAGATATTGCTATCAAAAAGTAAAGCTTCTCGAATTGTGAAAATTGCCGTAAAAGCAAGCAATTTCAGTTACACATTGGTTCTAAAACGTTTGCGAAGAGGAAGAAAAAAATGAAAAGAGTTTCATAAAGCAAATTTTCGTTTTCCCATTATTGCTTTCGGTTTTTGAAAAGCGAAAGCTGTTTTCCCACCATTATAAAACCCTATAAAACTTGTTTTCCAAAATAAAATATCTTTTTTTTTCAAGATTTTTTCCAAAATATAGAAAAAACTAAATAAAACGGAAAAAAATTGTTTAGTTAAGTACAAATGTCAAAAGTCTCATAAAAGGTTCTATTTTCCAATAAAACAAGACCCAATCTATTGTGTTTCCAAGGAGCAGATACGTCTTTGTACCGGCACTCTGTTTATAAGTTTCGGAAGAACTGTGTAGCTATAGTTTTCAATGTTTTATTTAATTTAGTAAATTAACCAAATTTGCTATTTAAATTGTAAATAGATGGTTTTACAATTCGGATAGTAAAGCCTTTACAATTTTTTTGTGTGTGTGTAAAGTCCGCTTAATCCTTAAAAAAAGTCAAAGCAAGAAATTTTGTGAGATGACTTTTTTTACCGTCGTCGCGTAGTTGATATTGAAAATGGACTGGGAATGGATCGGTCGAGTAGTTTTGGTACCTCCCGCTTACAAAACCAGTATTAAACCCATGTGTTCGGTACCTACTAACTCAAACGACTAACATTTTGCTTGACGTGTATGCAGCAGTAGAAGGTATAAAAGCTTCAGACATATAAAAAATGTTAAATTGCATTTTTTAAGTCGGCTCTCATATTGAGGCAAAACGCAATAAGCAACAGAGCAACTACTGTCAATAAGCAATACACAACTTTATTTTAACCTATTCTCACATTAATGCAGCAGTATTGCAAGAAATTTGCAGCTACCAGCGATATTTTTTTACTATTTCTACGAACTTTGTATTGAAAACTGGATCGTCCATCGTATTTTTCAAAAATTAATAAAACGTAGTATATGCGCATACGTCTAGGTACGTGTCACTAATCACAAATATTGTTACTATGAAGAAATATATATTTTGCTTTTCAACATGCGCTGTGTACCTATCGCCAGCGGTAAAAATATTGCCGCAATCAGCAAAATTTTTCGTTCGACCGATATTGATATATGCATTTGTATATTTATATATTTTTTGTGACCCCAGAGATAGTTTTGTTTGTTTATTTATTATTTTGTTCAATTATTTCGAAAATGTTTTTTTTTTAACTTTAAAAAGATCTGGCAGGGCGAAAGCCGCCTTCAATTGGTCTTGGACCCACATATTAGTCATCAGGAGAGTATGACCAGTATTCGTGTATACATCATTTTTGGTTATATCAATTATCTCGAAAACTGACTTTTTCAGAATTTCGAATTGGTCTGTTATGACTCTGGCCACCATATGGACCTTTATAATTTTTATCAGGGATGGATTTTCTATCTTTCAAAGCAAATATTATTTGGTTATGTCAAAAAGTCCAAAAAACGATTTTTTTAACATTTTGAAACAGTTTGGCACAAGTCTTGGACCTACATATTTGCGATGAGATAATAATACTCTATACAATAAAACTAACATTGACTGGTTGTATCAATTATCTCCGTTTTAGAAAAACATGGGTTTTCAACATAGTATTACTCACTAAAGCCACGACCATCAGCTGCAAGACTTTGGTTTATAGCATCAGCCTTACCCCATCCTTCAACTCATCTACTTTTTTTTCGCCTCAGTATGAGAACCACACTTAGCCTTTCTACCAACGGAGATGCACATTCAATCGCAATTGCCTTTGTCCTGCCACAAGTGACTTCTTCCACAATTTTTGAGTCTACGTTTGAGTCTGCCTTTATAAAAAAATTATAAAAGGGATCAGCTGAATTGAATGACAATAATATGGAATAGAAAACACTTTCTTTCATAGAAAATGTTACTTCAAATTGTTCTACAAAGAAATTATAGTTCAATATCAAAAACCTTAAAATTTGATGAATTTAAGGTAAAAAGTTTTGCACATATTTTGAAGATTAAAAATCTTGAAAAAAAGTCTGTCACGAAATTGTTTTTACAAATTTCTTGACAAGCTCATTTTTGCGTATTTTTTATTACTTTCATAATATAGTATTTTTTGTAACTGTTCGTTAGTAGATATATTAATAAAAAGAAATTTATTAAAACCAGTAAGACAATTATCTTCGACTATGCCGAAGCTCAAATACCCGGTACTATATTATTGTAAAAAAAATAAAAATATTTTAGTATAAAAAAATTATAGGTATATTTGTATGGGAGGTATGGGTAGTTTTTATTCGACCAAGCTCATTTTTTGTCAAAAAATTTCAAATATTATTAAAACAATATGTGGAAAGATTAAACTTGCTATTTAAATTTAATTTTTAACATCAAAAAGCTATATAAATCCGATATTTTTGTATGGGAGGTAGTAGTAGTTTTCATCCGATATTGCTCATTTTCGAACTTAGCCTCAGTTTGGTGGATAAAAGCTTACGTACCAAATTTCAAGTCGATAGCTCATAAATTACGGCCGTAATCGTGCGGACGGACAGACAGACAGACGGACATCGCTAGATCGACTAAGAAATAAATATATATAGTTTGTCATACCTACAACGCCTCCTTATGTGCGTTACAAATGGAATGACAAAGTGAATATACCCTCACCACAGTGTGGTACCGGGTATAAAAATGAAGTAAAACATCAACGAAGCTCTTTTGATTTATAAAGAAGCTGTCTAAATTACCAGTTGTTTTCCTTCGTAAAAACAATTCCTTGACAAACTGTATCTTGTAATCTGGCATCGGCATCGCTACACACCACGTAGCACACTGGCGCTAACATGATTGACGATTGGTGATCAACGCCCAGTCCAAACGGTAAGAGCTAGAAATCTGACATTTTGCAACTTTCCTTTTATAGCCAAAGTGACCACTAGGAAGCAATTTAGGTAAATTCGAACTCCAAGCAGGAGAAAAGGGGGTACTACAATTTTGTATAAGAAAATTTTAATTGTTTTTTTCGATCGATTTCAAACTTGATTTGTGTAAGTACTCTATATAAGAAACATTGAAAATAAATTTCTTCGATTTTAAAAAGTTTGCTTGGGTTAGCGACAGGAAAAGGACGGACTCTGTTTGTATGGGGAGCATTTCATAGCAATGCGAACTTCTCCAACGGAAAGCTTCGTATAAATAGAAGTAGATATTAAATAGCTACATGAATTTGTTTTTTTTTTAAATTTATTAAAATTGACGTCAGGAATCCAATTTGAAATAATTCGAGTTACCTACCTCAAACCGCTATTGTGAGCATCCCCTTTGAATGCAATTCAATTAAAATTAAATACACCTTTAAGGGAACAAAGGAAGGAAATAAAGTAACTTTCAAGAGCCGCTTCTCATTGAAAATAAAAGAAAAGAATATTTAGAATAATACCTGGCTTTACCTGGCTCCCACTGTTTCCCAAAAATACGAAAATAATCCTCTATGTGGATAATAATCGCAAATAAACCTAAGGCACTAAATAATTGCGAATTCCTTTGTCATTAAGTTGTATACAGTTGAGACTATTAGTTTTGTTTGAGAAGACGTAGCCACAAGGTAGTATAAAAGCTACTGCATTATCTAATGGCCTTTGGCTTAGTATAGTACGGAAATGAGGACTCTGGTAGCAACGACTATGGTCCGTACATTGCATTTGAAGTAATTTGATCGACATGTTGGCTGAAAGATGAAAGCTTTATACCATTGTCTGTCTCTTCTTTCCGACAGCTCTGGGCCAGGGAAGGTAACCATAATTCGGTTTTACGTTTGACGGGACTGCTGGAATAAAAGGAAACTCATTTCGAAAATGTTAAGTAAATTAGATTCGTTGTAGAATTTGTAGAAACATTGGAGCTTAGACATATTTATTAAAATATAAATTTGAAATGCAGCTGAAGGATGTTCTTTTGGTAAAGGAAGGAATGAGTTTCCTACAACGCCAAAATAGAAGATAGTTCCACACCTTCTCACACAAAAAAAGTGTCCTACCAAACTCCAGCACACTCAAGTTAATGGTCTCAACTTGATTAAAAATGCATGAGAGTAGGTACATCGCCAAAGTGTATGCATAAATAGATAGCGACATACTTAGGGCTGAAAAGCCTTTAAATTCGGGATGAAAAACGATCCCAATGAATACCTCTCAAAATCACCTCTTGATATAATTTGAATGACAGCAGTTTCGATTAACTGCACATGCACCATAGAGGTAACGCTAACCACATTCCTCCAGTCAGCCATTACCAATCTGTGGCAATCAACTGCGATGCACCACATTCAATAAGATGCCCTTTGACGCAATAATCCTTTTCAGGACATTGGTCTATCAGTGTGTGTGCTTGCGAATTTATATACGCTAGCAACGATTCTTGCTCCACGTGTGTTTGACGTCTTTTGACCGCGACTTTGTAGGATGTCGGTAAAGGATAATCACTATTCCCGTTTAACGACGCCGATGTAAACGACTATCTGCGGTTGATTGTCATCTCTTCCCTTAATGCAAAACTCAAGTATATCCTCGGTTTGCTAAACCTAATCTCTACCACTGTGGGCAGATGATAATCACGGTTACCGTGTATCTTGCCACTGCAAACTTCGCCATCACCGTCACCGGCGTTAGCCAATTGAAAACTAAGACCAGCTCGTTATGCAAGATCCCCCTCAACCGTGGTCCTTCAGTTCCGCAAAATTGACGCCAAGTCATTAACTTTGAAGGATAACAAATTGGTTTGTTCCTCCATCAAGAGTTGTCTTAATGTCGCTGCTCGTTGCAGAAGGCTAGGGGGCGGCAGTATACTATCTTAGAAATATGCATGGGACACACTCCATACCTACATAAACGGTCTCTATCGGATCGTGACCGGAATGAAAGGATTTTAACTTCTTTTCGACGTTCAGTTTCGGGGATAAGATTCAATTTGCATTCGTTGTGTGCGCCACCCAGAGGATGTGTCCTTTTTTCCGCCAACGAAAATGAATGGCAAATTCTTGTGGCTGGTGACCTTCGCTATTGGGAAGGAAAAAAGACGAAGAAGAAAGTTCGACATCGCGACAATGTGACATGTCACTTAATGTTTGTGGTTAACTTGGTTGCTTACAAAAGCAATCATCCCTCGCGTCGCTGGAATGGTTGGATATAGTAACATCCATTCAACGTCCCACCTCAACCACTGCCTTGAGATGTATAAACACTTCTGATTCGCAAAGCGTCTCCATTTTAGGATAATTGATATTCACCACAACTTGAGGGAAGTGAGAGCCGAGCAACTTGAATGTCATGGCAAAGGCAACGATGACTACGATTGCTACAAGGACGACACGACGACAAGGACAAGCGGCGACAAATTAACATTTGTGGCGACTTAAGCCATCGCAGTCGCAGACAAAAGGATCAAGAGACATTTCGGTAACCGAAAAAGTAGCGGATTTTGAGTGAACGCCTGTCGGCCAGGACAGATAGAGCAGCGAATCAAATTAAACGAAATGTATATGTAGGTACTGGAGGAAGACGTTGTGCACAATGGCTTTCTCGTTCCACCACCGAACATTTTGTAGAATATGTGGACTGTGACTATGTCTGCAATTTGTAGCTAGGATTATCGCATTGAATGGCAACGGCTACTTAAGTCGTAGCCGAATGGAATGTGTGGTATTATTTTAGGCACGCATTGGAATGTCCTACTTGGCGCCAAAGACAAACGTGCCGCATATAGCGACATAGAAGGAACTCACATAGCAATAAAAGTAAAGTGTTGAAGAATCAAATTCCCGATTTTTTAATAAAGGACAAAAATGAACAGCGAACGAATGTATAAAATTTGCAATGTTGGCAGATAATACAATAATTGAATTGGTTATAGATAAGCAAATACTGTAGCAATTTGGCGATCATTGTAGGTATTGGTGGTAAAGATGGGTATAGCGGTTCAGTGGTTCAACCGATAGCAAACCTCATAATTACAGCTTAAAATGTTTCCATCTTGCGTGAATATGTTTTAATCATCGGATAACTAATAACTTCGCAACTATGTAAGATACAAAACTGTATGTACAAAATAATAGATATGTATATTTTTGCCAGATGCGGGTAGTCCGTATATAGCTATTACTTTCGCGTCGTGGTTGTTAGCAACATATGTCATGTCTTTCGATTTTGGTGCATAGCTTATGCAGATTGCAGAGCCTTTTAAAATTATTCAGTTCTCTTGGAGAGGAAAGTTAATGTATAACGCTTCAACATCAGCGATTTAAGACGATTGCAGATGGGAGCTCCTTCTGCTAAGTGCAGAATGGATGTAATTTAGATCAAAAGGTTCTTATGATGGAACATAATCTGTATAAAGTTGTCCTTTGATATCCTAGTATTACAAACTTTTGATTTGGCTTTGGGTATAATTAACACTTCAAATTGAGCGTTTTACGTTTTCATCTTCATCTAGACGGAGAAGCTATCTAATGAAGCTAAATGAAATATCTAACGACTCAGTTAGTCGCTGTTTCTTGGAACTAAGAAGGCAATTGAAATTTAGAAGAAATTTTGTAAAAAATACAAAAGGAGCGTCTATATAAGACCCTCAACATCTAAGTCTTGCCATAAATGGTTCACTAATACATATGGACAATAATAGCGAAAGCGGATGAAAATTATATATAGTTATTTTTGAATGTAAAATTCTTCGAGTGATTTTCGCTTCGTGTTCGCGGGATTTGGAGAAGAAGATCGAATGACGAATTCAATTCTCTGTATAGTTACGAAGGCGTTGAACAAACCACTTTTTAAGCATATAGGTATAAACAGATAATTGCTCATTTTATTATTTCAAGAAAACAAGTTTATAAATAGTTTAAATAACGAAATTTCGAATTCCAAACTTTTTGCCGCGAACGAAAACAATCTTGGCGCAAATTGTAAAAGACTATTCGCAATCCACAACGCGTTCCACAAACCGAATAGAAATATCGTTCCAACTTATAACCTGAAATGAGAAATTGCTGGTACAAACTTATGACTGAAATTCGCAAACTGCCGCGATCAAGAAAAGTGTTCATGTATGTGAACGAACTGTCAAAACTTAAGAATATTCGTTCGTTCGTAGGTAGTTGGTAGCCAGCGATGACACTTTACTCCAATTGGAGTAGATCAACTTCACTTTTTCACAAATTTCAGAAATCTACTCCCAACTTCACTTATTTCTAATTTCCCATTATCTACTCCAATTTCAAATTTTTAATCCACTTCTTTAATTTATTAAACAATATTTCAGAATTTTCTAAAATGAATTTTAGGCCATTTATGACAATGGAAAACTGTTAGCAACAGGTAAAACTATGTATGATGGCGAATTAGTAGGTAGAAAACATAATGATCAGATAAAAATAACTCTGAGATCGAATATAATATATATATATATGTTTTGGGCTCTTAATGTTAATCCAAGAGTAGATATGTACCTTACGAGGACTTGCATAAATTTCTCAACTACGACTGCTAAAAGTAGGTATATATGAAATATTGATCTCTCTTCACAGAAGGCATAGCAGCGCCACCATAGGAGTCATTACGGGACACTGCTTTATGGGCAAGCATGCAACAAGGCTTGACATAATATTCTCAAACGATTTTTATAGAAGTTGTTTGAACGAAGAGGAGGAGGAGGAGACCGTACATCACTTTTTCTGAACTCTCGAAAACGGAAACTCCATTTGGGAGCTTTCAATTACAATGATCTAAACGATCTAACAAACCTAGACATTCGTAATCTCCTATGCTTCATTAGAAGTTCAAACTGGTTCAACGAGTAGGACGAAAATTCTTCTATATTCATGTGGTATCACAACACGGGACCTTATAATGGACTAAGTGTATCGGCCTTTTGTCGGCTGCCATTTCAACCTAACCTAACCATGTATGAAATATTGGTTTTAATTATAGGATAGAATAGTTTGGGGACTTAGTCCCGAACTATGCCCTATCATTATATTCGCCAAATGCAAACATTTCGGCAATCTACCTTGAAAAAGGTAGGTACATTGATGCTTTTTGAAAATCTACTCCCGTTTTTTCCCATCTACTCCACTTTTTTAGGCAATTCTACTCCAATTTTTTTAAGAAGTGCCATCGCGCTGTTTGTAGCTCATATGTGAATAGTCCTTAAGGACACCTTAATCATTTTGGTGCGTGCAACTGAAAGCAGTTAGGCAAAGACCGCGCTGACTGAAGATGCATATTGGTTAAGGCCCTGGTCCAACCCGAACTGAAGTGTCACCTAACTAAATAGAAGGGAAGAGTGATAAAAGCCTGCACATATTATATTTTACGCTAGACCGTATTTACCACCAACCCGCAAGCTATTTCAAGAATGGCATAATGGCTTCGCCCTGAAAAATGCTGCAATAATTTGGTAAGTTAAAGGAAAGGAGTATGCCTTGCCTAGTCCTGGTTTTCAGAGAATGCGTGGTCATTTGCTCTGTCTTTGGTTTTATTTGCTGTTCGTTGGTTTGCATTCGGGGTGGCACTAGGACAATGGTTAGTGTCATTAGCATGATCGGCTGTAGCAGGTTCTAGCCAGGCGGGGTACAGCAATACCCCCTCACCGACCAATCAGAAAAACGAAAGGACTCTAGTATCAGAGTTTCTGCACCACTTGTAAGTACAATGGAACGAGATTGGTCAGAGTCCTCTTTTAAAATTTCATAAATTTAATTGGCTTACTTTGGGGAATTTACAAGTACCTACCTGAACAGAATTATTTTTTTCGTGTAGAATTCAAATGTAAATCTTTGGTAGCTTAGCGTAGAGTAGAGTATAAAACATTCGACATTATGTCTAAATATTGAAATGCTTGATGATTGAGTGACTCATTAACTGTTCACCACCATTAATCCGATTATAATCGCAAACAGTTTAGGCAAAGCAATCGTATCCTGACCCACACATAACATATCTTTGCCAAAGATGTGAAGCGAAAAGATTTCGTCGTGATCCAATGTTTGACATTGACAAAGTGGTGTTCGAATTACATTCACCGACGCGACGTGCCTTACTAAAACATCTACTCAGTTTAACGAAGAAAAAGATGCAACGGGTAGAGAAAAACCAACGTACAGCGTTAAATCTAAAGTAATTCACAGAACCGCTCTCCATACACCCCTAACCCAACTTCTCTAATTCCAATGCTCGTTGACGAAATGAAATTTATCCAACACCATCTCGGCAGCAAAACCACGACCTTCTCTCATCTCCTATCCTAGGGTTGGTGTACTATGACTGAGCCCCCCGAAAAATGGCTCCAGCATGCCTCTGTATATAATACTATGTACTAGATGAGTTGGGATGTTGGGGTGAAACCAAAGCATAGTACCCCTGTGGGAAATTGAAAATGTTACATAATTCCCAGATTGTTATATGAGAGAGTGTCGTCTGGATAAGAAGCTACTGCCACACCGCCACCGTTTCGTTCCGTAGCCTAGATGGATCATGATGATGATTCAGTGGTGGACTGGTTTCAGTCGTCATGTTTCAACATTAAATCTATCCCAGCCACTAACTTACCGAAAGGATAGATGTTGACGCGAGGCGTCGGTCGGCGGCGGCAGCGGTAGAATCGGAATGGGCGGTTGACTGTCCTCTTTTACGGAAGAAGTGCCTCTCTACATACTCAACTCATATATACCTACCGGCATAAACCATCATTCCATTCCTTCTGACATGATATGCGCTCGGTCTCCTTGAAGAGCTCGTGGTGTATCTATCTGCCTGGGACTCTATACATCCATACAGGGAAGTCATCGTTCGTCGTCGTCCTCGTTGTCATCGGTAAAGTCGTCGTCTTGAGGTAAATTTACTTAGATGCTGCTGCTATCAGATAATTTTATTTGTCAATATCGGGCCATTTGCCAAGTAATGAAAAGTGAATTTTCCTCCTCTGTGCTGATGCTGAGTGTGTTTCCTATTTGAACTTTTTTTATTTTTATTCATTTTTTTTGCTTACCTTCTTATCCTTTTCTCGCCCGTCGCAGGACTGGATTTCCTGAGCGTGTATGTATGGGTAAGCGTGTTGTGTCATTTAGTCATGGGGATATAAGGTGACTTGGTTTTTTTTTTCTATGGTCTCTGGTGGAACAGTAAAGGGTTGCTATGTTACTGTGGGGATAATTTTCGATTATTGCTTTGAGATAAGAAGAACTGAGTTTTCTTTTGTTGGACGGGATTTATTTGGGGGTTTCTTGTAGGTATGTGTGTTTGGTCTTTGTTGCAATCACCTTTTTCGTTTGCCAGAGGGGGCTTTTGGCAGAGAGGCTAATCAAATGACATAGAAGCTGTTTCTTAAAGGTACGATATGTCACTTAATCTGAAATGAGCTTATCTCTATTGTGGATTCGAGTTCCAGCACAGTATGGAAGTTAGAGGATATACGATAATAATGTATTGTAGTTTGTATGTCAGATATACATATACGTATGGTAGCTATCTGTATTGTGCGGATGTAGTTAGATAAGTAGAATTGGCCAAAGTTTTCGACGTGGGTCTGACGATATATACCTACACCTTAAAAGGATTTTTATAACTCTTGAAATACTGTGAATATTTAAATTAGAATTGTAGGTTGACTGTTTATTATGTAAGGCACTTTTTACATCTAGTATTTAATTTGCATGCAAACTTTAAAGTGTGAGGTAGACCAAAGGACAGCATTATATTTCGACAATCGTTTTCATAGATTAATTCGCCAACCCGTAAACTCTAAGACACTCTGACAATTATTATATATAGTTACAATGATAGCCCTTTGAAATTTAATAGATTTGTAAGCTCTGAAAAATGTAATACTTAATTGTCGTTAGTACTAATATTACTTTTATCGATATCGAGGGAGCTTTCAATGACAGACAGAAGTAATTCAATCAGCCTTAGAAGATGCAGATACAAACCTAAAAAAGTACGTTACTTATTTAATGGGTACCTGACCCGTGTAAAGTCTCTGACTGAGAGACTGCAGCCTCCAACATCTGCGATCCCGGACACGCTGATTTTAGCTTTCCACACCAAGGGCTCTGGCATCCGTGATGACTTGGTCTTTGAAACTAAAGTTCCACCTTTCTTCTCCTTTCGAACCTGTGGGCTGGTAATCCAAGTTCCTTTTATTTGGAGCATTATTGTCAATTCGCTCGATGTGCTCGAGCTAATGTAGTCGACGAATTTTGACTTTTTGGACTACATCCACATCGTGAAACAGCTCATAGAGTTCGCCGTTTAATCTTTTCCTCCATTCGTCTAACTCGCACACCGTGGGTCATATGAATAAAAATTAGCATTTAGTTTATACTCGATAATTTGGAGCAAATACCCCACGTGATATGAATAGAAACCAGAAGCAGATACTCCGCTAGAGTAGGTACTCTTATTTACAATTTGTTGTGAGTGTTATGTATAAATAAAAAGACTGCACGAGTTTTTTATTCCAAGGATATTTTAATTCAATATAAAAAACTTAAAACTAATTAAGAGTCGATACACGTCTGACTTGTAAGCTGACTTCAATTTGAGTGCCCGGAAATAGCTGTCTCTGTCAACCACATCGTAGGTTGTATGTACTTGAGAAGATGTTGCCAGATATCACTGAATTCTACTTTAAAGTAGGTATGCTACTTTAACTTTAGATATACACAGCACTCTCCCCCACTCAAATTGAAAACAACCCTTACATAAAAATTGATATGATTATACATTTTCAATAGCGTTGTCGCAACCTGATTTTCTCAGTTACCTTACGTTTTCCTTTCCTTAAGGCTATAGGTAAATTAATATTGCTTTTCGACACATCAGAAACTCTAGAGAAACGCTCTGGATTAGGTTTAGCTGATCTAGGCTTATTACCTACTTCTTAACTTTATACTATTTTCCTCTGGAATAGCTTCAGGACGAGCTTGAAACTTTTCACAAGAAATCCTTAGCTGATTTTGATGTAGGTACATATCGAATTTTTGAATTTAATTCAACGAGATATGTTAAACTGCTAACTACTTTCTTAACAACTGCTGGAACCCACCGAATTACATTTTTTAACTCACTTCTATATACAACTCTCTCCCCCACAAAAAAATTCTTAAATTGGGTAGCAATTTTTTCAGTTTCCATTACATTTTTAGAAACTTCTCTTTTAATTCCCACTTTTCTGGAAATAGACGCAAAATCTTCCTTTAATCTCCCATCAAAATTAACTTTAGGATTAATATAATCTAAGTTTTTCAAAGGCTTAAAAGATAGTATGAGCTCGGAGGGTGATTTGCCAGTGACAGTACACGTAGTGTTATTATACACCATTAAAAATTCAAAAATGTTGTTCTCTAAATTCGAACTAATTTGCTTTCCTAAAACAAGTTTTCCCAATGTTGACTTCGCAGTTTGAACCCCTCGTTCTGCCAACCCATTACTTTGGCTATGGTAAGGCGGAGTTGGTTTGTATTCAATTTCTTTAGTGAAGCAGTATTTTCTAAAAAGAGACGCACTAAAAGGGGGACCATTATCCGTAACTATGCATTTTGGGTATCCAAAAACCACAAATATTTCTCTTAGCTTAACCTAAAGAGATGATAAATTAGTTGTCGTCATCATTTTTACCACAAAGAATCTATAGGTATATATAAAAATGGTGGCAAAAATGTATAGTAATTCATCAATTGAGAATGGCTCGACCGATTTGGCTAAAATTTCTTTTCAGTTGTTTGTATTTACCAGGAGAAGGTTCTTCTGAAAGAAAATTTTGGGAAAACCCTCCGGAAAAGTCGGGAAATTGGAAAAATAGAAAATTGATTTTTTTCTATGGAATTTTGTGTGCAATTGTTCCGGAATGGATTTTCGAATGGAAAAATAGAAAATTCTTAGTGGAAAACTCGGAAAATTCCGGAAAACGCGAAACATTAGAATTTTTTTTCGAAGAAATTTAGCATTTTATCGCATGATTTTTGCTTGGAAAATTTCGGATAATCGTGAAATTCATTGTGGTAAAAGACGTTTTGCATGCATTTTGGGTGGAGAAGTTAACCTGCTGGCGCTTGGCAATGGCCAAATTCCCGTTGATGTTTCGAGTGGATTGATATCGTTCCCGGCCAATTTTTGCGAGTTCACATCGTCGAAAGGAGGAACTCATCACCAAAGTGCATTGCACAAAATTATAAAAATTTCGATTGGAATAGTGAACCCGCAATACTAGCAACGAAGAATAAGGACGTCGATAGTTTGAATTTCATTATTCAAAGTCAAACTGCTGGAGAACTGAATTCATACAAATCCGTTGACAGCGTGACGTGCGAGGATGAAGCGACTAACTCCGACGGAATTTTTGAACTCGCTTGATGTGCCAGGAACTCCAGCGCATAATTTACAGCTGAAGGTGGGATCGATCATAATCATGTTGCGGAATCTGAATCATCTGAAATTGTGCAACATTGTTTATCATATCGCTCTCTATACTGATTTCGATTCCACTATCTGTGTTTAAAAAAAAAACGCCAATTTGAAGGCGTTAAATTGGGGCGAGACGAAGTTCGCCGGGTCCGCTAGTTTGCTATAAGCATCAACCATAATCAAGCAGGTCTTAACTGCAAAATGGAAAAAATCTAAATGGATCCTATCGAACGGATGCTTGGCGCTTGGCCGCTTAGTGTCACCTTTTTCCTTGGGAACCTTTCCGGTGCTTTCGCAAATAGAGCATTCACCTGCATATGTTTCAATGTCTTTATCAATGCTAGGCCACCACACGTATGACCTAGCTAGCATCTTCATTCGGACGATGCCGACATAACCTTCGTGTAAGACCTCCAAGGCCAACTTATTTACTTTACGAGGGATGACTAGTCTGTGATTGTAGAAAACACAATGATCTTCTATACAGAGCATATTCCTTTTTAAAGGCTTTTACTTAACTTCGTGAAAAATTTGTTGTGTCAAAATCTTGCAAGCCAAATTTGAACCACTTTCTCTAAACTTAGAACTTTGAAATTTTCCATGCTGCTTGGGTTGTGAAGACAATGAAGACATTATTTAGAAAGAATTTTTGGATTTTGACTTCTCCTGCGCCTTTAAGGGAGGCTTTTTTATAACACATGATCCATTAGGCGTATTACATAACTTGAAACTTTATATGTCAATAAATAAGTTAAAACTAGTATATTCCTAATTAATACTTTGTACCGATTCGTCTTATAAGGGTTGAAAAAAGGGACTGCAAACTTTTCTATTTCGACCTTACTACGCTCAACTGGCCATTATATCTACTCATATATCTATGTAGGTCAACTCAAAAAATTCTTTGAATTATTAGGCAATACTTCACCGAGTATTTGAAGCTAACATTCATCTTTCTATAGTCCATCCAGAGGGCAAGATATAATAAATTGAAAATAGATCTTATTCGGCCAAAAGCGAAAAAAATTGCTATCTCGATCGCAGTTGTGCTAAGGAAGGGTAGTTTTAATTTGCGTTCTAAAAAATAAATGTACCTAAGCCATGTTTGTGTAGTTTGCACTCAAATAATAAAATACATAACTACAAACATGGCTTACAATAAGACCCATCCAGGATAAACCTTAAAAATTGATTGGTTATTTTTATTATTTTGCTTTTTAGTGCAGTATATCTACTTATAAAAGCGTTTCGTTAGTTTTTTTAAACTATTATTATTTTTTATAAAATATACCCGCAAATCTTATTTACTTACTTAAGGTGGCGCTACAGTCCGGGGTGGACCTGGGCCTCAACCAACAAGCGTCTCCAGCCAGCACGATCTTTGGCCAGCTGTCTCCAGTTTCGCACGCTAAGTTGGTTTAGGTCCCCTTCCACTTGCGTGCGCCACCTGAGTCGCGGTCTTCCTCTACTGCCCCGTCCCTCGGGTGTGGATTCGAAGATCTTCCGGGCCGGAGCATTCACGTCCATTAGCTCTACATGACCCAGCCACCGCAGTCGTTGGACCTTCACTCCTCTGGCTAGGTCGATGTCGCTGTACAGCCCGTACAGTTCGTCGTTGTATCTCCTCCTCCATTCACCGTCTATGCAGACGGGACCGAAAATTACTCGAAGAATTTTCCTCTCGAAGCAGCCAAGAGTAGCCTCATCCACTTTTGATAGAGTCCATACCTCTGCAGGACTGGGATGATTAGGGTCTTATAAAGGGTCACTTTAGTTGTTCGTGAGAGGGCTTTGCTACTCAATTGCTTTCTTAGCCCAAAGAAACAGCGATTGGCAAGAGTTATTCTTCGTTTAATCTCAGCGCTGGTGACATTGACTGAGTTCATAGCGGAGCCTAGGTAGACAAAGTCCTTTACCACCTCAAAGTTATATCTGTCTATAGTGACGTTCTGTCCAAGACGTCGGTGTTGGGTGTCCTTTCTTAATGACAGCATATACTTTGTCTTGCCTTCATTGACCGCCAAACCCATCTTCGCCGCATCCGTCTCAATGCCCACGAACGCGCCAGTGACATCACGCTGCGTTCTGCCGATTATGTCAATGTCGTCGGCGTAGGTGAGTAGTAGGACGGACTTTTGAAAGATAGTGCCTCTGGTGTTAGCGTTTGAGTTTTGCACTATTCTTTCAAGAACGATGTTGAAGAAGTCACATGACAGCCCATCGCCTTGTCTAAATCCTTTTTTGACATCGAAGGTCTCGGTGAGTTCTTTACCGACCTTGATGGAGCAGCGTGCGTTCTCTATTGTCATCCTGCACAAACGGACGAGTTTGGCAGGGATGCCAAGACTAGACATTTCTCTGTATAGCTCGTCTCTGTAAATGCTGTCATAGGCGGCTTTAAAATCGATGAAAAGATGGTGGGTAGTCTGGAGTCTAATAGGCAGTAGTCTAATAGGCAGTAGACTTCAGTTTGAACTATAGCTGAGCTCATCTTTAATTTGTCTTCCGAAAAAATGTACAAACCTAGAAGAAGAACGTGTGATCGGACTTTAAAGGATTGTATCGATTTACTTAACAAAATGTCAAGTGGATATCCAATCACTTTTTGGGTGTAGAATTGGAGAAAGAAGAGATGGTTCTGTGTCAGAAGTTTGTGACGGTAGTTGCTGTTAAGTTAATAGAAAAATGTGGACAGTCGATTTTCTGGATATAGAGGGTGTTTTTTTAGAGGTATACAATTTCAATATGAAATAAAATACTTGAAACCACGGCCACAACCAACAAGCCCCTCCAGCCAGCTCGGTCCCTCGCTGCCTCCAGTTACGCACACCAAGTTGGTTGAGGTCGTTCTCCAATTGTGCGCGCCACTTAAGGTGGGGTCTTCCTCTGCTGCGTGGCAGGGGTGGATTCGAAGACTCGTCGGGCTGGTGCGTTATTGTCCATACGCTCCACGTGTCCCAGCCATCTCAGCCGTTGTATTTTTAGCTTTTTGACCAGGTCAGCGTCGCTGTATAGCCCGTATAGTTCGTCGGTGAATCTTCTTCTCCACACTCCATCGTCACAAACTGGACCGAATATCACTCGAAGAATCTTTCTCTCAAAGCATCCTAGAAGGTTTTCGTCCGCTTTTGACAGGGTACATGCTTCTGCACCATACAGCAGGACCGATGGTTAAGGTCTTATATAATATCTCCTTGGTTCTTTGAGAGAGGGCTTTACTTCTTAGATGCCTTCTTAGCCCGAAGAAGCAGCGATTGGCAAGAGTGATTCTTCGCTTGATTTCTGCGCCGATGTCATTTTGCGAAGTGATAGTGGAGCCCAGGTAGACTTGAAGTTGTATCTGTCCATCGTGATGTTTTTTCCGAGTCGCCGATGTTGAGAGAACTTTCTCGTTGACAGCATATACTTCGTTTTGTCCTCATTGACAACCAGACCCACCTTCGCCACCTCCGTTTCGATGCTTGCAAATGCGCCACTGACAGCTCGCCGCGTTCTCCCAATAATGTCAATATCATCAGCATAGGCAAGTAGTTGAACGGACATTTGAAAAATTGTACCTCTGGTGTTGGCTTGTGAGTTTCGTACAATTGCTTCAAGAACGATGTTAAAGAAAGTACATGATAGCGCATCGCCTTGTCTCAAACCTTTTTCGACATCAAATGGATCTCTATGGGTGCCAATTATGGGGAAATTGTGCAAAATGCCACATTAAGAAACTGCAAATAGCTCAAAATAAAATATTAAAAATGATGCTGAATCTACCATGGCATTACTCCACTTTAGATTTGCACAGAAGAGCGAATGTTGAAATGATTTGTGTTAGAATTCAAAAATTAACCGATAACTTTATAAGTAAAAATAACTTCACAGAAAATCCCTTTATCCAGCAAATGAGCCTTTGAATTCCATTTTCTGTTGTACCTGTTTATGTATTTACTTATCTGTGGTATATTTACTTATATAATAATATATATCTATTTACTAGTCGTTTATTTATTTATTTGTTTATTTGTTTGTTTGTTTGTTTATTTATTTATTTATTTATTATATTATTTATTATTTATTATTTATTATTTATTATTTATTATTTATTATTTATTATTTATTATTTATTATTTATTATTTATTATTTATTATTTATTATTTATTATTTATTATTTATTATTTATTATTTATTATTTATTATTTATTATTTATTATTTATTATTTATTATTTATTATTTATTATTTATTATTTATTATTTATTATTTATTATTTATTATTTATTATTTATTATTTATTATTTATTATTTATTATTTATTATTTATTATTTATTATTTATTATTTATTATTTATTATTTATTATTTATTATTTATTATTTATTATTTATTATTTATTATTTATTATTTATTATTTATTATTTATTATTTATTATTTATTATTTATTATTTATTATTTATTATTTATTATTTATTATTTATTATTTATTATTTATTATTTATTATTTATTATTTATTATTTATTATTTATTATTTATTATTTATTATTTATTATTTATTATTTATTATTTATTATTTATTATTTATTATTTATTATTTATTATTTATTATTTATTATTTATTATTTATTATTTATTATTTATTATTTATTATTTATTATTTATTATTTATTATTTATTATTTATTATTTATTATTTATTATTTATTATTTATTATTTATTATTTATTATTTATTATTTATTATTTATTATTTATTATTTATTATTTATTATTTATTATTTATTATTTATTATTTATTATTTATTATTTATTATTTATTATTTATTATTAATTATTATTTATTTTTTTTCTCTTAATTATATATTTATTGGTTTGTCAATTTTTATTAAATTATTTTAATTTACTTTTTTTTTTGTTAAATTGGAGGTTTTTCTCGCACTTTCCTTCAAAAAGATTGTAAATAAAATTTCCTTCAGATTTGTTAAATATATTGTTTCAGTAGTAAGATATAAAAATATCATATCTCTGTACTTAATGTAAAATGGGTGGTAGGCTACCACTACCACTGCTAGCTTACCGAATGTAAATCAATTATGCGAAATAAAATATATATCTATCTATCTATCTTGCCGACTTTGACGGAGCAGCGAGATTTCTTCATCGTTATCCTGCACAGACGGACGATTTTGGCTGGAATGGCAAAACTTGACATGGCTTTGTACACTTACAGTTCGTCCCTATATACGCTATCATAGGCGACTTTAAAAGTCGATAAATAGATGGTGTGTATAGATCTGAAATTCCTGGGTTTTTTCCAAGATCTGTCGGAGTGTGAAAATTTGGTCGATGGTTGACTTTCCTGGCCTAAAACCACACTGATATGGGCCGATCAGATTGTTGGCGAAAGGTTTTAAGCGTTCACACAACACAGCCGACAAGATCTTATACGCGACATTCAGGAGACTTATTCCTCTGTAGTTGGCGCAGTTCAGAGGCCGGGAGGCCAAGCTTCAGAGCTTTGTTGGACTTAAGTTTGGATATCGCTATCCTCACTTCGTGTAGGTCGGGTGGACGGAAATTTTGGCTATCATCGTCAAAGCTGAACAGATCATTCTGCCTGACAGCGGGTTGTTGGCTGTCGCCGCCGTTTAACAGTCTGTAGAAGTTTTTCCAAATCCTCAGCACCGACTGTGAATCTACTACTGTATTCCCATGCTCATCTCTGCAGGCTTCCGTTCGGGCCTTGTATCCTTGGGTGTATCGTTTTACCCTTTGGTAGAACTTTCGAACAATGCCTCTGCAGTAGCGACCCTCAATCGATTCAACCGCTCGCTTCTCGTGCTCTTTCTTTTTCCTTCTGAGAAGTCGGTGTTCCTCCCTCCTTTTTTGCCCGTAGAGCTCGCGGGCAGCTCTCTCAGCCGCTCTGGTTCTTGTCTGCAGCATTAATTGATAGGCCTCGTTCTTGGCTGCATGTGCCTAGCGGCATTCCTCATCGAACCAAGGGTTTCATTGTGGTCGCCTAGTGAAACCCAGCACTTCGGTAGCGGCACTCCTGATGGCACGCTGGCAGTGTTGCCACTGGTCCTCTGGACTTGATGCTGAGGATGGGCTTGCTGAGAGGTTGAGGGAGACGCGGTCGGCAAAGCTTTTGGCGGTCTCTTGCGATACTAGCCTTGCAACGTCAAATCTTCTTACAGTACCCTCTCGGTGTTGTGGAGCATTGGATATCCGCATCCGTACTTTGGCTACTACCAAATAATGGTCCGAGTCTATGTTGGCCGCTCGGAACGTTCGGACATCCAAGATACTGGAGGCATGTCTGGCGTCGATCGCAACATGATCAATTTGGTTGACGGTTTGTTGATCTGGAGACCGCCAAGTCCCCTTGTGTATGTTGAGGTGTGGGAATCGTGTGCTGGCAATGATAACATTTCGCCCCGCCGCAAAGTCGATTAGCCTGAGTCCGTTTCCGGAGGTGTTGTCGTGCAGGCAGTGCTTTCCGACTGTAGAGCCAAAGATGCCCTCCTTTCCGATTTTGGCGTTGATGTCGCCAAGAACAATCTTGACATCGTACTTAGGGCACTTATCATACGTCTGCGTCTTCTCAAGAAGATCGTAGAATGCTTCCTTGGCTGTGTCATCTTTCTCAACTGTGGGGGCGTGAGCACAAATCAGTGTTATATTTTGAGTTTGGCCCTGATGCGGATTGTGGCCAGGCGCTCGCTTACGTTGCGAAAGCCCAAGACTTCTTGCCTAAGTCTTCCTCTAATCGCAAATCCGCATCCAAACAACTGCTGCCTTTGCTCCCTGCGGCACTCGCCGCAGTAAATGTCACAGTTTTTCATCCTTCTTATGCCTTCTCCATCCCATCGCACTTCCTGGATGGCCGTTATGTTCGCTTTGTACCTATCCAGGGCCTCCACTAATTGTTCGGCTGCACGCGGCCTGTTTAAGGTCCGGACATTCCACGTAAAGGGCTCATCCGCCACCATCTCTATTTCAACATCCTGACTTGTATTGAAAAATCATTAATGACCTCAGCCCCAAATACGTCGAAGTAGCTCATTAAGGTATCTGCCATGTTGACTGTTGACGCCACCGTTGATTCAATCACGTGAATTCATCCCCTGTATGTGTTCTTTCTGAGGGGCTCATGTAAGACCTCTGAGACTCGTTCAGTCAGTCATTCCGACAGAGCATTATAGTGTTGCTATTTTCTTCGCGCTTATAAGTTCAGCAAGACAAGCCCGGGTGGACGAGACCAGTAACCAGTTTATGCCATTGCTGTTTAAAAATGATTTCGGGCATAGGTATACGCACCACGGCGTTCGAATGAAACGCGTCCCAAATAGTCCAAGGTCTCATCGGCATAGACAAGTGACTCTTCACGTTCACATACCCCCAAAGAAAGTAATCTAAATCACAGGATCGTGGAGGACTGTTTACCAGGTCCATTACGAGAAATGAAGCGTTAATCTATTCATCGTAAAATGGCAAAACGTAGTAACCACAAAAACACTTTCAAATTCATAATCTGTAGAAAGAGTTTTGACACTTTGACAGTTTCAAAACCAAACCTCTAAAAAAAACACCATTTAATAAAAGCGAAAGAAATGTGTGCTGTGGCTCACAAAATTTACTTTTCCATGTGCTGGGAGTGATCGATTGCACTCACATAAAAAACCAGTAAGACAATTATCTTCGACTATGCCGAAGCTCAAATAAAATAAAAACCTGTAAGACAATAATTATCTTCGACTATGCCGAAGCTCAAATACCCAGTACTATATTATTGTAAAATAAAAAAAAAATATTTTAGTATTAAAAAATTATATATTTGTATGGGAGGTGTGGGTACTTTTTATTCGACCAAGCTCATTTTTTGTCAAAAATGTTTAAATATTATTAAAACAATATGTGCAAAGTTTAAACTTGCTATCTTTACTGTAGCTATTTAAATTTAATTTTTAACATAAAAAGCTATATAAATCTGATATTTTTGTATGGGAGCTAGTAGTAGTTTTCATCCGATCTTGCTCATCTTCGAACTTAGCCTCAGTTTGGTGGATAAAAGCTTACGTACCAAATTTCAAGTCGATTGCTCTTAAATTACGGCCGTAATCGTGCGGACAGACAGATTGACAGACAGACGGACGGACAGACAGACGGACATCGCTAGATCGACTAAGAAAGTGATGCTGATCAATAATATATATAGTTTGTCATACCTACAATGCCTCCTTATGGGCGTTACAAATGGAATAACAAAGTGAATATACTCTCACCACAGTGTGGTACCGGGTATAAAAATGTTCATGTGTAGTGACCTATGCTTAGAACATGATCACACAAGTTAATTACGTGCCAAAGAGTAACATCTGTTGTCTGTCTATAAAACAGCTTGATCCGCATTTCTGCAGTCAGTCGATTCTGAGACATGGAGCTGAGCACATCTAGTTGCTGCCGATCACCGGTCATTACATTGGCGACGAGGGTAAAATCAGAACAAAACAAAACAAAACAAAACAAAACAAAACAAAACAAAACAAAACAAAACAAAACAAAACAAAACAAAACAAAACAAAACAAAACAAAACAAAACAAAACAAAACAAAACAAAACAAAACAAAACAAAACAAAACAAAACAAAACAAAACAAAACAAAACAAAACAAAACAAAACAAAACAAAACAAAACAAAACAAAACAAAACAAAACAAAACAAAACAAAACAAAACAAAACAAAACAAAACAAAACAAAACAAAACAAAACAAAACAAAACAAAACAAAACAAAACAAAACAAAACAAAACAAAACAAAACAAAACAAAACAAAACAAAACAAAACAAAACAAAACAAAACAAAACAAAACAAAACAAAACAAAACAAAACAAAACAAAACAAAACAAAACAAAACAAAACAAAACAAAACAAAACAAAACAAAACAAAACAAAACAAAACAAAACAAAACAAAACAAAACAAAACAAAACAAAACAAAACAAAACAAAACAAAACAAAACAAAACAAAACAAAACAAAACAAAACAAAACAAAACAAAACAAAACAAAACAAAACAAAACAAAACAAAACAAAACAAAACAAAACAAAACAAAACAAAACAAAACAAAACAAAACAAAACAAAACAAAACAAAACAAAACAAAACAAAACAAAACAAAACAAAACAAAATTTTGGGAAATCCCTCCGGAAAAGTCGGGAAATTGGAAAAATCGAAAATTGATTTTTTGTTCCATTTATGTGCAATTGTTCCGGAATGGATTTTCGAATGGAAAATTATGTAAAGGCGGAAAATTCGTTGTGAAGCTTAAAAAATTTCGGAAAATTGTGAAATTCAATGTGATAAAAGACGTTCTGCGTTCATTTTGGGTGGAGAAGTTAACCTGTTGGCGATTGGCAATGGCAAAATTCCCGTTGATGTTTCGACTGAATTAATATCGTTCCTGGCACATTTTTGCGGCTCAGCGAAATAAAGCCCCAGGAAATAAGGCCCCAAAATAAAAATGAAATAAGGCCCCAAAAAATTACATAATACAGGTATCAACAACAAAGATTTTTAATAAAATTTGGGGTGTTATTTCCTTTTTTGGGGCCTTCTTTCCTGATGAAAATTGGGGTGTTATTTCATTATAAAATAAGACTCCAAAAGAAGAAATGAAATAAGAAACTGGGGTATTATTATCCTCCAAATTTGGGTCATTTTTTCATTTTTACTTTTGGGGCCTTATTTCCTGGGGCTTTATTTTGCGGAGCCCAATTTTGCGAAGGAGGAACTAACCAAAGTCTTCCCCGGCATTGCACAAAATTATAAAAATCTCGATTGGATTAGTGAACGGGCAATATTAGCAGCGAAAAATATTTGAATCATTATTCAAAGTCAAATCGCTGGAGAACTGCATTCGTACAACTCCGTTGACACCGTGACCGACGAGGATGAAGAAACTAACTATCATGTTGCGGAATCTGAATCATCCGAAATTGTGATGAACAATGTGATTCAAGCGACGATCACCAAAGGCAAATTCAAAGGGAGGAAGTCCTTATCCCACCAATTCCGATTATTCCAACTGAAGATCATTACAATTCAAGCGGATTCAGTTCGCCGTTTTTAAAATCATATTGGGTCCATTATGGACTATGGTCCCTAGCCTAGTAGGTATAACATGAAAGTCTACCTACCGTCGTACCCTGTTTAAACTAATAGAGTAAGAGCTAGCAACGTTTTTTCTCAAGTCATTTTAGCAAGGCTGTTATTTTGTTAGCTTAGTTCGGGGTGACTACTGAACACGAAAATACATTTCTGGCAGCGCTGCGTTGGTTTACATAGGAATGCCATAACCTCAAAAGTAAAAGAAATTTACCTCATTTGCAAACTTAATATTTTGGTATATGATGAGACCGGAGTTTTGGTTTAAGCTTAGTACGATTCATACAAAAAATGTTCTCCAAAATTAAGGTGCGCAAAGTTTAAGCGAATCCATTTAACCGAGCGGTATGTACGATGCTTCAGCTAAAAAATTTTTCATTTCAAACTGTACTGCATGTATCTGTCACAATTTAGCGCGCCCATTAATGGTTCGGCACATTTTTTCAAGCTAAATTTTGACAGATCTGTTGGTTTTTTTTTCTGTTGTGATTTTGAGTTGCGGAAAAGTAAATAAGGATGCGTTTTTTCAATGAATACCTCGATGAAGAATCCTTTGAAAGTGAAAAATTTGAGATGAAAGAATTGTAGACAGGGAAAAAATTAAGTGCGACGAAAATAAAACATTTTCGTGTCGATGAATTTTTGAAGGAAATTATTTTCAAAGAGCATCTGTTTTCTGTGACACTTATATCCACAGCGCACTCCATGTCAAAATTTAGCTAATGTTTGGAGAGACAAATTGGAGAGCAGCTAAAATTTAGTTTCGCTCGAGCAGCGTACTAAGCTTTAGCTTTGAGGAATTAGTAGAGTGATAATATCTCTAACATAATATCAAAAATTTGACGTTGCTATTATGAATTAAATTTTACCTTTATTGCACTTTAAAACTGGCAAACTGATATGGCAATTGCATTTTCTGTCTACATCGGTCGTAAAGTAACACATACCAAAACCTTAAGTTTGCTAAAATGAGGTACCTAAATTGTTTGCCCTTTTGAGGTTATGGCATTAATATATAAATCAACGCAGCGCTGCCAGAAATGTATTTTCGTGTTCAGTAGTCACCCCGAACTAAGCTCAAAAAGTTACAGACTTGCTAAAATTACTTGAGAAAAAACGTTGCTAGCTCTTAGTCTATAAGATGGTGCACTCAGCTGGAAGGAGATCTAGTGAAAATATATATACATTTTTATCCAATATTAATCATAGAACAAACTGAACCCACAAGTGGAAGTTGCTCCACTAATTCCTCTTGAATTCCTTGTTCCTTTCTGTTCTGAAGGAATTTTCACAAATTGAAACGCATATTTAAGCCACAAGATACATTATATAAGCGTTATTGTTTCTGCTTCACCTCCCCCGACTCCTTTGTCACAAACGATATCTCAAAAGTGCTCCATTTTAATTTTGCCCAATTTGACATCACAAGAGCAGCATAAACAAGAGCGTTGACAGAAAAACAAGTTTAATCACCTCAAGTACACACTTATCCGTTAATCCCATAGTTTGCTTCGTTGTCTCCGCCGACGTTCCGTCATTCCCCACAATTTATTTACGCTGATGTCTCTTCTTATCATTTTTGACTTTTTGTTGTTACTGTCATTTTATTTCCGCTCAAAGTCCCTCACAAATGTTTGTCTTGTCTCGTAGTATCCTGTGTTTCGCTTACACAGCCCTCAAAAATAGACTGAATTAATCTATCTTTGCATCTATACATGTATCTACAATGTACATGAATGTATATTTGATTCAACAGAGGGGAAACAAATATTTACTTTTTCTCGAAGGCGAGTAGCCAGACGCGCTGCTGCGGGTCTAAAGTGGCCGAAAGAGTAATTTGCCAAATTGAATGCAAGAGCATTTTGCACCAATTAGACCACAGTGGCCACCAGGACGTCGACAGCCAAATAACACGACGACTACGACGACGGCAACTACCACAACGATTAACAGTAACAATTTCCACACAGTGGAGGGACACTGAAAGTGTTGGGAATAACAAAACAGGACAGCAAGGAAATAAAAAAAGCAACTAACTCTATATAAGTACATATCTATAAACTAGATTGCTAGCGCAATAATGTAATTACAGCCTCATCCTTACCATGGTAAGAGAAACCATTCAATTTGCTAGAAATCCTTTCTCGTCGACCTCGTCGGCCGGCACACATACGAGCACGCACGTTATGTTATATGTCGCTTTCTTTTTGTGTCATTTTTGGTTGAACTGCTTCTATAAAAATTTAACGAATTCATTTGGTTTTTGGTTTAATTTTTGAATTTATTTACTCGGGAATAAATTTTAAAAGGATAACATCGAAGCAAGCCATGCATGAACATTGGTCGTACCGGCATTTTCGATACAGACTCCCTGCCACACGAACACCACAAATACTGCCATTCTACGAGTAACGAATACAAATGCTGACGTTAGCAGTTTATTTTTTTATTTTTTTGAATATACACATTTGACTCCTTTTTTTGTGTTTTACTGTATATCTGTTTTTTTTTTGTGTTTTTTTTTTTGTTGGTCCTTCTTTAACAGGACAACAAATTTGGGGTAAAAATCCTTCGACCGGAAATATGGCCGATGATTCATATCCGCAATGAAATGGAAATTGTCCGACCAAACAGGATATGCACATGTGAGCTGAGCAATCATCGTCATCCATATCGAGATACACCTACGAATTTATCTCGAATTCGTATTGAATTTGAATGTATCCTCTGCCTTCGATTTGTGATCCTCTTAATGCCTTGGGGGTGAGTATGCCTACCTACCGTTAGTTTGGCTTCTGACTGCGGAATCTCTATTTCTATGTCTTTCCTCTGTAAGGGTGATGCATGTATGGTTACAGTGTGATAAAAAGCTGTGTAGACAGCTTTGAAACGTTCACAAGCCGACTTATGGGCTGGTTAGTAATAAAATACAGCCGTCACGACGCGTCATAAGCCTGAAAGTGATAAGAGAAGCCATAGGTTCCCGAAATCAAAATTAAGGCCACGGTATTTGGATTTACATATTTGTATATGGCTTATTTAATCCCGGGTTTGAGACAACAAAGAGGATTGAACCTTAATTTCAAACCCCTTTTTCTTTCTCTTCTTGGGTCTGGGTCGTGTAAAGTTACTAAGTTATATACTCCGTGGAATTAACCGGCATTCCAGTGCTTAAGGTAATAAGCTGATCGGTACGTGGATATGTATTAAATATCAAAATAATAGCTATACGGGCATGCATAGCACTTTAGTAATAACAATAATGCTGTTATTTCTGATGACTTGCTAGGGATACTCTACATTCTACAAGATATGAAGCCATAAGGCAGCATTGATTCTAAATATATACCCATCCCATACTCGGATATACTATTACTATAGTATGGTGATAAGAGATTCACCCTCGAGCACATTACCGCCTATCTTTCTGTTCAGTACTCCGATTCTGTCACCTTTTCGTTCCTCCGTTTCAATCTGCCGGAACTTTCTTAACAGGCACAGGCGCACTATCCCCTACTATTTTCTGTCGCTTTTTCGTTTCATCGGTATTCGGATTTACTGTCCTGCCCAATACGTTATAAGAAGTTTCACTTCCAAAATGTTAAAATAAACGTGTTGAGGAACATTTTATTAACGTAATAGAAATTTGAATTGAGCGTGCAACAATTATTGCGAATCAAGGTAGTCCGTTCTAAACTCAAGTCTAAGTATTCCTTCGATATAATTTTTGTGCTCCCGGCTGCAGCATCCAAAACCATTCAAGGGGTTTTTGCTAAATGGAGAAGTTATCATCACCACTAAGCATCAGACCAAATATTGTAAGCACCAAAAAACTTGATTTCGCCATAGTCAAAATATTAGTCGTATGTAGAAGTCGATATAAAAATTCCGCTGTTTGGCTCTTTCCAACCAAATACCTGTAATTCTATCAGACCTATAGGTACATGGAAATCTTTCACCGATGAACTCGACTCAAGACGCATACCTCCTCATGTAGAGAAGTATACAGAAAGGCATCTCACAAACGGTTTGCAAAAGACAGGCTGAAGCAGAGCGCGGAAAAGAAAAATCAGCGAAAGTATAACTATAATAATAATATGAATTTTACCTTACACCCAATCTGAAGCCTTAAATCTGATTCTCACTCACTTCGGATATACCTTCCTGCAGAGTGAGAGTTTATAGTCAACCCAGTGGATAACGAAATAAGCAAACTAGATAGATAGAAAATGATAAAAATTTAATGTTAAAAAAATAAATAAAAATATGGCCCATAAGGTCTTTATACGCACTCCAGACCTAGCTTCTCACACCTATTTGTTTGTGTGATTTCCTTTTTCTGTGAGACGAATGGAAGGAACCTACAATTTGATGCCGAATCCGAACGGCTGAATTGAGAATCTTTTCCATGATAATTTATACTCTCGGATGTTTTTGTCAGACATTCGCGAGGGTTTGCGCTGTGAAAATAAAACCCCTAAGGAACATTACTTGTGTATATTGCACTGTACGATACCATAAAAATAATTATTATGTGCGATGTGCGAATATTTTCCAGACACACTCCATCTGTCTGGAGCATTTCCATTTAGAAGCGTGTATAGTCACTATAATTTCTGTGTGCGCTTTTGAAATTACGATACGAATGCACTTTTGTCAAAGGATAGCCAGACCGATAAATTCCTCCAAAAGCGTCATCTCATTCTGTTTTGTGATTGACATGGAGTTAAAGGATGATTGAATGGATGTTCGGGCTACTCAAAGCCCGTTTTCGTTTGATATTTTGTCAGAATTATTCAAATCCATCCTGAAGGGCAAATCAACGAAATCAACGAAGAGTTGGATACAAAATATTGTCGTCTCTGTAAATTGCTGCCCTATAGTGGCCACAAGGATTTTTTTATGAAATAATTGTTAAAAGCATACGATAAAAACACATTCGGTTCGAAACGATTAAAAAAAAACTTTCTAGTAAAATCCCAATAGTCACCTAAGGCAAGGGAAAAGTAGTACCTAGAAGGCCTAAGAGTTGCCTGAGATTTTCGTGTTGGAATGTAAAAATCTATATTTAGACAAGAACCCCCTCAAAGTAAATTTGACGTAGCCAGCCAGTCCCTTTTTGGCAGAGGAAATCAAATGCAAAGACTTTCTAAATATTCTCGTACACTTCCACATAAGTAAACAGCGAAATTCCTCGTCCTGGTATTTGTCTTTAAAATCAATTGCGGTGGTGTTCAGCAGTTGTGCTTTCCCAGATCCTTGTTGGCTTCAATTTTTTGGGGTATGTACGTCTGACATATATTCTTCTCGCATCAGTGAATGCCTTGATAGAAGTCAGAATGTTTGATAGATACTGATAGGGGTCGTGCTACACATTCTTATTGTTTTCTTTAAAATTGACGGCATCAGTGGAGCATATCGAAACATTTTGGAATTTATTAACTTTGATTTTGTTTGCAAGTCAACGGATTAGGCAGTGTGAGGGATGTTTATTTATTGATGGAATCTCTAGACAAATCAACATATTTTTTTTTATTTTGAGGACTATCCAAGAAATTGAACTAGGAGTATTTTAAGGTTGCATCTTGAGTTATGTTAATTTGTTTCGGCTTATTGTTTACGCATTTGTACAATTGTACTTTTATGTTTTGATTAGACATAAGCTTAGGACAGAAGGAAGGGAGATTACCATATAAACTGCGCCAACTAGAGGCATAATGTTCCTATAAATATTGCGTCCGAAAATTGTAGGATGCTCATGCTCATGAAGTAAATTGATTTGTCGATAGGTTGGATAAAAAGATAGATTAAAATGATACATAGTTTGTCTTTGAAATCACCTACAAATTGAATTTAAATTACATTTATATTTAAGACACGGCTTAGAGCCGTCTGCCCGATTTTAACAAAGGTTATGTGGGCGCAGTAGCGCAGTGGTTAGTGTGCTGGACTACTGTGCGAGGGTTCCCAGGTGCGACATAATTTTTAAAATTTATTTGAAATGGAGAATAAATCCGTTTCAACCAACAACATGTTATTTGGTTCAGTGCGGTAGTTTAAACTCTATTTTTAAAAAGATATATAGAGAGGCGGCATAGTATAAAATTGTGCACTTTGTGATGAAAGCATGACATTTTTACCATGGAGGACACATTATATGAAAATGATTTTAAAATATTGGGGCACTTCAGATTGCGCCTTAAAGGGGTAAAAGGGGGGGGGTCAAAGTTTGTATGGGAACATTTTTATTTTTCAGCCGATAGACTTCAAACTCGGTTTATGTACTCTCTATGAGAAACAAAGAAAACTAATTTCTGCGATTTTGGAAATTCAACTCTTAAAGGTGTAAAAAGGGGGTTTGCGGTCCCAGGCAACTGAAGATGGTTTTTGCGTACAGATTTTCGATGGAATTACCAAACTTTCTAGAGAGACCTTTGCTATATAATTTGAAGAAAAGTCCACTCCTATATACCGTGTTGAAGGCTGCTTTCAGATCTACAAAGAACGCGTATAGTTTTCTTTCTAATCTCATAAAGTTCTTTGCCTCAGTTTTTTGACTGCAAAACTATCTATCGATCTATCGTTGAGTAGGTAGTTTTCTCTAAAGCCTGCCTATGGGAGTGACTAAGAAGTTGTATTTTCGAAGTCCACTCTTGAGAGCGCCCAGCCAAAATACCTATTAGTATTTTTAAGGACGAGTTTAAGAATGATATTCCTCTGTAGTTTCCTTCTTGTTCTTGGTTTGGGTCGCCTTTTTTGAAAATGGGAAAAACTTCGCTCCGTATGAAACTGCATGGGATGGGATGTCTCCTGTTTCAAATATCCTATTGAATTATTTTGTGAGCATTGATATTAGTCCATTATTCGCATATTTGTAGATTTCGGCCGGAATGCTATTAGTATCAGGTGCTTGCTCTTAACCGGACAGCTTTTAGCTTTTCTTCTCGTATCAGGCTATCAAGAAGCTCATTCGTTGAATTCGGTATTGCACACTGACTGAAGTACTGGAATTTAGATTGGTTTATAGAGTTCGGTGGGTTCAATATAATTTTAAAATTATTCTGCTTTCGTAGACAGTTGGCTAATTCAAATTCTTTATATAAAGGTAACTCAGTTCAGTTCTTAGAAACGCCTACTTAGCGAGAACAACTATAGAACACTATTAATTATGTGTCTTCGCTCATTTTCATAGAATTGGTCTTTGTGAATGTATGTCTGCAACTTTACAAATAGAATCTTTTAGAAATTAATTATTTTTTTACATTCTTTCCTTCTTCACTTAATCTCAAGCATTAATTACAATGTCTGTATAAACAAATTCCCACGACCAGATATAAAAAAAAAACACCCACCATTACCACCTTACTACTGAGTTCTTGTCCTTTCACAAATTAACGCATCTTTTTTTTAATTTCTTTTCGTATTTTATTTTATTTTCCATTTGTACCTTCTCCTCCTTCATTCTATTCTTGTGAAACATCTTCATTTGGAATTTAATTTAAATCCCAATTCCAATGAACAGTGAAGAAAAGTCCTTTGATGCTGGCGTATCCAGCCAGCCCTGCAGATATCAACAGAAACTATTTTGTTTTTAATATAAATCAGCAACAGAGAGACAAAAGGAAACGACACAACCAAAAGCTATAAGCAGAACAGAAAAATAAAATAATATACAAATTATAAGGGAGAACAGACAAAAATCAAAATCTGACTGAACGGATAGCTATGTGCAGCGATTATGAAGTCCTTTTCTTCTTTTGAATCAAATCAAATAAAAAAAAAAAAAAACTGTTCGTGTTACCATCAACCGTCACCCCCACCACGCTGGGAAGCATGAGTAAAATTCTTTTAGTTTTTTTCTTTTCGTACTTGAAATGTTTTCCGGAGAAATATTGAAATTGTTGCGGTTGGGTACATAGTAGGTACCTTGTCATAGACTCCATTAAATAAGGCAAATGAAAAGGATACGTTTCGCGACCATAAAGAACTGCAGGGAGACAGCGAACAGCCGAGAAACAGAAAAGAAAAATATTCATGCACATATAGAATGTACGGTATTATCTGTTTTGTGTTCAGTTCTTCCCATCCAATGATGTCTTCATTTACAATTTAATTGAATTTTCTTCATCCCCTTTGGTATTCAATTTTGGATTTTGTACTTACCTCGCACAGAACCGCATGCCGCACTTCACGTTCCTGCGTCCTTTGTCACGCACACATATACCTACTATGAAATACATTTAGTGCGGTTCGTCAGTCCGCAGTAGTCCCCAAACCAAACCCCCATGGTATATACCCTTTTGCAAGACCGATAGACATTTGCCTTCTGTGTACGACAAACAGAAAAAAAGTAAAGTAAAACACCTCCCGAAGAAGAGGTATAATGTGAAGCAAGGATGGAAAAAAGGAACTTTTCTTATTATGCACAGGAGAAGCTTACAGCTTAGTTAAAATTGAATAAGTTTCAAAGTGATGACGCTTTTATTTCGCATTTCACCCCCTTCCGTTGGGAGATCGTCACCGTATCCGGTTTCGCCTTGTTCCCATCCTGCTAAAGGATACTGAATAGAAATAGAAACCAAGAAAATATATTGACACCATATATGAGGCAAAAGACTTACGACGACGATGTCGTCTTTGGGTATTGAAATTCCATTGAATCTCAGCTGAATTGATGATGGGTTACCTATGGAACACGCGTCGTCGTGCACTCACCTTGATGTCGACATTTACCGTGATGAGCTTGCTGATTCCATTCAAGAGCAACTACTGTGGACAAATATATGATCCTTTATGAGTGCGCTTGCATGCAAAGTGCAAAGAATTCCCTTAGTTGACAGGTAAATTTGTCTAGGTAGCAGTTTATACAGCAGTTTCTATACCTATCTAGGTACGGTAATAACATGTATTGAATATTTTTTACAAAAGATTGCCATTGGGATATTATTTACATTTATGGTCTTACTTCTTATGACTTTAAATATTTTCTGAAATTAATTTCACGTCCACTAAAATGATGACGACACACGAGTATACTAAGAGGCTAACAACTTGAACAATGTTGACCATCAGTCCCAGGATTTTGAATCGATGTGGTGCGGGAATAGGTATTATAATATTTGAAGAAGAATTGTGTTTTTTTTTGTTTGCCACCCCAGTTGATGTTTTTGTTTTCATTGTTGGGCGAAATCCTTTCTTAAGTAGGGGCCTATTTTTCTCAGATTTTTCACACCCTGTTCATTTTAAATGCTAAATTTATTTTGAAGTGTATAAATTGATATAGAAACATGTATGTATGTTCACATTACCTACAAAAACCCATAGCATCAAAAACGCTTAACACATGCCAACAACGCGGAGGTGAACTGGCTGGACACTTTAAAAATGCCGACACATGAACTTAGAGGCAATTAAAGAGAGCATTATACATTCATTTAACCTTAGGATAGCAACACAATTTCCAGAGCGGACACCCTCATTTTGCGCAAACTGTATTAATTATTTTTCTGTAGCGGTTTCTTGGAAATGGCACATCTTAATTCTAATCGATCGAAAAGCTATTTTGAACTCCAAAATTAAGAAGCTCAATACAAAACCTATACAAACAAATAGTAACGGGAATAGCAACTGGGGTGACATGACACCCCACCCATGCCCCATAAAACAAAAAGTACGACCTACTGCAGCCAAATGTGACCCGGAACTGTAAGTTTAACCGTCAATTTGAGAATAGAGAAAATAGAGCGATTGTATGGCGTGAATGTGTGAAATGGAGAGCTTTTTGTTTCGTTGGGGTGCTGTATCACCCCTGTTACTATCCTAAGGTTAAGCGGATCTGTATGAATTTCCCGGTAATAGGTATATTATGATGATGAAAAAAAAGGCCATAAAAGCATCTGTTCTGACGAGAACTGACATCTGTTCTTTTCAAGATATAATGTAAGCCTTTCTTGGAAAAATGCTACCCCAGAGAGTATACAATTTAGTACTTCTCTCGGAAAAATTAAATAAACCACCTGAAAACCTATGATGAATACATTTGAGACATTCTCTTGAAGACTTGTATGTTACGAAAACATATTTGGCCCCTTTTCATAAAACATCATGTAGGTACAACAAAGTCATGCGACGATGCTACGAAAACTGAAGTAAGGCCGACTGACAACATTGCTATCGCCACAATCGTTCAAATTAAAAACTGACAACGATTCGATCTAGGATGAGCTTAAGACAAAATCAAAGCTCACTTTATAGCTATTCTGCAAAGCATGAAATAATAATTTCTTTTACAGGTTCTCACGAAAGAAGAACGAAATAACAAAACGATCGAAGGATCTGCTTGTGGAATCGTTGAACAGACGACAGGCTATGTGCTGCCGAGCAATTAGTAGAGACTACTACTATTTTAGGAAGTGCATAATTATATTATGGTAGTGAAAAATGGATGAAAAACTGTGACATATTATCGTGATTGCTATAAAGAGTAGAGCGCTTACTAGGACATGACCAATGCAGGAAGTTATCAGTTTGGCGATTAAAACAGTTGGTAAGATAAGCCTAACCGCCACCAGATCTGGTAATTCAATTTATCTAACTGATTTTTTTTGCAGGAGAATATGGAAGGGTAGCACATAAGAAATATTTCCATTATTCATAAGCGGACAACGAACTGTTTTCGGATTAAAAAACCATCCCAAACATTGACCACGTAGGTATTGACGCAAGGCGCATCTCCAGTATTGGGCCGATGTATGAATACGGATATCCAAAACACCTAAACAAAGAAATATACTTTGAGCAAGTTTGACGTCGAAAAGCTATAATTTCCAGAGACTGCCAACATTTTCACCATTCAAGTAACCCGATGCAGATGCTATACCACAGCATAGTAAGCCTACCTGAAAGCTATGGCTAATGACGTGATTGATGAGCTTGGTTTCATACGACTACCAACATGAAAGAAGCCAGCTGCAATCTCTGCGAGAGACATATAAAGAGGCGTTGCAAAGACAGGACTAAAGCTGCTGATGAGATATATATGGGCGAGAGCTATAAAGGAATGCTAATGGAAGAACATTGCGTTCTCAGAAAGAAAAGACGTAATGCCGAAAGCTTGAAGTAGAAACCTTAGGTATAGTAGAACCACAGTCGGTCGGTGCTGAGAATGTGAAAAACTTTCTTTTGCTGACTCTTAAACGGTCACCAAAACCAAAATACTGATGTTAGGTAGAGCGCAACATTCAACATTCAAGTCAGAAAGTGAAAAATAAAAATTCGGTTCACCTGATCAAATCGAATTAATCAAAGCAATATCCAAGCTGAAGACCAATAAAGGTTGCTTAACCCGGTGGCTTACATGCCGAGATTTTAATAGGAGCTCGACAGCTTAGTGAAAAGCATGTAAAAATCCATTTCTAATCACTTTAATCTCAGAATCAGTGTCCCCGTTAGCAAGACGAGAACAGCTAAAATTGAGTAGTGATTATTCGCAGGTTAATAGTTAAGCAAAAAAATAAGAAAATAAATAATTTCCGCAACAGGACCGTTTGGCACCTTAGGCCTAGCTTCTCGCAACCGTTAACCATTCGTTTGTGTGAGTTTTTTTTATTTTTGGGACTAATGAGAGGGATTTACTATTTTATGCCGAGTCCGATCGGCTGAACTGAGATTGAGAATCTTTTACAGGACAGTTACACTTTCGGATGTTTGTCAGACTTTCTCGAAATGTAGCGCAGTGAAAAAAACCTTAAGATGTATTTTGTGTGTTTTCGGGAGATCGAACCTGGGACTCCGCTCGCGCAATAGTCCAGCAGACTTATCACTGATCCACTGCGCCCACAGCTTAATGGCCAAGCCACAATGGCGCTTTGCGGCGTGCGTGCGTTGACAGATAGAGTAGAACCAATGCTTTCATATGGTGCAAGCCAGAATGCGGCTTCAGGCTTCGGGTCGCGTTGTGATCGTAAATATCGTAAAGTTCAACGCGCCGCCCAAGTAGAGCAACTTTCTACTTTCAGTGGCGTTGGACGGCTTTGACGTTTTCTTTCGGTTTGGTTTGTTCGATTTGATAATATTTAAAGTGTTAGAGCATATGCCGTTCATTGTTGGAGTTGCATGGATTCACTTAGGTATATACGTACCTACTCGTTTTTAGTAGCCTATGAGGTTTTTTCAATACAAATTAATTATTTTACTGTGTGGAAATGACGAATATTATTTTTGTTGTAATGCTACTAGTGATTTCTTTAGATTGTTGATAAAAAAAATATGTGCTCAAATGTAATGTACATGCTATTGATATTTCAATTTTGTCTGAAACTACTCTATTCTTCATACAATTTATTAACGAGATAAACATTTTTGTTTAGAATATTTATAGTTTCTTTTTCTAGTTGAGGGTAAATCTAATTTCCTGCGATGTGCAAATGATAGGTATTATTTAATTACTTGGTTTACCCGCCCATTGCTTAGATATATTTTTTATTGTCCATCGGGACAATGCACATGAATATGCGCACCTTTGTCCGACTTTAACCCAACTTCACGGGAATTCTCTGGCCAATAGATATCGAAGATTCCCTGTAAATTTGAACTCAGTCGGCTGGTAGGGTTTGAAGTCCGTATATAAGAACATAAAAAATGTCTGGACAAGACAGCGAAGGTCTTCGCGGAAATATAGCAAAAAAATTACCCCTATTAGGTCATAAAATCCTTTCAATATGGATTGTCCGATGGGTAACCGGATGTGGTAAAAACCCAGCGAGCGACGAGAAGCAGTACCTGCGATCGCAATCGTTCGAATGTCCAGCATACCACCAGATGTATACATATAATTGATATAAAATATAAATATAAATTGAAAAATCAAGTAAATCATCGGTATCCATATTTGAGAATTTATTAATAGGGGTTTTTTTAAATAGCCAAACCAAGTTTTTAACAAAATTGCACTTCTCTATTTAAGTGACTGAACTTCTTTCCACAGCTCAGATAAATGCTGTCCATTTGGTAATATTGCTCACTTAAATCGTTTTACAAGAAGTATTCCACAAAGTAATCAATTCACAATTTTAAGGGAAGGGATTTTAGATGTAATTTACCCATATTTTCTCAACTAAACTAAAAATCTACCTGTCTCGCCTGAAACGCCTTTCATGTGAAGGCATGCACCTGTGTACATTGAATGCACAGGCAATTCTTCCACATAAATATACCACGACAATAAAAGTGAAAATACATTTTATTTATGAATTTTTTTTACTATTTTGAACAAATTTCCTCTTAATTCGTGCATTAAAATAACAATTATAAGCAAAAAGGAGTAGTTGCATTCTGCTCTGAATTCGTACATAACGTACGTAGGCAACATAAACCAAACAGAACTTTCAATCTCTCCTACTCTAATCTCTCAACGCGCCAACGCTCTGAAGCGCCATTTAGTTTTGGAAAAGTGCGGCTTGCGCGCGTTGACATAAAGTACGGTAAAGTTTCTAAAACGCCTGTCAACGCACGCAAGCGGCAAAGCGCCGTTGTGAATTGGGTATAATGGCCAAGCCACAATGGCGCTTTGCGGCGTGCGTGCGTTGACAGATAGAGTAGAACCAATGCTTTCATATGGTGCAAGCCAGAATGCGGCTTCAGGCTTCGGGTCGCGTTGTGATCGTAAATATCGTAAAGTTCAACGCGCCGCCCAAGTAGAGCAACTTTCTACTTTCAGTGGCGTTGGACGGCTTTGACGTTTTCTTTCGGTTTGGTTTGTTCGATTTGATAATATTTAAAGTGTTAGAGCATATGCCGTTCATTGTTGGAGTTGCATGGATTCACTTAGGTATATACGTACCTACTCGTTTTTAGTAGCCTATGAGGTTTTTTCAATACAAATTAATTATTTTACTGTGTGGAAATGACGAATATTATTTTTGTTGTAATGCTACTAGTGATTTCTTTAGATTGTTGATAAAAAAAATATGTGCTCAAATGTAATGTACACGCTTTTGATATTTCAATTTTGTCTGAAACTACTCTATTCTTCATACAATTTATTAACGAGATAAACATTTTTGTTTAGAATATTTATAGTTTATTTTTCTAGTTGAGGGTAAATCTAATTTCCTGCGTTGTGCAAATGATAGGTATTATTTTATTACTTGGTTTACCCGCCCAGGTTTGCTCGTGCCAATGAATTGCATTGCTTAGATATATTTTTTATTGTCCATCGGGACAGTGCACATGAATATGCGCACCTTTGTCCGACTTTGACCCAACTTCACGGGAATTCTGTGGCCAATAGATATCGAAGATTCCCTGTAAATTTGAACTCAATCGGCTGGTAGGGTTTGAAGTCCGTACATAGGAACATAAAAAATGTCTGGACAAGACAGCGAAAATCTTCGCGGAAATATAGCAAAAAAATTACCCCTAATAGGTCATAAAATCCTTTCAATATACATTGTCCGATGGCTGACCGGATGTGGTAAAAACCCAGCGAGCGACGAGAAGCAGTACCTGCGATCGCAATCGTCCGAATGTCCAGCATACCACCAGATGTATACATATAATTGAAATAAAATATAAATATAAATTGAAAAATCAGGTAAATCGTCGGTATCCATATTTGAGAATTTATTAATAGGGGTTTTTTTTAAATAGCCAAACCAAGTTTTTAACAAAATTGCACTTCTCTATTTAAGTGACTGAACTGCTTTCCACAGCTCAGATAAATGCTGTCCATTTGGTAATATTGCTCACTTAAATCGTTTTACAAGTATTCCACAAAGTAATCAATTCACAATTTTAAGGGAAGGGATTTTCGATGTAATTTACCCATATTTTCTCAACTAAACTAAAAATCTACCTGTCTCGCCTGAAACGCCTTTCATGTGAAGGCATGCACCTGTGTACATTGAATGCACAGGCAATTCTTCCACAAAAATATTCCACGACAATAAAAGTGAAAATACATTTTATTGATATTTATTTATGAATTTTTTTTACTATTTTGAACAAATTTCCTCTTAATTCGTGCATTAAAATAACAATTATAAGCAAAAAGGAGTAGTTGCATTCTGCTCTGAATTCGTACATAACGTACGTACGCAACATAAACCAAACAGAACTTTCAATCTCTCCTACTCTAATCTCTCAACGCGCCAACGCTCTGAAGCGCCATTTAGTTTTGGAAAAGTGCGGCTTGCGCGCGTTGACATAAAGTACGGTAAAGTTTCTAAAACGCCTGTCAACGCACGCAAGCGGCAAAGCGCCATTGTGAATTGGGTATAATAGTTACCAACCCGCAGTTTCACTGGGGATTTATTTAATTTAATCTCCCAGGGACTCCTTTCTTATAATCACGTATATAAGGTATATTCTATACAAAAAAAAAAAGATAACTAAAAGTGGTCACTGTGTCGTATACGTAACATTATGATCATTACAAACAACAGTCGACGCGAATTTATTCACTTTTTAAACTATTTTATACAAACCGATCTGACTTTTTAAGGAGAAAGGAAATATGTATTTATAAATACAACCCCTCATTCAATTTACAATCCAAATATTATAGCCCTCGGACTGAAAAATAAACAATTCGAATTAAAAACTTCAAGTTCAAGCCAAACACTATATTTCATCATCTCTTACGAGACCAGTATAACTCATGGATTTATTTCATGAAGTCGCACGTACTACACGCATTTGTATTTAGGTCATACATTTCAATTAGTAGTTACCGAAGGAGTTCACTATAATTTCCAGAAATCACTTTTCTAAGAAACTCCATAAACAAAATTGTATACTCTACCGATGCACCTACATACCCAACCCAACCCATGCACCTGCCATGTCGTTCGGCCAGTTGTTCCTCGGTGCATGTTCAACGTATCTATAACCAAAATCATTTGTCCGCAATTGCAATATCTCAAGGATAATTCCTGAAAACGTGTCGTCTACTCTCGAAACTAGATCTCAAATAAATCTATTGTTTACCTATACAAAACGATGCACATATACCCATAACTGTATAAGAACGCACACGTATGCGATGCGAACACCCTGAGTTTATGTTTGAATCCTTGAGAGAAAATTAAGCAATAAAATACACCGGATTCCAAGTAGACATGAGCGAAATTTCCTCCTTGAAATGGTACCGATACTGCTGCTGGTGCTGGTCCTAGCAACATACGTAGTACAGTATAAGAGCTATGTGCTGCAAACAATACTCAGCACTCTTCTACTGCTACTTTGAGCACCCCAAACAGACACCATTCAAAAAGCTATACTGTCCGACAGCAACGGCAATGGTGAATGTATATGAACAGTTCAACTGTGTTCAGTGTCGTGAGGTAGGGTCGGTTTCTTATACAACATCTTCAAATCCCATCTGAAAATATATCTGCCATATGGGCCAATTGCAGGCGGCAGAATTGGCTGCTATGAAACGTTAAGTCAAGATATCGAAAACGTTCAATTTCTTCTTAATGCCGCTTGCGGGGCCATACTCTGATGATCACATGCATGGCGAGCGATGATGGCAGAAATCGACCATCGAATGCATATGGTGGCCAATATGTGTCAATGGCGAAGATAATTTCACAGGCGAAACGAAATAAAGCGAAAAGAGGCAAAAAACCAGAAAAATCTCTCCGGAAAAAAAGTCAGAGATAAAATAAAAGAAAAAAATAACTTTTAACGGCATCAGGCACCAGGACCAGCACTTGGGGCAAAGGTGTATACCTATAGTTTACATGAAAGGGTTCAGAGTTCGTTTTAATCATGAAACGGAAGCATATTCCAAGGTGTTATGGCATGAGGAGGCCGAGGATGTCAGCTTGAATTAATTGATGACTTTGTCCTCATTTTTATTAACTTCTGACAAAGGGAGAAATTTAAACTCTCCAGTGGCTGGGAAAGTATTAACAGTGTGGCAAAAAAAGTATGTTGCAACTGCATTATTTTGTAATTATTTTACAATACTTAGACTTACAACTTGAAGAAACGGGCCCTAATTTCAAAGTACCGAACCAGTACCAATTTCCTAAATCCTAAATAACTGAGCGTCGATCATATCGATCAAGAGATATCCTCTGCTCTAGACTAGAGCAAAAGGCAATCAAAGATCAGGCTGCTACCGTCCTAATGTGAAACATCGTTTGTGCCGACTTGGAAGCACTGAGCCTCTTCAATATTTTGAAAATGGCGAACTTTGATATTTTAAACCAAACTAATAAAAGACTAATACGTCGCAGACATTCGGATTTAAGCATTTAGACTATTTAGAGTATTGCATCAGGCAGGTCTCTTTTTAGCACTAAAATTCTATTCATTGGGTAAATTTTACAAAAAAATTTATATGTAGGTACTTGGTTATACATTGACTAAGTTATGCTAATAAGCGAATGGACTCCTACTCGTAGACTCTTCGATTCGCACATGTGAAATGGAATCTCTGAAGCGACTCTGAGTGTACAATTGGGCGTATTTAGCTAAGAACCGGGCTAACTAGAAAGTTTTGTTATTCAAGGCATTGGTTCATCAAGAAGAACTGTAGCACCAGATAAGTAAGTAAGTACGTTTGACCAAACACAATGTTTCTTTTTCGTCTTCGGAGGTGTTGGTTCAGGGTTTGTGGCCTTTACAACTTCATAAGTTGTTGGTATACCTAACTTTTAGGAATCTCATTCGTGGAGTCGAGTAAATACAAACCTACTTCCCAGTAATGGAATTAAATCTAATTGCAGTATACATAACGAAGCTAGCTATGTCGAAGTCGGTAAAACATTTTGCAGCCATATCTGTGAATCGTATACCAGTTCTAGAAAATTTTTAAATATTTTTTATTAAACAAAATAAAGATATGGATTAGAAATTTGAAATTGGAGTAGATCATGGGAAATTAGAAATAAGTGATGTAGGGAGTAGATTTCTGAAATTTGTGAAAAAGTGAAGTAGATCTACTCCAATTGGAGTAAAGTGTCATCCCTGACCACGCCCCTTTGTCCAATTCTGATCAAACTCTCATAGAAACACCTTTGGGCCAATAACAAATATTTTCTTAAAATTTTAGTTCAATCAGTTCGGTAGTTTTCTAGATATAAGATTTTTATGTTTTTTTTTTCGTATGGGAGTTGCCAAGCCCTTTTGTTCAATTTTCACCAAATGTGAATCTAAACCACCCTTGGACCCTCTCAAACACACACACAATTTCATCAAAATCGGTCAAGCCGTTTAGAAAGAGTGCGATTACAACATACGTACAGAAGTCTCTTCACGTTGAACTGAATAAAACGCCTTTTACACCCTTCAGACCATCACAAACTTCTTAAGTACTGCTTCTTACTCCAAGCATAGGCGGCAGTGCTACGCATAAAACCATTTTCTGATAATTAGCCACTGGGCTTTTATTTATTGTAGTCAGATTTGTATCTTAAATACAAGCAGAATCATTTGGAGCACTCCTCATCCCGGAAATTTTCTGTGATTTAAATTAGCTTATATCGAGGAGATTAGGGTAATTTTAAAAAAGAATAATTTTCAATACAACTTTATAAAATAAATAATAGTCAGTTGACCAACATTATTATTAGCAATCAAAGCAATAAATCGGACCGTATAAGGAAATTTGTTCAACCAACTTGAGGCAACTTTAAAAAGTAAACCATTCTTTTCAAAAAATGTATAAATAATACAAAAAATGCAACTACTATTACAAATCCTTAGTTAAACTTCACTTAGTTCTCATAAGGATCATCAATATATTCGTAAAAAAAATAGTTTGTCTCACCCTGATCCAAGCTTATAAACAGTAGGTACAATGAAAACTAATAAGTGTATTTGATCTAAAAACATAACTCCACTTGGCGACTGAATAATATTACGATCTAATACTTTTTTGCTTGACTGTTTTTGATGATAGGTAGTAAATTCATGGGAAAAGGATTTCTGATTTCCATTATCCTTACTTACGTAATTGAATATATAAATATCGCAAATAGCGATTATTTTCAAAGAGAATACAAAATTAAATCCCTATCACGCGCCTAGGCTTTATTTCCTTTTCTCTTCCTGTGCACAGTGGACATTGCAGCAGGATAAAGTTTGGTCCGTTCCAGTTTTATTCTTTGAAATATAAAAAAAAAGAAACCATAGGAATTTTTATTTTATATATATACATATTTCTTCTTAGATGGAGTGAATTTGTCTCTGCAGGTGCAAATTGTGGAGAATATTGATGGTTTCGGATGGAGGGGAGGAACCTAGCGAAACAAATGGCCGGAAATTCCAAGGTGAATTTTTCTTACAATTTTCATTTTTGCTCTTCTTTTCAATTTCTGGTACAATCAATACGGTGCCATATTTCTCACAATAAATCATTGCTTCGTAGATGAAATAAAAGATTTTTTTTATTGTGGGTTTTACTTTTATTTATGACTATACTTTTAGAACAGAAAAGCCAAACAAACTGACAGGAATTTTCTCAATTTTAATTTTTGAGCCTGGAAGCTGATATCTAATAAAATGAGGTCGTTGTATGAAAAAGTCCATTATTATTAGTCATACTCTGATAATGCTAATAAACACTTTATTAAAAGAAATTTTAGAGTAAAAATGGTCATACCCGTTGCAATTTGGAGAAACAATGTTCAAGCTTCATCTGATCTGATTTAAACAGATAAAATTGTCCAAGTTAAGCCGGAATCACACTTGTGTGTCGTGTCGTGTCGTGTCGTGGTGTATCGTGTCTCTATCGTTGCTATGTATTTTATATGTGTAGAAACATACTTTTCTCGTGTGTTGTGTCGCAGTGTGTCGTATAAATACATAGCATAGCAACGATAGCGACACGACACACCACGACACGACACGACACACATGTGTGATTCCGGTTTTAGTCGACGCGAATTCATTGGCACTTGCTGATTGGTCACACATCTATGAGTAAATGACATTTTATACAGTAGGTACTTTGGTGGAAATTTATTTTGAATACCTATACCTACTATAGATTTCAGGCGCACATGGCCTAATGCTTTAAACGAAGCGCATCTTGTCGGTCAGCGAAAAGCTTTTGTTGGACAAAATTTACTGCAATGATATGTCCGACGATTGAAATATAGATGCGCTGTTGGGCCCAATATATTAATGAACAATCAAAAACTGGATAATTTGGATTTTAAATAATATAAGGCCAAAATATACGTGATCAAGCATGCGATCCGAATTTTAATATATCGGATAACTTCGGACCTAATCAATGTCAGCACTCAGCAAAACCAAGATATACTGAAATCCACGACTTGTAGTTTCTGGTTAAGGCCGGCAGGGTGACAGAAAACGCCCAAATGACAAATATTGTAAAAAATTACTCCATTGTTCGGGTGACATTAAGCTGTATCTATACATTGCACCGAAAGGATTCGACAATAAAGTGTGGTTCCTGTTTGTGGGCCAAATTATCCAGCGGTACTCATTGTGATCAACGGGGAGTAGGCAAACTAGAAGTACGACACTGTACCTACTTTCGACAGACTTTCGAAATTATCAAAGCTGTGTAGAGGTCAGAGGTCAGAGGTCGCCAGATACTTCGCCCATCCATATGCTGTTCACAAGATATGTGGTATAGGTACATTGTCATTAGGAAACCATTATTTTATCATTAGAAGAACGACACATTTTTAACTGAACTTAACAGATGGTCGTGCAATTATTCTCGCGGAGTGGTATCGTAAATTAACCACGATTTGGACCCAACGCCAATCATTTCTTATCAGGAAATAGACTTCAAGGTATGTAGCCCCATGCATAACAACAATGTTTGCTTCAATATAATTTCTAGCCGACATGTATAGGTATACTCCCTAAACAACAAGGTCTTCAGTTTTTCAATTGTTTGCTTGTATGTTTATAGTTCATCAACCGACTTGGAATTGGAATCATTAAGATGACAACGGCTACGGGGGTTTTATTTATCCTTGAACCGCTGCCAGCTTTGCAGCAGCAATATTAAAAAATATTAGAACAGGGGCCTGTTTCACAGATCATACATCACATACATTTCATACAACATACATTCTCATCATACATCATACAACACATACAACTTTCTGTTTCATAGATTTCATTGGAAGTGTTGTATGATAATTTGTTTGTTGTATGAAATGTATGATTTTGACATTTCATGAATTTCATTGCGAAAATATATCAAAAATGAATAAAAGCACAAATTATTAGAAATACATAAAAGTGAAATAAGGAAATTTTAGATGAATATCTATAAAAGTAAATAATATCCATCTATTCATTAAGAATATAGTTATTTACTTGTAATCATCTTCTCCATCCGATGATGATTGAATCAAAAAGTGATCATCAAGAAAAAAGCATCCAGACCATTCAATCTATTAACCGAAAGTAAAAGACTTTATACATCATCGGCCACAATCGATTTCACAGATTTCGTCTAGCTTTCTAGAAGATCCTCTTACTAGAAGCCAATGACTCCCGTCTGTTTCATCCTGTCGACCTTACGTAATATAACATTTGGGCGGCAATTCAACAATGCAAACCGGCAAACTTCCCCAAGAAGCAAATATTTGTTATCGTGTTTTTCCTGTACCACGAGAATTTGTTGTTCTTTTGCTGACTGTTTCAGAACAGGAAAAACTATTAACATTCATAATTAATAAGCTAAATAGTAAAAAAGTACTTTCCCTTGCATATTTTCGTTTGTCTTAATTCATTTACAACAAAATATTGTGCTGTATGAATTGTATGATAAATCTGAGGTTAAACTGCTGTATGAAATGTATGATAAATTTCTGTGAAACAGGATCATACAACATTCCAATACTTCCAGTCAATTCTCCATTCATAAATTGTTGTATGACAACAAATCATACATCAATTCTGTGAAACAGAAATCATACAGCAGAATTTTCAAAATCATACAATGTATGTGTTGTATGATCTGTGAAACAGGCCCCAGGTCTTTGGGGCAATTGTTCTGATTTCTGATGAATCTAAAAAGCGACAGGAAATGAAAGGAACAAAATGCGTCCGACTTCAAGTATGGCTCACAAACGAGAAGTGGTAACGAGATTTGTAGGGCACTAACTTGGACGGAATGAACCACGAGCGATAAAGTGACTCAGTGCATACACCGGACATCAACTCCCCATCACTATATACCCGAGTATAGGCACATAGACTCATAGAGCCATGGCTGGCTTCGTATGAGTATGGTGACTTTTCATGAGAATTCAATTGCAATTAACTATGTTATAGCACTTGCCATCAGTGGTGCAGCGCTCTATATAAATTAGTAAGGGAAGAACTTAGAATTATAAATTAAAAATCGACATTAGTTAGAATGCTTGAATTCGGAATATATATAGATTACATTTCCTTTGAGGTCCATATTTCCCAATAATCTTTCATTAAATATATTTTAATTCGCAAATGCTCTCATCCAGTATCGAAATCAATGCAACTCCACCCCACTTAACCAACATAATAGTCCTTCCACCTTTACCGACAAAAAAAAAGAGAAAATATTAAACATATCCCCAAAGAAATAAGAAAAAAAAAAACAGAAAACTTTTCAATCACAGCAGAGTGTAGCACGACTTGTCGTCCATTCATAAAATTTCAATTGCGAATGAAATGCATGTGACCTCATTCAAAATAAGGTATCATTCATTCTCCATTGCGAAAGTAAAAACTAAAACCTCCATTCAGCGTGTGCCGCACAACAACTCCCAAAGCGCCCGTTCCCTTTCTACTCGCTCTCTCAATATCCTTTCATTTAATGTGCAATCCATGACGAACGAGCTTAAGCCAAATGCTAACGAACATAATTTCTCCCCACACCCCACCCCCTGAATGGGGTCAAAAAGTTGAAAAGTTGAATGACAATCATTGGTTTCGAGATTCTATACTCTGTATTTTCCTTCCGTCGTCGTCGTCCTCCTCTGCTCTGCTTCCTAATAGCTCCAACAGCAGCATTCAGCTGTAGGTACACATCTTCTTTGGGGAGCAGGGAACACGCAAATTCCTGCATATTGAATTTAAATATTTCTCTTGTCCCACGATCATGGTGCCACGGTTGATGCGCCCATTTGCCCATTCCCCGTGTGCCAAAACATTGGTGGTGAGTAAAAATGTATAAAAATGTTAAAACTGGAGGATGGACTGTGGAAATTTTATTTAAAGAAGGATTATGGCTCTGGCCACTTTATAGAATCCTATGGATTTGTCCTTGGTAAACATTCCGTTCGCATACTGAAGATAGCATTTTGCAAAATTCTCCCCCACTATCTACATTGGCTTTATGGAAGAGTTAGGGAATGCGAGTGTTCCGGATACTTTCTTTTATGTGCAGAATAGAAAGTTACAGCTTAATTGGGAGATCCTTGTTCGGGTGCTATTCCTTTTTTTTCCACATGAAATTGATGTCTTCACACAACCTTTGGCAAACTGTTGCAATGCCCTTTGAGAACGGATATTTAATTCATTCTCAGATTCCAAAGATGTTTGTTAAAAATTTCAGATAACATTTTAGGAATTCCGATTGCGACTTAAGTAAGCGCAAACTTGGTATGGCTGATGATCATAATCAACATGCAAGGCGGAACAGCATGCAATATAAACTGTTTGAGTTTGTCTCACAGCTGTACATTAATAATGCTACTTTATGACTATTATGACAGTTGAAATATTCTATTATCTTGGAAATGGAATTTTATTTTTATTAGGCTGCCATAGGAAACGAAATAGTATTTAAATGGTATTTTTTTAAATTGGGTTGGAATTCCATAGGTAGGTTATAGTTCTCTTCATATCATATTCAGAACTTTGAAGGTGCTCGTCTTTGAGATCTTGTGTCTGCCAAGTAGATGCGACAAAATTTAAAGCAAGTGACTAATTTATTTATTAATTCGCTTTCTTTATTAATATTTGTGGTGATCACTATTGCCAATGAAATACGAGCTAAGGCAAAAATGAACCGTTGATGCTGGCTTCCAGTACGGAGCCAGGCTGTATTTCTTCCAGGTGACTTAGTGTAGCAAACATTAATGAGTACTAGTATGTATTTTTCCGTGGGTTCAGTAGTCCGGAACAAGAGATAGTTAAAATGTATTCATTCGATTGTTAGACCGAATTCATGAGTCGCCGCACTTTGACAGAATTTTAACTTAAAGATATTTTACATAAAAGTAAGCACGCAACAATTCGGAAAACTAAATAGGGCCGGTCTTCGCCTTCGCCCCGTAGGTTCTGCACCGAAATTCGTAGCTTTCCACTTTTCAAAGGGTGGAGGAAAAAATCTCTCAAAGAGTGACAACTATGAAAACTAAAGGAACACGATGAGCAAAATAATTCCCACTTTTTGAATGTCAGAAACTTGTGAGAAAAGCACATTCTAGTGTCCATGAAGAAATTTAGTTTTAATTAAAGATTATTTTTATTAACTTCTAGCGGACCTGGCAAACGTTGTTTTGTCTGCTCGTAGCTATACATTTTCATTATCCGTCAATTGTTCTGCGGCCGTTTTATTTAACCGATGTGTCCGGATTGATTCTGTACTCCGTGTGCTTCGACCGTTATTTCCTTTTTGATGTTCAAAATTAAATTTAAATAGCTACAGTAAAGACAGCAAGTTTAAACTTTGCACATATTGTTTTAATAATATTTAAAATATTTTTTGACAAAAAACGAGCTTGGTCGAATAAAAACTACCCATACCTCTCATACAAATATATAATTTTTTAATACTAACATATTTTTTACAATAATATAGTAGCTTCGGCATAGTCGAAAATAATTGTCTTACAGGTTTTATTTATTGTTGAGTCGTTATTATTTCAACTTTTGTGGAATCGCATCGCAGCGCCACCTACCGGGAACAATTGTGAATATAAACCATCCCAAGACCCATTCAAACACACACACAAAATTTTATTAAAATCGGTCCAGCCGAAGAATTATTTATATAAAGATTATAATTTATTTCGTTAAACTTAAAATGTGTTATATGACAATTAAAAAAATATAGTTAATAGATACATTAAGACAAATAAATGTCTACAAGTTAGTTTAAACACATACCTAAGTAAGGTGAAGAAAAATGTTTTTTTTTTTTATTTAGGAAAACAACGACCAAATTTAAGGAAATAATGAAGAATTTTAAAGTTTTTAGTTTGAAAGTGAAACCGATACAGGTGACATAAGTTGAATAGGTATTTTGTTTGAGGACTCGGATTATGAGGAAGACATTTTTCTGACAAATCTAACAAAAATAAATCACTGAGAAACTGCGTGTGGGATTACATGGGAGTAGTTATTCCATCATTCACCGAAAGATGTCGCGTTTTTTCAAAACATTGCCATAGAGCCTGTTTTCAGTATGGAGAAGTTTCTAATGGAAATACTGTAAACGACTTATAATCTGACAAGAGTTGCATCGAAATCGAAACAATTAAGATTGACATATATATAATATCATTATCTAGTTTTTAAGATATTCTTTGTTTTAACACCCACGTTTTTGTTTTCAGCCTTTCCCAATGTTTTTTTCTGTCGAGAAACTTTAGGACTTTTGCAAGCATAAGTTTCCTCCATTACCTTGCATTGTTTTATATAAACTATGACATAATGACTAGTTTGACAAATCTCACAAATTTGTCCTAAGAAATTTGGTGGACTAAAATTCACAGGTCGGGGAAATTTCTTGCTTCAACGAAAAAATATGAAATTGACGTACTGTACTGGAACAGGATTTCCTGTATGACAATGAAATGGCAAGACAAACTGAATTGCGATTTATTATTAACTTTTTTTTATAATAAATTTAAGTGGATTCAATTTTTCGCATAAAATAAAATTAAAATGTCCAAGCTGTAATTTCATGTCTAAATTGCGATCTAAATTCGATCCAACAAAGCCTGAAGTCGCATTTTTGATTGCACCATATGAACGCGTTGTTTCTACCCAATCTGCCAATGCCCCAGCGCGTAACGGCGACATTGTGAATTCGGCATTATTTAAATACTAGAATGAAATGCGAGCTGTTAATTATTCATTATTTGCACTGTTCTGAAATGATTTTAATTGGGAGGGTGTAGATGTTTGAGGCTGTATAGCTTGCTTTACCTACTCGTGTAAATACATGCATTTCCCTTGTGCCTGCCTCAACATTTTATGAAGGACGGAGATAGTTTGTATATAAGAACTTCTCAGTCAGCAAGGCAACAGCAAGGTACTTCAGCGCAAAGAATTTTTTGTATAAAGCACAAGTTAGATTAGGGCTAGAATATTATTCCCATATGGAGCTTGACCCTAACGTATTCACTTAACTTTCTGGACTGTAGAGACGAGTAATTCAATTAATAGGACTTCCCACATAATCACATCATATATAGAGTTTCTAGTGAACACAACACTAGTGTACATAGTTAGACACTAGTCGCTTATCTAGTTTTACTAGCATGTCTAGCATGATTGATATTCCGACATAGGTACGGGAGCAGGTGTTTACTCGGAATCGTTGTAGTGTATAAAATCCTGGCAAAGCAAAAGCTGCGAGATGTATAACTATTTTTGTTAGGCACTCGATCAAACTCTCCTTGGTTCTCCGACCCAGCAATATAGAAGTTAACGAAAAGGCTGATACCAGAAACGACGGCATACTAAACCATGGCCAACTCATCGTGACTAACTATAGGAAGTAGATACTGTGTCACATCTCGTTATGGCCAAAAATGGACAAAAGAAAATCATGCTCTCTAAATGGATAACAATGTTTAACATCTGCCTTGCTACTACCCCGCTTCACAAAAACTATGTGCCTACTTACCTTTACATTTAGGATATAGGTTCTTCTCAAGTCCCTATAAGAGTTAACAGGGTATCGGATCTCCCAAACCTACTGATTGCCAAGCCGGCCAGTAACTTGATGTGTTTTGGTTTGTTCAATCTTTCCAGACATACTTCTAAAAACGAATGAAATAATAATTTCATCCGTCTTCATTGCCTTAACCTGTAACGGAAGTTGGTCCCACCAAACTGAGACGAAGAGAAAACGTACGCGATCTTTTGCGTTCCCATTGATTTCCAGGATCACAGGAAATCCTGCAAAAATTGATGGGTAGTTTGGTGGGGTGTTCAGTTGACGTAGTGCGGTAGGCATGCTTGCTTAAAGCACGAATCTAGCTCGTCGAAATGGGTGGGTTCTTGCACATGCCACTGAACTACCGTACATAATTCACATGCCTAAAAGAATGTTCGAACCTATTCTATCAAAGCTCTAGACCGTTGAATAAAATCCTTAAAGTTGGGAAACCGAAAGGTGGAAATGGTTCCCATTTGTGTGGCCCTCCCTCGGTCCACTATTCTGTAAGAAATAGGGACTACCTAGGCCATTGCTCCACTTGATTACTCGCAATGACCCCTAACGTATGCGTGAGCAATCTATAATGATTCACTCACCTTACCGTCGCTACACATACCTATCGCTTCCACATTCCCACTAGCACAACACTATATTACTGAAGGCTCATGCTGAAAATTATTCAGAATAAATGAAAATGACCCAACACGATATGTACATGTACATAGTTCACTATGAGTTCAGTAATTTTATATTTTAAACAACATGATTGACTTACAATTGTATTAACAAGTATTAATCCATACAGACTATACTAGATTATTAAAAAAACTTATAATTACTAAATACAAATTGACCAATATTTAAAAAGAAATAGATCAAACAAATCAAATAGGTTTAATGATCAATTGTCAATTCAATGCTAATATAATTTAATGGGTTTTTCATCTGCACTTCTAACATGAAGCAAATTCACACAATCTCTGTGCCAATCAAAATCGGTGTCATTAATTCGACCGTCCGATCAATCCATTTAAACTTTAAATGAATATTACAAGTGCATATATATATATAGGTACATAATATGTATGTACTCTTATTATACCTAGTACCTACCCTACAAATTAATATTGTCGCACTGAATTTATCTTTTGCGAAATCATAAGCAAAATAAAACAAAACGTACCAGCATAAGCAGAAAAAAATCTTTGCATACGCTTAGGCTGTAGAATTACCTACGAATCTCTATTTCCTTATCAGTACACGTCTCTCGCAATAAAAAAAAAACTTGTTTATCATTGAACAAGAGCTATTGTCTACGAAAATGACTCAAAAGAAATGCAAAAACAAAAAAAATTCTATGTATACACCTAGTTCGTTCATACGTTATCAAAATAATTGCAAAACAAAAATTTGTCTCACTTACCATGTGTTTGGTTGTTTTATATTTAATTGACGCCGGTAATATCCCAAGATGTTGTGCACAGCATATTGGTTGATCTTCAATCTAAAAGGTGTAGCTATTTCGGAAAAACAATAAATATTTCACATATGAACGATCTTTACACTGTATCACTTTATATTATACTTAACTATCTTGTCCTTTCTGAAATGCGAGTGTACTACCTATTGATAATATCAAAATGAGATCAATGATGATGCTGATGGTGAACTGAAGGTCAGTGGTGATAGATGATTGTTGTTGTAGCGGATACAATTTGGCAGAACAATAGAGTTCGATGCGTGTGCACTTTGCTACACTTTACGGCACTTGTTGAAGGTTGCGATGACTTACAATCAGGTGGATCAATGGATGCGGAGGTGATAACGCAGAATGGATGAGACGAGTTTCTGATAACTTTGAAGCTTGTTGGGTGGATGATGGTGTAGTTGTTGTAGTTAACAGACTGATGCGAGCTGGGGGTCGCTTGACTATGGATTGCTTTGATTCTCTTGGTGCAGCTGATGGTTGGTATATGGCTCATCGAATCAGTGGCAGCGTTCGAACAGAATCGGGGTCGCAAGATTAAAGGAGTTCCAGCGGGGGTGAGAACGCGCTGTTGATGATTGCGGATGGGTGAATAGCGATCTTGTTGGGCTGATAACCAATAGTTGGCGAAACGATGATCATTTGTTTTATTCAACACTAGAGTTGCTTGCAGGTCACGACGATTGAGATGGTGCCCTGATTCGAGGGTTCATCTGTTTCGCAGCTCAAACTGGTGTATCGTGGGAGCCTGCGGATTTAGGTGGTTGTGGCGCTTCTCTGAGGAATGATCGCTACCTAGTTGGTTAGATGTTAGGTGGCAGAGTAGGTTTTTTCTACCGGCGATGGTGGTTTTGGTCAGCACGTGGCTGATCATAGAGCGATATCAAAGCGGGCGTGCGACGCAATTTGTGGTATCACTCGGCAGTACTAACTATCGTCACTGATCGTGCTAAACAAAACACTTACTTAATTCAATAAATTCGACGAAAATGTGTAACATTTTACCTGATAAAGTACTGGGGTGTAGGCGTGTAAGTGCAGTGGCACTGGCGTGAAAATAATTTTAGGTTTCACGCTAATAATTTTTTGTTTGCGATTAATTAATTAGTTAATCAGTGATTCGTTGCAAATCAGGACACAAAATTTTGTTTGTAGTTGCCTAAATACTTTTATTTTTATTTTTTTGATGTTTGAGCAAAGGACGGATGGCTCGACAGCACCATCACCGGCAGAAGGTTAAAGTAAAAAGAGCTATTCATTCTTTTCATCGGATTTTGGTAGGCCATTTGAAACTTGTTTCCGTGTATGAGGTTACAGCGGCTTAGCACTAAATTTGCCAAGTTTCGCACAGCAGGTTTACGTATGAAATATATGTGCCAATGTAGTTTCGTAAAGGTAGTGTCCAGGGCGACATTCTAATTTTCAATTACTAAAAATGTTGCTGCAAGGATGCATTATAGGCGGTACCCCACAAACCCCCAAAAAACAGTAGGTACCTATTATGATAACAATACATTTAGCACACTTTCTGTCAGTATTTACAACTATTTAGAACGTTCCATTCTGGTTTCTTAAGATATTCAATTCATGTATGATTAAATTTAAGCCTTGAACTATACCATTTCGCCTTAAAGTGTGTAGAGGTTTTTTTTTATTATTTCCTTTTGAAGAAGAATCATTGATAAATTAGTAAAATGACAGAGCGCCTTTAATGATAGTGCACTTTAAATGACAGGCACCTTTGATTAACGACTTCGATTGATGCATTTCACTTCACTTCCTCTGTAGGGAGCTCAACTCATCGCTAACAACAATGTAATATCTCCTCACCCCCAAACAACTCTGGTTTCCTGTTACTTCGTGCTCTTGCATGCATGAATTGCTACATCACATGAGAAATGGGGTAAACTACGGATGTGCGAATTATAATTTATCCTGATGTAACATCCTGTGGAGTGTATTAAACTTTCAACTAATCGATCCTTTAGAAAAACGTTTTTTTTTTCTATGTGTGTATGTGTGTGTCTTCGACTACTTTATATAGATATTTGAGTGATCGATTTTTTGAAGCGTAGTTAGGTTATTTTTATTGATTTGTATATAGATATTTGGGCAGGTTATCAGTAGAGGGTTATTCGAGCCCTCAAAAAATAACATATGTAGGTACTGGATACACTACACAGGCACAGGGTTTACTGCGGTCATTATTTTCGTTCATTTGTGTGGCTTAGGGACTAGTTGCCCTTATATACGGCAGCATAATAAAAAATGTACTAACAATTTCTTATAAACTCCCCAATTTGAGTGGCAAGTTTTCGTGTTGATATTTTCAGGGTTCTTATTTATGACTAGGTATGTTTTTTCTTTAATATCTTTAATTTTTTTCAGTTTCGTTTCTTTTAATAACCTCATAGCATGGCATGGATTTTTATTATTATAGACATTGAGAATATAATAGAACCTCAAATTGCTGCTGAACTGTCTGTGAATAAGCGCATATGGATAACTTTTATCACAGATCGTGGAATGGAATGTGTCGTGAATTATTTAGGCTGCAAATACAATGGAGATTTGTCCTAATGATATTAAAACTTTATACTGATATTCGTAGATCTCGCCTGCTGCTTCAATTTATCCTTCTACAGGCAACAGTATGCCATTTGTTAAGAAATATAGTTGTTATTGGATTTTTAATGTCCAAACCAATCTTATGAGCCATCCCAAAACTTTATTCAAATCTAAAACTATGAACTATGAATAACCAATCAGTGCTTTATGGGGTTCGCTTTAGGTCCGTCCTATCGACTCCCAACTTAAGCACATCAGTCGCCTAGGTTTTCCCCTCTTCTCCGATACGAAATTGTTTAATACTTTATCTTTGACATACGACTCCAAGCCTAGCTTCTGTAGAAAGATCTGAATAGGTGCCCAGAAGTTCAATATCCTCAAAAAATAGCAATTTATTTCCTTATTAAGAACATGCAACAAGTACCAACTTTAGCTACGGTTAACCTATATCCTTTGTTAAATCTTTTCGCGATCTAGGTATATTGTATGAAAAGAAACTTAGTTTTCATTAGAAAATTGGTTCGTCTCAGACTCAGTCGATTGGAAGTAAAAATTGGTTCAGTCAGAACATGCTAGTAAAATGCTGGATATCAAACGGGAAATCTTTTTTGATCTAGACATATATTTTAACAATTTTGGGTTGTCTACGGAAGTTGTTTATAACATATAGATAGCTACCCTAGTTCTTCAAAGTCGGTGCGCTGTCCTTCTCTTGCAGTTTTCTGTAAAGTTGCTTTTGATCCGCGTCCACTGTGAGCAATACTGAGCTATGAAGCGGCTATAACAGCTAAGGAGATATGTAAGTATAGCAGCAATGATTGTTATGAGTCTTACAAGATTTCAAGAACCTTTAAGAGCTCTGTGTATGCCCATAATTAAAATCTTTTAATACTGTATGACAAGGACAACTTCCAACGTGGTCTTTGAAAGGTTATAATAATTGATATAGATATAATGGGCTTTTATACTTTTATTGCTGCTTACAGCAGCCTCCATCCGGGATTCACAGCATACCACTCCGATGATATATGATCGCATTCACTTGTCGTCTTATATAAAATAGCAAATTTCATTACAAAGTCATAAGCTAACACAGCATAACGACACGGGTGTTCCAGATAGTACTCGTATCTCTCTTGCTTCGCCAAAGATATTCAATTTTAAAGTTTACAAAAAAAACACAACCCAAACCCAAAAATAAAAAAAAAATTAAAATTAAGTGAAAAAGCAATAAATTAAAAAAAAAACAATTAATGGTCCTTTGGTGGACAACGAAAACGAAGAAGAAAGAAGACACGTACCCGAATCAGCAGCCACTATGCCACCACAAGAGGACATAGGATACCACAATTTGTTTTGTTTGTGCTGCAAGGTGAATAGTGTCGCCACATTCGCTTTTATGGTTTCGCAAATTGCAGCATTTATTTTCAAGATGAATGGATGCCGTTTACTCGCGCCTATTAGTGGTCAAAAAATGTACTCCAACAGTAGACAAACACACACATGCACACGCATATTCGTGTATATAAAATACATAGAGCGGATGACACTCTCGAAACAGATGGGTAGGACAAAAAAGAAACGAGTTGCTTTATGTCCTGCACTTTGTGTGTGCCATTCATTTGACCACAATAACCGAAAGGGATCTTACGAGCATACCATTTGAGAAAAGCCATACTTCACTTCCGTGAGTCCTTTAATGTGGTCCCAAGGCAGCAGCCGCATTAGTCTAGAATAGAATCGCATTTCATTGCACACCATTTAACGAATTAAACCATCGATCTCCGTTGAACAAGACCCAGCAGCGGACGGAAGTAATTACAAAAATTCGAAAATTTATGTGTTTTAATACCGAAGAATATATAATAATACATTATAGTAGATACAACAAGAAGAAGTGTTAGATATATGATCTTAACTCGTCACTTTGGTGCAGGTGCAGGGGACAAATAAAGTTCTATGAGGATGATTTAAAAACACAACCAAGTCAAACATTTTCAAGCACTAAATGGATCTGATGAGAGGTTACTATAAACAATTTCAAAATCCTAAAAGAAAGAGTTCTTCCTTTTCAGGCGTATATATCACTACACAATCCATATACGTTTTTGTATTTGTCACCGTGGTGATTCAAGGGACTTGTAGAAGAGTCCTTGTCAAGAGGAACTGATGAATGACGACATGTAGTTTGCTTTGAATATCCCATTCCCCACTGCAACCCCGTCAGACGAAAATTCGAATTCTAATTACGCAACACAATCGTATTCGTATCCTTTGTAGCACCTGTCCTCTTATGGATATACTCTAGGTACTCCAACTGCTGCCCTGTGTCAAACAAGAACTTGAGTGTTCAACGTTCCACACATTCACTCATAAGTAGTGAAATATTAAGACAGTCGACATCGGATAAAGCGAGGTTATCGATACTTCGTAATGTTATTGTTCTATTGGCTTTTGAAATTCGAGGTATTCTCAGGAATTCGTCTATGTTCTGTGACAATTATCCGGGACTTACAAGGATTGAGTTCAGCATACCATTACGACTCTGCAAATTCCTGGTATTTAATCGGATATAATGCAGAGTGCAAGGTGGACGAAGGTAGTCGACTTCCACTTGCACTCTTGTGATCGATAGAAAATGTGGACTAACGAAGAGTCCTTTTATCGTTGTGTGAGAAAGGCAGACCTTTGGGGTGTTCAAATAGAGTAGTTTGTTTATTATTTGATGTCACGTTGCTTTCGAAACTCGTTTCCTTTTTATTGGGTTGCTTGCGTCTAGTGTCTGTGTCTAGTGACTGCTAATAGCTTACTCATATCAGTTTCATTAATTATCTGGCAGTCGGCATTCTTATGCAACTTATACTAAACATTAATATGAAACGCTTTATAAAGGGTCCTCCAAATAACTTTTTTTTTTTGAAAATGCTAAAAAAAACTACTGAATATTTTCTCAAATTTCTTTTTTTATTTGAAAGTACAATCCTTCCGGTTAATAATGGAAAATAATTTCATTCAAATGGCTGCCTCGGCTGGCCATGCAGTAGCCTACACGATCGGTCAAATTTTTAAGCACATTATCGATTGTGTGCAGCTGTATTTCACCAATGGCTTCACGAATATTGTTAAAACAATATGTGCAAAGTTTGAACTTGCTATCTTTACTGTAGCTATTTAAATTTAATTTTTAACATAAAAAGCTATATAAATCTGATATTTTTGTATGGGAGGTAGTAGTAGTTTTCATCCGATCTTGCTCATCTTCGAACTTAGCCTCAGTCTGGTGGATAAAAGCTTACGTACCAAATTTCAAGTCGATAGCTCTTAAATTACGGCCGTAATCGTGCGGACAGACAGACGGACAGACGGACAGACAGACGGACAGACAGACGGACAGACAGACGGACATCGCTAGATCGACTAAGAAAGTGATGCTGATCAATAATATATATAGTTTGTCATACCTACAACGCCTCCTTATGGGCGTTACAAATGGAATGACAAAGTGAATATACCCTCACCACAGTGTGGTACCGGGTATAAAAAACATGTGAGACAACGAACAAAAACATGCGAACAGTGAAAGCGCCAAAAAAAAAACGACCCAAAAAAAAACCTTAAAAAAACGAGTTTATAAACGCAATTAAGACGCGCAAAATGTTCCGAAAGTACGTGAAAAAACGTTTCAAAATACGCTTCAATGAAATTGCCAAATAAAGCAAAAAAACACCCAAAAGCCATAAAAAATTGAAAAAGAAACGCCATAAAAATGCCTCAAGAAACGTACCAAAATTTCTAAAAAAAACATTAAAAACGAGTCAAAATACGACCCTAAAAACGCGTATGATGTTCAAGCGGATCGAGTCCATAGCTCTGTATCGGGCCAAAAGGATGTTGTACGCGTAGGTACCTGTTATCTAACGCCTCACCGTAGGCCTACTACGAAATTTAACAAGAATTCTATGTTGTGTGTGTGGCATGGATCTCAGCATACAGTTGAAGTCAAATTTGTTATGTTGCACTAGGATGCTCTGAATTTTCTTGAATGATTGTCTTAGGTGGGTCTCTCTCTCTCTCTCAAATATTCACATTATTAAACTTTGGCAATTCGAAACAACTCGTTTCGCTTCGCTTGACCTTAATAATTGACTGCATAAGCATGTTCACCAAACAACCTTGATCTTTGCCTTCATTTTCATTCACAAACTTAACGGCGCGCGTGACACTTGTAAATATTATGCAAGTGAAAATTGCAGTTGCCCCTCCCTTTGCCTCGTTACTTTTTAAAGCCCAAAGAAGCTATTACCTATGGAAGTCTAAACTCTTAGTGTTGCTTACACAAAGTATTAAGTAAAAGACTTAAGTTAGGAAAAACTAAAATCTATATTCTCTCAAAGATACACAGAAGAAGGAGCGACGTCGTCATCGTCGGGGGTGACTGTCTTAAGCACCTTAAACTACAAAAAGGAGGAATATTTAATTAATTCCAGAAGTTCAGAATTAGCTTTAAAGATTGTTAGTCCACATCTTCCTCCCATCAGTCAAAGTTTTAAAGTCCCTCCTGAAGAACGAGCTAGGTAGGTCTAAGTACCTAAGAAAGATAATAGCTCCTTGAGCAAGCACCCCACTTCTGCTATGCATTTTGCCATATACCTACTCGTATGTACCTACCTACTCATAGAAACTCATGTGAGAAGCATCTGTAAAATAGCATAAACGAAACTTTTCGTGTGAGCGATGCTTCTGATGAGACTGGATGCTTGGTTGTCCAATGATGATAAATCCACTCACTCTCTGCAAAAACTTTATCAACTAAAGCTAAACGGACTTAATCCCATCTTGGCTTAATTCACATGAAATATCAATTTGCAAAGTTATTAGGCAAGGACTCTACATCTTCGTGTGTGTATGTGTGTGAGTGTATGTGCTTATTTCCATGGATGCGTGCGAAAGATGGATTAAGAATTTCTATACTACCAGTGCAGCTCCATTGACGCTGCAAACATATAAATGTTATAAAGGAAAACTTCTTGCATACTAATTCAGCTCGGCTGGGGAGCTATCAGCTGCCGAGAATCGACTTGACGATGCCAGCATCATCATCAATAGCAGTAGCAGTGGTAGCAGCAACAGTAACAGCTGGACTGCAATGATACAAACGAGTTCCCCACATTCGTATTTGTATATGACAATCGACAATTATGTCAGTTATCCCCATATAGATACATATCCTATGGACACGGCCGGAGGATGAGGACGACCAAAAGCGTAAACACGTTTGGTTAAATGGAAAATTTTCTTATGAACATCAAACAAAATGGTTCTCCACAACTCCATTACACTGCATGCATATGAATGAGTTTTTGTGCAAACTGTGTGTGTGTAAGTCGTTTGCATTTTGCCTCCTTCTTGAGTAGAAGAAAAAATAACTCACTCCTAGAAGAAGTCAATTTATAGTGTATGAAGCCAACTTCACTCTTAACAACAATCCAAATGAAGGTTGCCCGTGCATTTTCCTTTTTGCAGTTGTTGGGAAAATGCAAAGGCCCACACATGCACATCTCAGCCGAAAGGATCCAAGCCAATGTCCAGCTGGAATATACCCAACTTTGCTTTTGCACAAAATGAAATAATAATAAAAAAAAATACATATTGTCCTTCCTGACAAAGAAAGAAAGGAACAAGTCCGTTCTTCGCATTCTACCAAGTGTTACACTGTTTTCCTTTGAGCCTTTTTGAGTCATCTGTACGCTCTGAGTTGTGCCTCCATTTTTGTGTCTGTCCTTCAACAATATAATGTGCAACAAAAACACTGAAGCAAAGCTCGTCTCTGGGTGTTTAAAATACAACACACGGACATTGGACAACAGTCGACAGAGACGACAGACGGCAGACGACTACGACAACGAACGAAAGGCAGTAGGTATACGAAAAGTGGACTTTGAGCAAATTATATTCCTCTCTTGTTTAGCTGGTTTGGTTATATCTAAAGGATATTCATGTGGGGGAAAAGTTTTTGGCCAATTTAATTGAAAGGATTCGTTATTCTTGCTTAGAATTGCTAATGCAGCTCAGGCTGATGCTGATGTCGTTACCTGTTCCATATAGCAAAGTGAGGCTGTTTGGCCAACCTATTGGCAAGTTAATTAATTTTGCAAACATTTTCCCCAAAATTCGACTATGCTAACTATGTGTGTGCCTGTGCCCCACGTGAATGGGTGGATGTGTGTGATTATCGAATTATCGCCTTTGTTGAAGGAGCCCTTCATAGAAAGCTCTCTGGCGGAGCTCAAGTTAGTGTGAAGCAATTTGTTATGTTGGTCAAAGTGCAGTAGCTATGAAAAATGGAACGTACAAGTGGGTTTACCTGGACGGTAACAAAGCCAATTAGGAATCAATTTACTGGGCGAACGGGTAAGAAGTCAAAACTTGTCCTTCTTTATAGAAAGATTTTCAGTAAATCTATGTTAAATGGTTTCTAAATTAATTGCTTTGTTTGTATTTAAAAAAATTAATATAGTAGGAAACTTTAAACCTGTATTGAATCCAAAAACTCATATTTAGCATCGCATTCGTAGCAGCGCCAGCCCAGCGATTTAAATGCAAAGAACAAGTCGGATGAGATATTGCATTCACTCGCCAGAGTGCATAAGAGTGTCTCTGGATGGTGCCGTGCGGAAATACTGAACAATTTTTTTGACCTCATTGACTTTAGTCAGTCTCCGATGTCAGAAACGAATCCGACGTTCCTTACGTAATGATTGAAGACGTGTGATCATTACAAAAAAAGCCACAAATTAAATAAATGTCACTGTCAACGCGACGAAGCATGGTCGATGGCCGTGAAGACTGATGATCCTTAACAGGCTACGAAATGTCATACAACTGACTGAAACTTTGGAGATCTGCAAAGCATACCCTCACCTATATCGGGGAATTTCAATAGAATGGACCTAACAGAAGGTCTATACTGGAATTGGACATCTACTACAATATTGTTATCAAACGTCTAGTAACAACTCGCATTAAGGCTAAATTCGTCAACATGAGCCTATACTAATGTGCGGGATCCATAAGGCTGCGGTTCCGGTGCCAGCGAATGTAAGCGAATATCACTCGCGCGAATTCGCAAAGTTCGCTGAAATCATTTTAGTACGCATTTCCTATGTTGTGTTCGCGCGATAAATGTTGTGCACTCGAACCACAATATAGGAAATGCGTACTTTTAAATGATTTCAGCGAACTTTGCGAATTCGCGCGAGTGATATTCGCTTACATTCGCCGGCAGCGGAACCGCAGCCTAAGACCTTTAAAAAAATGAATTCCATATGAACTATACTGCAGTTCAACTTGACCGACTGCTTTTACAAGTGCTTTACACTTCCAACCAAGAGAAATATCTTGCAACACCATAAACAATATCGATATGGAAGCCGTCTTATAAGACCAACATAAGAAGAAGGACACAAATTTCTCTGAAGACTGTATGACTCGTTCAACCCGCAAAAAAAAAAAAAAAACTAATAGGTAAGTGATGGTAGCGAAATATTTTATAACTATGAGATTAGCTTCGAAAAGCCAGCCTTATATACAGCTACAGAAAAAAATTTACCAAGCATAGCAAAGCTAGAGTTGATGATTTCGAAGACTACTACTACTACTTGACTATTCCCGATAAATAGAAATTCATTTGTCTGGTCCTGTAAGAAATCTGAATTTCATTATCATCCATAAACATCCTCAACATTGTATACATGACACAGCAATAATCTGGAACGCCTAAGACCGATCGTCAACAAGCTGGTAGGTCAGTTCTGGTTTTGGGTCCGAAAAAGTTCACCTTCAAACAATATTCATAAAGTAGATGACCTTAAAGAGAACGCAGTAGTTTCAAAACGAGACCTGCGCAATTATATCCGAGCATTGAGAGTCCGTTTGTGCTGGATGAAATTGAAGTGACCCTTGCTGCTCCTGAATTCTTTAGAGAAATCACCAAAATTTTTTGTGTCAGAAAAAGGTTGAGTTGAGAGCCAATGTTGTGATTTATTTCCTTATTCGGCGAGCTTTCATAGAAATATTTTGATCAAGCATGCTTAACATTAGATAGGTGGACTCAAAACCATCTAATAATTTTGTCAGAAAATATAAATTTTATCAAAAAACCTAGGACTAGATCCCCGGAAAAACACAAATTACATCTTAAGGTCTTTTCCACTGCGCCACCACTCGCGAACGTCTGACAAACATCCGAGAGTATAAGTGACCTGAAAAAGCTTCTCTATTCAGTCGTTCGGACTCGGCATAAAATTTTAGGTACCTTCCATTCGTTCCAAAAATAAAAACTCCCACAAACGAATTGTGGTGAGAAGCTAGACCCGCCTAGGGTGCCTAACGGACCAGCCGAATGGACTTCTGTATGTAAACAGATTTTTCTTTTTCCACATCCAATGAAACATCAGCGTCCTATAATTTCCACAAAAAAAGTACATCAGTAGACGGCAAATTAATAAAAAAATTCTTCAGCCAACTTGTGGTTGTGGGCATTTCTTTTAAGCTGCATTATACCTATAAATCTATTCTGTGAAGCGGAGCTAATATGCCAGACAGTCTCATATAATAAATTCAGACCACGAAAAGCATAACTTAAATAAAACAAATCAACTCGTTTAATTCAACTACTAAAACCTTGCAAAGAATTTTCTAAAAAAAAGTTTCGAAAATGCGCTTTCTCTTCACATTCGACGTGCAAGGACCTATTATAGACAAGTTTGATTGACTCTTCGAAAACGTTCTCAAAATGCAATAAAACAAAACTTTATCGTCCTTAAATTCAAATGTTCTCCCATTCGAGTCACACCATCAAGCGGGCCAAACTGTCTAGCCCTGTCCTTTTGTTGTCCCTCTCTAAGCAATTAAAACGTAAATATTTCGTCATATTGAAGTGGAAATAAACGCTAGTCTAGGAATCGCCACATTCCCATGACAACACGAAGAACAACGTCCAACGCGCCATTGGAGATTATACATCACGTCCGCCTTTTATTTTTTAAAACGTCTTCATTTATTAAGAAGCTGGAAATTTCATACCGACCGTTTTTATAACGCGATCATAAAATCCACTGCCTAGGGAGCTCGTTTTAACTACTTTTAGCCACCTGAAGGAAACGAAGTTATGACTAGTCCAACTCGTACGTAACAAACAAAAGGAAAAGACGAAACTTTTCCGATATAACATCGCCACCGATGAAGAGGATAAAACACCCATACTGGGACATAGTATACTACAAACCAGTGTTGTTAGGACTCTCTCTTCATTTTTCCCACGAAACGTGGTCATTTTTCCCTTTTTTCCCTTTTCACCGAACTCAAATTCCCACCAAATTCCCACGATACATTAAATGAAAAAAAATTGTTTAATTCATTTTCATTATATTGAAAGAAAATCACAATGGCAGCGTTCCATCGACCGGAAGATGACTAGCATGGCATGCCACACCCCATTATTCAAAAATTGACATTTCAGCATTTGCACTAGATCTCTAGCATGCATATATTGTGAAATATCCTTTTCTGCTAAATGTGTTTCAATCTAGCGCAAAATGAACTGAATAAATAAATAAATAGTTGGCGCAACAAGTCCGTGTAGGCACCCTAGGTCCAGCTTCTCATATAATACCTTATGCCACAAGACAAAATACATATTTGATGGTCATGAAGATGAAGTAATAAAAATTCAAACTGATTCCATTCCAATGTCATTTTGCCGCTGGCGCTAGAGGTCTAATTACATGCGCTGCCAGATTGTTTTTGTACTAGAATTTTTTGTTAAGAGGCTATTTATTTTATTTGTGCTGATAATTGTTGTGAATTGAAACAGTTTTGATGAAATTTCACAAAAATTTGATTTTAAAAGTTGTTTTGTCAGTTTCCTGAAATTCCCACGATTTTTGTGCTTTTTCCCTTTATCCCACGGAAGGCTTTTTGGACATCGAAAATCCCACAAAAAGGGATAAATCCCACGATATAACAACACTGCTACAAACAGGGTGAGCAGTGTAGGGTACAAGCGCAAGTTAATCTCCAACTAAATCGCATACGTTGTGCACTTTCTTCAGGAAGCGTAATCCTTGCCTTTGTTTTGGGGTTGCAGCAGCACGTTGATTGCTTCCAGTTTTCCTCGCATTTTATACGGCAAAGTAGTTTGCTCTTTTACGATCGCACCAAATGGTCTCACATAGAACGCCAGGCGGAAAACACGAAATAAACAAACGAAGCAACAGAACCACTACTCTTGGATTGAAAGGATGGAAAAACATTTACGAAAGCAATAACTTTGGTCCTCTTTGAATTTATTTCATTTCAGATGCAAGGTACTTCGATGTGGCTGGTATATATCTAGTGTTTCGCTCGTCCAGTGGATCATTTCAATTGGCCCGAGAGAAGCTGGTTGAATCAGGATAGGTATCTTGCGAACGGTCCGGGGTTTCTAGGGGCTTCTGTCAATGAACTAAGCATGGAAAATAGGAGCTATATTCTGGTTGCGAAAGATGAATTAAAAGGCAAACTGTTTGAGTTGCGATTTCGTTTTCATAGACGTTCATAAATTCGCACGCCATTTTCATGGGGCGTGTAAAACTCGGTTGCATTACCACTGCCTGTAGATTGAGTCATTTGACTAACCATTTGTTATTTTCAAGGTGTTGTAGCGACAAATGCTGACAGCATCCGTTTTATGAAACGTGGGCTTTATGTTTATTGGAGAATTTATTTTACACACATTTTTTTTTATTATTTTCAATCATTTATTTGAAGGCTATACATTTTGGTTAACCGCTTGACCCACGAATCGAGAAACTAAGTAAAAACGAAGCAATCCAAGAGACACCTGGATAGATCCTTCAGCTAAGGTTAAAGGGAAGTCATCTGTAACACTCGAGCGGGTGAATAGAAAACCGAAACCTGTGGCAGCTTTACGAAGGCTGCTACAAAAGTAAGGGTTATAAAAGGTGGTAGACTAGGAAAACCTGCTTCAAGCTTCTGACTTACTTACTTACTTAGATGGCGCTACAGTCCGGGATGAATCTGGGCATCAACCAACATGCCTCTCCAGTTAGCACGATCTTTGGCTAACCCCCTCCAGATGCGCACTCACAAGTTGGTTGAGGTCCCCTTCCACTTGTGCGCGCCACCTAAGGCGAGGTCTTCCTCCGGGTTGAAATCGAAAACTCTTCGGGCCGGAGCGTTGGTGTCCATTATCGCTCTACATGTCCTAGCCATCTTAGTCGACTGATACGTACTTTTCTGACCAGGTCGATGTCGCTGTACAGCTCGTAGAGTTCGCCGTTAAATCTCCTCCTTCAAAGCCGGTCAACGCAAATGGGACCGAAAATCACTCGAAGAATTTTGCATTCGAAGCGACCAAGGAGATATTCATCCGCCTTTGATAACGTCCACGATTCTGCGCCATAAAGCAGGACTGGGATGATGAGTGTCTTATATAGAGTCTCCTTGGTGTTTCTCGACAAGGCCTTACTAATCAATTGCCTTCTTAGGCCAAAGTAACAGCGGTTGGCAAGTGTAATGCTTCGCTTAATTTCAAATAAAGTCAAAGTTATAGTGACGTTCTATCCGATTCGTCGATGTTTTGTGTCCCTTCTCGTTGACAGCATATATTTTGTTTTGCCCTCATTCACCACTAAACCCATTTTTGCCGCTTCTGTGCTAATACTTGCAAACGCACCAGTGACAGCTTGCTGTGTTCTGCCAATGATGTCGACGTAGTCAGCGTATGCACAGACATTTGGAAAATTTTGCCCCTGGTGTTGGCCAGCGAGTTTTGCACAATTTTCTCAAGAATGATGTCGAAAAAGTCACATGACAGCGCATCACCTTGTCTCAATCCTTTTTTGACATCAAAGGTCTCGGTGAGATTATTTCCGACCTTTACGGAGCAGCGAGCGTTCTCCATCGTCATTCTGCACAATCTGACAAGTTTGGCAGGTATGCCAAAACTAGACATGGCTCTGTATAGCTCGTCTCTATGCTGTCATATGTGGCTTTAAAATCGATAAATAGATGGTGAGTATCGATTTGGTCTTCTTAAGTTTTCTGCAGGATCTGCAGTAGTGTGAATATTTGGTCGGTTGTGGGATTACCGGGACTAAAACCGCACTGAAAGGGTCCAATCAGTTCGTTGGCAAATGGATTCAGGCGTTCACACAGTAACGGCAGACAGGACCTTGTAAGCGATAGTTGGCGCAGTTTAGAGGGTCTCCTTTCTTATGGATTGGGCAAACAATGCTAAGGCTCCATTCATCAGGCATACTTTCCTCTGATCAAATTTTAGAAACGAGTTGGTGTATGCACGAGCTTCTGACACAAACGTGAATTTAGCGATGATCAACCACAGACTTCAATAATCTGAAGAATATCACTATTTCCCTTTTCCCGAAAAACGGGACTTAATCTCATAGATATTGTAATCATGGGAGTGACAACGTCGTTCGCCGAAAATGTCATCCATGCCGACCTCCAGAGGAAATAAAGCGTTTTACTACGGAACAGACTCGCTAAACGTCAAACCGTCTATGCGCAAGGCTAAGATATAAAACCTATTTCCTTGAAATGCATACTAGTGAACATCAAACCGGACACTATGGGAGATCCCCAGAGATGAGGAAGAGGAGGATATGTCGTCTGCAATATGCCCCTCACTTGCAGAAATCTGAAATATGTATTAGGTCGATAACTTTCTACGATTTTAAACGATATCAGTGTTACGAACACTGATATCTTCATAAGGAAAAGCATATTTGATTCAAGGATCGCACAGGGTCACTAACTGTCCATAGAAAACCTACCTTACCATTACCCTACCACTTCAAACCAAACAATCAAGTAAACAAAAATAGAAATGATAACCTCCGAGTCCTATTCGTCAGTATATTTGCTTTCTTTTCGACATGTTCCACACTACAGCATCTCATAAGTGTCTGTACCATAAGTTAGATTTAAGCCGGCGGTGTATCCTTACGGATCTCTCCGTCATCGCAGCATCTATGTCGTCATCCTTGAGATATAATTTAATATAATGGTATCTTATGAAGATATGACAAATCAGATCAGCTCATGACCATACAGTACACTTGACAACCGCGAGGACATCAACTTTCCAAAACTCCTTTTGTTACAGGACAAGCAAACTTTGGAATTCACTTCCTGGGGATATATTTCCAGAAGTATACAATTTGCAGCAATTTAAGTGCAGAACTAACATACATCTGCATAAGCATCTCGGGGCGCTGTTGAAGCGTTATAGGTTCGCCTTTCCCGAGAGAAGTATTAAAAAAAAAAAAAAAAAGCTACCAATTAAACCAGCGATTTTGTTTTTGATGGTCCGGCTTTTGTCATATTCCGGCCATAGCTTCCATGATGTTTTATAGTTTGTTTGCAGATTTCAGTTCCCTAACTTTGATACTGATATCGATCCCAGACTTCACTCAACAACCCTGAAATTGGGTATTGAATGGCATCCGACTCACCACCACCTTTCATTATGTTCTTTGAACTATAGTCTAAGTGCATTTCCTTCACGCCACTCAATGATTGGAATTTGATTAAGCTTCAACATTTCACATTTTGCTAAATATTAATTTGACAAGGTTTACTTCCCGTCCCATATCCTTGTATTCATCAAATTGCTAATATTTCATTTGGAATCTACTCCAGCATCCAACGGACAAGGCAATGCTCTTATGTTTCCAATCTTAAAATGTCTGAAAGCAATATTTTATAAAACGATTAAAAAAAACCCTGGCCTCCATAAATCTAATCCAAACCTTCTCTTACGAACTGTCCTTCTTATCTCTAAAAAGAAAACTGCTTATCCCTAAAAGAATTCGCCAAAGTTTATCCACTTACCGCAAGTCGAAAAAGTCGTAAATATAAAATTCCACAAATATTAAACCAATAAACCGTCGCAGATGAAACCAATTCAAGGAACTTTCCCTTCCCAATCTTCAATTGCAGAGGGATTATATAACAATTCAAAAGAGGACAACCGAAAAACAAAATGTAAACCTCATTCGAAAGGTGACAGAACAAGACCTCCTCAGCATTCACCTTTCGACTTAACCCAACCGAGTGTCACATCGACGAAGAAACCCCAAAAAGAAAAGAAAATACAAATCCAATCTGTATCAGAAATGCAAAGCTTTAACGGCATAACAAGGTTGACTTAGGTGGGCTAAGAGGAATAGGTACCACTACCTACAATGCGATGCCTATATCTCCCACAACAATGAAAACTAATACCAGCCATAAATTTCAAGATGCTCCCTTGTGAATTCTTCCTTCATTATCCCGGCGAGCGGAAGAGATATGTCTCAATGTTGTGAGCAGTGCGGGAGGACTCATGACCCCACCAGGACATCAGTACCTACAGTAGAAGTAATAAAGATTCTGACTGCTCCCCATACATAGACTGAGTGACATATGGGCCGAGTGTACACTACTGGAACTATAGAATAGGCAAGGCATATCTTATCTACGCGTAACTTTATATAAGGCAATCTGATGGAAGAAGGACTAAAGGAAGCTACTACGCCTTCAGATTCAAAGATAAAATCATTTACAACTGCCGCAACTGTTTCATTCAGTTGCTCGGGTAGAGGCCGGTTTTCTTGCCCGGAAAACAACCGGGACAGGGGCAATTTCAATTTCTTTAGTTCCTATGGCATCTCGCCGCCGCCACACATTCCCTGGTCCCATGTTTGGGGATTTCTCGGAGTGTCATTGTTATAAATACTAAACATTCGCCACAATGTTGCGGTAGACATTTGATACTTGGCCGGCTAGCCTGTCAAGGTATCAAGTCTCATTGGGCTCATTAGTTGCCTGTTCTTTTGCGCATAATCTTGTATTCACTATGCATTCCTGATCATTTATGCTATGTAGACGGGTTCAACTTAATGCCAGGTAACTTTCACTCGCCTTTATAACTATTACAATGTCCTACCGAATGGCTATATAGAGTTGGTAATGAATGTCAGAGTTATTGGACAATTGGCGGGTCCATAAAGGGCTTCGAAAGGGGTGAATTATGTACGTATACACCTGGGTTACGCAGTGCGTAATAAAAAATTCAGTGTCCTGAACTCAGAGGATTGATACTACTTATATCTAGATAGGTGTGGAATGAATTTGTTACAAATATCGGCACGAGTACGATAACTACGGCGCCAAAAATTGATAACGGTATTTTGTAGAGGGGTTAAATACAAGCATTTTATACTATGGGAGGGGGGGTCTATCTGGCTTCGTTTAGGCGGGAGGGGCAATTTAAAAAAAATAATACTTAAATGAAAAAAAAAAAAAAATTGAGAAACAATGGCAACACTTACAATAAAGGACTTTAGGATTTTTGGAAGCCAGGAATCTGTTCTTTGATATTATTTTTAAATCAAGTTATAACTGTTAACAGTTTTTGAAAAAAACACTTTCAAACTTGAAATTTAATGAAAAAAATTAAAAAAAAAAAACGTTGTATGCTGATTTTTTCAATATTGAGAAAATAGATACTTAATTTGTTAGTAATTTTTGCTGCCTAAATCAATTCTTAATCGAACACTGAAAACCAGATTGATTTATATCCTCTAATTTTTGAGACAATTGAAAATTACTTTTATATGTCGCTCCGCTTAAAGTACAAATTGCTACGCTTGCGCCTTGAAATGCATATGGGGGGGCATGGTGCCCCCCTGCAACCCCCCTGCTTGGGGTCACTGTTGGATTTTGGGATGGGTTTAAGGCTGAGTATATGCAAACTTTCTTTAAATTATATTAGAGTACCCATGTCAACAACATTCTTCAGATACAGTCTCTGGCCTGAAATTTCACATTGGGAGACAAAATTTTGCTGATTTGCATTTTAGACAATTTAAAAGGGATTCCTCGCTTTGAAAAATACTATAGTTCGTTGTTGTAAGTGTTGCCATTGTTTATTAATATTTTATTTTAATTTTATTTATAATTTTTTTTAATTACCCCTCCCGCCTAACCGGAGCGAGATAGACCCCCCTCCCATAGTAAAAAATGGTTGTATTTAAGTCCTCTAAATAAATCCGTCATTAGTTTTCACCGCCAAAATTATTTTACTCACCCCAATTTTTGTCCTTAAATTTCAAATTTGAAATTGTTTTTTTTTTTCAAAAACTATTTAAAGGAATAACTTGATTTAAAAATAATGTGAAAGAACAGATTCCGGGCTTTCTAAAATGATATAGTCTATTATGGCATAGCGACATATCTCCGCCCAGTACATTTTTCGAGCGGAATTATGTCGCTTTTTTTCTGGCGGAGTTATGTCGTTTTGAAAACGTCATATCTCCGCGCGGAGCTATGTCGCATTTAAAACGACATATCTCCGCCGAACTAAGAACGACATATCTCCGCGCGGAGATAGGCGTCTGTAAGAAAGTTTGGTGTATTTAAAGTATGGGGTGTGTGGCTCGCTTCGCTCGCTAACAGGATTTTAACCCTTTTTTTCGCAGGGTTTAGCCGCTCACGCGACTTCGTCGCTCCGCTAAGGGTATGTCAACAACTGTCTGGCAGGCGCCTGGAGCTAAAGTTTAAGTATATTTACTCTGGGGTATTTAGCAGTATGTATAATATTTTTAGTCAATAAAAATACATGAACTTTTCTGTGTTTTGAAAACGTCATAACTCCGCCAAACTAAGAACGACATATCTCCGCGCGGAGATATGTCGTTTTAAAACGTCATAAATCCGCGCGAAGTTATGTCGTTTTCAAGATATGTCGTTCTTAGTTCGGCGGAGATCTGTCGCGCGGACTTATGTCGCTATCCCGTCTATTATTATAGGTGTTGCTATTGTTTTTTAATGTATTTTTTTCCATTTAAAGTATCATTTTCTTTAAATTACCCTTCCCGCCTAAACGGAGTAAGATAGACCCCCCCTCCCATAGTAAAAAGTGCTTGTATTTAACCCCTCTATAAAATACCGTTATCAATTTTTGGGGGAGAGTAGTTATCGTACTCTCCCCCAAATATCTTATTCAGCTCGGGGGAATCGAGGTCTAGATACTTTTTCACGCTGTTGTTAGGAAGCCACGACCGAATTTATGGGTAATCCTGCGCACAAATTAATCTTGAAATTGTATTCGAAACGGGATAAAAATATAAATGACATAATGATAAATTTTGACGAAATTGTAAAATTGAAAAGTGGCAACGACGCGACCGACACGTTCAGAAGTCAGAACTCACATCTACACGGGGATTGTTAGAAATTTGAAAAAAAGCAACTACGTGCAATCGATTATTTAGCAGCCCTCTCTCGAACAATTAAAATGAGTAAAGAACCCTTTAAAAGACCCTAAACATCCCAGTCCTTCTCTATGGTGGAGACTGTAGAGGCATGGACTCTATCTTGGTTGTCTTGAGAGGGACATTTTTCGAGTAGTCTTCGGTCCCGTCTGCATAGACGGTGAATGAAGGAGGTGATACAACGACGAACTATATACGGGCTGTACAGCGACATCGACCTAGCTAGAAGAGTGAAGATCCAACAACTGAAGTGTCTGGGTCATGTAGAGCGAACGGACGTGAATTATAGAGAAAGACCGCGACTCAGGTGGCGCACGAGAGTGGAAGGGGACCTTAACCAACTTAGAGTGCGAAACTGGAGACAGCTGGCCAAAGATCGTGCTGGCTGTAGACATTTGTTGGTTGAGACTTAGGTCCACCCCGGACTATAGCGCCACCTTAAAGAAGTAAGTAAGTGAAGAAAATTAACATACCAGTTCTGTTAAATGGCGAGAACTAACTATTTATATACAAATTATCCTGCCAGACAAAACGAATTATTCACTCTGCACAATAAGAGCGAAGACTTTCACCCACTCGAACAAAACTTAGTGAGTATAGCAATATGCAAGCTTAACTCCAGCTAAAGCTCCTTTACAGACGGCATACCTGGAAAAATTTCCAGATTTGATCGTAGATATGATCAAGCATTATGGCACAATAGTATAAGTGTGCTGAACTACTGACAGCTGGCAACGGCAGATGACTTCTTATTGTGAACATGGATAGATATTATGTTATATAATACGGATGCAGGAAATAAGGCCCCAAAAGAGAAATTGAAATAAGCCCCAAATTTGGGGTCTTATAAGTGGCGGGGCGCTTGGGTGATAGTCGCAGCTTGCAGTTCCAAAACATTTTTACGAACTACGAACACATCCGCCAACTCCAGTAGTTTCTTTCTCTTAATTACGCAATGAATATATAGGTACTTCGTATTCATTGGATAAATTCCATTATCCTTAAAATTAAAAATTCCCTTTTCGTCATTGGGCTTCTCACATCATACCAATAAAAAAGCGTCGACAGCAAGAGTATGGTAACATATGGCCAAGGATGAGTTGACTTACACAATCAACTAAAACGCTGCCGCCTATTTGCTCTGAACAGCACATCACCCTGACATGATACGTTCACAAACGGAATACCAAATCGAGCCAAAAGCACATCCAACCCAAGGCAAGCTTCGGCGACGAGCAAAAAGAGATGCTAGCGATGGCTTTGTTATTTTGCTTTTTTTTTATTTTTGAATTCATTTCAGAAGGTCTACATCTACAGTGTTTATGAAAATATGCTTTCCGATATCCTTTTACGCTTGTGTTCACCAGGAACATGCCCCTAAGAGTGGGGGTGCCTTCCAGTGCCACTGAACCAAATTTATATCGAAATAACAAAGCAGCAACAAAATGTGCAAGTGTTTTGCTATCATCACAGCCGAACTGCTTACGCAGATGATTTATGCAGGTCACTCTCGGAATGAGTCGACTTGGTCCATTTGTTTCGGCAAACGAAAGCAATTTAATGAGAACTTCATTATAATCATGGTTAACATTTCAAAGGACCTGTCACACATACCATGCGCACCACAAATCCACATGAAACGAAAAAAAAAAGAACACCACTAGATCTCTCATATGACGTTGATACTGACAAGGAGGGAACTTATTTAATTCCTTTTCGCTCACATCCTCGGATGTCAACTATACTGAGATGATATAGGCTTGAGCGGTTCGGCTTTTATCGCAAATAGGAATCAGATTTAACATCGTTACATCGCAGTCTCATCTCAAATGACTGCAGACATATCAAACATTAAGGAGTTTCCTAGCCTCGATGGTGGCCGCGTTCGGGTTAAGTGAGACTCAGGGGGAATGGTTTTGCTTCAGCACCATCGAGTCATATGACACTCAGCATCGCAGTAGGGTGGCACAATGTCCTTGTACCAGAGTTCATGTCATTTGATTTTATTTTATTGAATGTCCTACACGATACGGCGCATATATCCTTTTTATTTATACCAACTTACTTCTTTTTACAGAAAGACATGTCGAAATTGTAATTTAGTCGAAATGATGGCGACATTCGCTTTTATTCGAACGAGATCCATAAGTAATGAGCAAGGAGGTGATTTTCTTACATTTTTCTGCTCTGTGTCTTAAGATTTTTATTGGTCACATGTGACATGACCGACATAAAGTTTCAAGCTGGTATTGCCATTTTTCTACTTTCAGATGCGCTCCTGTATAGAACGTCGACAACGTTGTTGTTATGGTTTTTCGTATAGGGCTATCATTTTGCCTCTTCCCTTTTTGTTGTTGTTTTTTTTTTTTTGTGGTGTTAGCAAAGATTAAAGCCATTAAGAGTACCGTCTTTATGGCTTGAAAGGTTTTGACCTCCTCCGGGAGCGTATTTTACGCGAAAAGGAAAAAGGTTGCCCTATACGATTTCTCGGGAGAAACTCATTAAATGAAACAGTAAGGCCTGCAATTAGATTGGCACTGAAGCACTTTGATCTGTATAAAAATACGAAAAAGATTCGCAGGTTAATGGTGGTGTACTAAAATGTGAGTCATTGCTGAGTGTGGTTATGCTAAGGGATAGACGACCGACGCAACGGTCGTTGCCGGTGGTACTTTAATTTTTAACAGTTTCCTTTTACATGGAAGTCAATCGGCTGGAAAATATGTCGTTCGTCTCATTCGGTCAGTAATAAGGTATTTGTCATATTTTATTGGAATTTATCTTGGCCATTGTCGACATATAACTCTCTGCGATAACGATCTTGATAGAAATGAAATTTTTATGAATCCTTAAAGAGTCCAAGCATAAGGCTATTGTTTTGTGTTTGGGTATGGCTGGGTCATTAAGGTGCCGCTGGTGACATTGACGAAACGAAAGTGGCTTTATATAAACCTAGTTTTCAAATGGTTATTATTTTGGTTAATATAGGAGACCTAAAGCTATAGCAGCTAAAAAGAAATGTTTGTTTACTGCGGATACCATGCCACGTATATTAACGCGTCAAAGATTATTTTTATCAATGTTATCCCCTAACCTAGCACTGAACCCAGGCATGGGGGTTGCAGGGGGCAGCATGCCTCCCATATTTATTCCACTGTTTATTTATTGTGGACTTAAGATTCGAATCGTTAAACATTTAACTTGGACTGAGAAAAATAAGACCCTCAGGAATGGATGGAAATATGGCCCTATGTCGCAAAAAAATATGGTCTTATGACGCTTTTGCAAAGTGACATAAGGCCATATTTCGAAATATGGCCTTATGTCGCATGGCCTTATGTCATGGCACCTAGAACTGGGCCAGTAGCTATTTTAAGATTCTGATCTGGCGCCAGCCGTCCCGATGGAACAACTTCTGAAATATTGGGCTGATCCGAATGAAATTTCGCGGCGAAATATATTATCATGTAATAGATTGTAAAACAAAACATTTCGCGAAATAATATTTACAATACGAAATAGTAAAATGTGAACAAATCACAACGCTTTTCTTTGTTTATATACTCAAAGTCGTAGGAAAAACCATCAACACTAAGCCTATCTTTGTTTCTTATTGATTAAAATAAGAAACAGGCGTTTTCCGGACTATCCATTTTCCTAAAGAGCGTAACCTCACTTAACAAAAATAAACAATATCCAATATCCATTATGAACATTGAATACATTTATAATATGTAAATACAAATTAATATAGTTTTATATTAGAGGCAAGTGCTTTTAATAAGCCAAGATCGGAATAGTCATATTTATTTTCTAAAATACTCCTTACTCCTAATTTTAGCAACAGTATAATATCCAAAGTGCTTCATAAGCGAAATGGAAAAGCGCGGGAAAAACATTGCGAAATAAACACGTTGCAACATAATTCAAAGACGGAATGAGAATTTGCGAAACAAATATTGCGAGATAAACTAAATTTATTTCAATAAATGCGAAATAAAATTTGCGAAATGAATTTTGTCGAAAAGACCGGCACCCATCTATACAGTATACAGTCCTAGCGAATCCGGCAAACATTGTCTTGCCTGCTCGTACATTTTCATTGTCCGTCAATTGTTCTGCGGCCGTTTTATTTAACGGATGTGTCCGGACTGATTCTGTACTCCGTGTGCTTCGACCGATATTTCCTCAGTCATGTGCCCACGAATTGTACTGTCTAGACATATTTTTTCCCATGACTGTCGAAGAATAGCGTTTGAAATGTATTTATTTTTTTTTTTATTATGAGAGGTGTCACGCCCTTTTGTCCAATCCCGCCAGGTTTTGTAAAATACTTCAATCAGTCAATGTTCAGATATAGTGATTTAAATAACTTTGTTCTAAGGGTGGTGCCATGGCCGATTTTCCAATCCCTCCCACACTTCGCGCGGTTATTTGTTTGGACAATGCACATCAATGTCTACAATTTTACAACTATTCTACTATTTCTCGACACCCATGGGAGCTAACCATGGGTGTCGAGAAATAGCATTTAAAATGTATATTTTTTAATACGGGAGGTACCACACTCCTTTGTCCAAATTTGATCAAACTTTCACAGAAACACCTTTGGGCCGATAACAAATATTTTCACAAAATTTGAGTTCAATCAGTTCGATAGTTTTCTAGATATACATTTTTTTTTTTCGTCAAAATCGGACCAGCCGTTTAGGAGGAGTTTGATTACAACACACCTACAGAAGAATATTATATGTAGGTATATCCATACTACTTATAAAATGCAACGTCCGTCTGTTCGTTTCTCCATAACTCGAGGACCATTCGTCCGATTTTCATGATTTTTTTCTGATTTGTAGATGAGTGGCCAACTTAGGCCGTAGGGTGGGTGAGAGTTGCTTAGGAGTAAAGGGGTCACGGGAAATAAGAGGGGCCTCACGAACTGTTAGCCATATGAACTTGAAAGTTTGTACGTTGATAGATAATTCAAAATTATTACTTGCCTCATTCTTCGTTTTTCAAAATTCGCCCTATAAGGGTTAAAAAAAGGGGATGCAAATTTTTTTTTTTTTCGACTTTACTACGCTTAACTTCCCATTATACTAATAAATCTATGTATGTTGTTTTAGATAGTTTATTCTTAGATATTTACGGAGTGTGTTTTATTTAACTCCATATCATATTGTGTCTAGCCAAATCATGGCGTCTTTTATTTCATTCTAAACTCACATGAAATGCGATTGCTGCCAAGCATGCATAACATAGCTAGGTCAATTCAAGAAATGCTTTTAATAGTTAGGCAATACTTCACCAATTATTTTGACCTAACAATTATCTTTCTGGTCCATCCAGAAGGTGAGATATAAAATATAATAAATAAGTTTTCATTTATGTTAAATATTATGTCCATTGACTTAGGATTAGGACTTTGCAATTTTGCATGCTGCTTAATTTCTAATCACAATACAATAAAATAATAGCACAACACAAAAAATATAATTAACCTGTTTTCAAAGTTTATCCCGTAAGGTTGTTAGTGTACCTAATCCATGTTTTAATAGTTTTTAACACTTAGTAATTATGATGTATTTTATATATTTTCTCATTTATAGATTTGATGCCATTGCTGGAGTTGACCTCCGACAGTCATGTTTTTCACATGCGAACATGCACATGTTGCATGTTCGCATGTTCGCATGTGAGCTACAGTCGAAATTTATTTATACTTGCGCCCACTAAAAAAATAACATGTAGCTATAGTTTACAAAAAGGCATTGCTATAAAATATTTTGTAGGTAAGCTTAAAAAACAGGAAAAATATAAACAAACGTACAATAATAACTCAAATAAATTTTAATTTTATTTAAAAGAAAAGAAACGGTCGGGCGAAGCCGCGGGCATGGCTAGTAAGATAATCAAGGTTGGACTGCTGTAGCTTTTGTGACTTCTATATCAAGTCGTGGTTTATATTTTCACCCACTTGACTATTCTTCAGCTCTTATGCTTTATTAGAACTTCCGGACAGATTTTTGCGAAAGGTTTGCACGTGTAACCACCTTAAATGCAATTAGATGCAATAGTTCAAAAAACTAGTTTTTTTTTTCTTTTAAATACTTCTCCCGGGAAAGGCGAACCTTTAACGCTTCAACAGCGCCCCGAAATGCTTGCAGATGTATGTTAGTTCTGCACTTAAATTGCTGCAAATTGTAGTCTTCAGGAAATATATCCCCAGGAAGCGAGTTCCAGAGTTTGCTTATCCTGTAACAGAAGGAGTTTTGGAAAATTGATGTGCTCGCGGTTGTCATGTGTACTGTATTGTCATGAACATCCTCACATATTCGAAAAATAACATAGAAGCTGTGTGCTATCTTCTGAAACGATTTTAATAAAAATAAAGAGGCATTTTAATGTCACTAGAAAGCAGTGTTTACCCCAAAACAAAGAAGTCCAGTTACCGTTGGATCGAATACTTTCATTTAAATTAACAAAATGTCTGCAATTGGCATTACATTCATATGGAAATAAAAATACATAGCTACCATAGAAATCTGGCGCATAACTCTGCCGGCACCTGACAGACCAATTAAAAATGGAAAAAAACTGAGCTCTCGGCAACAATTAAACATTCCAAAGCGTTAATTACATTCGCCTTTAGCGTTTTTACATAAATACATTTTGGTCCCTGATTTTCGCTCAATAAATCTTCCATCAAATTACAGCGACCAAGAAAACATGCAATTATTTTATAAGCCACTAAATGGTATTAAAATCATGGCCGATGGCAATCAAGGAGAGAGAAACGTTTTTTATAATTCGTCTCATTTTGTTGTATTTATCCTACAATGCGACGGCAGATAAATTTTGAAACAAGATGTTTTTCCTGTCCGTAGTACCACCTAACGCAAAAGGGACTGAGTTTTCCCCTATACCCTTCTTCGACTCTATCAACAATTTAATGCGACATTAATGCCAACGCGGAGCAGTGAACATGGCAACATCCTGTAATCTTTATGGGTCGTGCGCAAATTAAAGAGTAATGGTAAAACGCGAAAACGGTAAAATTTTCAATTTACTTTCGTCAGTGCTCATGGTCTGCTCACATGGCAGGACCACTGGCTAGAATACTCTTGATGTCAGTAAAATTTTATATGATGATTGTCATTGCTAGGATTTCCACTTTGACTTCATCAACAACATAACTGTCACTGTATCGCACTCGGCTTGATAATCTGCATATTATGTATATATACGATGACACATTTAAACTTCAAACGATGTTTTACACACGGTTTTATGGTGCATACTCTTATTCTACCCTCTCGACGGACCATCATCTCACAATCTCCCCAGTCTCCGTATTAAAGTCGCAGTCAGCCGAAAGCCCCTAATTAAGAAAACTCACTCTCGGAGGCTTTCAGCCCGTCGCCCGCGCTCCATTTTACTTTGCCTGACAGCGCGGAATAGCTATAGCAGGACAGGAGACCTGGGGACTGGGATACCTAATTCTCGGTTCGTTTTTTCGCTTGAACTCAATGCGGATGTTTATCCTTTACGGTACACAAGTGGCGAAATTTCTGCCATAAAAAAATAATTAAAATTTGTGTTTCTCTCCATGGACCCAGCACGCTCCTTTTATTTACCTACTTTATTTCTTCTCTCCTCTAGCGCTCTGTTTCTCTGTCTATCCCTTTCCTTTTAAACCGACCTTTTTATTTGTAGGTACCTATACCTATTTTTTTTTTTTTTTTTGTTGAGCTTTTCACCGTAATGTTTGCTGGTTCTCTCGCGTAAGCACTGTATGCCCTCATTATCCTGTCCAAGCTAATTAGCGAAAGGTGGAATGTATATAGTACAGAAATTATTATAAATATACGAGGGATGGAGATGAAGCTGGAGCATGAGAACCTACCTTGGGAGTACATCTGCCACGATGCTTTGTGCATAGAGCAATGAGCAGTAAGGATGTGTAAACGTGTATTTTAAGTTCCCATCTTCCACCAGCCAAGTGGGTAACTGAAACCAAAAATCATTAAAATAATCTGAGGTGAGTGTGGAAAAAAAACTTTAAAAGGACTGCCAGTTTCGTCCATTATATCCACACACAAGGAGTATACGTATACGTGTATCCTCTTGCACATTCGAAGACAAAACGAGATAAATGATACTCCACATGGGAGATGCTTAATCCCAAAAATGGGTCAGAAAAAATGTACAAAAAAAAACCACATGTAGTTTTTTTCTTAGCCGTGTCCTAATTACATAAAGTCGGTAGAGAGGGCTCACTTTTTGTGAGTGCTACACAGTCACATACTAGATTCGGCCTGGCAATTACTTTGCTTAACTTACCCTATCGGTGTCAGAGTAATGTGACTGTAAGGATAAAGGAAAATAATAGGTTGCGGTAACTTATGGAATTACGAGATTAAGGGTACTACGCTAATTTAACTGAGGTAACCAAGGGAATATTGAATATTGGTACAATTGACTCTTGTGAACAATTTACTTATAATAGTTAATTTGGGAGACGGGTGCCTGCTTCTGCGATTTGTTTCAAAAATACATCATAGTACGGTTCAGTGCATATCTACCCCAGTTAGACAACATTTTCAATGGACCTTAGCCTTACTAATAATTACATTTTTTAATTTAATTTGAGGAAAATGACTTTAAGTTACCCAAAGAAATTGGATTCGGGTCAGTTGATGATCTGGTAATATTATTTTTGCCACATACTCCAAGCTACTCCTATCAAAAAACTGTGAAATAGAAGTGGCGTTCTTGCAGGGTTGGGCAGTATCATAAGAGGTTTTCTACTGATTCTATTAGGAATACCGTATACCCCTTCATCCGCTCAGGTTCTGCATAAGGCATTTGTACAGATATCTAGTCTGTTGGCAATGTTTTCAAAGATGCAGTGTTCAGTTATCACCCCGCCCGGTGAATTGAATTCAGTAATTTAGTGCCCTTTTAAACTACATAATATGTACATGTACATGTACAACTAGTGTTGTCACTTCTATCACAATTTTTTTCAATCTACCACAAGTTCTTAATATGCCCGATGACTGGACTATCATATCAGCTCCATATGCCCTATTTACAAAAAAGGCGATCCTATGTCTTGCAAGAGCTATAGATACGGTAACCATCCGTCCCGTATTTCCCGGGACAGTCCGGTATTTCAATCGACTGTCCTGACTTATTTTTAACGACATACGGGACGTACAAATGTCCCGTATTTAATTTTTAGTCCCGTATTAGTCCCGTATTTCCATTATGAACTTTTTAAATTATTGTTCAAACACTATTAATTTAAAAAACATGCATTTCCATATAACTAAGGTTCACTATTCAACATAAAATGCACAATGTCACATTTTCAATGACAGTTCGCACATGACAAAATGAATGTAATAAATGTAAATGTAATAAATGTTCCCGCAATAGTCCAAATAACGTTTTTACGAAAGACATTATTGAAAAAATTTCCCGGACAATTCGAAAATTCGAGAAAAGCGGAAAGTGTTTTAATTTTTGATAATTTTTGTATAAACTCAACAGAGCAACTATCGAGTCAGCTAGTAAAGATTGATAATAATTATGAAGGATGTGCCTGTATCCATTTACATTTGAATGGGTGCTTAATATCAGTGCGGATAGCGTATACAGTTAGTCGTTGGCACAATTATTTACACAAAAGTAAAGTTAATTCTACTCATAAATTTGAACTTACTTCATGTAAATTTTGGCATCAATGGAAAGGTCATTTAAATTCCGTTATTTATCTATTGAAAATTTAGAACTTTTGTAAAAGTCTACTTTTTTGACTTTTTTCCTCGGTCTCAAAAAAAAAAAAAAAATGTTTTGAAACAAAAAGTTTCTTCAAACAATTCTAATAGTGACTGCAAAATTTTTTTCAAAAATCTCTTCGCTAATTTTTTTTATGATTTTTTGAATGTGATGATCTCAGAAAAATTTTGTGTGAAAAGGAGGAAAAAGTGGCTAAAAAAGTCATTTTTAGCAATTTTCAAAAAAATCATAAAAAAATATTAGCGAAGAGATTTTTGAAAAAATGTTTTTGCAGTCACTATTTGTTTGCCAATATTGCCAATATATCACCGTAGCTATAGAGGATATCCCTGCTTAATGTCGCATACAAGATCCTATCCAACGTAATGTGTGAACGTCTTAAACCGTTATGCAACACACACACTAATCGGCACGTACCAGTGTGGCTTCCGGCCCGGCAGATCGACTATATACCAAACTTTCACAATGAGGCAAATCTTGCAAAAGACCATCAAATTTCAAGTCGAAACCACAACCTTTTCATCGACGCAAAGCCGCGTATGATAGCATACATCATCAGAAGCTCTATTATGGCGATGGCCGAATTCGGATTCCCGGCAAAACTGATTCAGCTGTGTCGCGTGACGCTGGAAAACACGGCTGCAACGTCCAACGCCTAGGACAAAACGTCACTATTTATAGCAACAACTTCGAGGTAGTTAAGGAATTCACCTAACTCGGAGTAAACATGAACTCCACTAATGACACCCTAGTGGAGATCCGGCGAAGAATTACCCTACAAAACCATTTGCTACTTCGGTTTGGCAAAACAACTGGACTCAAAACTCCTAACTCGAAGGACGAAATGTTTACTCTACCCTTATCCTGCCAGTTCACCCGCCGAGTGCTGAACGATAAGCAAGAAGGGAGAGCTGCTGATAATGGGCTCCTTCGAATGGGTGGAGAAGATACAACAGCGAACTCTATGAGCTGTACCAAGATGTGCATGTAGTTCAAAAAGCCATAACACGTCGACTACATTGGCTCGGCCATGTATGCTCCAGCTAAGATAATCTTCTAATCCCAGCTCCCAGAGTCGAGAAGACAAGCAAGACCGAACCTCCATTTCAAGGACCAAGCCATCGCGGATGCCAGCGCTTGGTCTGGACAACCGGAAGCAGCGTGCCCGGGATCGTAGTGGATGGAAGGCTGCAGTGTAAGTAAGTAAGTAAGTAAGTACATACCTGCTGACATGTGTCTGTTATGAATGTGGTTCGAATTGTTTCCATTATACATTTTGAATAGGCTGTGCAGACAAACATCAAATCTAGCACCACCCTCTCAATTCTATCACAGTCTTTTTTCTGGCAATCTACCACCTTTTTGAAATCATAAGTGACAACACTGGTGCAGGTTACATTTTTCGAAGACACAATGAATATAGTATTTTTATGAATACTGTATACCTACAGGATCCTTGTATTTCAAATTAATAGGAATAATTTTCTCTTCAGATAGGTATACTTATCTTTAAATATTTATATAGAGCTATAAAAAATATCCTTATGTATGTATACTTATCACTTGTGAAATTTTCAAATGTCCTTCCAGCAAAGAGAATTATCTCCCATTTAATCAATTTAATTAGAGTAGGTAATTCTTCAAATCTAATTCATTTTGCATGCAAATCATAATAGATTTCGTAGAACAGAAACATTTATTACCTGTTCCGATTGAAGCAGTTGTACGCATACGCATACCTATCTGCACATACTGCACTAACTACTTAGCTAACGAACTAACAAACAAGTCCTTCAGGTCCACATGCATCAGTCCTATAAAGGCTTCACCATAGAGCCATAGAGCTATATTATAAGCTGAAAAGGTATAATATGCGGATTGCAGTTATTATGCAAGGAATAGGTTGCCTTGAGATATCCATGTTCTTATCTGGAAATCTAATTAAGAACCCAGTGTTGAATAAAAGTTGCTTGCATATATTCATTCCCTGTTTGGTTTCAATAGTCCTTCCGACCAATCGAGCGATGTGAAAATGTGTTTTTCTTTTCACAACGAATGCAATTGACCGACATTAGGTAATAATTTAATTAAACTATACGTACCAAACCAATACCATAACAACTCAGCCCCAGGATATATGGAATCACAATAATGTAGGAATATATACGAGTGATTTTGAGGGTTCTTCATTTCATTTCCATGTTAACTATTGGCTCATTTATATTGCTGTGATATACCTACATTACGTACCTGTGCTGTGGAAGATCCTATTCCTTATAGAAGCATGTTGCTTCTAATGAATTCATAAAAGCACTAATGCCGGGCGTTGGGGGATTCGCAAAACAGGTATCTCGTTGAAACCGTTCATGCGAATAAATGATAGAAACTCACTGCCAACTGGAGACAACAGAAAACACCAAAATTACATTACATAATTAAAACAACAGAACAGAACACAAAAAAAAGGCAGCAATGCCATCCAGCAGAAGCACAAAAAAGGACATTCAATTAGATCCTTGAGTGGGTATATGTATTTTCTGTTTTTCAGCTAAAACTGACATTAGACGGGGTTTTTTTGGTTGTCTCTGCTCTCTTAAGGCGCTGCTAACATTTCAATTACGATTATTAGTGTGTGCACGCGAGAGTGCTCAGCAAAAAATAAAACAGCATCTGGGAGGTATTTTTTTTGCTTGTGTACAGTTTATACGATGCGGTTACATTTATGCGTAACTGCATTCGCATGTGTGAGATAATGCTACGAAATTATCCCTTACAGACGTCGCGTGCGTCGCTTCCTTTATAGCGCACTACTTGTTATAGCGACAAATTAAATTTCGTCCTTAACATCGGGTTTATGTTTTAAAATACTTACACTCATATGTCAGGCGTTGCTTTTTATTCCCTGTCTAATGAAATGCAAAGTGGAGATAATTGACGGTCGAGGAATATATGTTAGCCACAATCAGAATGTACTCTTTTATTATGTTGATACTAGAGAAGAGATTCTCTACCTTCTTTTTTTCTACAAAAAAATAAATGAGTTTTCTGACAGGTTGTAATTTAAATAATTCAACTTGCATAATACATTAACTAGGAGGTCCTTTAGCAGAAATATCTAAATTAAAAAAAAAAAAACGTTATATGGGCATTGGTGTCCGGCTGAAGATACGGACTTCATATCAATATGCGCTTGGTACTTCGCAGAGTTCTTAATAAACTTTTGCTGACTATAATATGTACATATTGGAAAACAAATAGTATATGCTACTAGCTGTACCCGCCCGGCTTTGCCAGTGCACAGAAATTGTATTGCTTTTAGATCTTAGATAGCTAATGTTCTTTCGAAATCGATTTTCTGGAATTTTCTTTCTGCGTAAATCTGAAATACAGCAATACGAACAAAACAAAAAAAGAATCATGAAAATCGGCTCAGCGGTTATCGAGTTATAACGTCATCGAGTTTCATCCCATAGAAGTTGTTTTTTGTATCGGCGGTGTCACGCCCTTTTGTCCAATTTTGACCAATCTTCAAAGGAACACTCCTGGGCCAATACCTAAGATTGTCCTGTAAGTTTCAACTCAATCGATTCAGCGGTTTTCGAGATACAGTCAAAATCGTTTATAACGGCCTTCAAGGGTCTAGCGAATTTGTTCGTTTATAAGCGATAGGTCGCTGTAACCGATATCAAGTACACATGTAAATTAATCTGTTTTCAAGTGAAAGTCGGCGGTTTTCGAGATATAAGATTTTGAAAAATTTTTTTTTGAATGGGAGGTGCCCCGCCCGTTTGTCCAACTTAACTTTAATTTCACAGTTAAAAACGGTAAATGCGTTAAGGTGTGAATCGACGACAAACATTTTAGGGCTAAAGACCAATCGTTTCCAAAGTTCTAAGACAAATGAAAATATCATTGGTGTTCACTCACTTTTGACGCTCACTGTACATTCATTTGACCGTTTAGTCTGTTGATGCATATGCTAAAATCTGTACTCCTGTTGAGTACATTTTGGCGTATATTTGCGATAAGAAAAAAAACATTCAGAAAACATAACACACCCAATGGATAATAATTATATCTATCATATTGCCAGGGAACATTACTGTTGCACCCTTACGATCTGGTTGAAACCGTTTCCATAAACTATACGAACCAATTTACTCGGTGATGTAAATTTTTTCCAGAAAAACTGAGACCACTATGAAATTTCACCGCTAGTTACCACTTTCTATGTCACCGCAGGCCGTTGTAATTCGGAGTCTATGCTTAGTTGATTCCTTTCTATATATTTTTTTAACGATCTGAGCTTCAAGCACATACATTATTATGTGGTCATGCAGCAGAAATCCACAAAAACCGACTGTGAAGCCTCGAGTGAGTTAGCCAGTTCCCTTCCCGTAATGAATGGGTGTGTATGTGTGTGTGTTGACTCAAGCTTAGCAGACATTAATTTTATAATTTATGCCAACAATATTTCGCCATGTGCGCCAAAAAAGAGATTATGCACCCAAATACTTACACACGCTAATACCATATTTGTGCAGTGCGGCGGACCATCACCGTATTCTGGGCCATTGCAGGCGCTTTTTCCATTCACTCATGGTGTCGTTTTGTTATATGTATATTTTTTTTTGTTATTTGGCATTTTTATCCTTTTGTTCTCAGCGTGTCCGCTTGAAACCACTGTACCAAAACATCAAGCCTGCAGATTCCAGTTCCCTCCCATGTATATACCTCCTGCTCCTAGTCCGACATGCCTGACATTTATTTACTTTGGATGCCGGACAACAAATTTTCAAAAGCACCGCCAAAAGTTGCTGGTCAAATGCATAGCAGGGAAGCAGATGAGTTAGGGGCGGAGATCAAGCATTTTGCATAGATTGCTGGCCCTCCCCTTACGCGCACTCTGGATTGGAATTAGTAGCGCGGTACTGGCTTGATATGGTCTTTGTTCCAGAAACGCCGGCCAGAGCATATAACCGGTGACCGCACGCCATTTATCATTTTTGGGGTAAAGTTCTGCGATGCCAGAGCAGCTAGTGTGTGCGTTACTTTATGAGCGGAGCGTAGCAATAGAAAGCGGGATTATGTTTTCTCGTCCATATACGATTCAATAGATATGCCGGCTTTTAATGCTGTTTTGTTACAACAAAGTTAACTGCTTGTTTAATTGAGTGGTCTTTAGGATTTCGCCCGACTGATGGTGGTGGATGGACTGGGTTTGGAGTTTGCCCTCGGAATTGATGCAGTGCTTGGTGATTAATGTGGTTGCCAGAAATAGTTACCCTATCAGGGCAGTGAGTGAGTGCGTTGTACGATTTATTATAGAGAGGGTTTTAGGTGTTGTGTGTGTGTACGTGTGTGCGTACCTACTATGCAGGTGGATTAATACACTTATTTGTCTTGCAGCTTATGGATAAGTCACTTTGGATGGAGTGGATTTGTATATACATCACTATCTACATACGTAGCTTGCTGTGCGTACTGATTTATTACTTCTCAAACTTGCTACTGTATTAGAGCCAATTTTTGTTTAATAACTTTTAAATGTAACACTTGTGGATGTAGATATAATAATGATCCTAAACATTTTGCAGGAAATATTATAATAGTAATGCATCATTAGAAAATGACAGAAGCAGTTCGATCTCAGACGGACAGTAGGTAGGTATATCGCAATGACCAGTGAGTGTGAGTGAGGAGAGGATGTTCCTTGGTAACCAACATTCCAACCTAAGGATGCCTTTTAATTTCTTTACTGTACTGGAAAATGTACGCTCAGAAGGACGATTAAGATGACTTTAATCTGCTGTTAAGCGCGACATGTACCTATAGCTGTTTTTTTTTTTTTTTTTTTTTTTTTACGAGGGTGGATGAAAATCTTGCATAGACACTATGAGAACAACGAGTGCTTATAGTAGTGTCAGATTCTTACTGACTAAAAACACCACCCTTCGATATAAATTGTAGATACTGCAACTAAGATATAACTTATCAAGCAATTTTTCTATCACGAAATGAAAACTTTTGACAGGTTACTTTCCAATGAAAGATCCTGCATGTTCCGCAATTTTGACGCGGTTAATCCCTATATCGCCAAGTCGAAAGGTTTTGTTCTTTGTAGTCGGCGCAATAAATTGCTCTCATCCAAAATGTGTAGGACTGTATTGTTGGTGTGTCCGATTAGTCGGTTTCTATGCTTTCGCGCAAAGATTCTAGTTTCAGCTTCGATTGTAGGTATTCCGAGATCCCTGTGGATATCGTCGTTTCTAATATACCACGGTGCTTTTACAATTTCTCGAAGCACTTTATTTTGAAAAGATTGTATACTATTGGCATTTGTTTTCTTGGTGCAACCCCAAAGTTGTATACCGTAGGTCCACACCGGCTTTAGCACTTGCTTGTATAAAAGCAGTTTGTTCTCGGTACTGAGCTGGGAATGTTTTCCAAGTAACCAGTACATTTCTCTATATTTGAGTTCGAGCTCTTTGCGTTTCATTTTCACGTGCGAATTCCATTTCAGCTTTGCGTCGAGTGTCATTCCCAGGTATTTGGCTTCGTTCGCAAAAGGTATTCTGCAAGTCATTAGTTTTTTTATATGTGAAGTTCACGTGAACAGATTTAGTTTCATTGAGGGCGATTCGCCATTCCCTCCTCCATTCATTTACTTTATTTAATGCGGTTTACAGTTTTGCAGTTGTTTCTTCGACTGTTTTACCTACTGCTAGAACAGCGGTGTCATCGGCAAACGTAGCAAGGATAGTGTAATCTTCCTTTGGTATATCACGAGTATATAACAGGTAGAGAAGCGGCCCAAGAACACTTCCTTGCGGTACACCGGCCGAAATTTCTTTTAGCTCCGAGTATTCGTTTCCATGTCTTACACGGAAAAGTCTATTGCCGAGATATGATTTCAGAATATCGTATAGACGTACGGGGAGAACTTGTCGTAATTTTATTTTTAAACCTTCGTGCCACACCTTATCAAAGGCTTGCGAGACATCAAGGAATAAGCTTGAACATATTTTTCGTTCCTCAAGTGCTTTCTCAATTACGTCAGTAATTCTATGAACCTGGCCAATCGTCGAATGCTTACTTCTGAACCCAAACTGATGGTCAGGGATAAGATTATTATCTTCTATAACCGGTTGTAATAAAATAAATAAATAGGTGGCGCAACAGGCGGTAGACACCCTAGGCCTAGCTTATCGCAACCATTCGTTTTGTGTGAGTTTCTATTTTTGGGACGAATGGAAGGGACCTACAATTTTATGCCGAGTCCGAACGGCTGAATTGAGAAACTTTTTCATGACAGTTATACTCTCGGATGTTTGTCAGACGTTCGCGAGAGGTGGCGCAGTAGAAAAAACCTTAAGATGTAATTTGTGTTTTTCCGGGGATCGAACCTGGGATCCCTCGCGCAGTAGTCCACCACACTAGCTACTGCGCCCACAGACGCCTTAGTAATATCCTCTCGAAAATTTTGGATATGATTGGAAGAAGCGAAATTGGTCTGTACGATTTTACCTCATTTGGCGGTTTTCCTGGTTTTAGAACCATTATGACTTCCGCAACTTTCCATTGGCTCGGCACGTGTTTTAATCTGAGCGCAGCATTTAAAATATGGAGAAGCTTAATTAGCTTAGGTTTAAGATCCTCGATCTCGTGTTTTAGTTCTCTTAGCGTTGCATTTGCGAGTGTTGAATCGTCAGATATTAGTTGTATAGCTGTGACTGTGACAGATTTACAATGCTATGTAAAACAATTTTTTCTATTACGTTAAACGATCCATATCGTAAAATGACAAATCATGAGTTTGATGACTTTCAGCTTAAACGCTGTCAAAATATCTTTCAAGTTTTATTGTGGCACTTACGAAACGGGGATAAGATCGCTACTCTTTTGGCAACTGAAAAATCGGATCTCATTCATTCATTTTAAATGGCCCGCTTATGCATTAAGTGAGTCGTGGATGTAGGTTGCTCAAGTGGACCCTCGTAACTCTCGTTTTCCATTATCGACTCTAAATCATCAAAAGGAAGCCCCATACGGGTAGAGTAGAGATTATGGACTCGATCTTACCATCTCATCCTGGGTCTACCCAGTGGACGCCTGCCTGATGGTACTGATTCCATAGCACTTCTTGGGATCGTGGTTGGGGACATGCGTTTTATATGACCAAACCACCGAAGCATGTACCGATCCTTCTGGATCTCTTCAAATTAAATTTAGACTTCTCAGAGAAGAGCACCCTTCTCCATTTCGCTAGCGTTCAGTTTTAATGTTCCTTCAAAAATTTGAGTCTTGCGTTTCGATTTCTTGGAACAGTAAATTATAGTAGCGTTTTACTGCTCGATACAACGAAAAGCCACCACCGACACCCTTTTGCCAGATCTTACTTATTGCACACTACAGACCAACTAGTTCTTGTTTTTTTTTCTATTGCCCACCTGTTGATTTTATAATCATCGGTCCATAAATATTAATCTAAACTAATTTCAACTATATTTGCAGCGATTTTTGTTTGTCTTTTTGTTCTGCAAGCTCATCCTTAAGCAGTGACTAAAGGTACGATACCTTAACAAACACAGATTTAAAAGCTTCCCTGTGTATTTTATCCCCTACAATATATTATTTATTTTTTTATTTTTTTTGGAGTACATGCAGACGACTAAGTGAAGGATATGTTTGCAGATTTTCAAGATGAAAACAACTCTTGCCTAGAAGTATATATTTTACATCACTCGTTTTGTCCTCAACCACTGCAGTCGACACTACCATGCATTGAGCTTTATATGTGAACAAATACTGACACTCTTGTGGGGGTGCTTGAATCGAGTGCCCCTGTAAGTGTTGTATCAGTTCGTTGTGAAGCATATGCTATTGAATCTTGTAATGAAATTTAACAATAACCAGTAAAACGATACGTGGATTAAATTTTGAAATTTTTATCAACTTAAGTAAATTCGAATATATTTGAACTTTGAAGTAACAAAATGATGGAATTTAACATTGTTAAAATAAATGATAGTGGTGAATGAGGGCAAAACAAAATATATGCTGTCAACAAGAAGGGACACACAACATCGACGAATCGGACAGAACGTCACGATAGACAGCTATAACTTTGAGGTAGTTCCGCTATTAACTCTGAAAATGACATCACATCAGAAATCAAGCGATGAATTACACTTGCCAACCGCTGTTACTTTGGCCTAAGAAGGCAATTGATTAGTAAGGCCTTGTCGAGAAACACCAAAGATACTCTATATAAGACCCTCAACATCCCAGTCCTGCTTTATGGCGCAGAATCATGGACGTTATCAAAGGCGGATGAAGATCTCCTTGGCCGCTTCGAACACAAAATTCTTCGAGTGATTTTCGGTCCCGTTTGCGTTGACTGGCTTTGGTGGAGGAGATTTAACAGCGAACTCTACGAGCTGTACAGCGACATCGACCAGGTCAGAAAAGTACGTATCAGTCGGCTAAGATGGCTAGGACATGTAGAGCGAATGGACACCAACGCACCGGCCCGAAGAGTCTTCGATTCCAACCCGGAGGGACAACGCAGTAGAGGAAGACGCACAAGTGGAAGGGGACCTCAACCAACTTGGAGTGTGCAACTGGAGGCGGTTAGGCAAAGATCGTGCTAACTGGAGAGGCGTGTTGGTTGAGGCGCAGGTCCACCCCGGACTGTAGCGTCATCTAAGTAAGTAAGTAAGTAAAAGAAATGTTTCTACTACTTATTTTAAAGCCTATTATGAGGATGTTGTTTTATTCCCACTGTCCCACAGCATATATCCCAGCTCAGTCATATCACAAACTGATACCTTATATTTTTGCAGAGTTAATTTTTTTTTTAAGTTTTTGCAAACAATAGAAGTTTAGGCATTACCCCGATTCAAACAGTAAAATTACAATAGGATCAGAAAGATGGTGGTACATTTGCCAAAGGGCCTGTTCGTTTTTTATTTCTAAAATATATAACTTGGATAACTTGAATATTGGCTGAGATGCCGGCAGCGGATGGGTGACAGTGATGCACATCATTTATAGGTCCTTTGGAAATATGTGCTTAAAATGTAACCAATGTTGTTTTGCCTACCTATACCTACCACTTCTAGGATGAATCGCTTTTTTCATAGATTCACCTCTCGCGAACGTCTAATAATATTTGAACAGAAGGTATAGCTACCCTGGAAAGTATTGAGCTCCGGCTTGCTGACTTGTGGCCTATACGTCTAGAAATCATAATCAAAGGTCGCTGCCGAGTACCGGTGGGAGCGACCGAAAACGACGAAAACTGAAGTGCGCAACACATCCTCTCGTTCCCTGAAATTGCACAGGTCGCATAAAATGGGAAGCTCAGAGCGATGCGGTATAAAATTTTGTTTTAAAAGGTCGTTTAACTAACGTACCTAACTTATTTTATCCACCACGTAGCTATTCAAAAAATACGTCCATTCCTGTAGATAATAATTCATCTTGCTGTACTGCTATGTAGGTATTGAGATGACTGCGCTTCGTTTACAAGTTTGTCATAAATTCTGTATTTTTTTTTTTTGCGGAGGTTGCTACTATCCGATGGAGCACTCAGATACAACTGCTGGTCCATTGTACTGCCAAACAGACACCTTGACCTTACTTCACTTTCGAAGAAAGATGAGAAGGAGCTTCAGTGATGCAGAGCTTAAATGTTCGGCACGCACCACGTCAGCCCAAAAGATCCGCCACCTGATGCGAACAAAGGCAGGACAACTATAGGGGAAGTAGTGGTGTCACTCAAGTCCAATAAATTTAAGTGTTTGGCAAAAGCTTGGTGGATCGAAAGGACGCCCACAAGCAGTCTGCAGTCGATTCTTCTGAGAGACAAAAGGAACGACGTGGACCTTTTGCACATGACCGGTCGCAGTAGTTTGGTATACACCCAGCACAGTCATGCCACCGAAACTTGTGTTCGCGAGAAACCCAAGTATCAATGGATGACCTAACCACAGATGCAGGCAGACCCAACGCAGGTTCAGGTCCTGAGAGAGCTTCTTCTGAACCCAGTTCGTTTCTAATTAGTTTTCAGAAATATCATGTTGAGATTCTGTTGAAGTGATTCCTGTTGCTCGATTGGTGTGAAAGTAAAGTTATAACCGCATTCGACTCCTAGTATTTCCCACTCTTGAACACATTACACCTTATATGTTATCATTTTGCGAGAGCACCAACCTCGGAATTCTTTCTTGGCTCATCGCGTTAAGTTTGAGAACATAATCCAAGTGCATCTTAAGAGTATGCAGGCACAGAGGTGCCACTCCTGTTTCCAAATGCCGCATATAATTGGGAAAACTATTCGTCTTAGAAAATAGCCGACAAACTTTTCCTAAACTTCGAAAGCGCAGTAACCCCAGACTTGCGTTACATTCAGTAGGATGGAAGAGGTTGTAGCGCGGAATATTTTCTCTTTCGAAGTATGAGAAATGTGAGTTTTCTTGATGCAGTTTTCACTACAGATCTCCCTTTTAGCTTTTGCAAGTTTAGCTGTAAAATGCTTGTTCATGTTTAGCTTCGACGTAATTTATACTCCAAGATACACTCCGTGCCACTTGAATAGCACACCCCCTAAGGTCGGTTTTCTATCGCCCACTGGTCCCAAACCAAGCAAAATAATACCCCACATTTTGCTGGTTATTAGTTGATAATCTTTTGTTAATACTTAAAGCTTTAATTTTAAATCTTCCTTCTGGTCAAATCAGAACTATTAAATGAACTTTAATTAAAAAATATTAAGTCTCTAGCATGCTTGGTTTGGGACCAGTGGGTAGAAAACCGACCTTAGCGGTGTGCTAATTCAAGTGGCGCGGAGTGTACATAGTTATACTGCTTAACGATGTCAATCTGGTTGCCTTGAAACCTCCATTTTTCACTTCGAGTGTAGCTTCCTCCAACATCCACGAAGAAAGCGTACAATTTTTTTTAATATAACCCCACTGTTACTGGAACACTTTTGTCACTGTGGCTAAGGAGGGCTTGCTCTTCTCAATACTATGCCCCGACGTCGTTCTTTGGTGTGCTTTTTGTGTGTAACTCAGAAGTTTATTTCAGCCTTCGAGAGCTGCACCATTTCACTTCCTAGTAACGTGTAGAATCGGTGATAATACAAAAAGTCTATGTCATGCGAAACACCATTCGGTTGTCTTATAAATATTTACATTAAAGTTGTATTTGTTCTTTAAAATCGAATACAAGTTGATAGCTATTTACCGGCATTTCATAGTTAGTTATACCGGCAACATTACCTACTTTAACTTGTTGCCAAATTTTACGATACGCATTTTCCACCAAAAATACAACAAAAAATCTATCGATATCGACACCCTTCTTTGTTCCTGTAATTACAACTCGAACAAAAAATCGTTTGAAAAACGTTTGATTCCATAGGATGCCTAAGCCTATAGCTAATTGAAAAACCCACCGAAAAATCATTCATGTGCGTTTAGCCTAAAGGCTGTATTGCTATACAAAGGAGTAGGGATGTTCTTTCATGTTCTACCTACCTGACCCAATAAAAACTGAGTTTTTCTTCAATCTTCCAGTAATTAAACTTCCGTTTGATTGGATACCAAAACATGTTCAAGTTGGCTCTTTTGATTGCAACTGCATTCGTTTCGCTAAAAGTCGGTGTTCTCATCCATTTCTCCCATTTCAAACAGAAGGGGAGCCAATAACTTGCCTCCAGCATCTTGTCATGCGCTTTAGTTAAAGTTCTTAAATTTCATCCGGCAGATTTATTTTCCATAAAAATAATAAAAACATCTGAGCAATTTGCTCATAAAACTGAACGCAAACAAAAGTATCTCCAGCATTGGAATTGCTTAAACAATATGCCTGTCTACACAATGAACAAAACAGAAATTCTCTTTAATTTAACCGAAATCAATATGCAATAGCCTGATTGTGATGGCGATGATAATGGCCGTCATATAATAATAATCATAACAATAAAAAAAAAAACTTCCCCCGTAGTCGGGACAATAGGCAAACATGCTTATTACTCTTCTTTGCGTCTGAAAGAAACGGAAGGAGCAGACGATTTATTTCTTTCCTTCATCAAAGAATAGAAAACACTTAAGGTCAGTAGTTTCAATAATGATGACGATGACGACGACTACGATGATGATGATGACGATGACGGTCGACGATGATTATGGCTATAGCAGGAGTAAAGGGGTGATGAAAAGTGTATCCACTCTACTCGATATATGCAAAGAGCAGTATATGCAGCAACCACTCTTAGCCTAGGCATGAATATAGTGACTGCCAGGATACAAAATGGATAATCCAAAAATAAAACGAGTGAAATAAAAAAAATAAAAAAAATAAAAATAAGACAACAACAGCAGAACAAAGAAAATCACATGGAAGCAGTGAAAAGAAAATGGATATCCCAACATTAGAGCAGCTTTAGATGCCAAGTTGCTGAAGTTGTTTTATTGTAGTTCCGTTTAGGAAAATGGAATAAATTTCACAACAGTGAACATAGAACAATTTATTCCTGAACGAGAGCGGAAGAGTAGCTGCAGGGCAAATGTAAAGTTATATGTCCAAGATTGGCATGCTAAAGAAGTGTCTTAGCTTAACGAATGAGTTCATTTGCAAAAGGCATCTTTGTTATAGATAATAGACCTCATAGCTTTACGAGAAAAGGTTGATGGCAAAGAGCATAGGTATTATCTGATTTTAAGTATTTATATTAAAACCTATTCTTAGTTACTTAGATACTTATTTAAGGGGCTACCTAGTCCTACCGAGCTGTAGAAAACCCAGTATAGCGACATCATCAAGGAGGTAGCCGAAACCACTGTAGGGTATACTAGCCACCACAGAGAAAGAGCCCGTGGTATGATGATAAATGCGTGTACAGGAAAAAGGTGACAGAAGATGCTCACAAGAAAGCGCCGCAGCGTAAAACAAGAGAGAAGGATACCGAGCCAGGAGAAGTGAGGAAAATAAAATCCTGCGTAGAAAGAAGAGGGTTTACGCAGCTTCCCAGCTCAAGGAGATCGAAGAGTCGCGCGATCGTAATAACATCCGGAGGTTTTATAAAAAAGCCAAGCAACTGGCTCCTGGCTACAAAACCGGAACGCAGGCTCTTCGAGACAGCGAAGGAAATCTAGTCACGGAAGCGCAGGCAATAGTAGATGTGTTTAAGCAGCATTTCCATGCTTAATGGGCATAATGTAGAGAGAGTGCTAGGGCAAGAAGAGAACCCACGTCAAGTCAATGAAGAACTAGTTCCACCACCTAGTATAGAAGAAGTTGGCTTAGCTATAAAAAAGCTTAAGAAGAACAAGGTCGCGTGACGCTGGAAAATACGCGCTACAAAGTGCAGTTTGTAAGCAGCTCCTCCGATCTATTCCAAACTTTCAACGAATTTCGGCAAGGAGACACGCTGTCAGGCGACTTCTTCAATCTCGTACTGTATCTGGAGCAGATAGTGCACAGGGCAGGTGTCAACCCAGAAGGCAATATCTTCAACAGAACCGTCCAGCTGCTGGGCTTTGCGGACGATATTGACATCATCGGTCGCACCCAGCGTGCCGTGATAGAAGCGTTCACGGCGATTGAAGAACAGGCGAAATCCGTTGGCCTTGAAGTAAATGAGGACCAGACTAAGTACATGCTATCAACAAACAAACAAGCAACTGTCCACCGCCTAGGACAAAACGTCATAACTCGAAGGACGAAATGTGTGCTCTTATCCTACAAGTTCTGCTTTATGGCGCCGAGTGCTGGATAAGCAAGAAGGGAGAGCTGATACTGGGCTCCTTCGAAAGAAAAATTCTTGGGCGGATTTTTGGTCCTATGTGCGAGGAGGGCGATTGGAGGAGAAGATACAACCGCGAACTCTATGAGCTGTACCAAGATGTGGATGTAGTCCAGAAAGCCAAAACACGTCGACTACATTGGCTCGGCGACATCGAGCGAATGGACAATAATGCGCCAGCTAAGTGTATCTTAGAATCTCAGCCCCCAGGTTCAAGAAGACAAGTAAGATCGAACCTCCGTTTCAAAGACCAAGCCATCGCGGATGCCAGAGCGCTTGGTCTGGACAAATGGAAGCAGAGTGCACGGGATCGTAGAGGATGGAAGAGACTACTGCGAACATCGTACACATATCCAGTTACGTCTTATTATAATATAGATGACATTGCCGCCAAATTATAGTAAGTATCGCATTTCAACATTTTGCAAATACCAGTGCCTTCATCTGAATTCGCCATTTATTGTCTTGCCTATTACACATTTCAGAAGTTCTTGCTTTTAGACAAAGTACTAGCTAACTGTCTGGGAAGAATAAATAAGAAGCTTACCGACCGGCCAGACCTTTAAAGAAACCAAAAACTAAAGATAGTTCAACGCACACAGTCTGTTAGGTTACGTTAAAAAAATGTTTCAGTGCACCGTCATAAAAAGATCAAAGTAAGTTAGAGATAATATTCCAAAAATTGCTTTTATCTATTCGAGCATGAATGTTTGAAAAGTATCTACCAAATTTATCAAATAATATCTATTTGTGTCATTCGACAGCCGAATGGAAAAACAATTGATATCCTACTCATTATTCAGTTCACATAAAAAGACAAAAAGACTCGGGGAAAAACCAAATTTTCAACTTGAATTATTTTTCCCTCGTTGAACTCTTTGGCTGCACTCCAAAAATGTAGCGTCCTTAAACAATATTCATACCACATGGAGGTGTTTTCCAGAGTTTCAAATCTCTGTCTCCCTGCTGTCACTGCCATCGCAGTAGAAAAAAAAAGTGAAAAAATAAAACACCGAACACTCAACATAAGATGGAAAGCACTGAGATAAGCAGACATAAGCGGATTATATCCGCCCCACCCCTGGTGAGAGCTATAATATTTGGAAGCAACAAAAATTAACCTTTCAATAATGGCCACCAAATTGATACAAATGCTGATCCCCTGCCAAAAGTGCCAAAAGCCATTCCACATATTAAATACTCGCGACAAGAAATTATAACCCAAGCGGATAAAATGTCCTTGCATTCCTTTCTTGCCGGCATAGAGATTCACTTACTCTATCACACTCCACCACGACTGTCGTCGATGCCACCTCACTTGGCACTCACTCACATGGGGATAGAAAAACTTTCGAAAAAGTCCATAATTCAAAAAATACGATGCGAGGAGGCCGCTAAAAGTAGGAGCAGAAAAAAAAACCCACATATAGAAACAGCCAGACCATTTAAATTGCTTTTCGAATTTTTTGGCACTTTACGAGTATAACCATTTGAATTTCCTCAAAATTGAACGAAGGCAAGAGCCTGCATTTTGGTCATCAGTAATATGACTCCAGCTATACAAAATAGAATCAACCGTAAGCTATGCTTACAGGACATACAAATTTCAAATAAACGATGAGCAAGGAAGAAAATGTAAGACTACTTTTAGTGAATTTTTAAAGTCAATTGGTACTGGTAAGTTGCATACACTGAAATATTTTGAGACAAAATCGTATCCCGGAATAATAAGATGGACAGGGACACATTATATTCTGTCATCGTAAAGGCTATTTTCGTTAGCGGTTTCTCAATCTGCTGTGAGAAAGTATCTCGTCGAATGGCTGCAATCACATTAAATAAGTTTTACCACAGAACAGCTAGTCCAGACGACCAGTCATAACTTTGCCACTGATGTGCTGAATTTTACTTAACCACCTCCGGGAACGAAGCCACTGGATTTTTGAAATATATCGACTAGCAGACGCAGCAAAGCAGGAGGCATATAGGGCAGAACATCTGATACTGAAACCTGTAGAGATAACGTGGGAAACCTTGTAGTAATTCACAATCGGTGCTGACTTGCAGCCGACGACGGTCACAATAATACCGCTGTTTGGCAATATAGACGAAACTTCCGTCCATCTAATCAAAATGAATTAAGGATAGCCATATGGCCATATCCAACCTCCTAGGCCTGACAGTTTACCTTCTGATAATTTTAGAGCAGCTGCTAAAATATACCATCAGTAATTATCTGAAATGTCTGAGACAAGTAGAGCGGTTGGACATCGTAGAGTCTTCTAGTCCAATCCGGGTGTAAAGTAAACGTAATAGAGTAAGACCTTGCATACAAAAAGAATACGAGTATTGTTTGAATGGCTATTTGTTTAAAAGCAACATTCTAAGGGAAACAGACCTTCATTGCTATCCATCCTCATCCTCAGTGAGAATCTCAAAATATTCCCAGAATTTTGTTCTGGCAAGTGCAACACAAAGTTGGCATATGAAAAAACTGACCTAGGTCACTCCCTAAATCGCAAATAAGAGGGAGGGCCATTCCAGTACAGGACTCAGGCAGGACTCTGGTTAGAATAAAAATTCACTCTGAAGCATATTCCCACTCCTGGTACTGATACTTTGAAACGTTGGCGACTGGGAAATGTAATTAAGAGTACAACTGATGCACGCTGGACACAGTTTTTTGCGACTATAACTTCGTACCTACTCCTAGCTCATCATGAGAGGCAGTCCGAGTGCAATTCTGTCAACATATTTGTGCATAATATCACTAAAAGACAGCAGTAACAAATCTAATTTCTGACACCTTACCAATGTACATAGATCCATCATGTTCATTACACTTTCCTATATTTCGCAAAATCCAATTGGTTTCGTTCAACGTATACCATTCTAAATGAATTGCACACCAGAAATGTAGTACTCGCCCTTTTTACAATTTTTCCTTTTTTTTTCAATTTTCATCTACTGCGAATTTTATACATCTACCAAAAGCAACACGCCCTAGAAATCTAGGCCGCTGTCGTGTATGTCCATGAGAGAACGCCTATCGCATCATTTATATGTGAAATATACTGGGATGCTATATTGGGATGCTTTTTGCATAAATGACTGTACCTTTGCTGTATATGTACGTTTGGCAAATTGCTACCTTAATCTGATTACCCGTTAGAGCGTACTGCATCCACTAAAACTACCACCAAGTTGCAGCCAGCATGAAGCTATTGGACTCTGGGACTAGAACTGCCAGTGATTTATTATGCAAGATGGGCCTAAGATCTAATTTATATTATGAAGTTGGCTACGTAGAGTAGGTATGTGCGAAAATGTCCGCATGCATAATATCCAGCTAGAAATAGACACCATATAGTATATAGTGTTGGTGCAAGGCAAATAGGCGAATTTAATTTAGTCCGACATAAAAGAGAAAGGATACAAATATGGTAGCAATAAAATCAAAATAAATCAAGTAAATTAACTGATTTCCGTTAGACTCGACAAAAGGATAACCCAAATGAAAGTTCTATATCCCAAAAGTTGATTATGAAGATAATTATTCATCATTACTCTTAGTGGCGATAGCTATAGGGATGACAGCTTTTTTTAAGAAGGGTTTATTAAGGAAATAATGACATTGTTAAAATTCGGGATCATTTTAATTTTTGATAGATACCTACGCATTCGTATTTGAATTGTATGGCTTTCTTTAATTTTTTTAGCCCGTTATCAATTATTGGACTGGAGTCAGAGCGAATTTGAACTTTATTCAGTTGAACTTGAAATGAGTGTATAGTATAGTCGCATGGGGCTACGCATATACTGTCAATTCGACTTGTGTACCCAACGAATTAACCAGATGAGAAGTGCAGTCCAGGTTCGAAAGATATATTCGCTGCTCCATAAGGGTCGGAAACAATCGCAAAAAGGAATCTTGCCAAGAAACATGAAGGAGACTCTATATAAGACCATCATCATCCCAGTCCAGCTCTATGGGGCAGAATCATGAACAAAGGCGGTCGTTTCGAAGGCAACATTTTCCGAGTGATTTTCGGTCCCGTTTGCGTTGACGGGCTTTGCAGGTGGAGATTATTTTACAGCGAAATCTATACGAGCTGTACGCGACATTGACTTTGTCAGAAAAGTACGTATCAGTCGACTAAGATGGCTAGGACATGTAGAGCGAATGGACATCAACGCTCCGGCCTGAAGAGTCTTCGATTGGAAGCCGGAGTTACAACAACGCAATAGAGCAAAACCTGGCCTTAGGTGGCGCGCACAAGCCAACCTGAAGTGCGCAACTAGAGGCGGTTAGCGATAGAACGAGCTAACTGGAGAGGCTTGTTGGTTGAGGCCCAGGTCCACCCCGGACTGTAGCACCACCTAAGTAAGTAAGTGTACATCCTACCTGCAATCTATCTATATATATATAATAAAACTGTAGGACTTTTCTTTGTCAGCTAAAAACTCAAAAACTACTGGACAGATTCCGATGAAACTTTTTTTAAAATGTTCCTTAAGACTGTAAGACTGCTATAGGCTATGTCGATTATAGCCACGTCCTTAGGAACAGTTTTTAGCCAAAATGTATTTTCCGATGTGAAAATATATACATACACATCACATATACTTTGCTACAAATGTATGTTTATACTTTTGCGATCGTCAAACAAAAACAATACATACACTACACATTCGAAAAGGGTTGATTTGTTTTCGCAGTGAGTGCTATGGACAGTTATATATGTAGGTATGTATGACCGATGCATGCAGGATGGGGATGGGGTGCGTCGTGCGTGCTGCAGTATGGCATGGGGTGTATTAATAATCTTTATAAGAGAAGAGACGTATAAAACAAATAATTTCATTTCAGAATTTCATTCGATATGGTGTATGGTAACAGTGTAGGGTTGGGGTAGGTAGTTGTTCGGATTCAAAGAAGGAAACAAAGGAAAGGAAATACAGCATTACAAACAAGTAGCATGATCAAGGAGAGGGAGGGCGATGAAGGGGGTCCTATATCCTATACATTACATCGATTATCGATATCGCCAAGCCAAAATGGGACAAACGGGGGTGACGCCTCCCATACAAAAAACATCTTATATGATTTTCATGATTCTTTTTTTGTTTTTTTCGTATTGCTGTATAGGTATTTCAGGTTTAGGCAGAAAGAAAATTCCAGAAAATAGATTTATTATCATTTTTCGCATTTGTAACGAAAGCTCTTCCCACTTTATGAATGTGCGATGAACTGCAATCCCACCAATCACTAAGAATACAGGGATTCATAAAGAAATCGGTGGGTCATAAGGTGGGTTGTCCTGGCAGTAAGGTGCGAGCAGGCATTGAAATTTACAAAAAAAATGTGTAGGAACGAATATTGTATGGTAAGGTCGCCTTTCTTACTAAACCGCCTATAATTGCTAAAAAAGAAACACTAAAACCCGAAAATCCTTAGGGAAACCTGAGATGGACAGGTTTACTACTAAAGAACTAAAGAACATTATTATCTAAGACATAAGCAATACAATTTCTGTGCACGGGCAAAGCTGGGCGGGTACAGCTAGTATTAAATAAATAAATAAATAAATAAATAAATAAATAGGTGGTGCAACAGGCGGTAGACACCCTAGGCCTAGCTCCTCGCAACCATTGAGAAGCTTTTTCATGACAGTTATACTCTCGGAAGTTTGTCAGACGTTCGAGAGGTGGCGCAGTAGAAAAAACCTTAAGATGTAATTTTGGTTTTTCCGGGAATCGAACCTGGGATCCCTCGCATAGTAGTCCAGCACACTAACCACTGCGTTACTGCGCCCACCTGTAATATTTAGGAAAATTATTTTTCGTAGTTCTTTAATTATTGTCTTCGAGACGTTCTCAAAAGAATCGAACTAATGTTTTTCAAACGATCATTGTTTGGTCATATTTATAGTGCCAGATAGCCGCGTAGATAGAGAATGAGTATGTATTTCTTTTTCGGCAGCGTCTTTACAATAACTGCGGCAGGTATCTTCATCTGATGATCCACTGATCTACTGATTGTAATGAGTCCTTTGATAACCGCTGTTATTCTGGGCGATATCTTTTCCGGTTTTACTTAGAATTTGTAGTTTGGTGACATCCTATTAGATATGACAGAGATCGTCAGCCTGCTACATCTAAGGTTGACCTTTACTATAGGAATTCCGAGGAGAATTTGCTATTCTTCGAACTACTTCGTCAACATCTCAGTTTATCTGAAATATTTGTGCTCTGGCTTGTAGAGAAGTCTTCAATACAAAGTAAGTCAAGCGGATTTGTCTAAAATCATTCACGCTTTAGTGACCGCATTTACCCGACTATTGAATGTTAAGAGCCCTCACTCATCTCCGGGAGTTGGGTACGTGATTGTTGAGTAGACCGGCTCCAAAAAATCGGTCTGAGCCATAATAGTGCAAGATCTTGTGATTTCTGACTGCCATCCAAGCTCGGTGATTTTTGTGGAGCGAAACTGATTAATGTCTCCAGGAAAATTGTTCCTCGGTAGTAATGGATGTTATGTTTTCACCAATCGCTGGATTTCTAGCGTTGGAAGAATGTACTCTTATCCTCGCAATCGGGAAAGTGAGAATTTATTACAGAACTGTATTTTACTGACTTTATCAAAATCCTTTAGAATTCCGTTGGACAGAATGTGATTTATTCATGACTATTTCTTGGCCACTCACCTAAATTTTGTTTAAATATTGCCCATATCTGCTCCTGTTGCAGATATTGATCTCTATAGTCAACTTTTTATTTCAGCATAGAGAAGTGTTTTTACTATATTTGACTGGACACGTAACTTTATACGCCATGCATGCTAAACGATTTTTCGAAAGTCTTTACTTTTGTATCGAGTTCTGTCGTCGAGAGAACCTTTTATTGTTTAATGGAATTTTTAGATTTCTGAAAAGTTTTCGGACCCTACCTCTATTGCATACTGATAGCTTGTTTTCGAAAACATAACCCATCTGTAAGGACTTTGCATTAGTCCATGATTGTTGATTTGATATTACGATTGTAAAAAGGGATGCATTGGTTGTAATTTTATTTATTTATTTGTGAGGTGCCACCTTATAGGATTTCTTGAGCTATATGACTTAATTTTAAAATATGTAAAACATATCGCATCTGTAAATATTGTTCATTTAATTTAAGCCTACTTTAAACGCCATTCAAAAAAAAATATATGTATTTTATATACATATTTAAAATTCTAATTAAATATATGTAATTAGCCATGGCAATAATTAAATTCAGGCAGAAGCCATTTGATAATTATTCAAACGCCTTAATGAACGGTTACACAATATTGGCGCGGCAGCAAAAGCAACACGCACTATTGCTCTAAAATAATTGTAAATACCATAATTTCTAAAATCCAAAACAAAAAAAAAATGTATAAAAATAAATTTTACCAATATTCATGAACTGCGGATTCTAATAATAACTAAACAAATTCGAAAACCTAAAATAAATAAATTTTAGAGGATATATGCGGTGGCAATGTGCAAATACTGGACAATCAAGGACAACATAGAAATTTCCATTCGAAAATTATTAAATAAATTTCTCTCTATGGCCAAATGAAACAATTGAGCTTTAGGATGGCTGTCCATGTAGGGGGTGACTATAGACCAACAAACATACTTTTGATTTAATTCACTTGTTGGTAACATTTTAGCTAAAAAAAAAAACTTTCCAACCCGAGTAGTATCTGGATGAGTTTGAAAATAATTAAAATCCAAATCTCTAACCACTGACCACCTAAGAGTTTAATAGACCCCTTTTGCGATGTTGGTCTACTGTAAATGCAACCGCGAGACGTGTAGCGGTTAACCTATTGTAGGTATAATAATGCTGGTAAAATATAAAATTTCACCGCTGTTATGATTACCACGTACCTACATAGGTAGTGTGTAAATATAATGAATTTTAACAAAAAGAATTGAGGATATATTTGTGTAGGTACTCGAGTAAAGTGGGGATAAGAATAGTTCAGATCGATGGTAAAGTCCGATATAGATTTGCAGATGTCATCTATGAATAAGACACTAAAATTATGATTTATAGGCTTATTGTGTTACCATCTAAGTGAGCTAGTAAATATTTCATGAATGATTCCACTATGGGACCGAAATGGAACCTTACCTATCAATAATTTGGCAAGAATCATAACTTGGTTTGGAATATGATGCTTTATAAATAGCCCTTTAATTTACAATTACAATTTAAATTGAGTTCGGAGTTTGTTAAGGCCCAGGTCCACCCCGGACTGTAGCGCCATCTAAGTATGTAAGTAAGGAAATGCCGACTTTAAGCAAAATTTTAACTTTTCTCAAATTTTCTAAAGCTAGAATTAAAAGTTATTTCAAAAACTGAACTGGCTTTTCTAAAGCTTAAATTAAAAGCCATTTCCAAATGTGAACTGGTTTTAAGCTTTAAACAATTTAAGAAAATACAAGTTAAAAATTCGCGCGCAGTTTTGTCATTAAACTGATCGATGTGTAGGTGTAGGTCTAGGTACTCACAAATTCAATTGTCAGTAACAGTAAGTTATTTACTCCTTGAAATCTGTAACGCCCTGCCCTTGTAGCAACGGTATAATTAGCGTTTCTTCTAGTAGATTTTTGTTTTGATACCAAAAAAGAAAATTAAAAATGCCCCAAATGATTTTCAAACAATTTCCATTAGGTAAATGAAAAATCACCCAAATAAAATGCAAAAAAAAAAAACCCAAAACTATGAACATAAAGTCAAATTTCATAATAATTTTTGTTGTTGTTTGTCTATCATTATTTTGGACAACTTATCATTTGTTTGGGCAATTTTGCATAAATGTTATGGGGCCATTTTTCATTATGAAATATTGGCCCAATTTGTGGGGCCTTTTTTAATTATGTTTTTTTTTTGCCTTTTTTCGTATATAGTATGTATCTCATTTCGATTTTTTTATTTATCCAGTATAATGAATTAGAAAAGTGTATAGCGTAATTATATATAATTATAAGTATCTGCCAATTTGTTTCTTGTGCAACCCAAATTCGTAATAGTATTGTATTTTCATGGAAATTAAAATGATTTATTAAATCTGCACAAGTCACCTAAACTAAAACTGGACAAGAATCCAAATTCTATCAAACACTTTTACAGAAAAGTTTAGAATGTGTAGTGTACGTGCGTGAGTGTGTGAACAAATTTGGTGTGCGCCCAATGCAAATATAGAAAGCCAGTCGAATACAAACCATAACATAGGCGTCTCTCACTCAACCACAGAAGGACATGTGGAATGCGAGTTTAGTAAATTAGTAAACAAAAATAAATTACAGTAGCCAGAGGCTTATTCAATTTCAATTTGCTGTGTTACTATACTGTACCATGCATCGAAGCTCTGACATTGTCGGGATATCAAAGAACGTGCCCTCAAATCAAATAGTGTTAGTGATCGATTTCCGATTCAAGTTGAAATGCCTATGGAAATTCAAATTATTTTTAATTATTGTTAAGTGGATTTAGGTTTGTGGATGATTATTCGTTAAATGTTTCAATTTTGCCAAGAGTATCCACAAATCTAACCCGAGTAGCTATTGTGGTATTGGTACATGGTACATGTTAGCCAATGGGAAGGTGAAGTTATCTTGCGATACAGGTGATAATCTAGGTACTTTAAGGATAATTTAAGGATATTGTTCACGTGACTAGAAACTAAAAAAAAAAAACAAACAAATGCCCCTCTTCATCTTTAGTGAAAAATATATACTAAATGTTAACTTAAAATACAAAAACTAAAACTAATTTACATGTCTGATTTGAGAACACCATTTAGCTATATTAAAATGATAATACAAAAACATCCATACTACTAATAATATTAAAGAACAGCTGTCCTTTTTTCCGGCTTTTTTGGTTTAACCATTAACCATTTGGGACGGCCTGCCGATCACAAAATCATGAGACACTACTACCAACATATAACGTACAAATATGGTGAACAAACATGCACTGATCTCAAACATTATACCAAAAAAGCCGGAAAAAAGGACAGCTGTCCTGTGTCCTTTAATATTATTATTCAAATCAAATTGGTCGAGACTTCTACGCTAAATCATCCATACTACTACATAAAATACAATCCCGTCCATGTCTATTCGTCCCTCCATAACTCGAGAACCATTCGTCCGATGTTCATGATTTTTTTTTACTGATTTATAAATTTGTGGCGAATTTAGGCCGTAGGATGGGTGAGAATTGTTGGGGAGTAAAGGGGTCTCGGGGAGTAAGGGGGGGTCTCACGAACCGTAAGCCGTATGAACTTGAAAGTTTGTATGTTGATAGATAAGTTAAAATTATTACACCTGAACTGTTCGTACATTGCCGGTGATGACCTTAAAATAATAAAACAGGCGGGTGGAACCACGGGCATAGCTAGTATAAATGAAAGTGATGTTAGGCATGTGAGAAAGTACGTTCCTACTTACACATGGGTCTATAATTGACTTTCTATGTGAGACACCAGAACTACGTAACCGATATAATCCATCAGTACAAAATAAGTTTTTTCACAAAATTTCACTCGCCTATAGGTTTATTTGTTTGGGCTCTACCTATGGAGTTTCGACAGACAGAGACAAATGGACAGGCAGGCATACAGAAAAACAGAAAAACAGATGGAGACGGAGAGACTAAATCGATTCAGGATTTGATTCTGATTCACAATGTAATATAACACTTTGTGGTGTCTCCGGTGACTGATTCTTTCAAATTTAATGACAAAATGACAATACCTTCATGTGAAGGGTATAATAATTGTTTAAGATAAAGAAAATAACAATAATCAAATCTAAATGACTTACTAACAAAATAAAATTAAATGCCTAACATAAAACTTGCATTTTTCACGATTCTACGCAAAGAATACAAAACACGTTGGAAGCATTTGTCGTATAGGTACATATCTAAGACAAAAACTAAACACAAATTGAGAAATGCAGAAAGTATTTTTTGTTTTAAATAAATGTTTCTACTACAAATTATTATGTTTTTTCTTTTTCATTTAAAGTAATAAGTCCTACAGTATTTTTTCTCGATTTCATTGGATATTCTGGACGCTACAATCCCAATTTCATTAGTTCTTATTATTATTGATTCCTTATTATTTTACGATTCTACCAAAGAATAAGGGACAATTTTTTCCAATTTTCCATACTAGCGTCTCTGAAGCCACCATGTCGTACACATGTCGCAGACATACTGCAATGTTGCATACAATTATGTTGTATTTTATCTTGAAAAACGTTAAAAAGTGTTGTAGCCATATTGTAAATTTCATGTCTCATGCGTCCTCACTGAGGTACTGAGGCCGCCTCAGTTATGGAAATGCTAAATTTGTATAATAATAAAATGCTTAAATAATAACTTAAACAATTTTTGTATGTTAATACTGAATGAATACGGGACTAAAAACACTAAAAACGAAATACTGGTATTTAAAAAAAAATACAACCGCGGACAGTCTATTGAAATACGGAACTGATGGTATAACAAAACAAATCAGCTAATTTGAGTTTGGAAAAATATTTTTTTTTTTTTCATTTGGTATTAGGAATCGATTTTTTTAATATCTAGTATTTACTAGTAAATTTTGTAGCAACTTTAATCAAACTAAAACACACAAAAAATATTTTGTAAACTGAAAGTTATGTTGAGCTAAATGATTATCTAAAAAAAATTACTGCTGTAGGTATACCCTTGAATTTTGTTCGCTTAATTTTTTCGGAAAACTTTTCGTTCAAGCAACAGTGCTTTACCTAAATTGCAATACAATGATTACAAAGTGGAAATGAGTTTGCCCGCATTATGCCTAATGAATTTTGCGTTCTTGTTTTTGTTACGGATTTTCTTTGAAATTTTAATTTTAATTCCTCTCGCACAGCACTTATGATGGAAATGGAAAATTAAATTTTAATTAAGTCGTTATTCAATGTCAACGTTGTATTTAATTAATTCCTTGAAAGACTCTGATTTTTTTTTAACAATTGTACGGAAGCCAGCATCATAAATGAGGTGTGTCTAAGTATGTTCCTACTGATCTGAGTTTGTACATATATAACATATCCCTTTAAAATCAAAATACCTACACTGCGTACCTCCCGTTTGTGAGTATTTCCTTGAATCCAAATTTTATAGGACTTAGGGTAATTTTTATTTTAAGAAGAAAGCGAAAAGATTTTATTTAAGGAACTTTTCTGATCGTTCACTGAATTCACCTGTCTGCTCGGTATGGGCAAAAATTACACGTCCTAACTTTTGGTGTGTGCTGCAAAGTCAAACCCGTTACTTTAAAGGTTATCACTTTGCTCTCCTTTGATTTTTTAAAAATGTAAATTGCGATTAATTTGTAGTTGATATTTTATTCTCCTGCTTATCTGCCTGTTTTTACAGCATCTGTTCCTCTCGAGGTTCAAGTGTTTTATTCGCAAGTTATTTGGAGCACATCCCTTTCAAGAGGAAGGTGTTCAATGTTCATATTGGTGGAAATGATGATGACTCCATTCCCTCATTGATTGTGATTATTAAAATTTTTCGAAATCCTGAAATACTGTTCCCCTCAATTATCCTTGAATATGGCCAAATTATTATGAACTTTGGGACAGTTAGTTTTCAAGCCAGCGGCTAGACATTTTAACTTGTGGAAAAAGTTCATTGTCATTTAATTTCCGGGAAAAGTTTTCTTTGTGTAGCATTTTACAATTTTCGCAAATGAAATTGAAAGGTTGTGCAAACCGTGAGCCAAAGAGGAGAAGGAGATCCATAAGGATAAGACAGAAAAAGCAAAAGCAAGGACGTACAAATAGAAGACAACTTGTAATTTGCTTTATGCTTTGCGGCAATTAATAAGTTGTCTTTGGAGTTTTGCAGAATTTCGCCTTAAGATGCAGACTTTAATTTTAATGTCGAAATGATAAAGCGAACCAGTACCAGTGGCGTGGGATAAATGTATGATACGGTCAGGTAGGTGTTATTTTGTTTTATAATGGTCCATACAATTAAAATATGAATAAAGATAGCGGAAATTGTTTATGGGAATTTTAAGATTAAATTTATTTTTATAAATTTGCTTCAAATAGGTACTGTGTATAAATCTTTTGTGTACTTATCGATCATGGTCATTCCATTATTATTATTGTTCTTCTTGTGGAAAAATCTGGGCTGGGATTCCACATTTACACTTGTTTGGTTTGGCATCATACAGACATAGAGTAAAGTCTAGTATTGTGTGGTAGGTGGGTAGTATACCTATTAGTAATTGCTGTGGTACTGTAGACTATAAACTCATGACATGCTTTAACGTTTTCCAAATTCCAAAATTAACGTTATCCTCAAAAGAAGTCTAAAGAAGCTGAAAGGGCGAAAGGGTATTTTCATAATAAGCAGAACTATAAATTAAGGGCAAAGTCCTAGAATTCGCAGTTAAACCTCATTCTCCAAAGACCGACAACGGAACCGGGACCGAAAATCACTCGAAGAATTTTGCCAAAAAAGATCTTTATCCGCCTTTGTTAACGTCCATGATTCAGCGCCAAACAGAGCAGGACTTTGTGTTTCCTCACAAGGCCTTACTATAGTCAGTTGGGAAGTGTAACTCTTCGTTTGATTTCTGCTGTGGTGTCATAGAGTTAATAGACGAACCGGGGTAGACAAAGTCTCTAGCTATCTCAAAGTTGTAGCTGTCTATCGTGTTATTCTGTCCGATTCGTAGATGTTCTGTACCACTTCTTGTTGACAGCATGTAGATATATTATTTTGCCCTGAATGCAATGTCGTCAGCATATGCAAGTAGTTGCACAGACTTTTGGAAAATTATTTGGAATTTTTTCAAATATGATGTGTAGCAATTGTGCATTCTTGAATAAATCTATAATTTAGACTTCAACTTTTAAAGTGATCAACTGTTGGTTAGGTTATTTTTGTTCCTAATAGAAGACTCAATTTGGTATTTCGTTCTTTCTATTGTATATATTCGTGAGTAGCATAATGAACATTTTCCAACCACATTGTATTGAAAAGGGTATTTTTAATCATTCGTATGTAAAATTTGTAGCATAAAGTCTGTTATCACTGCTATGTACTGAAAAATTACCAATGATTTTAATGCTCGCAAATGTATGCTTTCAAAGATTTGCACAGAAAAACAAGCTTAACTTAATTAAGTAGATATACGTGTTAACCATTTTGATGTCAATATTCGCAAAAATAGTTTTACCCTGAGACAATAAAAAAAAAAAATATTTGGCGCAACAGGCGTGTAGACACTCTAGGCCTATTTTCTCACAACCATTCGTTTGTGTGAGTTTTATTTTTAGGACAAATGGAAGGAACCTACAATTTTATGCCGAGTCCGAACGGCTGAATTGAGAAGCTTTTTTACGACAGTTATACTCCCGGATGTTTGTCAGAGGTTCGCGAGAGGTGTCGCAGTGGAAAAACCTTAAGATGTAATTTGTGTGGGTATGGTTTGTCTCGTGTTTTTTATCTCGTTTTTTTTTGTTTCGTTTCGTTTTAGTCGTTTCGCATTTTGTTGTTTCAGCATTTTTATTAATATGTTTTTCAATTTTTTGGTTTATATTTGTTTCGAAAAAAAAAAAAATAATAATAATAATTTAGTCTTTTACTTAGTTAGTTTTAGACATAAATATATAAACTATATTCATTGTTACATCGGTCATAAATAGAGGTTTGTGAGACCCCTTACTTTAAAGGTTATTTGAATTACTCTCTCTTTGGGAAACATTTATTTTAAATAAATAAAAAAAAATATAGGTAATTCTTTCACCCGGCGAAATCTTGACACCAATTCCCGCAACAGTTCTCACAAATGGATCGTTTACAGGAGGTACAGAAAAATCTGGTCTTACGCGTCTTTGTGTAATCGTGGAAAATCCAATTTTTTCTATTATGGTATATGGGGAGGAATAAGTTTCGAAGGACGTACAGAATTGATTATCGTTGATAAATGAATAAATACAACGCTATACGTTGAGGAGATCCTTCAGGAACACGTATTGCCCTATATGGGGTTCATAGGATACGACCAGTTCCTGTTAATGCAAGATAGTGCAAGACCCCATGTAGCAAGTTTCGTAGATAAATTCGTTCAAGTAACCGGTATTCAAAAACTGCAATAGCCTGCTCGTAGTCCGGACTTAAATCACATACCTAGAGCATAATATCTGGGATATGCTCAAAACAAAACAAGGATAAAGTGCACATTCCACCCCCCACAATCAATAGACGAGGTCGGGAACGCTACACTGACCGCTTGGGAGAGTTTATCGCAAGTTGATATCAAAAACATCATCCAGAGTGTGCCAGATCGACTGCGAAAGCTGTAAGCAGGACGAAAGGAGGGAACACATGATACTGAAACGTTCCAAAAACTAAAGAATATACGTGATTTTTTATTTTATGCTGTTTTTAATTTAAGTTTTTTTTCTAAGAAAATGTAACATTTTAAGTTAACGTTATTAAAACCACAGTAAACCTTTGAATTCCCTAAAAAGCGTTTCAATCAATTAAAATATGCATTTTTCACCTAACTACAATCAACTCATTTGAAAAAAATATATTTTAGGGCGAGTTACAGCAAAAATCAAGAGTGGCCAAGATTCCGTGCCGCTGAGTGTATAAAAAATTGTAACACTATTCATAAACATACGTACCTCAGACCCCTTGCACGTCAAATTTCGAAAACTAAACTTGCGCGACAATATGCTTTCTTATTTTTAGGAAGGTACTGAAATGTACGTGTTTGTATGTCTTTCACACCGCATGCTATGCCTATGACTATGACTATGACTGATTAATCAACTGAGAGGGACTGTGAGACCGATGTTTAAGAATCTAGGGCTAAGTTCATTTCGATTTGAAATGATTGTTTTGATTTGATTGTTTAGTTTTTCGATTATTTCGGTTTTTGTTTATTTCGATTTCAATTATTTCGCCATCATTTGTTTTGTTTTTTTGTAAAAAGCCCAAAGGCATTCCAGGTCGCAGGTAAACAGTAAGATACGAATGGGGGGCCATGCTACCCTATTGCAACCCCCCTGCTTGTGGTCTGTAGGAATTGGAGTAGGTGCAGGGTGGGGATATGCAAAGTTTATATTATGTTGTTTGCTAACTTTACCGCCCAAAACTACGAAAACGAATTTCGAAAAGAAAACCACACGTCAAAACAATAGATTCTAATAAAAATAAAATGCGAAGTGAACGGTTAGTGAGATAACATTGACCTAAATAACTCATTGCACTTTTAACAAAAATGCAAAACAAGTAAAAATAGAGAGAAGTAAATGCGAAATGATTGTAGGGCGAAGTGATTAAAAAACAAAGTAAAAAAAAAACAATATACGGTAAAAAGAAATAATTGTAAGAAAAGGTAAACAACAAAATGCGAAGCAATAAAAACAAAAGAATAGGCACCCAATTTGCGTTTTTCCGGGGATCGAACCTGGGACCTGAAAAAGATTTGAGTATAAATAACTTAAATACAGACAAACTTCCATAACTCGAACTTCTTTAAGTCGAATTTCTTTATTACCCGAAGTTTTATTGAGAACTCTACGTTTTCAACCTTTTCAACATTTTGGCCTCCATAACTCGAAGTTTCTATAACTCGAATTTATTTTCTTTCATTTTGTGAGTTCGACTTAGTGAAGTCCCACTGCATCATCGAAAGACATTGCAGAGCTATTACGCCAGTGATGCTTTTGCAATAGTGAGGCACTTTAACCCGATCTAAACAAAAAAAAAAAAAAAAAACTCCCGCGTGGACTGACTTTCGTCGTCCCGAATATAGGATTGAACCTATAGTAAGTTCGACTACTTACTTACTTATTTAAGATGGCGCTACAGTCCGGGGTGGACCTGGGCCTCAACCAACAAGCGTCTCCAGCCAGCACGATCTTTGGCCAGCTGTCTCCAGTTTCGCACGCTAAGTTGGTTGAGGTCCCCTTCCACTTGCGTGCGCCACCTGAGTCGCGGTCTTCCTCTACTGCGCCGTCCCTCGGGTGTGGATTCGAAGATCTTCCAGGCTGAAGCATTCACGTCCATTCGCTCTATACATGACCCAGCCACCGCAGTCGTTGGACCTTCACTCTTCTGGCTAGGTCGATGTCGCTGTACAGCCCGTACAGTTCGTCGTTGTATCTCCTCCTCCATTCACCGTCTATGCAGATGGGACCGAAAATTACTCGAAGAATTTTCCTCTCGAAGCAACCAAGAGTAAGCTCATCCGCTTTTTATAGAGTCTGCACCATAAAGTACGACTGTGATGATTAAGGTCTTATAAAGGGTCACTTTAGTTCTTCGAGAGAGGGCTTTGCTACTCAATTGCTTTCTTAGCCCAACTACGACTACTAGATAATTTTATTTTCGACTCATTTGAACAAATTGTTAGCAAAATCCGGATTTTTTCGGATTTCTATACTTTTTTGTTGAAATCTACTTTCTTGGTCTTAGTTAACTCTTAAAGATCAAGAGGTTTTACCTACCTTAATCTCCTGATTGCATTCTCAGTATTTAAAAGTTTTGTTATTTCTTTAAGTTAACGTGGTTCAGAAATCCATTTCTCTGCCTTTAAGTAGCTTTTCTTCCACTATTTCAATATTTATATCTCTATATCTATATGTGTTAACTACTTTCATTAGTATGTAGCTACCTACTTAATTTTGGAAGACTTGCATTTTTTTTTGTAAATTTGATTGACATGTGCGACGTGCGTGCCAAATAGATAATATACAAATCATTTCAACAGAAAAAGGCGAAATCCGAAAAATTATTCAGTGGCTGATCTTATGGCCATAGAACAAGTTCGGCGGGACTGAAGATTTGTCAAAAATTCGTTGAGACAACAAGCGATGCGACAGCTCTAACATGTTTTAAGTTAGCATGTATGAAGGACTGAATACAACATCGTGCGCATACTAGGTAAGGTAGAGTGCTGGTGTGGTGACACTCGCAGCGTACGTTCTAGACGGATTGGGGAATAGCAAAACTACAGTATGTACCTAAGTAGGTAGGGTTTCTGTTTTGTAGTGATACCGAGTGGGATTGCATAATGGTGCTTATGATGGTGCCAAATCATGGTTAGCGCCCACGGTGCCGTGTATCTTTTTGTGTAATTAACAAGAATAAATAAAGGCCTAAAACCAATTTATCAAAGAAATCCTTAATTCAGCTTAAACGCTCGCATTCACATCGGACTACACACGAACGACTCTTTGGGCTGTGACCCAAAAAGTCAGTTTCACTTATCGGTCCGGGTGAGTGGCAAAAGTGCGTATTCCATCTGCATGACAAATCAAAAAGAAGTAAAAGGCTCACCTTGCAATGTAAACATGATGCAATTACATCGGCTTCCATGTAATTTATGACTTAATTTAAAATTCCACAGATACGTTTAACGATTTCACCTTCTGCAGAACAGCATATTACGGCAAACATCGCCGGCAATGCCGTTGTCGTGTAGTCGTAGTGCCAATGCCATACAATTTCATCATCACAACTACCCCTAGTTGGTACACCGATCGTGCTATACAGCTACACCAGCTCCAGCAGCAGCACCCAATAGATGTGCGACAGGACAAAACTTCCGATTAATAATTTCGTCCGTATGTGTGGTTTAATTCGTCGTCGTCATGTCGTCTCGCTGCACTAGTATAACATCACTGTTACCGCGCGCCGCCGACACCACCGCCAATGCTACCCACCGACATGCTGTCGGACAAGTAACACGTTTTTAATTACTTCCTTTTTTTTTGTGGAGGGGACAGGGACAATGAGCGCCAGAACGAGAATCTGGTCAGCGCATAGAGTGTCGGTTCTGCTTTACGTGTTGTGTGATGTTTGAGACTCGTGTCCGCGCCCCCGATTTTGAGAGACACTGCAACTCGGTGTGTCTGTCCGTGACCAAATTAAAAATGTCTTTATTTTAATTTTTGTTTTAAACTCTTTTTGTGAAATTGGTTTCGCATTAATTATGTTGTTGTTTGGCTTCATATATACCACAGCCGCCAACGGGCGTCCGTATACCCGCCCATCATATCCTTTGAAGTCACACATTTGGACGTGGAATTCGACGAATTTAATTACAAGGATGACATGCCCATTATGTTGAGGACAGCACACATGCATAAGCATTTTTGCATAATGACTATATACAGTGCAATATAATTTACCAACCAAAGAGGTGTTGAACAAAATACAGCAGCTGGTCTATGAATGTAGGCATAAATCTCAGCGGCAAAGCGTTCCAAAATAATTGGTTTTAGCTTTTGATCCTTGGCAAATTATTTGAAATAAATATTCCAAGTGTTTCGAGAATAAAGAGGAGGCCATCCAGGAAAAGTGATAGTCGCTTGGCTAACCGAAGAACTCGACCATTTATCAATTTTTGCCCTAAAATACAACAAGAAACAGGCACTTCAGTCGAGAGTTGGTCATTATTCGGTGGGTGGCGGGCGTGCCAGATGAATGTGTGGTAGCTTCACCTATGATGATGAAAAACGACATTGCATTGTTGGAAGAGATTTTCTATTGTTTGGGACTTTTTTAACTGCAAGAAGCTGTGCCAAAGAGGAACCCAATCATTATGTGTGCTGGCGTGTGTCTAGACTAGGGGCTGTTGTTTTTGTGAGGATGTTACATGTTGGGCTTCTTCATGGAGCCATTAATATTTATTGCTGAGATGGATAAATCATTTTTTAATTAACTTCTTTGGGGATCAACAGCAGTAAGCTAATAAATTTGTCCTATTTTGGCTGCCGCTTTACTATTTGGAACGACCGACGGTCGATCCCTTTGACATGGAAGACTTATGTAGATTACATTCTGGAAGATGTATGGTTTTGGTTCATGGTCTTTTTTAATCACACGATAAAAATGCAGACACGTTGTAGTTTTTATATCACTTAGAAAGGATTGTTTCCAATTTCTGTTAGGGGATTATTTTGTTGTTAGCCCACAAGTGTTGTCGGATTACATTTTTATGTCTGCTCTGTATAGGTTATATGTACCTACATAAAGTGATATTTGGTAATGAGAAACCGGAGTTTAATTCATGCGCAGCGGTTTCTTTTGCGAGACGGAATTGACGGGATAGATTGAGCTCCTAAATGTGCCTTTAAATAAACGAGTAGTTTTTCAATATACCTTGACACATTTACAAGTCTTTCAAAAGAGCCTTCGCATAGCTACTTTCTGTTCTTGATATAGATCCAGACGTTCCTATGAAAAGCTTAAAGAGTCGTCAATCGACATGTCTCTCAATTTTTATACTTGCGAGTCTATCATTGATTTAAATACTTCTCTCGGGAAAGGCGAACTTAAAATGCATTAACAAAGCCCCGAAATGCTTGCAGATAGGCGTGTATTCTGTACCGGAACACCAAACAATGAGTATTAATGAATGTAAGGGCGTCTCGACAAAGGCTTCTGGGTTTTATCCACTCGAAATTCGGCAATTTTGCTTGTTTTCATATCCATTTAGCCAAAAATGGTCCTCGTTTTTTTTTTTTGTTGTCCTTGAAATTGAGGATCAAGCTGAATAAAGTTTTCGGTCCATTCAACGAACCTACGTATAATGGTCACGCGGTTTCAACTACTGCACAAGCTGGATCTTATAAGCTTTTAAGCCAAGATCTTTCCGTAAAATCTTCCACAAAGTGAATGGGCATAGCTCCAATAATTTTTGTGCACGATGGCGAATCGACTTATTCGGATTCTCCACAACACTGCGCTCCACATCGAATATAGTCTTCCATGCGCCAGCTGTTTTAGATTCGATGTTGGTGTAGGTTTGAACTGCTGGCTGGGCTCTGTAACCTTTCAAATATGAACACAACGGACCAAACTACGCATTTACCTGCCCTGCTCCAAATATGGGAACAATTTACGATACCTGGTCTAACCTGAGCTTTAAGGGGTTCGACTAACCTAACCTTGATAACGCTAATATGAGGTGATATTTAATAAGTGGTATTGCCATAATATTTACGAATTGATTGCAAATCCAAGGTGCATAAAGTGCTTGAAAGGGATGGGTTGGTCGTCCATTTTAATTTGTAGTATCTTCACACAGTCTTTGCATTTTTCTTTGTAAAATTATTAACATATAATATAACATAATAATATGTCTCTTCTGTAGATACATTAAATGCAATAATGAACTTTTCTTTATGTCGCTTCAAGATTACGTCAAGATCTTCGTTGAGAGAACTAATTCTCAGATTACTGTACAAAGTTTATTGCAATTCCGTAAATTGTCCCTTCTGGAGTATAGTATTTCTCAATGTTTTCGATCGGGTCCTAATACTCCTAATTGCGCTCTTTCTCTTTTTCCTGAGAAGCAAATGTGTTCTTTGCTTCTAGTTATTGACCTCGAAGCTTCCGCTATCCCTTGCTAAGCGCAGCAGAAATATTATTTTGTTGTCAAACCAGGAGTTTGGTATTGGTGGTCGTTGCCAGACCCAGAATATCACCACTTTCTGCACTAGAGGTTGCTAAATTAAGACTGATTTTGGATATTCAAATTCTTATATCAGCTATAGCAAGGTAATTCTGAGTCAACCATTGAAAAAATACTGAAGGCGTTCCTTGCATCGATTGGAATGTGATCACTTTCGTTGAAGGTTTGTTAATCCTTAGAAATATTGAGAAATTGCATTTCAAATACAATTAGAAACTTTTTATGCTAACAAACTCTCCCTATCTATTTCTTTCATCGGTCGATATTCATGTTCAAAGCGGTGTTAATATTGTTTCACTTATTTATTAAATAGACCTACCATTGAAATAAATTCCCAACATTCAGCTAACTTAGTCAGGCTCAGGTAACAATGACTGCCTGTATCCAATTTGGGCGAGAATCTCATTTTCTCAGCACACAAAAGCACCTAAGGAACCAAATAAATAAGTAATAATCACAGAATCATCTGGGTGAAAGATATACCATCGTTAATTCGCTCTTTTGCTGAGTACTTAAGACAAGTTAACACAAAAAAAATAACCCTCAATCCATCACCTCTCTTTCAATATTCTAGCCAAATACTGAGTTCAAAAGTCCCTTTATCAACTTGTCTTTAAGTAACTCACAAGATTCCCATGATACGAGTACAACAATGTATTCCATTCAAAGGAAGATACAAACAAAGCGAACACAAAAAAAAATCCATCAACTAGATATTCCCAAGTGTATTGCTCTCGTTCACTGTCTATAGGATACACCAACCGACAGGAATAGAATCCCACCCTATGGTCTTCGGCCTGTAGTAGAGCAGCTATCAAATATTCCACGGTTGACTCCTGACTGCTGCTATTACCTTTCATCCTTTATGTCAGTGCTCCGTGTATACTCGTACTGCAACATTCATCAGTTATTCTCAGGTCCAAAGAGCTTATACAATTCAATGGAATCAACAAATTTAATAGACGAATTGATATGTTTGCCCAGAGATAAAAATTAAGGAAGGACAGAAAGTCGGTTCTCTATGAGTATGAGTTGAAAAAACATTTTGCTCATCCGCATCGTACTTTGAGGAACAATCCAATTCGACCATTCTATTCAGTATCCTTCTCAAATTCCTACTTGACCTTCCTGCAATCAATTATGAATGAGATACACCGAGCAAAAGCAACACAACATGTGGGGAGGTCATCACCTTGTGTCAGCAATAAAAATGAGCTAAGAATCCAGATCCTGTGCATTGAACTGAAACGGACAGTTTGATAGGGTTTTTGCCCCTTTGTCGTCTAATGTTTGGTCGCACACAAAAATAAATACAATTGAAATTTTTGATGACAATATCCGGACTGAGCTTGGTGGCCCCTTTAGTCCTAGGACGGTATCAATTTCGATCGCATTTAAATCAACCATCATTGATTTGTGTCTGTGAGCTGCGTGACTGAGTCGAACAAATGATGACCGGTTCACGGGGTGACTTGAGCAACCTGGATAAATAATAATCAGTACGTATGCCCTCTGGCCTCGGATAGATTTGCTATTAACCGAAACACCTGTTCAGTGTTTGTTATGCCAAAGGAAGCAAATTATGCTATCCTAAAGTGTCTCCTTTTTAACGCCCGTTGGGGGCAGGCGACGGCGGCGTCTGGTGTTTTCTATACGCTAAATGGGCTGTTTGTTTCGATTGCTTTTGTGGTTTGGTCTTGCGTGAGCACAAGGGTTATGGGGCCAGGCCGATAAATATCCTCTGATGATTTAACTTTTGTACCTACTTGTCCCAGATGACTAGTCGGGTTGTTCTCTTAGCCTTGGGGTGTTGCGTCTTGAAACGTGGAGAGCTATTTGGGATACTTTTATATGTTGTTAGCCGTTTGGGAACTTTGTATGAATAAAATATTCGATTCAAATGACAGGGTTGTTAATTAAAATTAGCTATTCGATAGAGGGAGAGAGAGTTTTGTTATTTTGTTATTTAGTAATGCGACAGAAAACTCATGAATCGCATTACACGATCCGGTGGTTTAAGAAGCTATTAGAATGAAACGCAATACCACTTATATTTATTTGGTTTTCATTATTTGAACTTTGAAGAAGTGTTTTCTAACTTAGAGTGCATTTCAAAACGAACATCATTTTCGATTATTTCTTTGTATAGTGTATATTACAATATATTTACATATTTCCCATAACAATTCGTAGATTTGAGAAAACTTGTAGAGCCAGGGGCTGATATCAATTTGTATTTGAATACCCAACATTGGATTGCGAAAAAGTGACTAAGTTTGGAGAGCATTCAATTTAGAAAGTTTTTTAAAATGTGTACCTAACCTATTTTGACTTGCTAAGGTATATAGATATAGATTATGTCAGCACCTAACAAAACATAGGTGGCATAGGTCCCCAATTCAATTAAGAACTTATGACCCACTAAAGTTTATTTATTAAGTTTATTAATTCCATACAAATAAATAATTCAAAAAATTAAAATTACATAATTATCTAACATTAATTAATAATATTAAATTAATAATAGAAATTCATTTGACATTCTGTATTTTCTATACAAAAGTATTAAAAAATAGTGTTGAATGCCTTCACACTGTAAATCATATTCATTACAAAGTTAGATTATTATATGGGTGGGGTGACCCTTTAAAAAAATCACAATTTTACTTAATTATTTCAAAGCCTAAATAGTTTCAAGAACAATTATTTACTCTGAAGTAGAAATCAAACAATCAGCTTATAAAAAAAAAAAAACTTATTTCTAAGGTTACACCAGATAGTCAAAGAGAAAAGATTCTACACTAGCGAAATTTAAATTGAGAAGCCAGTTTTTTTTACAAGTTTGAGAAACATTTCAGGTGTAGAGATTGACCTGAATGACTGAGGAAGTTTATTGAATATACGAATAGATGAAATATTATAAAAATTACGATAAGCAGAAGTATGAAACTGAGGAACAGATACTGAGTACGAAAAGTTTCCACGTAAATTATAATTAGAAATCAGTCGGAAATTGCGGTTACCAGACTTCATAAAGAAAGTTTTTAAGACTTTAAAGCAGTAATAGTGACGCACAGGAAGAATTTTTAAGTCACAGAACAAAGGATAAGAAGGATGTCTAATAGGCTTGCGGCATAACTTACGTACGAAATATTTCTGCCTAATCAATAGTGGAAGTATTTTATTCTTATAAGCGCCGCCCCAACAACTAATACCGTATTGTAGTTTCGATTGGACAATACCATAGTAAATCATTTTTAATAACGTAGTTGAACAGATATTACGCAGATAGAAAAAATGCCTAAGGGCACAGCGAAAATATTTCCTCAAAGTTTCTATGTGATTCGAAAAGCTAAACCTTGAATCTAAGGTAAGACCCAGGTATTTGAATTCACTAACATTTTCGATCTGGAAACATTTATCACTGCAGTTCAGGCAATCATAAAAAGTAGGATAAGAAGAACTAGATCGACAGTTGCAACAAATAAGTTGGAATCTTTGGCACTCAGATGCATGAAAGTAAATGTTCACATCAAAGTCAGGAATAGCCGACAAACTAAAAATCATAATTTTTGTTTTGGAGCTAATAACCAAGTTGTGTTTGGCAAACCAGATCCTTAAAAGGTTAAGGTCCCAATTTATGTCGGAAACCAGACCAAGGCGACTGACCGAGCCATATGCGAAGCCTACATCATCTGCAAAAGCGGTTGGAACACCTTTAAAATTTTGAGTAAAAAGCGAGTTTATACAAGGAACAGAATCGGACCCAAAACAGAACTTTGTGGTACCCCTAAGTTGAGAATCATATGATTGCTCTTTATATCATCAACTTTCACTCTTTGTGACCTATTTTTAAGATAAGATCCGAACCAGTCTAACATAAAGCCACGTATTCCCGCATTTTCAAGTTTTTTGAGAAGAATGTCGTGATTTACCATATCAAACGCTTTGGTGATATCGATAAATAACCCAGCAGTACACTTTTTACCATCAAGGTTAGATATAATATTAACACAAAACTGAAGAAGTGCATCTTCTGTAGATTTACCCTTTTGAAAGCCAAATTGCGTTGCATTAAAAAACTCAACTTTTGTGAGTTAACTCACTAACCTATTTTTTACAAGCTTTTCAAAAATTTTACATATAGCTGGGAGAAGTGAGATAGGCCTATAATTACACAATTCTACAGCAGAACCCTTTTTAAATAACGGTACTACAACCGCACACTTGAGCTCATCTGGAAAGACCCCATCAAATATGCAACGATTAAAGATATATGACAGTACATCCATTATATAAAAAGCAACTTTTTTGAGCAATATATTTGAGAAACCGTCAGCACCGCATGAATTAGTATTTTTTAGGGTACCAATAACTTTTAAAACTTCAAGTGGAGTTATGGGTTCAAATATAAAACTATTACAGAAAGTTTGTTCAGCAAACCAGCCACTTTGGCGAACATCTACGACAAGAATGTTGGACAGGACATGGTTGCAAACTGGTGGCTGTATTCGTAAAATAGCAGTTAAAAGCATCAGCAATCACTAGTTTGTCCGATACGACGCAGTCATCGACACGAATAACAGACGGTTTATTCACAACCGAGTTTTTGTTTAAGATACTGTTAACTATTTGCCATTCATTTCTTAAATTACCTTTAGCGTAATTAAATTTAAGTCGGTAATAATTATTGCGACAAATAGAAATTTCCTTTTTAAGTTCACTACACAATTTTTTATAGCTGCATTTTAGCCTAAGATTTTCGGGGTACTTATAGCATTTTGTTCTAAGTTTATTTTTAGCCTTGATTTTGTTCAATAAATATGAGGAAATCCAAGGCTTAAGCCGTTTAGATGAACGTTTAGGTAGCTGTATAGAGGAACAGCTGAGAATATGTTTCTTCAGAGAAGCGATGAACATCGAATAGGTAGTAGAAGCATGTGTACACAGATAGACTTCATCCCAAAACTCATAAGTAAGATTGTGTTTAAGCTTTTTATAGTTTACTTTCGTTGCACTCTTACGGGATTTAGCATTATAATTGCGCAAATTATTGGAAATGTTAAACAACAACCCAGTCATGGAATGATCAGTAAGCATTAGGTAGATCAACAACGCATTTCTCGCAGTTACTGACACCATCTTTTAAACGTCCATAAATATGGTCTAAACATCTACCTGAGACAGCACGAGTAGGTTCATTGATAAAGCTTGCTAAGCCATGCGAAGCTAACAATTCCAAATAGCTCGAAACAAGTTCACTCTTTTCCAAAATATTAATATTAAAATCTCCTAAAACAATAAAATTTTTTGATTTTTCGTTTTCTAGCAGACAGGAAAATTCTTCTATAAACGTTGAAATATTAAACATATGCAATCTATAAACACACAAAAAGACATAGATCTCACGGTCAAATTCAATGGAAACCCTTAGTACATCAGCACTCAAACAGTCAACACATAAGTACTTCACGAATTATGTATTCCTCTTTCTCTTTAATAAAACAACCAACACCACATGCAGCGTAATTTTCATTTGTGTTAGCAAAAAAATTGAAACCGGGCATAAAATAATCATTTTTCTCAAACTCGTAAATCCAGATTTCAGACACAAAAATAATATCTGGAATACATAGAAAGGAATCAACATGAACAACAAGTGCTGCGAAATTTTCTCTTAGACTTCTGATATTTTGGTGGACAATAAAGAATTTGTTTTTACAAAACGAACTATTATTTAAAAAATTATTACATTGGGAACTACTAAGATCAACGGAAGAAAAGTCATCGAATAAATCATTTGTGTAATCAAACATTTGCTTGCTAAACAGAAAACGCACTAAATACGTGCAATATCACTAAAAGATCTAATTGACATGACTTTTCCTCCCTCAACCTTTCTGAGAAGAATTTTATTATCTTTAAACCAAACATATTAACACGTTTCTGCTTTATTGTGTCTTTCGCCTTCATATAGAGAGCTTGCGTGTACTTAGTGAGAGAATCATTGATATATATCCCGTTTCTCTTTGTGTTTTTCCTCGTACTGCTGCTGCCGTTGTTCCTCGCACTGTCGATCCCAGTTAATTGTGAGCTGAGTTTGGTTTTGTTCATCTTCTTAGCGTTCATTATTCTCTGCTTCGTATGTAGATCAGAAAATCTTACACAGATTATTGGTTTATTATTTTTATTGACTTGCACTTTTTTTATGTAGCATTTATCAATTTTATCATCAGGAACATCTATGGAGAGAACATTTTTGAAGAGCTGTTGCGCCGCATTCACTTTCGCTGCTTTTGAGCTGTGTAGATCGAGCCGCGGTTGTTTTTGCGGAACTGCTATCCATTTAGTTTTTGTTGTTGTTGTTAGTTTCAGCTAATACACTGTTGTTGTGTGGTATTGGTGAATTTGGTGGCGGCAAATGGAGAGAACGTCGTCTAAGCACTGCACATTTGTCACAACGAAAAGAATTTCCACTTGATTTTATATAGTCAGCATCTTCTTCGGTGATGTTAGCGCACGAATAATGAAAAAAGTGTGAGCAATCGTTACAATTTATTTTTGTTAAGCAATTACGATCAATTTTTTGCGAACAAACGGAGCAATTCATTTTGAATTTATCGAAAGTTTAACTAAGCAAAGTTTTAAGTTAGTTTCTAAAGATGCGCATCCCACGACAATCCAGAGAGAACTGAGCTGAACAACCTAATTGAACCATTATGCAAAATGTTTGTAAAGTAGATAAACAAAACGACTTTTAGAGATGACGAACAGAGATTGTGCCAAAGTATCTATATAAATACGAGACTATAAGTATTTACTGATGATTCCGATTCGGATGATGGATTGTAAAATGTTTGTGCTCCTATAGGGTCTACCCCGATATCTCGAAAGCAAAAATCTCGAATGTAAAAATCTCGAAAAAAAATCTCGAATTTAAAAAATCTAGAAAGCATAATCTCGAAAAAAAATCTCGAATTAATATTAAAAATGGTGTTAAAAAGGGGGTGGGATTAACCGCTTTTTAAAATACCGATTCCAAAAAATCGATCAACAAAATAGCGAAAAAAAAATATCGATTAAGAAAAATCTCGACTGATAAAAATATCGACAGAGAATATGTCGATTTTTTAAAATTTCGATTTTAAAATTTCGATATAAGACCAAAGTGGGATACGTGGGTTGGGTAGATATTTAATATATCGACTGTAAAAAGTCGACCACATAATGCCGACAAAAAATAAAGTCGATCGGGAAAAATCAACGATCAACTTGCAAAAATGTTTATTGAATATTTGTCGATTTTTTAAAACGTCGATTTTTAAAATGTCGAAATAAGACCAAAGTGAGATACGTATGGGGGGCATGCTGCCCCCCTGCAATCCCCCTGCTTGGGGTCACTGTAGGATTTGGAGTGGGTACAAGGTTGGGTATAAGTATGCAAAGTTTAAATTATGTTGTTTGCTAAATTTTCTGGGTGTCGAGCACCAGTCTACATTTTCGCCGACACTTTGTGTATGTTTATTCCGTTCGACATTCCGCCAACAGCATTTCAAATTGTCGGCTTTTTTGATTGTTGGTAAAACTTGAGCCGACATTTTAATAAGCGACAAGCAATGGCAAAATCGACATTTGTTATAGCCGACATTTTTTTATACCCGGTACCACACTGTGGTGAGGGTATATTCACTTTGACATTCCATTTGTAACGCACATAAGGAGGCGTTGTAGGTATGACAAACTATATATATTATTGATCAGCATCACTTTCTTAGTCGATCTAGCGATGTCCGTCTGTCTGTCCGTCTGTCTGTCCGCACGATTACGGCCGTAATTTAAGAGCTATCGAATTGAAATTTGGTACGTAAGCTTTTATCCACCAAACTAAGTTCGAAGATGAGCATACTCCCATACAAAAATATCGGATTTATATAGCTTTTTGATGTTAAAAATTAAATATAGCTACAGTAAAGATAGCAAGTTTAAACTTTGCACATATTGTTTTAATAATATTTAAAATTTTTTGACAAAAAATGAGCTTGTAAAAACTACCCACACCTCCCGCTCCCATACAAATATATAATTTTTTAATACTAAAATATTTTTTACAATGATATAGTACCGGGTATTTGAGCTTCGGCATAGTCGAAGATAATTGTCTTACTGGTTTTTTCGTCAATTCGTACGCTTCCCTTCTGGGTGTCGAGCACCAGTCGACATTCGTACGCTTCCCGAAAATTTGTCGACATTTTGAACGACAGTCGAAAAATAATGTCGATATTCTTAAAAGTCGATAAAAACTTTGTCGAGATTTTAGCGAATGGCAAAATCGACATTATTAATAGTCGACATTTTTTTTGTCGGCAATTGGTACGTATCCCGTTAAAAAGTGAGGTACGTATGGGGGGTATGCTGCCCCCCTGCAACCTCCCTGCTTGGGTTTACTGTTTGGATATGGGGTGGGTGCAAAAAAAAAAATCTCGAATTTACTTTTTATTTCAAGATTTTTTCTTGGTATAGTCTTGCGAGATTTTTGTACATTCGAGATTTTTGTCATTCGAGATTACGTCATGATCCCGCTCCTATATCTTGTCTTTTTCAGTCTGCTTTTGGAAAGTTCAAACAACAAAAAAGTCTTATAAAAACCTACAATTTTGTTCCAATTCACTGTTGTACCAAATTGTATGTGTAAAGTAAATTGTGCAAGATTAATTTTTTAAGAAATATCTTTTAGGCGCAATCCTATACCTATTTCATATAACCGTACTTCCATAGCTTTTAGCCGTATATAACCGTACTTCCACAGTTTTCGAATCGGTTCAGTAGTTAGAGAGCTTAGTCCCTAGAAACCAACTTTACCACTTTTAATAGTGTTGTGATAAAGATTTTGTCAAACAAACTCTTCAATTACTTAGCAAAACAACATCGGCGCAGAAGCCAAACCAAGGATCACTCTTGCCAATCACTGTTTCTTCCGGCTAAGAAGTTATCTAAGAAGTAAAGCCCTCTTTCACAGAACCAAGAAAATATTGTACAAGACCTTAATCATCCCGGCCCTGCTGTATATGGTGCAGAAGCATTATGCTGATGAAAACCCTTTGGCACGATTTGAGAAAACGAGTCATTATCGGTCCAGTTTGTATCGATGGAGTGTGGAAGTGGAGATTCAACGTCGAACTTTTCGGGATATATAGCGACGTTTACCTAGTCAAAAGCTCAAAATACAGCGACTGAGATGGCTGGGTCACGTGGAGCGTATATACGTGGAGCGTAGGGACAGCGAAGCAGAGGAAGACCTCACTGCAAGTTGCGCGTATATTTGGAATCGGAATTGTAAATGGAATACACCGAATCGAGAATACACCTCATATTTTTTTCCGATTATGGTTAGTTGATTTTAATATTGAAAAATGAAAGAAATTGAGTAGTTAAGGAGTATTTACTGACACAACTGAAATATTCAAGCAATCACTTAAAATAAGTAAAACGTCAAATAATCAATTTTGTTGGTCGAAAAAGCCATAGTCAAAGTTTTTTTTATCAAAAAATATTTGTCGTTCTTAGGCACAAATTCGGTAGGTAGCTACATCGCTACATAAATTATGTTTTGTTTCGTTTTCCTGTCCTAAATGCAAGTCAAAGCTTAAATAGCTTAATGTTGCCAAAATATTATAATAGGAAAAAACTTTTCCGAACAGCTGGTATACGCACTTTCATACTCAACTGCAAAAAAGTAAAATAATATTAAATATTGTTTGTGGTTATCATTAAATCATTTATTTGAAATATAAGGCACCACAGTCACTCACTACATATACACATTTCGATACAAAATAAAAATTATATATCTTTGTTTTGCGGCCATTACCATATTGAGCACTTTCATTAACTCTAATTAAATTTCCCATTAAACCGTAAATTTCTTATACACTACCAATGTATGCAAATATAAATAAATTTTCGCAAATACTAGTTAAAACATGAAAAACAAAATTTAAAACAATAAAATAACAGCTACAGTGTGCGTAAAAAGTTTTAAATCATTTATGTGATTTAGCGCAACTTACAACATTATTTTATCGTAAAATTGTGTATACGATATGTATACCACCGGCTTTATAGGTTCGCATTATTGTAAATTTCGCTTAGAAATATTGATGCAAATATGTAATTCGGATGAGATGTGGTTTAAGCAAAATAGCTAAATATAAATGTGATCAAAGTTTGGCGGTGATTTGGCGATTTGGATTTCAGATTGCCTTCAGTGGTCGTCTCAAAATATTCACTTGAGGAAAATGAATCTAATTTCTCAGCTAATTGGAATCCTCACTGGGCTAAGGTTAGTGCGGTTTTACTGTCAAAATCATATGTATTAACAACTGGCCAAATAATATTGCTCTATCACTTTTAGTGTCTTTCTTTTAAAACCCAAGTCACTCAATAAGTTAATTTTGCCAGTATACGTGAGGAACTCCATGTCGAGCGGCTACTTCTCCTGACGGAGCGGATTTCAGTGGTTTGGTCATTTTAAACACATATATCCAACCAGGATCCCAAGACGTGCTATGGAATCCGCACCTAAGCGTCCTCAAGATGAGATGGTTAGATCAAGTCCATAATCTGTCCTTTACCCATATGGAGATTGCGTTTGATGATTTAGAGTCGATGGCAGAGAAACGAGAGTTATGGAGATTATGGAGGACAACTTACAACCGCAATCTAATGGAAAGACCAGATATGCCATTGAAAATAAAAATAAATGAAAGGTCTTTCAGAGTGTGCATAAAATTGCAAGTTACTTTGCATTTCCAAAAACTAAAAGTCATTCTTGTGAGAAGCTAGCCGCAAACGTACCTGTTGCGCACATTTATTCATTTTATGTAACCAGCTGCAAAACCTATATAAAATAGACCGCCAACTTCCGTGCACCTACTCGATTCTCCCCTCTTAATTGCCCTGCCTGTGAATATGTGTGCAATCTATACATATAATAAAACTGTAGGATTTTTTTTTGGCATTATGGCACATTAATAATCTTCATAAGATAAGAGACGTATAATACGAAACATTTTCATTTCAGAATTTCATTCTGATATGTACATGGTAACAGTGTAGAGTTGGGGTAGATAGTTGTTTGGATTCCATAGGAAGAGGGAAACAAAGGAAAGGAAAGGAAATGCAGTATATAAACAAGTGGCAATATCATGAAGAGGGAGGGCGATGCAGAGGGTGCACATTAAATCGATATCTATACTTATAATAAAACTGTAGGACAGATTTCAATGAAACACTCAAAGTCTAATCTTAAATGGACCTATTATAATTTTGACCATATGATTACAAGACGTTTTCAACATATCCTCACAATGCGTATGTATTAAATTTTAAAAGTAAGTGCATCCTTTTGGTTACCAGTGTTATTTGTCCAGCCTGGTATGATTGGTGTAATTATTATTTTCCAAAAAATATATAGGTATATCCACTCCACCGCAAATGATGCAAATAAATTGCCTTCTCGCCAGAGACTGGACCTCGTCCACGGCTGATTCTCGGTTTTCACACCTCGCATTTTCGCATGAACAAATAACTGTTATTAATTTCATATAGCCTGTGAATATTATCGGTTTCAGTGCCACACCAAGGACTGGCTGACATTCAAAATTAAGCGTCTCAGTACCTACTCGCTTCAATTTGCAGCCAATAGAGTAGTTGGCATTGGCAATGGCTGTCGCCAATCGCTGTCCCGCCGAGGATGTGAATTATGAAAAAGGATTTAATTATATTTCTGTTTCCATTTTTCGCTAAATGAATAATAATCACGTTAAAATTTCTACGAACTTTCGCCTCACTATTTTTCACGAGAAGACACCCAAAAGCCGGACAATCCTATATCCCATGGAATTCTGTGTCCTTTTGGAAAATAAATTTCCAACATCATTAAAAAAAAAAAATTCTATAAAATCATTGTGAACTTAATGTGAGTTATTGTATTCAAATAACCTTCTAGTGCTTAATGTACCGAAAAATAAGTTAAATAATTCATGTTGGATAAAATATTACAAATGCACACACGCACATACATAAATCTGTAGAACGACGCAAAGGCAGCAGCGGCAGTAGCCTCAGCGAGATATAGGGTGATGCACAGAGTGAATGTATAAATTCCGCATTATGTGATTATGGCACCCAATTGCCATCGCTCCCTGCATGCTATAAGCAACACACTGGAAATATATGGTAGCAACTAGAGATAGTGTGATGATTGGTAGCGTATACTAGCTGCTCCATGGGATAGCGTGCAAAAATGGATGCAGGGGTTCGGGTGTTGCGTTGTATTGGTATGCGAAGTATGGGATGGTATAGCTGCTACAACATGCATTTGGGTATGTGAACGTGTATTAAATGTCTTTTTTGCCACTAAATCGAAAATCGAATAAATTTTACAGTTTTTCCCTTTTTTTAGTCCTTTTGCGAACATTATGTATAAATGTGTAGTATGTACATTTTCAAGGGCTTTGCCCGAGCATATATGGGGTTGTCGGTCGGTTGGTCGGCTGGGAGGAAGTTGAAAACTTATTTCCATAAAATTACTTTGAATTTCACACATCAGCAGAATTGTTTATATTATTGTCCGGTTTTATGATTTGTTTGCGGTCCCACATAAATGAAGTGAAAGGGCTGACGCTGAGTGCTCGAAAAGGCTCGTTGTGATTGTCCACAAACTGGAAAGTGTGTGTCGGTTGAGATGGAAATGGTGAAAAGTTCAAAAAATATTTTATAGTTTTATTGCGGACAATTTGGGATAGACTGAACATTAATGTGATTTTCCAAGTAGTTTAAATAAATTATCATTCAGGTCCTCGCGTTTACTATTAACCGAATGGGTGGTTTGTTTTACATGGGTTTATCTTTAAATTCAATTACGAATACACTTTTATACAGCTCTATGTATTATGTATCTAGATTAATATTTTTCAGTGAATATTGCTAGGGAAATTAGTGTTGCTAACTGAATCAGGAAGACATGTGTCATTTCTCTAAAAAAAAATTAGGTATTTACTATAAATATACGGAGAATACTGTCAGGCTTATTACATTCTCGATGCATTGAAACTCATAAGCGACGACAATCTTTAGGAGTATACCTAACACAACCAATCCAAGAAAAAATCTCTTTAAATTACTTTCGTTGGACACCATTTTCTAATCAAATAAAATTATGCAAATTTTTAGAAAAATATTTTTAGAAAAAGATTATTTCTTTCGATGTAGTGGATCCCGTTTTGCTCGTGTATCTCAGTCAACACATACTCAGAATATTCGTCCAAATTCGGTAAAAATCCTTGCGCATTAAAGATCTTAATTGGGCGGTTAGGCTAAAATCCTAAATTTAGCTAAAGAAAACCGCATTATTGTACCCTCAAATTGGCAGGAGATATTATCTTTATATATCTAATTCTTCTGTCCGTGTTTGTTACCGTACTCCTCCTAAACGGCTGCACCGATTTTAATGAAACTTTGTGTGTGTGTTTGAATGGGTCTTGGGATGGTTTATATTCACAATTTGACCCGGTAGGTGGCGCTGCGATGCGATTCCACAAAAGTTCAAATAGTAACCACTCAACAATCAATAAAAAAATTAAAAAGCAAAAAGTTCATGAATAAAATTTCAAATAATAAATACTCAACAAAAAAAAATTAAAAAGCAAGAAGCTCATAAGAAGAAGTCCGCTAGTGTACTATATACCTACATATATATATGAAATAATTCTCCATACATAGGTTAAAAGAGACATTTTTCCTAATGTATAGTAAAACGTCAATCTATGGCACGGCATGATTCGTAGGGCATTGGATACGCAATGGCTGATTATGTTTCCAGGTAGTATTTGCCCATAGTCGTACGGCTTTCTTTTTATACGGTTTTTGCTTATTTGTCTGAATACAATCAATCCGTTTGAGGTTCCATGTACAATAGTTCATTCCAAAGCATTGTTAATGAAAATAGACGTAAAACAACGAAAGGCAAGAAATATTTCGGCGGTGTTTGAGCTGTTTAACTTCGCTATATTTGTATCACCCACAAGTCTCACGACACACATTTGAATTCAAACCAATTCGGACTTACTTACTTAATTATGCGTCTCTAAAGTTCGGAATGAACCGAGGTCTCCATTAACAATCCTCTAAAGTTATCCCGGTATTTAGCTAACTGCCTTCAATTTCGCACTCCAAGTCGGTTGAGGTTTCCTTCAACTTATGGGCGTAGGTTTTCCACTCTTGGTTTTCCCTCCCTGTTAGAATGAAGACTCTACGGGTCGGAGAGAGTATATATGTCTATCTATCTAGGTCAACCATTTGAGACGACTTTGATTACCACTGAGTAGAGTTTTTTAAAATGCCTTCATGAAAGAGCTAGGGCTATTAAGATCGTACTATTTCCAGCTTAACATGTAAGTCGGGCGGAAATAAATAATTTAATTTTTTTTTTATGATCGCTGCAGGTATCGTCGAAGGTTTTGCAGAAGAGACGCAAGGGCGAGTCTTCTGAGTGATTTAAACAGGATCTAAATCATACTTCCTGAAGGCTGACTAATGTCGACACTAAGTTGGGAAAAGTACTTACTGTCTCCTGTGAGTACCCTAATTTGGATTAGATCGGAATATTTAAATAATAATTTGCCTATGTCATTAGCGTTCGAAATTTTAGTCGTTGGAGTTCGCAAATTGCCCAACACATCAAATTGCGCAAAAGCTAATTGTGGATGCAGCCTCTCACACAAAATAATTGCGGATTAGTCTACGCACGTGCTAAAAGACATTGTTAGAAGGTAAATTTGATAGTACATGGTAATTCACTTCGCTCGCTTTAACGTCCTCTTTCAATTTAGCTCAACCCGGATGCCCAATATAGGACTCTCGTGCGTATAAAGTGGTAAAATTGAAGACACTTTCCACACCACGAGCATAGGCCGCCAAACATCCGTGCGTTCAGCTTCTAGAGCAACGCGTGCTTAATACTGTTTTGACCTAACGAGGCACAGTGCAACCCACCTTTAGACCTGCAAGAAAACCCCCAGAAAAACCCCACATTTCAACACACAAATCCATAGAACAAAAAACTACAACTGTTGTATCGCTGAATTTGGAAGGGAAAATTGATGGTGGAGTATAAATATCAATTCCGAATATGTTTGATTTTATTTGAATCCTAACCACTTTCCCTTTCTTAAAACCAACCCTCGTGCGGCGATTACAATCCTGGCTTTCTTTTCCTTGTATCGAATAAATCCAAAAGGTTAAATGGGATCCATCCGGCCGGCAACGTGCACAAAAATCACGTTTTACAAATTTAGTAAATTAACAAAAAAGCATCGCGGAAAAGAGATAACACTGCACTGAGCAACTTATATAATGACGAGTTCAGGCACATAATCACCGCACGAGTTCAGGTGTGATTACACCCCCTTAAATACTATAAATTAAATTCAATTCAATTCAATTCAATTAGATTGAATTGGAAAATTATAATAAATAGAGAAATAAAATAGATGACCCGAATCGGCTCGACAACAACAACCACCCAACAAACCAAATAAAAATCCAAGAAAAAAATAGACAATTCATCAAACATACATACCTACATATACCAACTTCATAGTCAGTGCACCTACAAAATATAAGAATAAAAAGAAGAACGACAAAAAAAGAACAGTAAACCAAACAATAATGTGAACAGTGAAAATTAGTAGATTACAAACATTTATTTGATTTCAAAAGTAAATTTTTTTTGTGACTGTGTTATACTTAAAATACATATAAATTCCTACCTAAATAATTTTGAAATCTAAATAATTTTGCTACTTACATACTAAATTACTTTTTGTGAAAAGCCACAGAAAACCTATTGCTAATACATATAAACAGGAATAAACTTACATACCTAACCTACATAAGATAAAAATCTAAAAATTTAAAAGGAGTAAGCAGATTCGACGAAATTTTTGCACAAAATTCGGAGCGACGCATCATATGAGTGAGTACCTATCAAAAACTATTTTCTTTGGCTTATTTTAATTTTGAATACCTACATTATACATAACTATATTAATTTGAATACCTATACAAAACGAAAAAAACAAAAAAAAAACACACAAGTAACTTACCTTTGAAATTCATGCAAAAAGAAAAGTAAAACAACATACACACAACACATATATACATTTATACTTTCGATATATAATATAGTCATACCTTTTGAAATCACACTTTAACAATAACAATACTTAATGAACTACAAATATAAAACAGTACTAGAATTTATTACTCTACATATTTTCGCCACTTTGTTACATACATATAACAACACATGCATTTATGAATTTGGTACCTAAATAAATTAAGAGTTTGTGGATTATCTTATAAAACATTGGTTTTTACTATTTTAATTGAATTACAATCCTAATTATGTGTGATTGAATTATTTTTCAATGGTCGTTGAGATGTGAGATCGGTGCATAATTAAGAAGAGCTTTTGGGGCTTTTCCAATTAATAGCAAGGCAACGGATTAGCCACGGTGTATATGGATTTATCCGTATACAAGGGGAGGGTTAGCCTTGACGTCACAACATCGACGACGTCACTTCACTGATGTGGTTCATCCAATACTTTAATTTGTACGCGTATCCCTTCTTTAAGTCGTTTGTCCACTTTTTCATTATTAGGTATTAGATAATTTCAATATTATGTTTCTCTACTTCTTTTTGTCGGCGCGATAAATGTTTGAATTCATAGGTATTAAGCAAGAGGCAGCAAGATCCCACCCCACCGACGAGCTGATGCTGTGCAACCGCAAGCGTGCCACCAGCTGCCTTAATCTCAAAGGTCGTTTACCATCCCTTAACACCTTCTTATAGTGTATATGCACCTACCTCCTATGTTTCAGGTCGAAATTAATTCGTTTCAGATGGATTGACTTTAAATCCACGTTCCCTTGTCAATTCGGAGAGGCTGTTCAGAGCGGTGTCCATAATTTAATTTAACCTGGTCACGAATTTTCTATTGATTATACTAATTCATTCGCATTACTCGTGGCGTGTACGAAGCTTATTACAATGTGCACAGCTTCAAGAATTTGCTTCTTCCATTTGAAATACTTATTCCAATGTGTGTCTCATTTGGCCTATTTATTTCTGTTGTATAGAGTTTTCTGACTTGCTTTCTTTTGTCTTATATCTGCCTCTTCCATCATTTCTGTTTTGCCCTTCGAGGGCCTGAAAGTAAGATTTTCAACAGCCCCGGCAATTAATTTTTGGCTCATCATTTAATATTTATGGATCATAAAGATACACCTTTACTATTATTATGTGTACCTGTAACTGTTTGTTTTTCTCATGATTCTTAAGATGGAAGAAGCTTTCATTATGTCTTTTTGTACTCTGCAAGGCTACCATAATATGTGTAAAGACGATAATATAAATAAAATTTCCAGATTTATATGATGGACTTTAACTCATATTGAAGCACTAAAACTCATATTCCCTTTCTAAAATTGGAAACAGACATGTCACTTATAGATATATCGATCCAAATAGCGCGCAAACAATTCAAACGTCTAATTTAAGCGAGAGTAAAATTGTTATAGATTTTGTGATAACTCATATCCCACTTATGCACACACGAAACGCTCATGTATCTAGATACTAATAACATTCAGCACTTGTTTGCTTTTTTCGTAGAACGAACAGCATAAAACAGATATAAAATTCAAAGGAACACTCTACAAGAGAATTGCATGACAGTTACTTAGAATTAAAGTAAATTTTAATTATAGGTATTATAACTACGTACAGCCTAGCTCAATCATTCGCTCATTTAAACACACTTACCATTATATTCATAATTATTATGCACGCGAACTTGTTTTTAACTGTCCATTAGCTTGGTATGTATAATAATAGTCTAGGATGTAGGGTATTATTATTGACGAAAAATAAATTAAATAAAACTGTAACAATACCAAACAAATAAAAATAAATATTTTATTAAAAATAAATATTTTATTTGTCCTTGTTACTCATGGTTTTGTGTGTTTCCAGATTAATGTATGCGACATTCAGATATCCTTGGTATATCGTTGTTTGGGATAGTTTGCTTTGGTATTTTTGTACAACTTAGTTATGTGAACCCTTAAAACTCATGAAAAAAAAAAATGCTGATTGGTTGTAATTGTAGACTAGGTAATTGCAAATTTAGACAATAACTCACAAAGTTTTCATTTATTTAGAAGGCTATAGATATAAGATATAAAAATTATGTGCATTGTTTTGTCATACCTGTAAAATCATCCAACTGAATAGGATAAGGTCATCCACACATTGGAAGCATTTTCGTACGAATTTGACTAATGCGAAAAGGTACAAAATCGCACGAACGATTTCAACTTACCAAGTACTATGGGAGCGCGCGGCCGGCGCGGGGTCATAAGTCCACAGGTCAGATGTCCACAATGGACTTTTGACTCACTCGAGTGGGTTATAAGTGCATAAATCAATTGTGAACTTATAACCCACCCAGGTGGGCCATAAAACCACAAAATTTCGGGTCATAATCACACAATCTCAAAAATTAAGTAGGCCATAAGTCCACAATATTCGTACGCCATATTATATTGTATTAAAACAAAGTGAAAGGTATGACAATGTTTAGTTTTTTAATTGATTGGTCAAGTTTAAGTACACATTATTATGATTCAAACGAATAAATAATATATACAGACATTATACGTACAAAAAAGATGAGAAGTTTATAAAGTAACTAGCGAACCCCCTGCACACTTCGTAGTGCAAAATAAAAAAATAAAAAAACTAATATAAAATTCATTTAAATCAGTGTAGTACACTAAATTTTTTTGTTTTTCCAGGAATAGTATTGTCTATAATCTAGATAGTATTCTTGTCTATCAGGACAATGCATATCAATGTTACAAATTTTAAAAACTTTGGGTCCCATGACTGGCGAAGAAAAGTGAACACTCCCGGGCCAACAACTAAGGTTGTCCAAAAATTGTAGCTCAATGGATTCGGTGGTTTTCGAAATATAACATTTTTAATGCTTTTTTTGTATAGGCGGTGCCACACCCCTTTGTCCAATTTTGACCAATCTCCACAGGAATACTCCTGGGCTAATACCTAAGATTGTATGTAAAATTGAACTCAATCGATTCGGTGGTTTTCGAGATATAAGGTTTTGAATGCATTTTTTTGTATAGGAGGTGCCACGCCCATATAACTGATAAACCAATACACCTACGAAGACCATATACACTTATAAACCATGGTATTAACGTCACCTTTCATGGCAAACTTCCGGAATCAAAATCGGTTCACGCATTACAGAGAACATTGGCGACAAACAGAATATAACTTATTTTTATATATATATACTAGCTGTACCCGCCCGGCTTTGCCCGTGCACAGAAATTGTATTGTTTGTATTGATCATAGATAATAATGTTCTTTCGTAAAATGCGAAAAATGAGAATAAATCGAATTTCTTTCTGCATAAACCTGAAATACAGCAATACGAACCAAACAAAAAAGAATCATGAAAATCGGCCCAGCGGTTATCGAGTTATAACGTCATCGAGTTTCACCCCATAGATGATGTTTTTTGTATGGGCGGTGCCACGCCTATTTGTCCAATTTTGACCAATCTTCACAGAAACACTCCTGGACCAATACCTAGGATTGTCTGTAAGTTTCAACTCAATCGATTCGGCGGTTTTCGAGATATAAGATTTTGAATGTTTTTTGTATGGGCGGTGCCACGCCCCTTTGTCCATTTTTGACCAAACTTCACAGAAACCGTATATGGACCAATACCAAAGATGTGTGAAAGTTTGGCTAAAAACGGTAAATGCGTTAAGGCGTGAATCGACAACAAACATTTTAGGGCTCAATTTTTATATATATAGATATAGATGAAGATGATTATCTGTAAATTTAAACTCAATCGATTTGGTGGTTTCCGAAATATAAGATTTTTTTAATGATTTTGTTGTATGGGTGGTGCCACGCCCCTTTGTCCAATTTTGACCAATCTTCACAGGAATACTCCTGGGACAATATCTAAGATCGTATGTAAATCTGAGCTCTATTGATTCTATGGTTTTCGAGGTATAAGATTTTGAATGTATTTTTTGTATGGGAGGTGCCACGCCCTTCGTCCAATTTTGACCAATCTTCACAGGAATACTCCAGGGGCGATACCTAAGACTGTATGTAAAATTTAACTCAATCGATTTAGTGGTTTTCGAGATATAAGATTTTTAATGGTTTTTTTGTATGGAAGGTGCCACGCCCCTTTGTCCAATGTTGACCACTCTTCACAGAAATACTCCTGGGCCAATACCTAAGATTATCTGTAAGATTGAGCTCAATCGATTCGGTGTTTTTCGAGATAAAAAATTTTGAATGTTTTTATGTATGGGAGGTGCCACGCCCCTTTGTCCAATTTTGACCAATCCTTACAGGAATACTCCTGGGCCGATACCTAACATTGTTTGTAAATTTGAAATCAATCGATTCATTTGTTTTCGAGATATAAGATTTTTAATGGTTTTTTTGTATGGAAGGTGCCACGCCCCTTTGTCCAATGTTGACCACTCTTCACAGAAATACTCCTGGGCCAATACCTAAGATTATCTGTAAGATTGAGCTCAATCGATTCGGTGTTTTTCGAGATAAAAAATTTTGAATGTTTTTATGTATGGGAGGTGCCACGCCCCTTTGTCCAATTTTGACCAATCCTTACAGGAATACTCCTGGGCCGATACCTAACATTGTTTGTAAATTTGAAATCAATCGATTCATTTGTTTTCGAGATATAAGATTTTTAATGGTTTTTTTGTATGGAAGGTGCCACGCCCCTTTGTCCAATGTTGACCACTCTTCACAGAAATACTCCTGGGCCAATACCTAAGATTATCTGTAAGATTGAGCTCAATCGATTCGGTGTTTTTCGAGATAAAAAATTTTGAATGTTTTTATGTATGGGAGGTGCCACGCCCCTTTGTCCAATTTTGACCAATCCTTACAGGAATACTCCTGGGCCGATACCTAAAATTGTTTGTAAATTTGAACTTAATCGATTGGGTGGTCATCGAAATATAAGACTTCGAATGCATTTTTTGTATGGGAGGTGCCACGCCCCTATAACTCATGAAGCAATACACACTTGAAGACCGTATATACTTACAAACCATGGTATCAATGCCAGCTTTTATGGGAAATTTCCAGAATCAAAATCGGTTCACGCATTACAGAGAACATTGGCGACAAACACAATACAACTTATTTTTATATATATTTAGAATAGTGAACAATTCTCGCGAATTTTTCAAACACTTTATCTAAAATGGTGCAGGGAAATAACTTCACAGGCAATAATTTCATATGGGAAATAACTTCACCTCGAATGGGAAATAATTTTACTATTTTTATGTAAAATTATTTTCCTCTGAAAGTAGGCAATAACTTCACTTTCTGTGGGAAATAATTTTTCTTAGCTCTTCCTACCTTAGGGAAACAAGTTCCGAACTCTTTTTTTTTTATTTGGGACATAAGTGCTATGTGTATGTATGTCCCATACCAGCGGGACGTAAGTCCCATACAATCGGGACTTATGTCCTACCAAACATAATTTTCGTAAATTTATGGTGGCGTGACATAAGGTCAAGTGTCATAAGACCAAATATCTAAACTTGGCCTTATGTCTTTCAATTGGCATTATGACGCTTGGTACACTCAGGTTGAAAAAAAAACGGACACGCACGCCTGACTGAAAAGAAAAACAGCCTGAAAGCTACTAAGAAAATTGTACAATCCCATGCATGCGTGTAAAATTTGTTTGAAATTTTATGGGAATCCGCTCCTGAAATATTGACCAAGAGACAAATTACACAAGAAAGAATTAAGGAAACCCGTTGGTTTCTGCCTTACTACGATTAATAGATTTACTAAATTTACAATTGTGGACTAATGACAAACTATAGTGAGCCATAATACCACAACAGATGAGTCAAAAGTCCATAAGAATTTCATGTGGACTTTTGGCCCACCTTGGTGGGTTACAAGCTCACAATTGATTTGTGGACTTATAACCCACTCGAGTGGGAGTGCGCCGGAGCGCGCACACTGGATACGAGTTCGTATCGTACGCATACGTGAGTGTAGTTCCGACGTCTGAACACAATCCAAATTTATTGGGATTTCTAAACACTTTCGTGCGTTGAAACATTAAAAATGGATGTAGAAAAATGTATATTTTGCAGAAGATATAATGATCTCCTCTGTGAATGTCAAGCTATTGCTCGGTACAGGAGGAAATACCTTGGTAGGTACTTCTTCGACAATTTGGAGGAGGTTGACCTCACAAACAAAATTGAAACAATTTTCAGGTTCTGTATAGGAAAATTAATTGTTTGGGCGAAGTGGTTTAGGTTTTTTTTACCATCAAATTCTGAGAACGTTTAAGATCTAACTTTGTCCAAATCTGTTCCGGAGCTAGACATGTCCAACCACTTATGTTCACCTAAGGTAAACATAAGCATCCAGTCTAATAATGCGTTCACATGTAGCGATAGGGATACATTTGTTTGGTACGATAGGTAGTGTAGTTCCGAGTTTGGCAAGTTCATCAGCCTTCCAGGTACCTGATGGAATATCCCTATGACCAAGCACGTTTTTCTATATAGTGCTGCCTTAAATTTGGCAAACAGTTTGTATAGTATTATAATCTTCATATCTTCATATCATGAATGTTTTTTGTTATTAAATGTAGCACCAACTCAAGAGATGTTTCGAATAATGTTTCCCTTTTAGATACAGCTTACAGCAAACAGAGTTAACTCAAAGGACAAGTTGCGAGGCCTTACATGATATGTGTTTTGGCTTAGATATATTGGAGTTGTATAGAACTAACACATGCATTATTTTATATAGACAAAAAATTATAAAGAACCAAAAAATATTTCTAAGAGCACTCATGCAATTTTCTAAGTGCTCTCAATCCACATTTGATAGAGTACGAATATATCAAAAGCTGCATACCACTTCAAAGTAGGTACATAATATAATATCAAACAGAAAAGCTAAACAAAAAAAATCTAAAAGAACTCCAATTCCTTATAGAGTTTATTGTTTTTACCCAGTCTTTGTGATACATATTATACCTACGTCCGTCTTTAATGGTTGGCGAAATTATGCCTTATGTCAGTGCTGAGTCTAAAGCGAAAAGGAGAAATTATGAAATTTCAAAATATTTAAAGCAAAAAAAAAGGACTCGTTGTGTACGAGTATATACCCCCAAGTGAGTAAGCCCCATCGTCATTGTTGTCATAAAAATTAACGTTCCTCTAGAGAAATCGCTAAGTACCTGCTACCTGCCTATCAAGGCTCACCTGCGGGCCATCCTCTTTGCCTTCTCTAATGAAGAAACGAGGTCGAGAAGGTGTAAAAGTTACACACAACACTTCATTGTAGCTTGCAGGTTGCCTGTTTCATAATTTCCCGTGAAAATTGTCGAAGAAGCGGTTGGTTGTTCGGTTTGCCAGGGATAGCTTTTCCCAACTCTGAATGCGTAGCAAGGTGATGGGGGTGGCTTTTGATGGGCGCAATTAAGCTAAAAAAAACGCATCATTTCACTGGTTTCACTGGTACTTCGGAATACTGCCATAGCCGCACCGCCCCTCATACATATTAGTTGCGTTTTAGGGTAAGTAGGTGAATGCCATCTAAGCGAACGTTAAGGTGGCTAACGAAGGTGTGTATGCTTTAATTAAAAGTGGTTGCACGAGGAAATAATAATAATTTTAATTAAGTAATGGTAAATAACCGTTTTTGAGTGTTTTGTGCACGCTTTTTTTTTCTTTTTTTTTTTTGTGTTTTGTGCTAACAGTTCTCTATTTTTGCTTAGGTGCCTCTTTGTTGAGAGCATAAAAAGTTAGGTTTTGTGATAACTAAGTAGATACTTACATAGAGCAACCCCGCCCAATATAAGAGCTCCACTCTGTTGTGGTAGAGTGAGAGATTAGAAATACTGGAATTTCGTCAGTAGGAACGGTGGTCCTTGTACATAAGTTTTTATGTGTTTACCACGAAAATTTCAACGAGTGTATTAATGCGCGCTGGGGGAATATGAAAATGTTTACTTTGTGTGGTAACAGGGAATGTCTGGCACTTGTTTTCCTGTTCAACTGTGTTGTGTCATATTGGTGTATGTTATTCGGATTACTTAAATGTATACTTAGCCACTTACTTAAAGCGTGGAATGGCTGACGATAAGATCTGTCAAGGTGTGTTGCTGATTTGAATTTTAGAAAGAATCTTATAATCCGATTTGAAACCACTGTTTTCATTATAAATTCGGTGGACTTTTTTATAAAGCAGCAAGCTGTTCCGGGTTTTGTTAAAAAGGTGTCTTTAATTTTCGGATAAATATGACTTGTATCTAGTAGCAGTGTTTTTAGAATGTCGATTCGAATTAATATCATGAATATTGTCATATTTTTCCATCGCGAAAAGGAAGAGTAACAATATATCATTAATCATTGTCAACACATAGCAAAGACCATAAACTATTTGACTAGATCACCTACGCCAACGTCATCTTCTCAAATCCTTATAATATTCATTATTATTTTTGTCTAGATTATATCAAAACCGATATAGATGCATACGCAGACGACATTGTTATCCTTGGCAAGAATCTCCCCTTGGAGTAATTCCAATAAGTAAGACCAACCTTGCCCTATTTAATATAAACAGACTTGGGAGCTTGTTAAATAAATATTTCTGAAACTTTCCTCCGAATCTATGTATCCGGGTACCATTTTTGACTTGAAAATTACCTGCAAATGTAACACAGAAGAGCAAATAGGTAAAGAAAGAACTATTTGCCTACTATGACTGCAAAAAGCATTCGGTAAACGCTGCGATATGCGCTCATACATAATCTATTGGACATATGTATATGTTATATAGCGACCATCATCTGACAACCATCCGAGAGAACAATTATCATGAGAAAGCCAATGCATTCGTTCGGGCTTGCCATTCAAATTGTAAGTAGCTTCCATTCCTCTTAGGGTTCTATATGGATCTACGTTATAAATACTATTTATTTTATTTTTAAGCAACAGAAAATACGATCTACCCTAATAACGCCCCAAGGGTGCAGAAATTGGCATTCATGGGAAAAATTGGAACAAAGAGAGCAATACCCGAGCCGGCATGGAAGTGATCGTAAAATGTCTATCAAAACGACTGTAAGGGTACAAGAAGTTCTTATCTACTAAGTTTGATGTGTAGTAAAACGACGAGGCTGCGGCATCTTTATTGCCTGCCAGATATTGATTCGGCGCATTCTAGATACCTATTTGATTAGATAGTTCTATATTCATCGCCTTTCATTACCTTGGATAGCAAGACAAGTAAATATATTGGACCTGAACTGTATAGTTTTGTGGCCAGCACATCTTTACTATTTTTATATGCAAGCAAAGAGAGAAAATCGTCTGGGAAACCGTCATGTAGCTTACAGCGTACTTATGAATTAGAAAAAATGAACATTAATTTAATAATCGGTAAATTTCATTGAAAAAAAAATTATTATGAGACGAGATGTGCTCAGTAATATTATTGACACTCAGCAACACGCTTATTGCCCAGCAACGTGAATTTCATTTTTATTAAACAGAACTCTAGGGGTAAATGTAAAAATATGTAAAAATTAATTTTTTCTGTTCTCCGTCCGCCCGTTTTATTATGCATGTATGTTTCTAATAATTCAAATTAATTTTTGTTTGCACTTAAAAGAATTATATATTATATGTTATTTAAAAGTAAATAGCTATTAAATTAATTTAAGAAAACGAAAGAAATTTTTTACCAAACTATCTTCCTAGCATTAACTTTTGGCATCAAAATTCACTTCGCCATTACAGTGGCCGGCATAAGTATTTTGACAAAAGTAAAGTTAATTCTGCTCATAATTTGAATTAACTTCATGTAAATTTTGGCATCAATGGAAAGGTCATTTAAATTCCGTTTGAATGATACACAACTTTCCTTAACCCATTAAGTACCCATTGAAAATTTAGAACTTTTGTAAAAGTCTACTTTTTTGACTTTTGTCCTCGGTCCAAAAAAAAAAAATATTTTGATGCAAACAGTTTCTTCAAACAATTCTAATAGTGACTGCAAACATTTTTTTTTCAAAAATCTCTTCGCTAATATTTTTTATGATTTTGCTTAAGTGAAATTGTAGTAGTGAAATATAGCACATCGTTTGTTACTTTTTTTAAATGTTTGTTTGCTGTTTTATTGTGTTCTCGAGAACTGTTCGATTGTCTAGAATCCGATTGTACTCGTCTACAAGCTAAGTAAGGCTTCAACAAATAGTGCAGTTTTTAGACTGTTCAACTGTCTGAATAATTACTATTTACTTCAGATCATGACCTCAACTTTCTGACCACTGCAATGAATCGAAAATTGAAATAAAGATTATATCCGGGACAGCAAAGATGTAGGTATAATATGGAAACAGACTGATAAACAAAAACAACTAAAGTCGACTTTAGACGAATTTGAGTTGTTGATACCATTAAATTCAGAATGTACAAATCTATAAGCGGTTTTTTTCGTTTTTTATCTTCAAATTTGAAGGTACAATATCCCGAAAACAAAACAACTTAAGTCAGATTTTTACATCGCCGTTAAGAAAAACAACTTACTTACTTACTTACTTAGATGGCGCTACAGTCCGGGGTGGACCTGAGCCTCAACCAACACGCCTCTCCAGTTAGCACGATCTTTGGCTAACCGCCTCCAGTTGCGCACTCCAAGTTGGTTGAGGTCCCCTTCCACTTGTGCGCGCCACCTAAGGCGAGGTCTTCCTCTACTGCGTTGTCCCTCCGGGTTGGAATCGAAGACTCTTCGGGCCGGAGCGTTGGTGTCCATTCGCTCTACATGTCCTAGCCATCTTAGTCGACTGATACGTACTTTTCTGACCAGGTCGATGTCGCTGTACAGGTCGTAGAGTTCGCTGTTAAATCTCCTCCTCCAAAGCCCGTCAACGCAAACGGTCCTCTGTTCGTCCCCGTCCTCTGTTCGGGTCTTGTTCCCGTGACACGTTCTTTTTACCTTTTGGTTAAATTTCCGAACATTGTTCCTGGAGTAACACCTCTCTATTTCCTCAATCGCGCGCTTCTCATGCTCTTTCTTTTTCCTTCGGAGAAGCCGGTGTTCTTCCCTCCTTTTTTGCTCGTAGAGCTCCCGAGCTGCTCTCGTCCTTCTCTGCAGCGCCGCTTTGTAGGCCAGTTGCTTCGCTGCATGTGCTTGCCGGCACTCTTCATCAAACCAAGGGTTTCGTGGTGGTGGTCGGGTGAAACCGAGCACATCAGTTGCGGCTTTTCTGACGGCTTCTTGGCATCGATGCCACTGGTCTTCAGCACTTGATGAAGGCTGCAACGGACTTCTCGAGAGGTTGAGGGAGACGCGATCGGCAAAAGTTCTGGCGGTTTGTTGCGTTTGTAGCCGTTCAACGTTGAATCTCCTCACAGTATTTCCTCGTTGTTGTGGTGTCTGGGATATCCGCATACGTACCTTGGCTACAACAAGGTAGTGATCCGAGTCTATGTTGGCCGCTCGGAAAGTTCGAACATCTAGAATACTGGAGGAGTGCCTTGCGTCGATCGCAACATGGTCAATTTGATTGACGGTTTGTTGGTCTGGTGACCGCCATGTCCCTTTGTGAATGTTGAGGTGAGGAAACCGTGTACTAGCTATAGTAACATTACGTCCCGCAGCAAAGTCAATTAGCCTAAGTCCGTTTCCAGACGTGGTGTCGTGTAGGCTGTGCTTTCCGATTGTGCTACCAAAGATGTCCTCCTTTCCTAATTTGGCGTTAAAATCACCTAAGACGATTTTAACGTCGTACTTAGGACATTACTCATATGTTTTGTCGAGGAGCTCATAGAAACATTCTTTGGTAGCATCATCTTTATCTTCTGTGGGGCGTGAGCGCATATCAGGCTGATGTTGGCGAATTTAGCCTTGATGCGGATAGTTGTAAGGCGTTCACTAACGTGTCGAAAGCTCAAGACTTCTTGCCTAAGTCTGCCGCTTACAGCGAATCCGCATCCGAATAGGCGCTGCTTCTGTTCTCTGTAGCAATCACCGTAGTAGATGTCACAGTTTTTCATACTTCTTTTGCCGGGCCCATCCCACCGTACTTCCTGGATGGCGGTGATATCTGCATTGTAGCAGCCTAGGGCCTCCGCTAATTGTTCGGCTGCACGTGGTCTGTTCAGGGTTCGAACATTCCATGTGCAGATCCGAAAGTCATTGTCCTTTTTTCGTTTTGCAGGGTCGTCAACAGTAAATCCATCCATATCCGAGGCTTTTGGTTGCTTCGTAACCGGTGCTGTTTTCCGTGGTTGGGTAGTTAACCCCACGCACAACCCCCAACCTGGAGGGCCAGGCCCTTTCTGTGACCCCTTGGACAAAAGGAGCCGGATATTCCGGAGTCAGTAACCCGCTTCGGGGATTTGAGTGCTGCCGTTGGCCCATTAAGGGCTCTTCCGCCACCATCTCTATTTCAACACCCTGACTAGTATTGAAAAATCCTTAATGACCTCAGCTCCAAATACGTCGAAGTAGCTCATTAAGGTATCTGCCATGCCGACTGTTGACGTCACCGTTGATTCAATCGCGTGAATTCTTCCGCCGCTTTCTGAGGGGCTCATGTTAGACTTCTGAGACGCGAACAGACAGTCAGTTCCGACAGAGCATTATAGTGTTGCTGTTTTCTTCGTGTTCAACACAACTTACCTACAAAAAAACAAGTCTTAAGTCGTCTTAAGATAATGCATTTTTGTTTTATGACAAGTAATAACAGCTAAAGTTGAGTTTGGTTGTTTTCCGCGTTATATTTATGCCTTTCCTTTGATTTTATAGTTTAAAAATATCTAAATTCGAGTTTGGTTGTTTTTCCACAACGGAATATCAGCTAAAATCAACTTTGTCCAAAAAAAATTGCTGTAGCAATAGCAGATAAACTCGATTTAATATTGTTTTGATTTAAAGTTGTGTTAGGCCATAACAGCTAAAGAGTTTTTATTTTGCTTACTATGCTCAAAATAAGAATGATCAATAGATTATGAAATCTTAGACCGAAAGAGACTTAAATTACCTTAAATTAAATTATTTTCATTTAATTTTTAGGAAAATCAGACTTTCCGCGGATTAACCAGAACCATTTTTAATTTCAAATTTTTCGTCGAATCTTAAAAGTGCTTTCCTGAAAAATTATCAAAATCGACTTGGTGGTTTTTCCTTGTTGCCACATTAATGAATTTATTTGTGTATCGGTTAAGACTGCGCTATGCTCTATTCTTTAAGGTTTACGCAGAGGTCTTTAACATTCTTGTATCCCATAGTCTCCAAGTATTGGTGAAGCCTATTGATAATCGGTGTGTTTTGTATAGCTATTAGTCGTACTGCTTGATATACTAAGCCGTTTGTTTGTTGATTACTCGCATTTTGAAACCCCCAAGATAACCCGCCCTGAAGATCGCAATAGCGAAAGTAGTTTACTTTCGGAATTCGTTATCTTATAGGAAGTGGCATCAGAACAAATCCTAATATACAATGATTTTGTAGTTCTTTAATGTATAGACCACTGAGGACGGCATTTGCCTAATATCCTTTTCAAAGTCATGTACCTATTATCAAATTCGTGTAAAGCATACGATTTAATAATACAAAATACGAATTTCCTTTGTAAAAACAGGTACAGATGGTTCGATACCATTACCCATACACCACCATTCGATTGATAGAATATTCTACTCTGACTAGATGGGGCCTGAATTAAAAATGTTCAACTACAAAAAAAAAAACAAATAGATTCATAAAATGTAACTACAATTCCTACCCCAACATGCTATTATACAGTCTTATTGTTTTTCCCTTGACTCCCATAAAATGCATATTAAATTACTCACTCTCATATACGCATCCATGACTTTTATCCAACGATTTCTCAACATAATTTTCATCCTTCCTCATACCTACACGACTTGTAATAATTATATTCAAACATAAAACGAAAAACACCGTGCTCTTCATTTAATTTTCATATCCTCCCACAAACTTACCTAATTGAAACACACGCACTTCCCAAGCTGCATACTAATTAAAAATAATTCCATTCAAAGGAATATTAGGAATTTCACCGGCGATAATTATAACCATAATAATTAAAAGCCTATGAAATACGAATATATTTCTTACCCAAAAAACGATTCATTCAAACCTGAACAAAAAAAAATTTAAATTATAAGACAACAACTTGAACTGAAAAAAAAAAAAAAAATAAAACCAACAACAGAGAAAAAAAACAACAAAGACTGAACAAATATATTCATTCCTTTCCCAGTTTGCGCCTTTTGTCCGGTTTGTATTGTGTACTCTTTCTTTCTTTTCAGTTTGCCGTTTTGTTTTTTTCTTACCCTTTTTTGTTTTGCATACAATCATAAGCTTCATTTTCCATTCGCTGAATATACTTTTTTGAATCTACTCATTTTGCTTTAGTGGTGAGAATAACAACAGTTGAGCTAAAAATGGGGTAAGAAAAAAAAAAAACTTTTCAAAAAAATCGCAAAAACAAAATGAAAGAGAAAACTAAATTCAAAGCAAATAGAGAGCTCAGCTATTCAGCATAAATCCTTGAGCCAGGCAGCCCGGCTGTGTTAAGTTGAGATGCCCTATCTTTTATTTTGTTTTTGTATGATATTTTATTCAGGTTGTGTTTTTTTTTTTACTTTCTTTTTCTGTTTGTCCTGCTAAGCAATAGGCGGAGGGAAAGGAAAAAAAAAACTGAAACCGAAAAAAGGTTGAAAATGAACTACCATGGCCCATACATATTCATAACTTGGACGAGAAATAAAAGACTTCCCTTCCCAAGTTTTGTGTTTGTTTAACTTTGTTTTTGTTTTATACAGGCTATTGTGTTTCAAATGAGTGTGACTAACTTTATAATTGCTATGCAAAGGTTAAAATAGTGCCAAGAAGCTGACATAATTAACTTGTTTCAAAGAAATTTGTTCTACAAATGGGACACTGTGGCGTATGTGGAATATTTTTTTTTTTTGTAGGTATGTAAATTACAGCAATTCTTTTGTTTCGGGTTTACTTGGTTGGTTGGTGTGTTCTTTGTCTGCAAAGTTACAAGTTGTAACAATTACAGTACTTATTCATAAGAGGATTACATTGCCGTTCAGTGAAATGTGCATAATGTTCCGTTACTTTTAGTGAATTTCCCGAAATTCAAATTAAATTACCCACAATAATGGGAAATTTTAAGGGGATGCTCTGCACGCAAAATGCCACTGAAGGATAAATTGTGTCGAAAGGACCAAAGTAAGTTTCGGGATATTTTGGGAAATTCATTTCGGTTAGCTCATTTACGGGATATTCTGCCAATAATGTGTCTAGCCAACGACACAGTGTTTCATGTCCTCATTTTTACGAATTCAATTTCAAATATTTTCATTGAAAATCGAAACATTTCCGAGGGAATATTCGGTTTTCGGATTTCACATTCAACTGAGTAGTGCCGATTCCGAATAAATTCACTCCATTCCAGAAGAAAGGAATTCCAATTCATTATATCGAAATAAACGTTCATTCTGCGCATGTACAGATCTACTTTCCGAAATCGAATCTCACGTAGGACGATAGTCATTTCTCTTGCGAAGGAAAGCATTCCAAAGCGACCACTACAAATAAAAAATGCCACCAGTTTGAGCGAGAAAAAGGGAGCGGATTTCATTCTAAATTATTAATGAGCGCAAAAATATACACACACACGCATACCCAGATTGTCGTTTTTTTTTTCTTTAATTTTATACACATTATAATCTCAAACACAATGGAAGAACTTTTGGAGAAGGAATGCACTTACCTCAACCGTTATACATGTGCAAGTTATTCAGGACATTGTGAATTTGCTCCCGAGCAGCTCTTATTCTCCGAAATTCATCTCTGTGTGGCAGTAGAAATATTGTTGGTGTGCTTCATGCTCACACACAATTACTATCATCATCACCATCTCTGTCGTCGTCGTCTTCGTTGTTCTCGTCGTCCTGGTCGGTGTCGTCGACGCTGTTGTGGTTGTCACGGCTTTATTCATGTCGTCGTGTGTCCTCGTGGGTTTAACAAAATAGAGTTCTTTATTTCTTTCACACAGAAAGTGAAAAAAACTTCGAAAAAGCTTTAGTTAGAACAGCGTCGCCTTACGGTTTAGTACGTTATTTAGTTAGGATCCTGTTGTGTGTAACTGTTATTATTGCGGCTCTCTTTGCATAGTTCCTGTTATCCTCTCGTGTTATTGTTATTATTATCACCATCATCGGTTAATTCTACTTGACAATATTGTTCAAGAACAATCAATAACAAACAGCAACAAATAAACCAATAAAATAAAGGACGAAAAGTATTTCCTTCTCTAACTCTCTCACTGTCCCACAATTTTATATTCGACTGCTATAGGAGAAAACTAAAACAATATATAATTGTTTTGTATTTACAAGCACAAAATTATAAATACGAATTCCTTCGAAACACAGCAATAATGCCGCTACACTAGCGCCACTTAAACCGATGTGTATACAAACTCAAGTCCTACCCTATGTGAAATTCTGAACGGAGTTCAGATTATCTTTAGCTCTGATAACAGGAAGTTGTACTCAATCAGAGTTCCAGGTTTTCAGCTGACTTTTGTTTAGGTGGTAATCCTTCGCGAGACCTTAACACAACAAAGCTGCCAACTTATCACAACCATTTCTGGGAATTTTAAAGCCAACATTTCGGTAGAGAACAATAATTTATTCCGGGCCGTGTTATTCGGGTCGATTTTTTTTTCCGGAAATTTTTAATTTTTCATAAAATCTTTAAATATTACCGAGAGTTTTTTTTTAATTATTCTGTGAGAAGTGGTAAATTTTAGAGAAAATATTTTTTAAATAACAACATAAATTAGAAGTCTAAAATAAATATAAAAAAATCGTAAAAAAAACATTGTGTTCGTCAGTAATCAGCAACCAAGGAAAATAATGTTGGCCATGTCAACATTGATGATGCCAGCACCAACAATGGCTATTGGAGCGCCACAAATAACAATGGGCCCACATAAGCCGCCTGAAGCTAAATTGTTGGCCATCCATCCAGCACATAGTCAGCCACAACAGCAGCAGATTCAACATAATGGACAACATTCACAGCAACAATCACAACAACAACAACAACAACAGCAACAACAGCAACAACAACAACAGCAGCAACAACAACAACAGCAGCAGCAAATAACATCTAGTACTAAACCAGGTGAGTGCGATTTCTAAGAACTTTAAATCCTTATCCATTCATTTTCCCGTAATTACGAAACGACACTTTTTTGTTGGTTTTGTTTCTTGGTTTATCGTTTCCCGGAGTGCTTGTTTCATTTTATTACCCTCACAGGAAATTACTTTGCCTTTTTTTCGGGTGAGAAAGGGTAAGACATAAGCTCTATGTATAGGACTCTGTGTAGGTGGTTACTTTTGGCATCTAAAGAAAATGATCATCCTTCAATTGGAGGACGATGGCATTTTTGTGGTATGAGAAAAGGAGTTCTTGCTATACGCTGCTATAGGGTTGTGGGCGGGTATCATTGAAACTGAGTCCATAAAGATTTTCTTGGAAAATTTCTCTTTCAGATTTCTCACTATTTGAATAACTTTTTGACTGGGAAACCTGATAAGTATCACTTTGGTGTTGAGGGCTTAAGCGGACCACTTGATAAGTAAACTGCCGAGGGGTTCTGTTTGTATAAATAAAACGAGAAATAAATTTTCAGCGAACAGGATTTAAAAGAGATTAATTTGTAGCACGTTTTGATGACTTTCCTATTTTCCGATTTTTTGAAAATATTTTTGCTTCCCAGAAATACACGGTATTATGAGAATTTGCAAAGGGCTTAGACAATATCTACCTATAGTAGTGATACTTGAGAACCTTTATTATGCTTGAGAACCTTTATCATGCGGGAAAAATCCCATGTGTGATTATGTCAGTTTGTATCTTGCCAGCAAAGTATTATTTATAACAATGTCCTACATTAAATCCAATTAAGAGAAAAAATAAAAGAACCTATTTTTGTCAGTGTCCCCCAACAAACTCACATAGATACTATTATAATATTGTTTGTTAGTGATACCGGTAGGATTGAGCCTCTGTTCGAATCCTATTATGTTGACATTCAACTAGCTACGAGGAGACTGACAAAATGCCGTCAATATAGTAAACAATCCTTTTTATTACTCACAAACATTTCTTCAGAATTACGAATCTTATTGAAATCTTTTCCGTTCCAAGACGCAAGTAACAACAGTTTAAGGTAGCCATCATCTCTAGTATGCATTTGGTTTTGCGTCCCAGTATTATTTGTGGTATTGTGTAAATAATTTCTTCTTCTCTAAAACTATTAGTTGTAGTATAGTTCTCAAATTTAGTTATGTGCCCGAGCAATAATTTTTGTTCACATGAAAAATCGACTCATTTCCTGGATATTTCTTGAGCCCTGTAATCTATGCAGCTATGCCAGAACTAAAAACTAAATTAAATAACATTTTATTTTCTGGCTATTTTTTGGATTTTCTTTCAACTAAAACTCTAGCATCAGTAGATCTAAACTAAGAACATCACCCCCTTGAATTATTATTAAGAACTGACTTTAGCATTGTCACTTTCAGCAGTATCGAAAAAGGATCTGAATTACATACCCCATATTAACGCTCTCGTTTTGTCGATGTTGTGTCTCGCTTCTTGTTGACTAAGAGGTATTTTTTTAAGCCAGTACTAACTAACAGTGTCATTTTAATTAAGTAGGTAGTCTTTGCAATTTTATCGTAATTACAAAACCGCTTCAACAACGATACCAAATTTTAAAAATTTAGTTTCAAAATAATGATTTTGTGGAGCAAATTTTTAAATCATTTGGGCCATATTATGTCCGACATAATTGACTATACAGTTTCACAGCGATTCAAAAGAAGAGTGCATAGCATACTGAAGAGAATAATGCATTCATTTAGAACAGTTTTGAAGAAGATCCAAATTTATCGATTCGGTATTGTTCACAAAACATTGATCTTCGTTCGTCAACTTTACAGACAATTTTACGCGAAGATCTTCGTTTGAAGGCTTAGAAGATTAAGCTCGTGCAAGAGCTGAAGCGGGAATGACTATCGTTTGCGTCGAACTTTTGATGAATAGACACAAATCAACTGACTGGTTGGAATCGAAGACTCTTCGGGCCGGAGCGTTTGTGTCCATTCGATCTACATATTCTAGCCGTCTCTAGCTCGTAGAGTTCGCTGTTAAATCTCCTCCTCCAAAGGCCCGTCAACGCAAACGGAACCGAAAATCACTCGAAGAATTTTGCGTTCGAAACGTCCAAAAGCCTTTGTTAATGTCCATGCTTCTGCCGATAAACGCATCATTTAGCGTAATTTTTCCTGCGCCTGATCAGTATCTTTTGGAATACGTCGCAATTCTACGGCAACTATTGACGCATTGAAAGGCAATATTATTCGTGTTATTGTTGACACACGGCTGCTAATGCTTGGAAAAAAATCCGGCCAAGTTCGAGCAACACTCGCGCACCGAAGGTTCCGTACTTGGCCAGAGTTGGTGTCTTGAAAACGTTAGTGTGTTAATTGTTCTTTCATAGACCTAGGTAAAAAATTAAACAGTTTTTTTGTGAAGGACATTTTTTTCACCAAATGAATTAATTACTCCAAAACCAGTTGATGTATTGTTATCATTGCTTTTTTGTCGTTTAACTAGAGCTTATACTTATACCTGATGTTGTGTGCAAATTTCAGCGTTCTACTTGAGATATACCAAGGAATTGGTTTAGTGGGCTCCGTTTTATCCCTATGAGGACGGAACCTTAAAAATGGTCGAAATTTTGTTGAATTTCAGTCAATGAGTTATTATTTGAGCTAATAATAACAATAACAACAACTCGTAGACACAGTCGCTTTGGCAGGAATGATAGCTAGTTTGAACTCTATTCGCTCTATTGAACACACATATAAAAATGGCTATTAAATTAATTTTTATGTGTTTGTTAAAAAATTAGGTTAGTAGGTAATGCCTCAAAAATCTCACTTAAGTACTTGGTTTTTCCCTCATTCACAATTGTACCCACCCATTTATCCCGCTCTCTGTAAATTTAAGTAGGTAACCAGCCGTGCGTCGCAAGAATTGGACAATGATTCCTAAGACTGCGCTTTCGAATATTGGGTTGTCAGTTTTGAACCATTTCACGTTTTTTTGTTTAATTCTTGAAATAATAGGTAGTCACGTGACTGTGTATCGTATTGTCTGATTTCAGTTTTCACATTTTAAGGTATCGTTGAAAAAAAAATCCAGAGCCAAGTTAAGCTCTCTAATTTGTTTTAACTCGCTGATGATTTTACTGTCTCATATTAGAGATTAGGCCCATGACGGCCGAGTCTGGCCGCATAGGTTTGATCTCCAGTGATGATCAAGCAATACACAGCCACTGACTATAAAAAGGAACACAAAATATCAAAATATTTTCCACAGTAAAATCTAAGGCTATAGACGATCGAGCATTTCGGACCTCAAAGGTTGCTCTCACTTCTTAATTGACGGCAAAATGTAATATAAGCCCTCATCATAGTGGTAAACAAGCTTAAAAGGCTATATACATCTGAAGTTTATCATCACTCTTCTGATGTCATGAAAAAGATTCTCAATTCAGTTAACCAAATCAGAGCTCGTTTACGTGGTAAATATGTCAGATGTGTCAAATTTGCAAAAAAAAAATGGTATGGGTTCATTTGTGCGGTATTTTAAACCCATTTCTCTACTCAAAAATATATGTCACGACCAAAAAAATCAGTAGATGACGTTGATAAAAAAACGGATTTTCGAAAAAAGTCATTTGTGTGGTGTTTTCATACTATACACAAAGCTGAATTTTATGGTTTTTCTTTTGCCTAGCATTACTTCTCAGAACCAGCTAATTTAATGTTAACCAGTTCTAACGTCCAGTTTACATTATTTATTATTTGGTGACTGTTATAACAATATAGTTTATTTAGCAAGTGGAAGCATAATTATCCGCGGTCCGATATTGACGCTTTATCAACTACCGCACTTAGTATACAAAAACCCCTATTTCGAGTTATACAGGGTATCCCAGTTAAGAAGGACAATCCTTTAAGGGAAGATTCCTGAAGTTATGCCGAACAAAAAATTGTATGGCAGGGGGGGGGGGGGTCTATTTTCATCGTATTCGTACCGTCAACGCAAACGGAACCGAAAATCACTCGAAGAATTTTGCGTTCGAAACGTCCAAAAGCCTTTGTTAATGTCCATGCTTCTGCCGATAAACGCATCATTTAGCGTAATTTTTCCTGCGCCTGATCAGTATCTTTTGGAATACGTCGCAATTCTACGGCAACTATTGACGCATTGAAAGGCAATATTATTCGTGTTATTGTTGACACACGGCTGCTAATGCTTGGAAAAAAATCCGGCCAAGTTCGAGCAACACTCGCGCACCGAAGGTTCCGTACTTGGCCAGAGTTGGTGTCTTGAAAACGTTAGTGTGTTAATTGTTCTTTCATAGACCTAGGTAAAAAATTAAACAGTTTTTTTGTGAAGGACATTTTTTTCACCAAATGAATTAATTACTCCAAAACCAGTTGATGTATTGTTATCATTGCTTTTTTGTCGTTTAACTAGAGCTTATACTTATACCTGATGTTGTGTGCAAATTTCAGCGTTCTACTTGAGATATACCAAGGAATTGGTTTAGTGGGCTCCGTTTTATCCCTATGAGGACGGAACCTTAAAAATGGTCGACATTTTGTTGAATTTCAGTCAATGAGTTATTATTTGAGCTAATAATAACAATAACAACAACTCGTAGACACAGTCGCTTTGGCAGGAATGATAGCTAGTTTGAACTCTATTCGCTCTATTGAACACACATATAAAAATGGCTATTAAATTAATTTTTATGTGTTTGTTAAAAAATTAGGTTAGTAGGTAATGCCTCAAAAATCTCACTTAAGTACTTGGTTTTTCCCTCATTCACAATTGTACCCACCCATTTATCCCGCTCTCTGTAAATTTAAGTAGGTAACCAGCCGTGCGTCGCAAGAATTGGACAATGATTCCTAAGACTGCGCTTTCGAATATTGGGTTGTCAGTTTTGAACCATTTCACGTTTTTTTGTTTAATTCTTGAAATAATAGGTAGTCACGTGACTGTGTATCGTATTGTCTGATTTCAGTTTTCACATTTTAAGGTATCGTTGAAAAAAAAATCCAGAGCCAAGTTAAGCTCTCTAATTTGTTTTAACTCGCTGATGATTTTACTGTCTCATATTAGAGATTAGGCCCATGACGGCCGAGTCTGGCCGCATAGGTTTGATCTCCAGTGATGATCAAGCAATACACAGCCACTGACTATAAAAAGGAACACAAAATATCAAAATATTTTCCACAGTAAAATCTAAGGCTATAGACGATCGAGCATTTCGGACCTCAAAGGTTGCTCTCACTTCTTAATTGACGGCAAAATGTAATATAAGCCCTCATCATAGTGGTAAACAAGCTTAAAAGGCTATATACATCTGAAGTTTATCATCACTCTTCTGATGTCATGAAAAAGATTCTCAATTCAGTTAACCAAATCAGAGCTCGTTTACGTGGTAAATATGTCAGATGTGTCAAATTTGCAAAAAAAAAATGGTATGGGTTCATTTGTGCGGTATTTTAAACCCATTTCTCTACTCAAAAATATATGTCACGACCAAAAAAATCAGTAGATGACGTTGATAAAAAAACGGATTTTCGAAAAAAGTCATTTGTGTGGTGTTTTCATACTATACACAAAGCTGAATTTTATGGTTTTTCTTTTGCCTAGCATTACTTCTCAGAACCAGCTAATTTAATGTTAACCAGTTCTAACGTCCAGTTTACATTATTTATTATTTGGTGACTGTTATAACAATATAGTTTATTTAGCAAGTGGAAGCATAATTATCCGCGGTCCGATATTGACGCTTTATCAACTACCGCACTTAGTATACAAAAACCCCTATTTCGAGTTATACAGGGTATCCCAGTTAAGAAGGACAATCCTTTAAGGGAAGATTCCTGAAGTTATGCCGAACAAAAAATTGTATGGCAGGGGGGGGGGGGGTCTATTTTCATCGTATTTCCCGTTACAGCCCATCAAAGTAGGTGAAATATAAATTTTCTTTTTTACCATTTTTGTCTGACAAAAAGTTGCTTTTACTATAACTTCTGTTGATCGTACGTAAAAAAGTTGCTTAACATAATTTTTAATTTCTCAAGGATAAAAATTTCATAAAAAAAATGAAAATTTGTAAAGTCAAAATTTTGAGAAAAAGGTATTTTAAGTAAAAAATTGTAACAAAAATTTTCAAAATTTTGAGTTTAAGGAGCCAGAACTTTTTTGTAGCTGCCCAGATGTAGCCAAAGTGCTTTAAGGCTAGTATGCGCTACTAAATTGTCTTTTCAAAATGTACAAAACTATTTTTGTATTTTGTAGCTATAATAGTTTAGAAGTTATAGCGTTTTTAGTCGTAACACCTCCAAATTAGAGGTCACCTACTTTGATGGGCTATAACGGGAAATACGATGAAAATAGACCCCCCCCTGCCATACAATTTTTTGTTCGGCATAACTTAAGGAATCTTCCCTTAATGGATTGTCCTTCTTAACTGGGACACCCTGTATTTTACTAAGTATCACCCTCAAAATGTATATAGATACTTATTTTTTAAATAGAAGTTTAGAATTTTGTTTATAAAAATAATGTTTTAAATTTCAACATCCTATAATATAAACTATTTTTCAATCGTCTTTTAAGCTGGTAAAAAAATAACAGCACTCTAAAGGAAAAAAAAATCAGTTAAAAGGTAGTTTTTTGAAGACTATGAGTAAAGGGTCACCTGACAGCTTTAATACTTCGTTGCGTGGCCTCTGTTTTTTAGAACTGGCATGTTTCAACAAGTGTGGCATACCATACGTCCTGAATTTCTTTCCACAATGTCTGCTTATTAGATGTTTTCTTACCTAAAACAATATTCTTCAAATCATTCCATAGATTTTCGATATGGATTAGGTCTGGTGATTGTAAGGGCCATGGTAAAACCGATACGTTGTTCAAACCACCAATCACTACCTTGGTAGTGTATTTGGGATCGTTATCTTATGCTGGAAGTTCCATATTAAAGGCATATTGTCCTCTGCGTAAAGAAGCGTTACATTCTCTAAAATGTCGAGGTACAGTTCTTTGTCCATGTTAGGCTTTATCCAAAAAATTAGGACCAACTCCAGCATATGCAAAATAATCCTAAATGTTGACGTTACCGCCACCGTGCTTACCTGTCTTCGTGGTGTTCCTAGGATTCAGCTCTTTATTTTTGTATCTTCTTACATAAATTCTACAATCAGATCCAAATAAATTTATTTTAGTTTCATCGCTATATAACACATTCCGCCAATTTCGTCTGTTCGTTGATGCTTGGTTTGAAATGACAAACTCAATCCGTTTCTTTGTGTTCTTAGCACTTAGCAATGGAACCTTTCTTGCGATTCTTCCGTGCAAATTTCTTTCCTGCACGCACACATCTTCGAATCGTTCGAGAGCCGATACTCAAATATAAATTCATTTTAATTGAGGTAGATGTTGTAAATGGATACTTAAGAACCTCTCTAATAATCCGTTTATCTAGAAAAGCTGTTTTTTTTTACCTGTTTTGGTGGTAGATTTCGTTCCTTTAATACTCTAGCTATACTGCATGGAGAACGATGAAGAACATCTGCAATAAATTTGTAGGTATTGTCTTGATCTCTAAGTTGGAGGATCAACCGCCGTTCTTCTTCGGAACAATGCTTTCTGCGTCCCATAACTATTTAACAAAATCGACCTAATACACTTGCTTCAATAAATTCGATCAAAGAATTTAAAAACGAAATGATATACTGGAGATCTATACAGCACTCTTATTATTTTGTCTACGGCAAAACAGAGTTTCCATTCCATTCGTCCCAAATATAGAAACTCACACAAACGAATGGTTGCGAGAAGCTAAGCCTAGGGTTAATACCGCCTGTTGCGCCACCTATTTATTTATTTATTTTTTTTAACAGAGTTTCGCAAATGAAAGTAACGTTAATGCTCATGGAAATTTACCGATGTCCCTGAAAATGTTTTACAGTGAAGGCCTTATTATGTTATTATGTTACAATACAATTGGTTATAAACATGGAATTTATAAAACTTCGAGAGTATCGGAAGTATAGTATTCTTTTGACCACCACTGTATACGAGTTTTCCCCGAGCGACGCACGTCTTTCTAAACTATAGACTTACCAACATTGAGTAAATCTGTCTCCACAATCTCATTTCACAAAACGGAAGACAAATAAAAACTTATGGATTAATGATCAAATTAAAATTTCACAACATATCCCTATAGCGTTTACAATAAAATCCAGCCAAAGTTGAAACCTTTTGTAAATATTCACAACGCGTTATTGGAACCATTAAAACTTCATCAACACACATACAAACAGCTACAGACATTCACTGTCTAAATGGTAGATATTCCCAACCGCAGTTGAATGAAACAATCAATGGCAATCCGGTTCTTTCGAGTCCGCATTCATTTTTCGATTTGTAAACATATGGTCAAAGCGTTTTCGCCTTCATTCAGGGTAATGTTTATACACAGCCAATATTACCCAACTCCCAATTTACCCCGACAGTATAGTTGCGAGGCTAAACTGCACAGATCTCAACTAAACAACGGATATGGGTCTTTATTTCTAAATCCTATCTAAAATTTAAAAAGCGGCATTTTGCCTGGGGTGAAAGCATTAGACTCCCACGTAAATAGACTCGCATCGATTCGCCACTTTTTGGTATCGAATCGACATAAGCTTTGAGCGGCCTTGCGTATGTTACGAGTATTTGTGTAGTTTGTTCTATGTGCATATATATAACAGCATCCATGGTTTGGAGGCGAGTTTTTTTGTCTGTAAAATTAAATTGTACTCATTGTAATTGTATCGCGATTGTAGTTGTGCTCTAACCACTGTGATTTTAGTGTTGATAGTATTTTTCTATTCTAGGATTTGGTGTGGTTGTGGTTTTGTTTTCCCTTCTATCATGAATATAGAATATCCAACGATGGAGGACTAAAATACTGAGAAAAGTGTCATTCAGTTCAATTTGGGTAGGCAAATTAAGAGATTACTTGGTGTGGTAGTTTTTCAGATAACACCTTTTGTGGTTGCAAAATATAATCCTAAAAAAATAACCAGAACGTTATAGCCAACCATTAAACGGCTTAGGATGTTTACTATACGGATTGGGTATCTATGTGAAACTGATCCGCGAAAAAGATTTCTGATGTGGTACACACATTTTGAAAATATTTGGGGTGAGATTAAAAGAGACGTTCTCTGATAATTTGGCAGCCATTTTGATTCTTTGGCATTTTTTTTTTTGCAATGAAAAGTAATTTCCAATATTTAACACCAAACTCAGAATTCTTTAAATAGGACATACATTATCTAGACCTAGAGCTCAATTGTCCGAGAACTGAAGTAAATTTTTTTCCAAATAGAACCAGGCATAGAAACCACCATACATATTTTACTGACATTGAATGAACTACACAAAGTACACAACTGGGTCGCACGAAACTTTGTATATTCGTTTCTAAATTTCCATTAGAAACCCTTTGGAAAAAACGGAAATTTTTCGAAAAATCTGCCATCCGAATATTTTGCAAAAATCCGGTACGCAAGGACGTTTTTGTTATAGCTCTTTCACAGAATTTCGTGCAAATCGTTAGAGCTGTTTTAAATAAAACGTATCTCTTCTGGTGTTGTTTTAATGGGAAGTACCTACCATTTTTATATTCTCAATCATTTCCAATACCCCCAAAACCATTATTGGGTCGGATATTTCGCACCGACTCAGACATTAGTTTACATGGAGTAAATGGCTTTTCCATGGTAGTATATGCGATTAACGTGACCAATTAATTGAAGCAATTATGTATCTGATATTCGTCAATCAGTAGCTACGAGTCACCCTACCAAAATAAGGAAGAAATATGTATGTATGTATGTATTCGCAACCTTCTTTCGGTCAATACCTGAATTTCTTGGAACTAATAGTGAACTGAAACTAAGGAATTAAAGTTTTGTCACCAAAATTTAGTTCTCCTTATGACTGAACGTATTGACAGAGCTGTCTTAAAATTAATTCAACTCAACATTGCTCCTTCCATCGATATTGTAAAAGACATCGATATAATTACACGCCCGGAGCTGTTTAATAGAAATTAGATGTTATATAGACCCGTTCTTTTCCATAAAAATAACTAGTAGTGCATATTTCTTCAATTTTCACAGGAACACTCCTGGGCCAATACCTAAGATTGTCTGAAAATTAACTCAATCGATTCGAACCTGTGGTTTTTCAGATATAAGATTTTGAAGGTTTTTTTTTGTATGGGCGGGGACACGCACCTCTAACTCATGAGCTAATACACATAACATACAAAGACCGTATATACATAAAACCTTCGTATTGACGTCACGTTTCTTGGGAAATTTCCATAAACAAAATCTGTTCAATCATTACAGAGAACATCAATTACAAACACAATACAACATATTTTTATATATAAATACTAGCGGACACGGGGAACGTTGTTTTGCCTGCTCCTACATTTTAATTGTCCGTCAATTATTCTGCGGCCGTTTTATTTAACCGATGTGTCCGGACTGTGTCTGTACTCGAATTGTACTGTCTAGATATATTTCTTCCCATGACTGTTGAAGAATAGCGTTTGAAATGTATTTTTTTTGTTATGAGAGGTGTCACGCCCTTTTGTCCTATCCCGCCAGGTTCTGTAAAATGCTTCAATCAGGCAATGTTCAGATATAGTGATTTAAATAGCTTTGTTGTAAGGGTGGTGGGGTGCAGTAGCGCAGTGGTTAGTGTGCTGGACTACTGTGCGAGGGATCCCAAGTTCGATCCCCGGAAAAACACAAATTACATCTTAAGGTTTTTTCTACTGCGCCACCTCTCGCGAAAGTCTGACAAACATCCGAGAGTATGACTGTCCTGAAAAAGCTTCTCAATTCAGCCGTTCGGACTCGGCATAAAATTGTAGGTCCCTTCCATTGGTTGCGAGAAGCTAGGCCTTGGGTGTCTACCGCCTGTTGCGCACCCTATTTATTTATTTTTTTGTAAGGGTGGTGCCATAGCCCGTTTTCCAATCCCTCCCACACTTCGCGAGGTTATTTGTTTGGACAATGCACATCAATGTCTACAATTTTACAAATTTAGCTCCCATGGGTGTCGATAAATATCATTTAAAATGTATATGTTTTTTATACGGGAGATACCACGTCCCTTTGGCCAATTTTGATCAAACTTACACAAAAACACCTATGGGCCAATAACAAATATTTTCTTAAAATTTTAGTTCCATCAGTTCTGTAGTTTTCTAGATATGGGTGGTGCCACGGCCTTTTGTCTAATTTTCAATAAATGCCAATCTAAACCATCCTCGGACCCACTCAAATACACACAAAAAATTGAAATTTCAAAATTTTAAGCGCTGTATTGCAAAACAATTTAAGCGCAAGCAAAATATTGATAAAAGGTGGACAGCATTTTGGCTTGCTTTATGTATGTACTTATTGTCCGACATTATACTTTAGTGCTACCGCGTATAGTTGGCTAAGCTAGAAAGAGCTATTCACCGCAGCTCATTGCATTGTACTTTTATTATCTTCAAATAAATTGTTCCATATTTTGAATCTACAAGATAAAAGTTTTTAGCGAAAGTCAAATTGATCGCACATCAATACAGCTTTTAGGGTGTTGTCGTAAATTCGCCTCTTATAGGAACCAGCGCAGCGCATGTATATTTATATACTTCCAATTCCAAGATTTCTGTAGCTCTTACAAACTTAAAGAGTAGAATCACCACTATCTTTGAACCTCCCATGAGTGTTTCATAGAAGAAAGCTCCATCTCAGAAATTTGTTTATAACAACCGTCACTTAATGCCGCCAAAACCCAATCATCTCTGTAACCTGAAAATATCCATTTCCTAAAACTATACAAACACTGTAATAACAGTCAAAATTGAGCCATTACAATAACCTTGCTTAGTCGATAAGTAAATCGGCTTTTTATGTTGACATTCGTCTTCTAAATTTTTACCCGCTATCGGTCATTACCTCCCAAACCGTGATAGCTGTTTACTAATTTTTATTCACCACAGTCGTATGTAAGGTTTTCAGATTAGAAGGCAATAGATTTGAGGTTCATCATAATGTGACTTATACAGTAAAAAGTCTCTAATATCTAGCCAAAATATTGAGGCACACAATACTACATTATATACCTACATTTAGGTGCCTAAATCTTCAATGTGATTTATTTAAAGACACATAGACTCATTCCAGAAATTTCTCGTGTCGTCCTAAATAAAAATCCGTAAAACTTAAAGAATATCAAAGCAATCAAAAGGACCGACATTTTCCAGACACTAAAGGATCCCATTCAAAATCAAAGCAGACTGACAGATTTCGTCCACCACGCGGTGGAAATGGAATCAAAAACACAAAAAAAAATACGTATACAAAATAAAAGAGTTTTCTATTTGGTATGTCTGACATTTGCACAACACCCGTTCATTTACCATGCTATACAAAAAAAAAAATAACGTCAACTGCTTTCTGCAATTCAATTAAAAAATTACAGCTATACCGAAAGGGACAACATCGTCCTTCTCAACTCCACCGGCACCATTAAATACATCTCAAATAAATAATATGAAAAGAAATATTATTTTATTTCTACAACCAAACGTACATAGTGAGTATGTTTGTGGTTATTAAAACGTACAAAGAAAAATAATATGTAGGTGTGTAACTAAAGAGAGCTGCAAAAAAAGGAAAATAAAAATTAATTGAATACATTATGAGGACTTAAAGAAATTTTCAAATGTTGAAAAGCCAGAAAGAAGTCAATTTTTTCTTCACATCGTATGATTTCCGGAATTCCACCATCAGGTTGTACGTTTCATGTCCTTGAGTATAAGGCCGGAGACAATGGGACAGGAATATTGTGAGGACTACAGTCTTGGCGTCTACCTCATAATAATTGTTCAGACATTTAATAATATTTCAATGACATTGGGAGTACTTCTCGGCCGTGGGGTCGGTCAGGGAAGTTTAACAGCCTCAGCATAAAGACATGAAGTTTGTGACAAAGAAATATTGTTTCATAATTGGTTTGATGAAATTTAACTGAGAAGTCCCTGTTGCTTATTGGTTATGATAACTTCTTTGGTTGTCTTAATTTATGACTCGATACACTGTTTTAGCACCCTCAGTTTTCGGAAACGACCATTTATCACCTCACACGCAATATCATAATTCGCTATGCTCCTGTTGATTAAGGATTTATTGACTGAACTTCTTTAAATGTCTTACCCTTATTTTTTGCCGAATATATTTCAATATAAACCAACTTAACGAAACACAGGTAGATTAAACTTCAGTTGGATTTCTGAACTTTTATATTTACAGGTAGATATCGTTTACAATGGTCCAATACAATACCAGACCACTACTGTCCCCAAATTGGAATTTATTTTCAAATTGTTAGAATTAAACCTTCAGAACCAAATTATAAATTACTGATTCATTTATTGCACTTTGCTGCCTATTTACTTTTGAACGCTATCCACTTGGTTAAATAGACAGCTCAAAAAATCAATAGAGACTGCTTTAATCTTTGTTTGGTCACTATACCACTTCGACTGTGACATAGATGCCGCCACTAAAATTTATAAAAAATCAGTTCTCCTTCCTGGTTATCCCTTAACCCCAACCGATGAAAGAGTATTCCGCCGCTCGTTTTCTATAACAAAAGTGCCTTAGCGCAATTTGATGACAGCTCAAATCTTTTAGACTGGTTGAAGATCTACGATCGTGACCATCTGAGGCTTCCTGACACAAAAACAGTTTCGACATAAAAAAAAATGAAATAAGGCCCCAAAAAATTATACAGGAAACAAGAACGATTTTTAATACAATTTGGGGTGTTATTTCCTTTTTTGCGGCCTTATTTCCTAATGAAAATTAGGGTATTATTTCATTATAAAATAAGGCCCCAAAAGAAGGAGAAATGAAATAAGACCCCAAACGAAAAACGAAAACGTATGGGGGGCCACGCTGCCCCCTGCAACCCCCTGCATGGGTTTACTGTCAAGATTTGGGGCCTTATTTCATTTTTGTTTGGGGCCTTATTTTATCTCAGTGGGGCCTTATTCCATATTTGAAATAGGGGTATTATTTCATTATGAAATAACACCCCAAATTTGGGGCCTTATTTCGTTTTCGCTTTTGGGGCCTTATTTCCTGCAGCCGATACCGATACTTTGATACCAACCTGACCACGGTAAAACCAAATTCATCTGTCTAGGTCGATTCGTTTGGGCGCTGTTTCAACAGACAGAAAGACGAACATGGCTAAATAAATTCACAATACTTATATATTATAATTACTTTATGTGGTCTCCGGTGACTCCTGCTTGGCGTTACAAATGTAATGGCAAAGTGAATATATATACCATTTTCAACTTACGAGGTCTTTATTCAGTCTAGGCTCAAGGAGGATAGCTTTCAAATCATGCTGTCAGTTTTTATCGTTTTTTAAACATTTAAATGATTTGTAATATTTTTGGTGGTGTCTGTCTTGGCTGAATTTTGCCAATTATTAGACCTTTTGGTGTCTGCATGAGATTTAGTATGGAACTCCAGCCAAATATCCCTATACGCACCAAGTTAAGGCTTTTCGAATCCAATGTCAAATCCGTACTGCTGTATGCCTGTGAAACCTGGATAAACTCTACCTCCTTCTCGAGAAGATTACAGGCATATGTAAACCGCTGCCTTCGATACATTCTTAAGATCCGATGGCCGCAAATTTATCTAACCAATAATTGTGGCACATAACCGTGTCAAAAGTTTTTGAATGTCGAATTTATGCAACGAAAGTGGCGCTACATTGGCCACATGTTTAGGAGACCAAGCGACAACATCGCGAAGCAGTCCTTCGAATGGAATCCTCAAGGTACACAAAATCAACAGTATTAGCCGAAGCAGCAAAACTACGTAAAACGTGTCCAGTCCACAGCTTAAGTAGCTGGCCGCAGATCGAGAAGGATGGACGAAGTTTGTCGCCGCCCTATGCTCCACCCGGGCTTGAAGGACTTATATATATGGAATTTAGGCACCAACACGAGTTAGAGAAATTGAATTTATAGAAAAACCTAATTTACTTATTAAGAGGCTTACTTCCGGCTCAGTGTGTTTGCGAAATTACTATTTCTTTCGGAATCGTTGCAAATCTACAAGGGACTAGTCAGGCTGAAAAGTTCACTATGTAGCGTGGTCTTTGCGCTAATTGCATTGCCATCATTGTTTTTTCTAATTGAAGACGATATTCACGTTACGCTCAATGGCTCAAGCTATTGCTCAGTGTTTATTTCTTTAAAAATATAATCCACAGTTACTCAATTCAGCGACAACGTCATATTTTATATTGCGAAATTGACCAATGAATTGGCAACAGGCATCATGCTATATCGATTCCTTGTGAGGTTATGGAAAGTCACTGTTATTGCTGATTATTTCTAGATTTTATGATCCTTGTAGGACAATATACATAGAGCCCCAATTGCTCGAAAAAGTCGTCCCAAATTTACCAACAAGGTGCGTTTAGTTAGGAGCTACCGATTTGTCTGAAAGGTAATCAAAGCATAACATCATAAGCCTCTTTTTAGTAAAAAACGATTTTTGATTTGAAATCAATTCCAGTTATTATAAGAACAAACAGGTGTAGTTCATTTAGTTATTGACCTGTTTGTGTGCTCATAATTTCACCAACAATGCTCCGCTGAAATAGCTAGGGAGCACGTGTTAGTATTACTGGTTAAGGTTCCAAACTCTCAAGAGACTACACGATGCACTGTCCGAATAATTAATGCATTTGAAGATGATTTTTAAGTCATAAAAAACGACAAAATTCGTATAAATGTGCGTAGAAGGCGAACAACTCATTATTTTATAATCCAAAATTGACGAATTGCTTTTATGTAAAATAGCCTTGGGCCTACATACATAAGTATCTAGAGTAAAATGTGCGTCCAGGCAGGTGTGGTGGTTCGTCTACTGATGAGCCCACCCACCACTTTTGGAGCATTTGCCACACATTATTATTATAGTATCTAGTAAGTACACATGCCTACTTATTTTAACATGCAAAAAAAACTTAATAAAATATGTTTTTGAATGAAGTAGAATGTTCATCAGAATCAAAAGCAACTTCCACTTTTTTGAGATATTCAGCCCTATCGAGGTATCCGATCGGAACGGAATTTTTTCCGCTACGCATACTCTGTCGGAGACTTAAATATTAAATTCGATTTATCAATACTTCACTGCAAATCGTAGTAAACAAATTCCGCAACCAATTCCTGTCGGAGCATATCGGAAGAAAATTCGTACGAAGCTGTCAAAAATATCGGTAAAAACGCACTTGATCGCACTGAAATGCCAGTGTGCCTTGCATATTTGCCGAAAGAAGTTCCGAAAAGCTGTTCGGAAGAATACCTCGAAACAAAAATCCTCCGATTCGTATTCGTATGAAATCGGATAATTTTCCGTTCCGACGGATACCTCTATAGGGCAGATTAAAAAAAAAGTTTCTTAAGACCTAGCCTTCAAAACTATAACAACTATTTCATTTTTATTATCTTATCCTAGGTTTTTAAACTTTACTAAATGCAATTTATTGTGAAACCTCAAAACGTCTTGGAAATATTTAGCATTGCATTTTGGAATATGTACATGCGTTTTGAAATTTTTTCTCCGGAAAAAGACCGTTCATGAGCAACAAAACTTTTTTTATGTTGTTTTTTTTTACAAGTCATCGTTTAACAAAAACTGATAAATATATGTATAAATATAAACTACAAACTCCAACAAAGAAAGGAACCAAAATAAAAAGTTTGACAGATTTTCGGATCTTCCCGCCTTTTTTGGAATACATTTATTTTGATTCTTACAGTAAAAAAAAAAATGAATTTAGTATTGGAATAGAGCTACAGTAGACGCTCGATATAGTGAACTAATAAAAACCAGGCCTGTTCACTATATCGAAATTGTTCACTATTTCGAGCGGGAGTTTTTAAATGTTCAAATAAGCTAATTTGATATAAATAAACACAAACCAACGTTTTGATTACAAAACACTAAAATAACAAAAAAAAATTGTATTAATCTCTAAAAAAACACTGAGATGAAGATATTTTTTTTGAGGAACACAGAAATAAATATCTTTTTTTTCCATAATTAAATTTTTAAAAAATAATTTGTCACCTTCATTAAGTGTCTTCTTCGCCATCGTCGAAGACTAACCGCCACCTGTAGGAGCTGACTACATCAGTCAACTTCATTTCGACACTAAACATCTCGTCATAAGCAATAGACTGTTAAACTGTTTCGGTCACCATTCGCCTTTGCGTTCCCTGAAGGAGAAACTCTAACCCTTTTTTTGGTACTAAGCAGTATCGTGGTTTGCTTCAATCAAGCTCTTCTGGTCAACACCAGTCTTTGTCTCGTGGACGGGATTTCAAAGGAAATAAACGGGGGGCAGAGTGCTACGGTTACCCTCCATCCTTTTCTTCCAGTAGACAAACCATCCACTGACTTTTGGTCAAGCAGAAGAACAGATTGATTCAACCACCCATTTCTGCCATGTATCAGTCTTTCTCTCCTCAGTGGTGGACTGTCAGATGCAATAGACAGGGGGTAGACAGCTTCGGTTACCCTCCTCCGGTTTGTCTATACCCGAAGACAAACCGCCCCCAAAGAATTTCTTTAAAAGAAATTCGTATAGGTAGCATAGAGTTCCCACCTATAGTGTCCGGCCCATAATTTTTCTGGCCACTTCCTGTGTCCTGTTTTTGGGACAGTCTAGGTGGCTAACCTAACCTTCATAACTACAATATCAAAAAAAAACACAAATGAACAGTAAATTGTTCTAAAAAATTGTTGACATGCAGGTGCATTGCTAAACTGGAACATTTTTCTTTAACTTTTGCGAAAAAAAATCTGAGTTCACTATATCTAGATTTTCATAGTTCACTATTTAGAGTAGTCTGTGTAAAATATTGGTGGTTCACTATATTGGATAGTTCACTATACAGAGGGTTCACTATACCGAACGTCTACTGTATTTGATTTTAACTAGGATTTTAACTAACCCACAAATTCAAATCAAAACAATTCTGGAATTAGTTGGCTTTGGAAACAAACAAAAACAGCAATAGATAAATCTCAATAGGGAGAATTAAAATGCATCGTCGACTCGATTTTTCTAAAAAGCGTAACACATCGTTTTTGATTCTGATAAACACGATGAATTCAGTAACAAGGTAAAAGATTCGGTAGTAAAACTACATACTAGTAATATGGATGGAATATCGGAAAACTTGTTCACTTGAGCAAAATGGTTTTGCTGTAATCAATTTTACTTCCATTGTTTCCAAGTAAATCCAAATCAATAACAGAAAACAAGTTACAACAAAATCATGGTTCAAAAACTATAGGTACAGACCTATGCTAATAAGATCAAAATATCATTAAAATCAGTGTTAGAAGATTTTTAAATAAAAACCAATTTAGCTTGTAGTGCATTTTTATAGTGCACTATTTCATTTTCGACTTATCCTGCTTAAAATGCTTACTTTAGATGCGCTCTCAGCGCTGCAGGGGAATACCAAAGAGGAAGTGGAAACGGTCTTGTTAATGAGAAAAGTTATTCCAAGAAAATTTCCAAAGATACTTACAAATAATTTTCCTATTAACAAGTACAAAGAATAACTTAAGATACTTCGCACTTAAAATTCAGAGAATTCATATTTCTGCGCATCGGGTGCTGGGACTTATTTGCTAAAATTAACAGTACATTTGTTTTTAATTTGTATAAATCAGACTTTTTTTTGCCAAATCAATTTTGGCTGTATGCTTTTATATGATACCTATAGAAATGAGTTTTGATTAAGACTGCTTTTGCCATCAAAGATTTTGATTGAATAGGTAGTTCGGTTTATATTTCGACCACGAATGAATTTAAAAAAAATCATCTAATGTACAATGCACCAACAACCAACTTATAAAATCGTTTTATTATCAAGAAAATTATTATACAAAATACCACTGTCTTCAAACCCAATTAGGCAGTGCGGAAATTATCCAATATAATAATTGTTTAATAAATCGATTAATTGACAGCTCTAGCTAAAATACCGAAGATAATTTATCAGTTCTCCTTGGGCACATCAGCGCACTGCCACTGACATCGAAGATAGGAATGTCACACTGAAAGACTTCAGAAATCGAATGCTTTGTGGCATCTAGCAAGTTGAAAGCCGATTAATGTCAATCAAAAGGGTATTAAGGATTCTGGTAGAACTGAAAAAGAAAATGTTTGGGAATATAATTTTGAATTTGGAGAATGTATGTATGAAAGGTGAATGCAGTTCCCCAATTACAGATTGATGACAATCGGCAAATAATTTTTATGTCAAGAGAATTAGTATGACACTGACACCGCACCTCCAGTAAAACAACGACGTAAGTGCAAAAGTTTTATTTTCTGAGTTAAAAAAAACGAAGACCTATTTGATAAACACTAATTTTTCCACTAGGCATGCAGATGCGTCTTTGTTTTGTTACGTTATAATTATAATACTCCGTCATTGAAAAAAAAAAAAATTGGAACAACAGTGACATTATCAGTCAGTTGTGTTTTGAATCTCGTAGGTGAATTTCGATTTTTAGTGTAACAAAGGCGTAAGTGTTCATTATGTCAGTATAAATATATATTTTTAGATTTTTCATTTCGTTTTCAGTGGAACAACAACATAAGTGTTAATTTTTTTTTTTTTTGATAGGTAGGTATCTAGTATCTACATATATTGAACATTTTTTATTTTGGTTATTTTTTTTTAATATTTTTTTTCTTAAAAGTGAATTACTACAGCAGAAAGTGTGTCACATTTTCATTATGTTACAACTAACTTTAATTAGGTATTTCAAGAATTGTGTTCCCTTTTTTTAATAAAAACGATTTAAACAATTTTAAATTTTCTTAGAATTAACATTTTTGCACTTACGTCGTTGTTTTACTGGAGGTGCGACACATAAATAGCCAAAGTTTGTGGGTCTCACAAATCCTCTCTGATTTTTTACCTTCTAGGAATTTTACAATTGTCAAGCTATCATTAACAAATGTAACATCTAACATCCTTAATGGATTGTTCTTAAATTAGAACACGATTTCTTACATCCACACAACCTCCGTCTGGAAAGCGCTTTAGGGAGACAAATTGAGGACTTTAAACACTTCTAAGATACACTTCTCCCATACCTAAGATTTTGTAACAACCCATATTGAGAATGGTAGAGTTCTCATTCATAATGACATTTTTTGTCCATTGCCACCGAACTGCTATTTAGAAGTAAGAAACAATCCACGGTACTAATAATCATTTGTAGTGTCCAGGCTAACTTTTGCTAAGTCACAATGGCGAAAATTTCCATATAGAATTATCTATAATATTGTGATCGTAAAAATATTTAAGTTGAAGACCAAAAATGATTATTGGTAAAATTATAAAATATAAAAAATAAAATTATCCATTGTGACCGTCAAAATATTTAAGTTAAAGACCAAAAATGATGTACAGAGTACAGAATATTTTCTCGCAGAAAGGTAAAACTATATTAGATCGTTGAATGACCATTGACCAGTACGATTTTTTCCTACCTTTTGAAAACTTTTAGACTATAAGTGGCAGACTGCATTTTAACCCTAGATTCATAAATATGGGTCTCACAAATCCTCTCAGTTGATAAATCAGTCATAGCATGCGGTGTGAAAGAGACACAAACACGTACCTTTCAGTACCTTCCTAAAAATAAGATAGCTTAGTGTCGCGCAAGTTTCATTGGCACATACAAGTTTAGTTTTCGATATTTTACGTTCAAGGGGTTTGAGTTACGTATGTTTATGAATAGTGTTACAATTTTTTATAGTTATGTGGCCTCTATGTTATTTTTTGACATATTGAATACGTCTATAGTCAACTTTTTTGTCATTTACGTACGTAATAGCAGCCGTAATAAACAAAAACTATTGACAGAGGGAGCATTTGTGAAAGAGATATGACGCGAATTGAAAGAGTCTTGGTTGGGTTATAATGGTAGCGAAGTACCAAAATTGAGGCGGTGCCTAAAAAGGAATATTGATGCTATTTTAGGTAATACTTAGTAATGAATTTCAGTGAACTCTGAAAAAAAAAAAAAAATGGGTTTTCTACAATTACACAAAGAAGCGTCAGACCAGATTTTGCTGTACCTCCTGTAAACATCCCATGCGCTGGGACCATTGCGGGAATTGGTGTCAAGATTAATAATTTTCTTCTTTTTTTTATTTTATTTATTTAATCAAACTATTTTCAAATCATAAACATATTTATGAAATGAATAAATTGTTGGAGTGTACGATTGTCATCACAAATTTTTAAATTTGAGTTGGCCTCGACTCCAGTAATGCGTTTCGCCCCGATGTGGTGGGTGGGCTCATCAGTAGACGACCACCACATCTGTTCTAGACGCACTGTTTGCTCGATTTTCACCGAGACTAATGATTTTTCAATCAACAAGTGACTGTGAATCATACCTCAAGGCGATTCTTTGGTTCAAAGACTATCGCCGAGAGGATTTGTTTTTTGCCCAGTCTTTGAACCAAAGATTCGCCTTGAGGTATGATTCACAGTCACTTGTTGATTGAAAAATCATTAGTCTCGGTGAAAATCGAGCAAACAGTGCGTCTAGAACAGATGTGGTGGTCGTCTACTGATGAGCCCACCCACCACATCGGGGCGAAATGCATTACTGTACTACTGTAGTCGAGGCCAACTCAAATTTATTTTATTTATTTAAAAGAAATGTTCCTCAAACTAACGTATGTGTTTTTTTTTTTTTTTGCAAAATATTTTTATAGAGAGTAAATAAGATATCTTTAAATGTAAGGGATCTCACAGACGTATGTTTATGAACGATGTAATAATAGTTTATGAATCTAGGGTTGAGCCAACCGTTTGTCATTGCGGTACCTATGCAAATCTTCTTCTCCACTGTCAGATGCTTCAATCGGAGATATCTAGACCATATAGGTACGTCAAATTAGATTGAATGCTTCAGGCCCTCTTCGAGCCTCTCAACGAGGAACTAGGATCCACGCTCCCATATCTGTCTATTTCCACTTTCCCTCAGAATAGGTCACTTTCAGAATGGACCTATATCTCTGGTCTAAGTGCCACCTAACCTAACAAGCCTAACACCACAGGTCTGTATAGAATAAGCAACTGTTTGGTCATTTTCAGCATCGTCTTTTTTTTTTTAGTATTTCGCAAGGGAAGGTGATTCTGTTGTAGGTCCTAGACAAGCACTATACATTAGTTTTGAATTTGAATTTTTATCAGGTATAATGTTACCATCTTATTTATTGTTGGAAACTGATATTACCAATATTTACAGCAACATGCAGAGTCCTATACTCTATAGTCTATACGACTTACCCTGATTGCAAAACCATCTATTTGTGTTAATCTCTTCAATTTGGTAAAATCAAAACATTGAGCTACAATATGACTGACTATGTTTATTCCAATTTCGACCAAACTATTCCATATATAAAAGCACTAATGACAAAATTCTATTGACCAAGCAATTTAATTTTATCCATCTAAAATTCACAAATTCTCAATAAACACAAAACAAATACAGACAAATAGAAACAAATTCGAAATGCGGACAGCACGACAAGGATGGCTTTATAGAAAATAAATATTCAACTTCAATCAATTGGAATTCATTAGACTCTGCAATGTACTCGGTGTGCTATTAAGCCTCAAACCCAATCATTCATGTCAAATTTCTCTGGTATCGCCCTTTTCTGCTCGAGCTGTTGGAATGTTGCTAATATCGTTGTTTGGTATGTTGATCCTTATTTTCTCCTTCTAATCATTAAATATCATCTGCCCACACTTTGAAACTTAAAATTGTAAAAAAACAAGAATCAAATCCCCATACCACCATCACCACTCGGTAGACTACCTACATATTTATGGGGCAAAAAAATGCTGTTATCAGGTTTCCGCCTTATTGGGAATTAATTTCATTATCCCCCTAAAGGGATGAAGTTTTGCCCACTTTTTTGTGTGTGTATATGCCACCTAATGTGCGGCAAGATAATGCCAGAGTATTAATCGTATTTAGGTCTGCAAAACCATTCGTATTGAGATGATAAATCGAATCCATGTCGAAACGGAATGCAGCGACAACAAGTTTTCAATGCGGACCCTCCCACATAATGATGTAAGGACTTAACTAGAATTTGAAATGGCTTAAGAAACAAAAAAAACAGACAGACAAAAAAAAAAACAAACTTTGTGAAAGTTGAACTCTCATTGGCATCGTCTTGTCATCTTCATCGCCATTCATAGTAAAAAAGTGTATAGGTTGGCTGATAGAAGCCGCATGGATTCTCAGCCTTCCTATCGTCCCAGTCATCCTTGTCATCATCATCATCATTGTTGTCTTAGTCGTTGTATGGATTTCGTTGGTCTGGAACTGAAATACGCTTCCTAATGGGGTAAACATAATGGATTTATGTGGCGATGAATCAAGGAGTATCTCCAGATTTATTTTTAATGTGAGCTTTTTATATAAAAAACAAATTAAGCCGTGTAACATGAATTGGCTACTCCTTTTATGCTGAAACTTTATACGCAACACGAATTAATTTTACTTACATCAACTTTAAATATTTTTTACTGGATAATGTTAACTACTTGTACTTATTTTTATTCATTTAGGCTTGTAGCAAATTTGTTTAGTAACTTTAATAAAGCTGCTTCAGACGTATTACGTGGTTTTTATAAGAAATTAATTCGACAGCATTGCTCTTTGGTCATTTCAGCCATTGAATGACAGTTGTTAATAGATGAGGGTGTTGTTGATGCGGGATACACATGTTTATGTCTTTCACTAATGGTTTTCCTTTTGCATAAGTTAAGTATTTTGAGTATACAGATACAAAAAAAATCCTACTTAAACTCACAGATATGGATATAACCACTAACGACTTATTGTATCTTCAATAGAAACACCTACTATCGTACTATTCCTTTCTTCCATTTGATGTCATAAAATGCTTTTTCAAAGAAATGCCGTCCTTTTTTTTTTGGTCGATTTGATGACATTTTCATGTAAGTAAACATATAATCTAACACCCACTATATTCAGCATACCGTAAAACATAGTCCTCGGCCATAACTTGGTCCGTCTGTGCCTATGACAGAGTTGGTCCATCAAATAAACACCATATTTTGTCTTATTGTAGAGTTCCGCCATCTTAGGTAATTTTTACTTACGTATGGACTTATTTCTGTATCTACATTCATAGTTTAAAACAAAGAGACATTTTTTATTTTCAGTAGATATAATGGACCCCTAGCCCTACTGATATTTTATGACCACCAAAGCTTAGTTCCAAAAGAAATTACATTTAGCGATGTTGAAAGGAATTCGTGATATTCGTGTCTCCTCAGATTAATTATAACGCACGATTTTAAATCCTATCTAGTTAGGTTAAAGGACAGTTTTCAATATACCTACCTATGCAATTTTCTCCCAGAAGAAATTGAGGTCCATTGTGATTACCCTTTTATAGTACATGATTGGACATGCAACTAACAAAACCATTCGGATCTGTTGATGAATCTTCTTAAATCTGATAGAAGTATCGTTGGTAGATCTTCCAAGCTGTCGAAGGATCGTGCTCCTATACAAGAGTAGCAGCGTTCTTGGAGGGCTGGGCAGTGACACAGGAGATTTTCCACAGATTCTATTTGCTCTTCATCTCTGCAACTTCTGCAGAAGTGATTTACAAAGATACCTAATCTTTTGGCTATGTTTCCAATAATGTAGTGTCCATTTATTACCCCGACGAGCACTCGGATTTGGATTCTATCAAAAGATGTTAGGATCTTTGACCTTTTAGTGTAATTGCGGGCCGCAAGCTACGAGTTATAGTACACCAGGATGTGTTGTTCCATAGTTTTTTAGCCAAGTTTAATGTGACATTGTCGATGACGTCCTTAGCAGTGTTGAAAGCTTGTAATACTTGTCCACTCCAGCTTGGGGCGAATGAACGCTTTATACATTTTTGCCATTATCAGAAGGGTATAAGTTATGTATTTTACCATTTTTTTAAGAAACTGAGACAGTTTGGAGAATTCTTGGCTGCGTCTATAAATGGTCGTTCCAACGAATGGTGTCATGAACTCACGCATGCACCGAAAATGGAAAGTCTTTGGTGGGAGATGGCAGAAGGTTTAGATCTCGCTTTAGAGGTAGTAGACAATATTACGTTTTTAAAGCATTAAATTCCACTGTACTGGCTAAGCCCTATATTGTAGTGCTGTCAAGGTCGGAATTTAATGAGTTTAACATACTTTGCCGTTCTAGTTCTACGGCCGAAAATTAGAGACGTTAGTCCTAAAATTAATAGCAAAAGCTGAGGATAGTGTCAGCTGTGGAGGAATAAATTAGAGTAGAAGTTTCAGACAGGAGATCGTTTATAAAAATGTGAAAGAGGGTCGGAGATAGAATGGAGCCTTGTATTTATATGGAGAATTTTAGACCATCTAATATAACTTGAATTAATCTGCCAGAAAAGTAGTTTCTAATCCATATAATAAAAGACTCGTTGATTAAATAGGCACGCATTTGCGACAAAAGAGCTTGATGCCAAACTCTGTCATATAATTATGGTTTTGAAATATCAAGCAGATCAATATTGGGTTCACCGCAGGGATAGAGAGATATTTACTGTGAGACCAAATCACTTGTGGCTCTGCCACGAAAACTGTACTGCCGATCATTAAGGAGTTTCCAATTGATCAGCGTTTCCGTTAAGGAGGTTCACATAGGGACAAAACGGAACCTTATTGTTTTCGCTACGATAACTGTCCGAATCGACTAAGCCAATTTTGTTCTTAGGTCCATCTCAAGAACAGATTGACGTAGAAGGCTGAAATTTGCACACAACATCAGGTATAAGCCATAGTTAAACGGCAAATACCAATGATAGTATGAAGGAAAATATTTCAATTATATCAAAGAACAACCGATTTTTCAAAACATCAACTCTGACCAAGTACGGAACCTTCGGTGCGTGAGTGTACTCGCACTTGGCCGGTTTTTTTTAGAGATGGCCTGGGCTTTGTACTGTTTATCACCTTCTGGAGAAGAGTCCAGAAAAAAAGGACAAATGGGAAAAGTTACGGAGTAATTTGGCCAGCGTAGAAGAACACCTCAACCATTGTTGAATGTCATTAGTTTCTATCGGCTTATTTTATCATTTTCAAACTCTGCAGAAAATTTATCGTTAATGTAGGAATTTTCAGAACATTTGTATCTCAGATTTCTTAAATTAATGGGAAGTCCGAGAGGCCAAAGTTAAATGTGCTTTAAAGTAGGTATTCAGTTTAGGATCAGTAAATAGAGGCACACTGTCACTTACATTGTCCTTTTTTAGGTTTAGTTACATTCTGACCCATTTCGCATATAGTCTCACATCAAATTACGAACTTTAATTATTACAGAAAAAGAGTATATTTAAACTGTTTGAACGTAACTTAATCAATCAACACCCATCGGAAAGTGAAAAGTTCCACACAGCCACCACCATCCGTTGCCAATGCTATATAAGCCGACGTTTGCTTACATAGCGTAGGTATACGTAATTTTATCCCTAATTTCTTAGCTAGTGGAACTTTCCAGCTCCCTCGCGACGTTAATGAGCAAAAACTAATCCAACTAAGCGGCATTCTTACTCCTACACCATAGCATCGTGTCGATAGTTTATTTTAAGCGCTCTGAATCCCCAAAAGGACATAGAAAACTACCCTCTAGAATCAACAGTAGCTCGCACAAACCCCACTTCCCGGCCTGCACTTAATTTATGTCTTTCGATATAGCTTGCAATGTGATGCATTTCACTTCTGTTGAACAATCCCTCTTACACGATGTTTCCGAAAGTTGATCCTGTCTGCGCGAAATACGAACGTCAGGAAAACACCAACCTTTTGCTTAAAATATGAATTCGTTAGTTGAAGTTTCATCCCTTCCGTGTCGATGGGGATGCTGCCGTTGGTGTTATTTTATATATATTTTTTTATTCGTTTTCTAGTAGTTTGAGCTATGTTGAGACTTTTTTTTGTTCATTGTTACACTCTGTCTTTGTTTTTTTTTTTTTTTGTTCGTTTTCGTAATGGATTACGTGGCTTTAATTGCAAAGACGAATTGAAGATTAGTTTTTGTTGTGAACCTAACAATGCTATGTCGACTTCCTGCGAAACGTATCCGACTGAAGATGAGTTATTTCTTGTCTACGGTATTATATTCTACTGAACGGATTTCTCCTACCTATACCTACTTAGAAGAATTTTATCGTTTCACAGGCAGAAACAAAAGACCTCGATGTGGGTAGTAGTGTGCTTCTTCATCAGGTATGTGTATTGTGTATTCGTAGAGTGGGGGAACTTCCTTCCATTAAATCTCGTCAGTTTAGCTAACCAATAAAACTAAACTAATCTCCAAAGGGCTCTCTTGTGAAGGTATCTTTTCTATTGGTTGTTAGTCTCACCACTGTCGATGAAGTAAGTACCAGTACGTTGTGAAGGAAGTGAGATTACCTACCCTTGGTCTACGCTATAGACCCGCTTCTTGCACTTTATTTTTTATTTCCATTTTTGCCTGGTCAGGAAGGTGGCCCTCTCCCTATCCTCACCGGAATTCAACCATAGCTATTGTTGGTTTTGCTTTCGCTATTGGGTTGTAATTTTATTGAAAATCGTTAATCGATTAATGATGAAAAATTGCGCAAACGAGCAAGAGGGAGAGAACAAAACGGATCTCAATTTTTTTGTTGTCTTACTAATCGAAATTAAATCCTAACTTTGCTGACTGCTTCGCGTTATATTGAAATATTATAGTAGAGTCCATGAAAAAAACGGTTTCCGATTTTAAAGTTACTATTTCATTGATATAATTATAATACTCGTACAACTAGTCTAAAAATAGAGATGACTGTCAATGGTAATATTATTTTATGTACAATATTTTTTTTAGATTCTATTTAGTGGATTGAAAGTAATATTTACTCAAGAAAAATGTTTAACTCTGATTTAGTAATAGGATGAACTTCTACTAAGTCTTACCACATTGTGTCCAACTAACATTCAGTTTAGTTAAGTCTAGCAGCAATCCCTTTTTAGTTACTATAAAGCTTACAAAAACTCTCGGTAAGATTAAAAAACCGGCCAAGTGCGGCAATAAATAGAAGCTTGACGAAAGCTTAAAAAAATAATAATCACTTTTTTTAACCAATTTTTTTTTTCATTATTAGCGTTGGCCATCGCCCTTTCAACGTGCCTTCGAATCACCTTAATTAGGAAATTGTCAAGGCGCTATAGTATTGAACCAAATGGGACAGCCATAAGCGATGATCGGCCTTATAAGGGCCACGTAGCATATGACGTATAGATTCCAAGATATCTGACCACGCTTTGTACCGGCAATGGTTGTCCATTTTGTCCAGTAATTGCTAATTTTCGCCAGATTTTTCTGGTATCCCTAGAGGCCCTAGTCAATGGAGTTCTGAATAGGATTATTTCCGATTTTTGGAAATTGATTTTCAATGTATGTAAAAACGTAATCCTATTATAATTATTGTATTAGCTTCTAATAAGCTTCATTAACAACAACCTAAAGTTCTGTAGAGCAAAGTGCCAAAGAAAGCAAAGTGCTAAATCAGTGGCGCCGCTTTTATAATTTGCTAGAGTCCCAACTGTCCCTCTTTGGTGAACCATACAAATTTTATATCTGAACGATTCCAGCTTTGCTGGCTTAAACTACCCCTTCGATAAAGCTCCCAACAAGGAAGTTTTTTTGCAGGTTAAGTGGCGCATACTTACGGAAATGTATTAGAAACCGACAGTCCAACTCTTAAACCAGTAAGACAATTATCTTCGACTATGCCGAAGCTCAAATACCCGGTACTATATTATTGTAAAATAAAACCAGTAAGACAATTATCTTCGACTAAGCCGAAGCTCAAATACCCGGTACTATATTATTGTAAAATAAAAAAAATATTTTAGTATTAAAAAATTATATATTTGTATGGGAGGTGTGGGTACTTTTTATTCGACCAAGCTCATTTTTTGTCAAAAATTTTTAAATATTATTAAAACAATATGTGCAAAGTTTAAACTTGCTATCTTTACTGTAGCTATTTAAATTTAATTTTTAACATAAAAAGCTATATAAATCTGATATTTTTGTATGTGAGGTAGTAGCAGCTTTCATCCGATCTTACTCATCTTCGAACTTAGCCTCAGTTTGGTGGATAAAAGCTTATATACCAAATTTCAAGTCGATAGCTCTTAAATTATGGCCGTAATCGTGCGGACAGACAGACAGACAGACAGACAGACGGACAGACAGACGGACATCGTTAAATCGACTAAGAAAGTGATGCTGATCAATAATATATATAGTTTGTCATAACTACAACGCCTCCTTATGGGCGTTACAAATGGAATGACAAAGTGAATATATCTACCCTCACCACAGTGTGGTACCGGGTATAAAAAATGTCTGCGCTCGTATTTCCGATTCGATTTAAACGAAGCAGCTACAGAAGTCAAGACTTCGATAGAGAGTGTGTTTCTTCTAAAAGCTTTATCGACAAGTTATAGAAGATAAAGCTTTCAATTTTCAAACATTTTGACTTAGCTTTTTTTCCGTTGGTAGGGGTAATCTTTTAAGACGAAGCTCAGCACGTACTGAGTGACAGTGTAGGATTTTTACCAACTAAATCCCCCTCCCACAGCCGCCCCATACACCACGGTACTGCCGTCAAGCATTCCATCGCGATAGGGGGGCGGGGTTTTACCTGATGTATAATACACAATTCAAACAATTAGCGATTTATGTTCTTATCTTTCCATATTTGCCGTTCTCTGATTCCTGTGAGATACTTTGGATCGGTTGCTCTCCCTAACTCTTTCCAGCCGACGAAGTTCTTTTACGTTGCTTTACAGCGTCCCTTATTGCGCTCGATGTTACCATACGGTTTACATAGTACTTCTCCAATTATTTCTTCTATTTCTCTACGTTCTACACAAAAATATGGGCACTCAAAAAATACGTGCTGCGCATCTTCCCTGGCATCTCCACATTTAAGGCAGGTGGGAGATTCATCGAGACAAAATCGGTTTAGATACGCACGGAGGCATCCGTGTCCGGTCAGAAGCTGACTAATGTAGAAGTCTACTTCTCCGTGCCGCCGGCCGATCCGGAATAAGACGATGAGTCCACCTTCCTAACGGAAGCTGAAATATTACTTGGGTGGAGCTGATACTTTGATCAACGAAGGGCTTTACTCTTCGTTAGTCAGAGTAATTAAGGGCGGCTTTGGATGCAATCGAAACTAGCCCGCTCGGTGTAATTAGGCTTAGGTCCATTCGATTGGGAAAATTCTGCTATAATTTGGTTATTTGTCAAAAAGTTGTATCGAAAAATTATGTTTGACAGAACAATTTAGGCCTCTCAATCCTGTGGAAAAAACCTATTTTTTATGAACACAAAAATAGCAGCGAATAAGATATACGACCCGACCCCTGCAAATGAAATAAAGACAATGGCGTTCGACTATCCATGTGGAACTTGAGGACCAATAGTAAGCCACGTGTTGCTGAATAACCGACATTGGACTCCTGCAAAGACGACGTCTCCGCCATCCAAGAAGTGATTTTCAAAAAAATAAAAAATAGTAGGTATACAAAAATCGGTGATGCCTTGAATTGACTGCTAAATTCGGCTATCACGCCTCGTCGGATGAAAAGGACGAGTTTTAACCCAAAGGCACCTTATATTTAGCTTTACCTATACGTGTAGTATCTATTATTGTTTTTCATAAAAAAACCTAAAGAGTGATACAATCTCTCAGCCTATTTATAAAATACCTTTTCACAATAAACGTGTGGTGGCGGTGTCAGCATTCATATGATATCCTTGCCTAGGCGTATGGTGGCAATCTATTCAACAATTCATAGTATTCAATAATAGAACGGAATCTGAGAACTCAAGCCCCCCAGAGCATAGTAACGTTATTTAATATTTACCTTCTGTGCTGTAATGGCAGTCTCTCATTGTGAGTTCTTTGCACCAATAGTGGTAATATCGATAATGATGACGTATTTCCTGGCAACAACTGCTCTCGCTCTATTCATTTTTATCATTTCAGTGATAGGCTCAACTTGTGCTATAAGATAAATCAAAATATATATACATATATATAGGATTTAAAAAAAAATAATTAACAAAAAGAGTGTTTCGAATTTATGTAGGTAGGTATCACTTAAAGGTAACTCGATTTTATGCTTCGTAGGATTCCAATTCAAAAGGAAATTCCCATTAGGATGACAACAGCAACGATTACGATGAGCACACACACAACAACACAATCACATCATTCGTTCATTTGGATTTTTCGCCACATAAAACACAAAGGAAGCGAGAGCAGGATGAATAAAAAAAAACGACATCGATAGTGGAATGGGGGTGTCCCTATCAAACACGTACCTATAGTACAGACTAAAGAGACTACACAACTACCACACCTTCCTGGCGTTAGCTTGAAAGAAATGTTACTCAAAGAAAATGGCAAAAAGTCGATTGGTATCGGTGGTGGCAATGGTGGCAGTATCATTGAAGGCGATAAGCACTGGGTGACAGAAGTCTATGATATCCACCCTTCCAATCACGGTGTTTGTGTGCAAACAAACTTACCTACATCAATTGGGAAATCGTCTCAACTTATCTATTCTCGTTGTGTTTCCGTATTCCCGTTCAGACGCCGCCGCCACCGCTCACGTCCTCATTTCCTTGGCGAAATCCTTGGCAAAGTTCACCTTGAATCCGCACATTTTCGAAAATTTGAATTGGAATAATTTAGACATTGAATTGGGGGAGGTAGGTTTTTAATTCCGCTCCTTGAGAAATTGGGAACCTTTTTTCTAAGGACGACGTTTATATTGTGTTTTTTTTTCCTGGTTCATTCGACTTTATTTATTTTTTTGGGATTCAAATCCTATAATAAAGTCCTAGATTCGAAGGGTGAATAAATAGAAACCACACTGATGCCTCTGGGGTTTATTTTCTATTTCCCACTGTATGAGGTTTTTTTTTCACAAATTTTGTTGGTTCGTTGTATTTTTGTGTGCGTATCGTATCGAAGTCGTGTGATTTGATTAATGCAACAAAAAAAAGTAAAACAAAATATGTATAGTATACAAAAATGTATGTGTTTGTGTATATGTATATATTTGCAAGACCTCAGTGGAGATGATAAAATAGGGAAGCGAAATAAATCCGATTTGGTGGATAAATTGGGAGAAATAATTCACGGACCTTCTATACATTCACGCAGCATGTCAATGGCATTGAAGAGCAATTTTAAATTCGGTAACGAATGAGTAGCAGAATGAAGATGAGGACGGGTGCTTACAGATGTGAGTTCTATCGTTTCGGCTTTGATATGAGTGCAAACAAAGTTCACGAATTTTTGGCATCAAGAATTGCCTATTCATTCAAAGGTTTCATACTTATTGTAGCCGAAATAGGGATTTATTCAGTGTGGTATGAAAATACTAAGTGGATAACTTTAAGTGACAAATTTTCCAACAGAATTATATTTCTAAATATTTCAATCTAGAATACCCTTGCAATCGATGATCTTAACGAATTTTCAATGCCGAATTTTGCATTTTAAACAACTCCCTTATTTTAGGCATACAGAAAGTTTAAATGGTTCTGAGAAAGTTTATCAATTCAGCTGTACCTACTTATTCGGCATTATATTGTAAGGACACCTACTTACATTTTTCTTACAAAACCAAAATGTCTGATACAAAGGAATGGCTGTGATAAACCAGGTAAGAGTTTGTTACACCAACAATTACTATATTTTAATTTTTTTGCGGTCAGCAATTATTGATTGTTGGGCTAGAAAATTGCAAAACAAAGCAAAAACCAGCAAAGAGCATTTCATTAATACCTGTCCCTTTACCGCGTGTGGTTATGACAAAATGGCGGTGTTACTGCCCATACACAAGGACGAAACTTTAAGAAATGTTTTCATGCTTCAGACTTCTAAATACATATTAATCCTTTGCAATTCTTGCAAAATCTTAAGTAATGGTTATTATGCTATTGAATATGAACAAATTAAATAAAAAATTGAGTTTTAACTCAAGCTCAAGTAGGTCCCTACTAAATCCGATCTCCGGAATGCGAAGATTGGTGAAAATTGGACAAAGGGGTGTGGGTTATCTCGAAAATTACCAAATCGATTGAGTTCAAATTTACATACAATCTTAGATATCGGCCCATGAGCATTCCTGTAATGATTGGTCAAAATTGGACAAAAGGGCGGGGCATCGTCCATACAAAAAATACATAATCTTTTATCTTCGAAAACCACCGAATCAATTGAGCTAAAATTTTCGGACAATCTTAGGTATTGGCTCGGGAATGTTCCTGTGAAGATTGGTCAAATTGGACCATACAAAAAGAAAACATCGCAAACTCTATTCTTCGACAGTCATGGGAGCCAAAGTTTGTTAAATGTTGTGTCCTACAGAGCATTACAATAAAAAAACTGTTTATCAGTGATTTATATGAATTTGAAATTGTTTTAATTTCGCTAGTTGATTTATGCATGCAAAAGATGAATTGGAGTTCAAACTGGTTCGCACGAAATTATACAGTCGGAATCCTCTATAACGAACTCCCCTATAGCGAAGACTCATCTGTAATGAATTTTTTTAAGACACTACAATTTTTCAATTTTGCAAACCTCTCTATTGCAAATTCCTCTCTGTACCCAAGATTTTTCAAGCTCGCAAATTATATTTTTTCATATAGAATAACTTATTGCTATAAAGCGAATTACTCTATAACAAATTTGCGGGTTTTGCAGATATTTGTTTATATTTAGACTTCTCTTTTTAAGCTGTGATTATCGGTTTCTTTTAGATCTCCTTATTGCCGGTCGGAAGGGCTTCATTCTAGAGGAGTCCCACTGTATGTACCTACTCAATAAAAGAAAGATAAATTGTTTTCTTAGAAAATTTCGATTATGTATCTATTTCCCAATGCGCTTGTCTTGAAACAAAATTTCGCTACTATTCTTCGACGAAGCCTGCTCTTCTTATTTACTTTACACAATAATATAAATGAATTTAAATATAAAAATGTTTGTTTCATTGCAGGTAAATTATAACACACTGTAACGACATGGCAATCTGTAAGTACCTAGCTGCCAAAAATATTATATGAACTTAAGCAAATTAAGACCTACTTCATTATTAATTTTTGTGGACACAAACAAGGAACTCTTTACAGTACTAAAGCTCTTAGACGCAATTACCCCTTCGACTGTTAACATCTTGGAAGCAAATTTCTCATTGCAATGCTTTTTTTTGGATTTGATCGGTCAATTTTCATGGCTACAAACCTATTATAGCAATTATTCAATTAATTCCTAGGAAGTAGCTAATTTGTGTAACATCGCAAGCTGGCCTTAGAAACAAAATAGCTCACAAATTATATACTACATGGACCTCTTCGCAGCAGATTTTTATGGTGCCCGGGTGATTCCTTCATTGCATAAAAATATTGTTGCTACTATATACCTTTACTATAACATTTCAGTAGTTGTCACTACATATACTTGGCTGGCTTGCCACCATGTTATCAAGTCCATTAAGTAAGAGATTAAATTTTAAACAACCCCTCTGCAACGTGTCATAACTTTCGGCAAAATTTTCTCAACCCCCTCTCACAGTGGGTATATAGCTAAATAAACTGACATAAGAACCATTTTAGCTGAGAAAATATACAGAAATTGAAAAATCCTTCCTGTGAACTGAAAAACTTCATTGTTCTGACCTGTTTTCTTTGGTGAAAGTTTTCGAAACGTTTTTCCCTTTTAAAACCTCGTTCCGCTGGCATCTTTCCCTCTATAGTCTGTACACCTGTATAATTTGCGCTCGCTCAATATTTAATATTCAAACTCAAAGCCAACACCTAACGAACAGTACCAATTGCAACTTGGACTTCATAAAAAATGAATAAAGGAGTACGAGTAAACATGGTGATGCACCAAGAAGAAAAACGGGAAACTTTACCAAAACTCTGCTCCATAATGTAGCTGCGGAGAGGAGCACAGCAAAAGTGTAGTTGTGTGGAACTTTTCCGTTTCAAAGTTGAGAAAAGTTCAAACTGTTGTTTCTCCCTCAGCATGTACCACTGTAGAAGTTTGTTTTAGCTGTGGAAATATTAAGGTTTGGCAAGGAAGCGTGTATGAGAGTAAAAACTGCCCTTAAGTTATTCCCGGTGACAAGGTACATACCCATAAGTCTGTTGTTTCTTTTCTTTATTCTTAATACAGACAGCGGTCTGACGGAACGTGTACCTTACGCAGATACCTTGTGTTTGCTAGTGTACAACCCGCCAATTATTTTTGCATGAATTGTTAATGGCCCCAGAAGTAGGTAAGGAGAACGAAAAATTCTTTTTCTTATTCTTAGCTAGGTGAAACTCTAGGTACAATCAAAAATGACATGCTTCTACAGTAGTTTGTGAAGTAAAAGTATCTTATACTTCTGAGACGCTTATAAAATACATTCTTTACCATATTATAGACTCCGAAGTTTCATTTCTATTAAGTATTATTGTCTAAGCGACTATGCGAATGTCACAACTTTTCGAGTTAACGTAATCATATTTTTAAAAATTGTTCTAGCGAATAACAATCAACTGACTTTTATGTAAATATAATTTTTTTTAAGGGGGCATGGTGTCACCCTGTACACCCTGTGCCATATAAAGCTAAAAGCATTCGCACCTAACAACATTTGACAGTTCATTCATTATTTCACCTCCTCCCATAGAATTTATTTTTCTTGTCTTTGCATTTTCACACGTATTCACAGATAGAGAAACCAAGAGAGGATTTTTATTTCAAATTTTGCGGGGAAGATCGGGTCGGTGGGTAAGAACCTGGCGGTCTATTATGCATAGTTTTGCCTAAGATGGTCACATATAAAAGGACACAGGATTTCAAGGTCTTGTGGCCTGAGTTAAATCGGAAAAATAAAATCTGAGTAATTTTAAAACCAACAGATCGAAGTTACGATTTACGAATAGCGATCCCCTGGGACTTCTGAGGAATTACGCATCGCGTTTGGAGATTAGGTTTAACAAACCTTAAATCCCCGAAAAAGTTGTCCAATTAATTTCTATTTTTATGATCATATAAATGGTGAGCCAAATCCAAGTTTCTTTTCAAAAATGAAATAAAATGAACAAAATTAAATCTTTCCATGTATCATGGCTTTATTAGCAAAAGCAAACATACCCATTATTTTTGGAACACAACGTCGTTCAAATGGCTGCCTCGGCTGGCTTAGGAGTAGGCATTCTGTCAATCCAATTTTCCAAGACCTTAACATCGTTTCCCCACAAAAAAAAAGTCAAATCGCAGCTCCGAGGCGACTCGGCAAGACGGCTGATAACACGATGTGGGAATTTGGTGCGCAAAAGATCGATTGTGGCATGGACTGTGTGGAATGACGCGCCATCATCCTGTATGAAACAGAGTTCGTTCAATCCATGTCTTCAATTTCAGTAATAAAAAGCCAGTTAACATGGCTCAGTAACTCCTACCGTTGACCGAAACATTGTTATCAGCGTCATTATACCCGGTACCACACTGTGGTGAGGATATATTCACTTTGACATTCCATTTGTAACGCACATAAGGAGGCGTTGTAGGCATGACAAACTTATTATTGATCAGCATCACTTCCTTAGTCGATCTAGCGATGTCCGTCTGTCCGTCTGTCTGTCCGTCCGCACGATTACGGCCGTAATTTAAGAGCTATCGACTTGAAATTTGGTACGTAAGCTTTTATCCACCAAACTGAGGCTAAGTTCGAAAATGAGCAAGATCGGATGAAAACTACTACTACCTCCTATACAAAAATTTCGGATTTATATAGCTTTTTGATGTTAACAGTTAAATTTAAATAGCTACAGTAAAGATAGCAAGAATTTCATCTTTGCACATATTGTATGTATTAATAATATTTAAAAAATTTTGACAAAAAATGGGCTTGGTCGAATAAAAACTACCCATACCTCCCATAACCAATAAAAAATATAATTTTTTAATATTAAAATATTTTTTTTACAATAATATAGTACCGGGTATTTGAGCTTCGGCATAGTCGAAGATAATTGTCTTACTGGTTTTCGAAGAAAAATGGTCCAATGATGCCACCACTCCACAATCCGCATCAAACTGTCACTCTCTGTGAATGCATTGGCTTCTCGACACCCAGATGTGGCAATTTTGTTTGTTAACGTAGCTGCCGTAATTAAAATCCACCTCGTCGGAAACTTCTTTTCAAAAAACGCACTGTTTGGGCTACACAGCACTCACGACTCATTTTGGAAATAAGTTTTCAATATTTCCCAACGTTGTTCATTTTGTTTCGCGGAAGTTGAAGCTTGATACTGACTTTCTCAATACCCTTTTTTCAAAATAACCTATGCTTTAAAAAGTAACCACTAGATGGCGCACCCTGTAAATACTAGGGTATCACAACTTTTAAGAAAGGTGCATACTTCAAAAGTGTTATCCATCAAATGGGGTAACTTGCTTGGGGCCCGAGTTGCCAATGACACCTTTTAAGGAGACCATTTTCATAACTCACGAACCCTTGGTCGTATGGATTTGAGACTTTGTACATTGATAAAGAAGTAAAAATATAAATCAATACAAAAATAATTATTTGAATTTGTAACCATTTTTGAGCAATATTTCACTGGGCATTTTGATCTACCACTGATCGTTTTGATCCTTCCAGAGGAGTCGTACTAAATCGAAAGTATTTCATAATGTTATTCTGGTATCTTTGTATCTACTTGTTCTGATATCTAACAGAAAATAACCAGAACCATCAAAAAATCATAACAGAATTAAAAAAAAATTGTGGTACGTCTACGATCTACGTATTTTCTACGACAACATTATGTATGCTGTGAGCGGCCATTAAAAATGTGCATACATACCTATAGGTGGCGCGAGAAGGTGGGCCTATCATTATGAAAATGCAACATTTTGTCTCTCAATTAACTGCTCCTTTACTTTCTTAGGTCGGTCTCTATAAAATATAAAAGAGAAAAATAACTATGTAATAACTATGAATCTCGGTGTACCAAATAATGAGAGCTGCGCAAGCCACAGCGACGTCGCGGGCCAAAGCTAGTGTCAATACGATTGCAAAGAACATCGTACTACACAATTAAAAGGTCCAGTCCGGTAATTATTACACACCCACGAAATGTCATGTTACCAAGAAGAAGAAGTTCCTACCTAAATATTATCTACAGTGTAATAAGGAAAATAAAGCTTTGCACCAAGACTGCTAACAGCCAAACTTCATAAGAAGTATAATTACTCTCCAACTACCTGAAATACTTTCATTTTCTTATTTGTAAAAAAAAAATGCCTTGTTCTTCTTTGTTCGTTTAGGAACGTCGTCTAATGAAGGTGATTGTCTTCAACGAAAACGGAAAAGGCTATGATTATGCGGTTCATGCAGTATATTCATGCGGAAGAAGCATTCTTACCGAAGACTCTTGTTTCACAAAAATATGCAAGGCAATGTAATGCATATAGAATGTGAATGTGCTCTAACCTATATGCATGTGCAGATTAGACTGTCGAGAAATATTATAACAGACGAAAAGCGACAGCAAAAACAACAAAAACGTATACAAAATAACATTTTGTCCCAGGGCAAAGTGGCAAAATACAATTTTTGATATTCAAAAAGGACCGTAGTCGCATAAATGTGAATATCGCACAACTTCTGCGACCATCAAATCTACAACCCGTAGCAGTAGAATACATAGATAGCATGAGACATGCCCTTTTTAGAAATGTTTTATATGCAGTATTGTTTTTGTTTCTCTTGTTTTTTTTTTTTTTTTTGAAAAATGTTGCATCAATTTGAGGCGACTGTATATTATGTGGGTATGAGGATGTTAATCGCTAGATATGCAAAAATTCAGAGGAATACGAGTGAGAAGGAGAACCCTTCGCTTGATACATAGAAGCATGTACTTGTGCCATAATTCTTCAAGTCACACCAATCTACAGTTTGGTGTTGCTACAGCCACATCTTTGTCGTCTCGGTATGCTAGCTATGTAGAAATACACTATGGTTCAAAAGTTGTACTACGCACACGAAAATAAAAATCGAATGTACTATAAGCAGTTGATTTTGATAACATAGTGATTACTCGATTGGTGATGGAGGAAAAAAGTAGTTCAGCAACAACATGTGTAGATAAATGAATTTAGGATAGGGCTGAAAGCCACTGCCCAGGAGCGATCGTCTCTGCAAAATTGAATATTTCAAATTAGAATCGCCTTTCGAATTGTTCCAATGATTTTAGAATGGAGTGCTAGCGACTAGAGAGGTCTAGTCAGGTACACACAGTCACGAAGCCTAGAAATATGTAACCATCCTCACTAATACCCAGACAGCCTTCAAAACACCTCATTCAAACACAATGTCATCTAACTCTGGCATAGTGTGAGAAAGAAACGACAAGGTGTGGGACCGTATCAACATCACCCTCTTCTGGGTTCCTGGTTTTGATAGAAGACAAAAATTAAAAAGTAAATGCCGATGCGCTAGTAAAGCTCGGCTCAGATATTGATGATTCCTTTGGGGAAATTGTCTATTTAAAATGAGGATATGCAAATTGTAAAACTGTCTACACTTTTCTCTCATTAGGGGTCGCATGATATTGGCACATACCCCTATTAACTGTGTCGCATGAAGGATGATATTACCTTCCTTAAACAAATGTGACTTACACTATACTTTAGATAGCGCTTGCAGTTCTGGGTGGACGGTGGACCACAGTCTCAGCCAGCTCGGTTCCTAGCTAGCTGCTTCCAGTAATGCACACTTAGTTGATTAATGTCGCTACCCAGTAGTGCTCGCCACTTCAGGTAATGCCCTCCTCTGCTTCCTTATCCTACAGTGATGTATGCCAAGACTCAATACAAAAACTCAATTTCTATCAATGCGCTCCACCTGATCTACCCACTTCAGTCTTTGTATTTTGAGCTTTTTTCACCAGGTCGACGTCGCTTTAACCTACACACTCCATCCATACAAACTAGACCCAAAATCATCCGAATAACCTATTTCTCAGAGGCCCCGAAATTTTTGTTGTTCCGCTTTCGGCAAGGTCCATGATGGTTCTGCAGCATAAGTACAGCACATGAGATGATTAAGTTCTTGTCTTCTTACATTCTATGATAGTTCTAGTTAAATCGCTTTGGCGACTGAAATTCAAAACTCACTTCTGATCACCACTGTCCATTAAACAAGTATCTACATTCAGGCGTACCTCTGCACCTAACATCTCAGATGAAGTGTAGAAGCACGTAGGTAGAAGCTGAATAAATATTCTCTTTTTTTTCCAAGAAGCAGGGGACACAGACAACAACACAGAAAAATGTCCGTCATCCTTTATTTTTTTCTGACTCTTTGCTTGTACTTTTTGCAAGTCAGGATATCTTCTTTTAGATAGAGGTGCCTACATGTATATCTGTAAACAGTGTTGATTTTCCTTTGCTCTATCGAAGAATGGATAACAGCACCATCATGAGACAAAACTTTGGGGAGAGAGAAAAAAAAATCTGCTTCCACTTCAATTTAGACAAATCCTTGCAAATGCAGAAACAGCTGCAGTGCACGCAATAAATCATTCATCGTCAGGGTTGAATGGTTATATTCCATTTCTCGTCATTTTGTTTCGTCCTCTAGTGCAGCTTCTATGCTTCAGTTGATCCTGCATCGTTTTCTTCTTCTACCGGGCGGCTGATTTCTTCTGCTATTCTTAGCCAGTCGTTTGTTTGATTGCTTCCTATTAATATTCGTGTATACAAACGCGTGTGCAACGTTTTTGTAAGATGGAAAAAACTTGTGCATATTCATGTGAATATATTTGTGTGGTTCTAAATGGCATATTTAAATTGTAAAGAGGAAAAACAGAAAAACGGTCCACTTGTCGATGAGGAGGAGGCAACGTTGCGATAGGGTACAAAGAAAATAATAAGGATGAATTGAACTCTATGCACCCTGAATCATTTTGCATAAAACATAAAGCTACAAACAAAAAGCTGAACGACCTTCCTAGCATCTTCGTCATCATATTGCACCTCATCGTGGTTTGTGATTTATCTATGCTGACATTATTCTTGGTGTGGCAACAAACAGAGATGATGAGAAGGTAGGCAGCGCTCCAGGTACAGATTGCAAAAGTGAAAATGAAGAAAATAAATTGTACCGTGGTGCCATTATGGAGATGAAGTACTTTTGCAGATCACTTTCATTTTGACTGTGCCTATATTCTGAGGGGACTGCATGCACAGCCAGTGTTGTTAGGCCTCTCTCTTCAATTTTCCCACGAAACGTGGTAATTTTTCCCTTTTCACCGAACTCAAATTCCCACGAAATTCCCACGATGCATTAAAATAAAAAAAAGAAGGGATCTACCATTTTATGTCAACTCCGAACGGCTGAATTGAGAAGCTTTTTCAGTACAGTTATACTCTCATATGTTTGTCAGACGTTCACGAGAGGTGGTGCTTTTCCGGGGATCGAACTTGGGACCTCTCGCACCTTAACCGCTGAGCCACTGCCCCCACAAAATTAACTGGTAAATTGGACGAAAAATAACGAACTGCCAAAACAAATCTATCAAGTCTAAATTAATTTAATAAAAAATGAGGAAAAGTGGAAGTGTAGAAGTTACACAAAATACATTAGCTCATGATGATAAAGTAATAAAAATGTAAACTGGTTCCATTCCAATGGCACTTTGCCGCTGGCGCTAGAGCTCTAGTTACATACGCTGTCGCTGCGCCGTCAGATTGTTTTTGTACTAGAATTTTTTTGTTAAGAGGCTATTTACATGAGCTTCTTTTTATTTCTGCTGATAATTGTTGTGAATTTTTGAATTAGTTTTGGTGAAATTTCACAAAAAATTGGTTTTACAATTTTTTTGTCAGATTCCTGAAATTCCCACGATTGTGGTGCTTTTTCCCTTTATCCCACGAAAGGCTTTTCGGACATCGAAAATCCCACAAAAAGGGATAAATCCCACGATATAACAACACTGTGCACAGCAATGTGTAATGAAATGATATTCAAGGATGAGTTTCGTTAACACTGTCTGAATGCTGCAGCAGAACCTGTCATCTCAAAATTTATTGCATACATGAACGTTTTGGAACTTTTTTTTGGGAAGTTATTGAATCGCTTTTAATGATGGAAATAAGTTTCATAAAAAATAAATTGCAAGTACTTTCCAATAAATTTAACACAGTAATATTGCTTTTACTTGATAAATTGTAGGGGTGGAAAAATATTCAAGGGTTTGCTTCTGCTTGGACAATATATGACCTTCACCCAATTACGACAATAAAGTTAAATTTATGACGCACGGCAGTGGAACAGTATAAAATGGTGGCTTTGTTTTTGTTTTAGTTTAGTGGTCAATACGCAGTTACATACTAGAGCTAAATGCTTATTACCATTGTACTAATACCCAGATATGTAATCAGTTTTACATACCTACCTATACCTACATTGCCTGGTAAAAAATACTAGGCCCTTTGAAACCGAAATTGAGACCAGAGGTAAATCATAATAAAAAATAGACACATGAATATGGTTTGACGTTTTAATCCCGAAAAGTTTGAACTTATTCCCTACAAAAAAAAAACTACTTAGCATTGCTAAAATGCGTGCTGCGTATTACATTTTGTTGAAAATCATCAACAAGATTCTGCCAGGATTGCACTAGATTTGAACACGATGATGTCCGAAAATATTCTTTATTCTACCACCTTAAGGCTTAGCTAACAGATAACATCCTTTATAAGGCCCAACTTCTTAAAGTGATTAGAAATATACGAAAGTATACTTTTGTCTTCAGTTCCACTACTTAACTTAAGAATAGTACAAGAACATGAGATACGCCAGAGTGACACAACTCGTTAAGGAGCCTCCTCGAAACAGAAAAAACAACATTATTCTAAAGGGTGTCCCATAATTCACGCAAAATGTAATTTTGAGAGAGAATACCTACAGATTTTTAAGTAGGAAGGTTACATTCTTCCTTTATTCATAGAGTATACTGTATACAGATTAGAGCTACGTATGTATGTTCACCCTCGGTCAGCTCGGTCCCTATCTAGCTGCCCCCAGTTACAATTGTATGCGCGCCACCTAATGTTGGGACATTCTCTGCTATACGTTGTCCCTCAGGGGTGTACTCAAAGACTCGTCGGGCGTGTCCCAGCCATCTTAGCCGTTGTATCTTCAGCTTTTTGACCAGGCCAACAGTCAATGGACCGAATATTTTCGGAATAGTCTTTCTCTCAAAATATCCCAGGAGGTATTCACCCGATTTTCACAGAGTCCATGCTTAGATATACGCACCAGAGAGAGGGCTTTACTTCTTAGATGCCCTCATAGCCCGAAGAAACACCGATTGGCAATAGTGATTCTTCATTTGATCCCTGTGATTTTGCGATGTGATAGTGGAGCCCAGGTATGAAAAGTCTTTAACTACTTCGAAGTTGTATCAGTCCATCGTGAAGATTTGTTCGAGTCGTTGATGCTGAGACTCCATTTTCGTTGATATACTTCGTTTTGTCCTCATTTAAAGCGAGACCCATCTTCACCGCGCAGCGGAGCTATGTAGAACCCACGGCCTAGTTTCTCACAGTCATACGTTTGTGCAAGTTTTATTTTTGCGGCCGGCGCATACATATACCTATAGAGAAGAAGGGCAGTTATTATACTCTCAAATGTTTTGTCAATTATTCGCGAAAGGTCTGCCAGTGGAATAAAAACGTAACTACATAGTTACTTTTGCTTTTCTGGCGTTTGGACGTAAGACACTAAACTCTAAGCACTGCGCCTACTTCGAAGCATCCGAACGAATCAACTGATTATTCCCGAAACATGAATCATATATTCAAATAAAATGAGGGTTTCTTACAAGACTTTCTTATATATAAGTAACTCTAAAGAAGTTGTAATTCCTTACTTAATTTTCATTATCCATTTTGTATGAAATCTGCTACATCATTAAGCAATTCACATTCATTTGGCCAATATTTTTGTCTAAATTAGAATCGACCCACAAATTTGCCTTCATTACCTACCGTAAAATTAATTTGATTTTTTCTTAAAATTCTTAAAAAAAAATATGTTATATAAGCCACCCCACGACATTTCAAGAAGTCACCTATTGTGTGGCTCAAATTTTACAAAAGATTCATTTAGCTTAATGTAATCTCGTGACAGCCCTGCGGGTATCTACGGCAAATAAAACTTGATAAGTGAATAAATTCTCAAATCTAACATGGCCGTGTGTATACAGGACCATGTGCTAACAGAGGACTTTGGTGTCCTCGGGAAGGTTTCTTAATTATGTTTCTCGTACAAGAGATCCCCACGGCATATTTGAAGAGTTTTTGTCTATTGCCCTATCATTTTCGTCAGATTTTCATTCTGTTTTCTGTCGTTTGCATTGCCGTTGTCGCTGACAACGTGCGTCGCTATCCTCTTCAGCGTAATGTGTATTAATTTCCCCTTAGAATACGGTAAAGATTTTAGAAGATGTATGGAGGAGATGGTATAGAAATTTCTTTTTTTTTTTTGTCTCTTTCCGTTGGCTTTTTGTATCGTCCGTAAGAGTGTTGGAATTAGCTCCAAAACAGGCAAGTGATGTCACTTGGGGATTTTTCCATTTGTCTTCTTTTCGAAATGAAATTTTCGTCGAAATTGGACACTTTAATAAATTTGCGAAGAAAAAAAAAGCATTAAAATGTCACCCCTGGGGTAGTGAAGATAATAAGTTCATTGTGTATCGCATTTCGCCCTCATTTTGGTGCAACAGATCAAAGCAATCCCCAGGAAGAACTCTTCAGTTGGTGACGGTAAGTACGATGAACATTCATCAAAGCACACCCACTTATGCATACATACATGAAAATGGAATACATTACGGTTGAGACAGACTAGAGTGGTGAAAGTATAAGCTCCTATCCTTACCCATCCTAGTTGATTATTATACACGTCATACCTTCAATTTCCTAAGGAAGAAGGGAATGAATAAAATCCTAATTACATAAGGCTAATATACTCAACGGAACTTACGCTTGTAACATGTGGAAATTACCATAAATTAATTTCAATCCTCCTTGCGGCCCCGCCATCCCAATTAAAATATTTCGCAATTATGCGGGGTGTAGGGTTCAATCGAAACACGAAATTAACGCCCCCACATTTACCACCCTTTGCGATCGAAAGAGTATACATCCCAAAATGAGGTTATGAGAGTGTGAGAGTGTATTGTACATTGTACACCTGACTGTACACAGAATTCACTTGCACCACTTATTTAGTTGAACGATGATACAGTAATGATGATTAAGGGTGGTGCTTGTACAATCACCGTGAGCCTCCACTGTACGACTTTCATCGAAAGGATTGTAATAAAATCAAAGGAATTGCATAGATAGGGTGCAATTTCCTCTGTGGCGGCTTAACAACAAATTTATATAACCTCATTGCTCACTCCCCTGAGGTGGGAGACTGAACTGAAAGAATACCTACCTCCAAGCTAAGACTACAATATGTATACAAAAAATATGTATGCGACGACCATTGGTAGATCAATACATACGCAGTGCTAATAGTGCGGCAACACTGTGCTTCGGGCTGTGTTAACGTAAATAAATTCTGACAACGGTTGCCGTCGGCGATGGGGGTGTCATTGATTTCCCTGTCCCTACATGAAGGCAAAGGAGGGCGCATTTGTAGCTAGTGTAAACGGGGACATTTGAGAGTTTCCTTTCCAATAAAAAGTGCGCGTTATTTGTCAGTATATCCCTACTTAGTAGATTATTCCTATTGTCATTTTGATATTTCAATTTATTTTTCATTTGAACTCCGCAAACAAAAGTATACCTGAATAATGGGTTAATGATTTCCCTTTCACAGTCAATCTCGATTCTCCGCCATCGACTCTAAATCATCAAGGGCAATCCCCATAAGGGTAGAATGAACTTGATCTAATCATCTCATCCTGGGTCTACCTAGATGACGCCTGCCTGATCGTATGGATTCCATAGCACGTAGTGGGATCCTGGTCGGAGACATGAGTTTAACATGACAAACCACCGAAGCCTGGACCGCTCCGTCCGGAGAAGTAGCTGCTCGACATTAATAGCAGGAAAAAATAAAATCGAATACACTCAGTTCGAGAAACTGCAGATATTCTTGTTGATCCTCGAGATCTGACAAAAGAGCTACATCTATAATCTTTATACATATATATAATTCTTCTGTATGTGTTTGTAACCGAAGTCCTCCTAAACAGCTGGACCGATTTTAATGAAAATTTGTGTGGGGGTTTGAATGGGCCTAAATATGGTTTAGATTCACAATTGGACCCGGTAGGCGGCGCTGCGATCCGATCCCACAAAATTTCAAGTAATAACCACTCAACAATAAAAAAAAAATTGAAAAGCAAAAAAATCATGAATCAAATTTCAAATAAAACTCAACAAAAAAAAATTATAAGGCAAACGCTATTCTCCGACACCGACAGTCATGGGAAAAAATATGTATAGTGTATAGACAACACAATTCGTGGGCCTGGGCCAGCGTTGTTCCGCAGAAAGTTTGGAGTTGAGCCATTCTCCGAGCCATTTCACATAAGTTTGAGCCACTTTATTTAAGAGAAAGGGGGGGGGGTGTACTTGTTGAGATTTCTTTCAATTTTTTTTTGTTTGGTAGTTCGCTGGAAGGCAAAATCATCGAAAAACATTGCAGAACTATTACGCGATTGCGGGATGCTTCTGGAAGAGTGAGGGACCTTAAACCGATCTAAAAAAAAAACTCCAGAAGTCGTTCGACTCATATCTAGGCATTTTTTTTTTTGAGTCATTTTAAAAAAATTGAGAAGATAAATCCGCCGTTTGTCGGATTTCTATAAATTTTGATTGAAAATAGTACCTACTTTCTTGGTCTTAGCTAACTCTTATAGATCAAGAGGTCTTACACCCGCCTTAATATCCTGATTACATTGTCAGTATTTAAAAGTGCTGTTATTTCTAAGTTAACATGGTTAAGAAGTCTACTTCTGTGCCCGTGGAAATGTTTTCCTTGTCAGCAATGTAAACCGCTAAAGTACTCTTTCAAATAAGCAGTCCGAAACTTGAAACAGGAAACACACAAATAGATAGATACTTCTAGCATAAGGTAACTTCAAGTATCATCTAAAGACGATGAGATTTCTGGAGAATGAAGCTTGCAGGCCATACCTTGAAGACGTTGAAATCGTTTCATATATTCCGCAACAAGAGTAAGACTATTGGGCTCAAAATGGTTAGTCTACCAGAGAATCAACCCTCAAACAGATGCTGGCTCTAATACGGGGAGGTACAGCCATAATCCATGACACCACTCTGAAGGATATAGACTAACGAAGCAAATATGCCTGATGTCTGTCAGAGGTCTTTTTGTTACCTATACTTAGATGGCGCTACAGTCCGGGCTACAGTCCGAGGTACAACAGTCCCTCCGGGTTGGAATCAAAGACTCTTCGGGTCAGAGACATTACTCTGTATAGTTCGTCTCTAATGGGAAACATTTCCATACATTATTCCCGATAGGAATTTGAAATGCTGAATGAGTTTTAAGAATGAAGTTTAAGTCTTAAGAAAAATGTGAGCCATTTCTCTTTGGCTCGGAGCATTGAGCTAAAGTTGAAATACTTGAGCCAAATTACCCAATTGGGTACTTCAGTACAACGCTGGCCTGGGCATACGTGTTAGGAAATATCGGCCGAAGCACACGGAGTACAGAATCAGTCCCGGACCCGCTAAAATCTTCATAAAATTTCAACTTTCAAGTCTTCGATTTAGATTTTTCTTCATTTTTCACGACAAATATGTTCAAGAAATTTGTCGATATAAATCGTTTTAGCTCCTATAATAGGAACGCCTGTGGCCAATGGTCTTAAATTTATCAGATCAATTCCTTTACCCTGACGCATGACGGACCATGAAACTCTAACGTACGATTTATAGCTCATTTCGCCTATAGTTTTTATAACGCCACAAGCTCTTGTTAAGAAAAACCGTTAAATTTGAGATAGGTACCTACCATTTATTGGTTGGCTTAAAGTTTCCTTAAGCAGCCGCTTTACAGTCCATTACTGGGCAAACTAATAAATTTATTTTATAAGAAAACGATCCAAGTGTAAAATGTTGGCCCGCAAATTTATGTAGAAAATTAATCGTATCTTTTTTTAGTTACCTATAGCGTTTTGAAACAAAATTTATAAAAAACTTATAGCTCTCTTTGATACGCAAATTTTGGTATACCTATTAAACTCCATACATTATTGAAAAGAGTTGCCTTAGCACTGTTTTGATTGACTGTTAGATGGGCAGTTTGCAATATATGCAATTTTCATCCAGAAGTCATTGAGGCCCATTGTGATTTGTATGATTACATGATAGGACATAGGACATCTAACAAAACCAATCACATCTGTTGATGTCAACGGTACGCGATGTGCCATTTTGCCATAACGTTTTTCGTGCTGCTTGACCTTCTTGGCATGCTTCTTCATTAGAGCCCTGTCTCTGTCAGAGAGCTTAGCAACATCTCTGGTGCTCATTTTCTTCAGAAACTTCAACGAGCATTTGTAACCGTCTCTGGTTTTCTGCTCGGAGGTTCTAGGAGTCTTCTTTTGATCGGTGGGAACGAGAGTGTCTTTTAGAAGTGTGCTCTCTGTCTGGGAGTCTATGGATTGAACGTTATTAGACTGGGAGGAGAAAATATCCCCCAGTGGAGTCATGTCGGGCCAAGGTTTCTCCAACACAGTGGTAACATCCAGTGTGTCACTGGTCTCCTCCTGCCGACTTAATTTTGGTCTGTCAAGTATCGAGCTGCCTTCACACCCTTGTCTAACAGTGTGTTCGTCCATGAGGCGGCAGTCTAAAGAGACGAGTGGATTTTCACTAACGTGCATTCCACCTGGAGTAGTCAAATCTTTTCATTGTCCTTCCATGTTTGGTTTTCTTCGTATTAGTAAGGTCAGCTGCATTCTAGGATGCATTGCCCGGTCGCTACTCCTAGGAGGTAAAAGTAACACTTGAGAGTGGCCCGATGAGAATCGCCATACCTAGAAGGCTTTCAGCTCTTCAAATCACCCCCAACGACCACTTATAGTTAAAGTTTGGGAGAATGACCAAACAATTTTTATTTTTCCCCGTACGTATTGGTATCCTTTACTATTGGCCACCTGTCCCCGGCATGCTCCATTAATACAACAATTCGTATGATTAAAAATATATCGATAGATTGCAATTAGTACATGAAGCCGGTCCTAAATTTGGTTCTCCCTTATACCACTCAGCCTTTCTTAATTGCAATTCAACACGCCCTGCCACTTTAATTATTATCGCACGCCCATGCAACAGCCTGAAATTAATTTACGTGCAGCCGCTATAAAGACTGAATATAAAATTACTTCTAATGTCGCAAACATCCTTAACCTTACCGCCGCCACTGACCCCTCCACTTATTGTTCACCTTAACACCGAATCCACATATGACTAAGCAATCATCAGTATTGTCATTCAATACCAATCGAAGCAAAAGGATTACTCACTTAATCCTCTGTTTGCATACAAACTCAACTATCAATTCGATTCGGTCTGCTTGCCCTCATGCTCGTGTCGGCCGGAGCCTTCGCTTATAATACTGCCGATTATTGAATTAACTTTTTAGTGTTTGTACGGTTGTTTCCCATATTCCTTAGACATTATTATTTACTCTAACAGTAGCACTCAAGGAGGGAACTCAACTACACTAACTACCACGTAGGAAAATTAATTTGAATTCTCAAGCTCAAGTTATTGGGTTTACGGACGGTACGGGGGATACCAACACTCTCAACGACAGACACACACACACACGAATCGGATAAGGCTTCGCCATTACTGTGCGGTTTGAAACTCCACCGACGAACTTCGAAACCAATTCAATTACAATAATCTAAATTATTGATTAAGGACTTACAAGGTTCATAATGTGGCTATGGCTACAATTCGGATGCACCATTCGATGTTCAGCAATTAAATGGCGCCCAACGAACCGCTACTTATGGCTTTGTTTGCCCCAGCACCGATGTCAAATTATCACGATTTGTTGATATTTCCTTTTGTTTGCCTTCTGTCGAGGTCATGTCCAGTCCATCTCTTGATTAGCTAACCGCACTAATCAGGCTATTTGCAGCGGCACCTGCAATAAAAAACAAGTAAAAGGATACCATTCGAAATTAAAATTCAGCACTTTCTGGGGTGGATCGTCTATCTGTCGCTCCACACAACACTCACACACATGCATATACAGTAGTTGGTAGAGCTTGTTTATTTTGCTTTTATTAAATGAATAAATAAATCTCGACTCGGTCGCTCTCTGTCGCACTCTGGCTAATTAGAACACACGACATGGCAGTGGCACTGCTGCAGCATATATGTATATAGCTTTTTCGCCAATACAACCATAATCATCATATCCACACTATACCATACAATCGGTTGTCAGAGGCTAATTCTTATTTATAAAATAGAAGAAACGAATACCAAAGGGAGAGCCAACTTTGCGTTTCACATTTCCTTGTTTATCCTTGTACAACATGCATGCATCATCTATAACTGCTGTCAGGACACCCCTAGTTATAAGAATCTTTAGTTATGTCCCCTTTCATATAGGTACCTATGAAACGTTATGTTCCAAGGACCTCAAACACAGAACGAGGAGTATGTGTGCTTGTGTCTGTGCTGTGGCTAAGGGCATTCTACGTATGGCTTATGCAATGTAGAGTTATTTCATTTTACGTTATGTATGACAAGAGAGAGAGAGAGAAACGTCGACAAGTGCTAAGGAGGGCTCTTTGTGCGATTATGATTGTTGCGTGCCAAAGAATTTATTTTGCAGTATTTAAACCTACCGTATAGATGGGTAAAGTAGAGGTATGAATGGACTGGTAGTTTAATCAAACAACGACAACATGCAATTCAACCTACACTGAGATTCTATATGAAAGAGAACGGCTCCTGTCATGGTGAATTGGCCGCAAGCTAAATACGGAGACACAAGTGGTCTAAAGACCGTCATCGACCGACTTTGAAGTTGACTTGTTCCAGATATTATATAGTGTGAGGCGAGAGGGTGTTGTACGATTTTGGGAAACGATGTTTAAAGTTCTTAATATCATTCGATGCTCATTGCTTGCTGAACCTTTGCTTTATTTAAGCCTAGGTTGACTCTATGCCTTTTAACAACAGTTAGGTGCATAAAGTACCTATTATATTTTGACCAAGAATAATACCCTAATATTCTTAAAAATTAGCGAGTTTAGATTCGATTTTAAAAAGGACGGTCGGCATCGGTGAGATTGCCGACTGAAATCCTTAAAATTTATCGAGTTTCGATTCGATTTTAAAAAGGAAGATTGACATTTTTAATTTGAGGTTAAATTCGAAGGAATGTGTTATTCGCTAGTTCGCGGCTTATTTATGTTAAATTCGAACTTTAACAATTCGCGGCAAACATGTGTAGAAACTGATGGCTGAAATTAGCGAACTACCGCAACTTATAAAAGTGTTCATGTGAACGGACTATCAAAGCTTGCGAATAGTCGTTCGATCGTAGGTAGTTGGTCGCTCTTATGTGAATGGTCTTTTAGGTATTAGCCCAGGGGTGTTCCTGTTAAGATTGGTCAAAATTGGACAAAGGGGCGTGGCGCCTCCCATACAAAAAACATCTTCTATGGAGTGAAACTCGTTGACGTTAGATATAACTCGATAATAACTGGGCCTATTTTCATGATTTCTATACAGTCGGCAAGTTCCTGAAATAAGTCGGCATTTCAATTAAAGTCACCCCCCCACAGCTCAAACCCTCGCTACGCCCTTGACCAGGAAATTATAATAGATCTGAAGCTGTGCCATTTTATCGCCGTTTTAAGAAAGACTCCACTTTACCAAACAACACTTCTTTGCGAATGCCTTGTTTGCTATGTTTCTAAATCGTTTGCTGCCTTTTATGCCAATACCTTCTCTATATCACGCATTGGTTTCCCATCTAAGGACTATATAATTTAAACATCGGTTGCAGGTTCAGTTAATCAGAAGACTTCTCTAAATATAGCAAATGCAATCGACATTTTGTTTGACATGAGTCCAATATGACCCAGACAGAACCTTTAGTCAAGATTTATATAGATAGATTATAAGTCGGGAGAACCTTCATGGGACTGGGGCACTGCGGCTTCTTTAAAGGAGACTATTATGACATCCCTGGTGAGATCCTAAAGCCATCCTTTTACTCTGGAGACAGTCAGAAAGACAATGATATTCTGTGGGGGTATGTCAGCAAGTTTAGCTAAAGTAACAATTTCCTCGCCGAGGATATTTTTTCTGAGACAAAGGATAGCCGAACTTGCATGAGAATGTGAAGAAAGAATTTGTCACTTCAATTTGGTGAAGATGATTTTTTTGTGAGGTCATGGCCACTAATGATACCTGTCAGGATTCTCTGGCTATTTTTGTCCATATTAATGAGTAAATATGATTTTCTGCTGGAGAGTTTTGGGAAGATTTGTAAGGGTGAAGTTTTAGCCAGGTTCTTTTTTTTTAAATACTTCTCTCGGGAAAGGCGAACCTATAACGCTTCAACAGCGCCCCGAGATGCTTGCAGATGTATGTTATATTATTATTATAATAATGTAGGTATTTTCTGAAGTATGTATTTTTTATTATCATCATAGAAGAGTTCAGGTTCGATAAGTGGTATTGTCGCGCCGACTTTAGCCAATGAGTCAGATGTTTTGTTGCCAGCAATGCCCTTATGGGCTGGAGTCCAGTAAAGAATGACTATAAGGTTTTCTTTAAAAGTTCTTAGATGGCCATGTATGTTTCCAGGAGTAGCTTCGGTTTCATGACAAACGAGTCAAGAGCCTTACGAGTTGCTTGGCTGTCTGAGAAAATAAATTTAGTTTTACTACGTGTACGTGTACTATAACTTAAATTTATTCTAGCGCATTGATTAATGGCAAATACTTCAGTATGGAACATGGACTAGTTTTTTCCAAGGCTGACTGAATAGTTCGCTTGAAGCGATTCTCCATAAATACCAGATCCAGTCCCTGGTCAATGGTCCCAGCTCAAATCGCAATGGATTGTGGGTTTGTATATTTCCCAGTCTTCTCTTGGAGGGATGATCAGAGAGAAGTTGCCGGTAGATATGTCGTCTAGAAACATGCTGCATGGGCTATTAGGCTCCATAATGTCAGGCAAAATCAGGTGACCTCCATAGTAGGAGTAGGGGTCAATGTTGTTCGAATGGAATAGACGATGAATACTTAGTCTTACCTCCAAATGAGTGTATATTTGAATATGTAATAGACCTTCGATGGTATTCAGTGCGGTGGTCGCGGTAGATCGTAGACTGCCCGTCAAACAGTCTCCAGGTAGTCCGTTTTTGTCCACCTGGTCTAATCACAAGAGTATAATCAATATGTATCATCCGGGGTCTAAGACTCCAATTGTTAAAGCAGACTCGACGGGAGATCCATAGGAATTTGATAGCCCTGTTTCCGATACATTCTATTTGTAGGTTCCATGATAATATAGTGCACTGTCAAGGATGATTCTCAGGTATTTGGCTTCCCGTGAGAATTCAATGGTTTCGCCATACATATAGCGCCTTAGTGGTTTCAATAAGGATATTTAGTTTTCAAAGTTTGGTAAAAGGGACGGTAGTAGTATTTTTTATATTTACAGAAAGTCCATCTTGTTACGCCATTTTTGAACTACCGATAGCGCATTTTGCAGTATTTCTAAATCCGTGCTTTCGAATTTACCACTGACGACGATTGCTTAGTCATCGGCATATCATATTATAGCATTCGATTCACGTTATTGAGAGCCCCCCTGCTGGTGGACTCGAAGGATGTGTAGTCAATACTTTCGATTGACGGAGTATTCAATATTAGTTATTAAGTCATTAAGTGCTGACTCGGATTTAAATAGATAAGCTGATGGATCTTTATTAGGTTTGTTTGCGGTGAGAAATTTGCTTCTCAGAAAAATTGTTCATTAGAAAAATACGAACAATTTGGAATGAAGTATGTAATTAGTTAATTAACCCGCAATGTTCACCATTGGTACTACAAAAAATCAAACTCTGTCATTATGCGACAAAAAAAAAAAAATCTATCGTTTCTTAGCTCTGCCCAAATACCACAATTTATTCTCTTTCCTACCCACCTTAGTCCAGAACATATAACACGATCAAAAGGCCTAAATCTCTTTTATGTTCCCTTCTGTTATCCCTTTAACTATATACCAGCAAAACGTATAATGTAATGAAAACCCAAATGAGATGAAGGGATACCACGCAATAAACCACAAGCAATATCAATATCTATTGGCAAACATAAATTTCCCAAGAAAAAAAAACTAAATAATAAGAAAAGGAGAAGAACTCACACAACTACTATAGGCAGAGAACACTAAACCATGTCGTCTACCACAAGTTCGAGCAGCAACATTAGGTAAAGTCCTGCTCATCGTCATATCCTCGTCGACCAATGTGAGGTAAATCATTATGCTACAATGGTCAATGGATAAAATATCCTTCAGCACTCTTAGGTATGTGTACAATGTACATACATAAAACTCTTATAATGGTACTGTTGTTTGGTGTATTTTTCCAAGGATATAATCTCCTGTATGTGTTTTGAAGAGCTAAGCAAAAATTTTAAAAGCTCAACCAATTACTGTCATTCCACATGGTAGATATATAGGGAGCGTATAAAGTGCTATCGAATTCAGCCAAACCAAGAAGCTGACATAAGAGAGGACTTTGCAATTTTTTTACGACTATGGGTGTTAGTGTAGGGATAGTGTCCTTTTTTAAAATTTTTTGTTGTTTTATTTCTTCCGTTTAGGGAAATTTATTCTGTCAAGGCAAAGAAAGTTTTATTTTTTATTTTTACTTTTATTACAAATTACTAAGACAATTTTATTTTACGAATAGTCTATAACCGAGATGAGAATTTCGACAATAATACAAGTTGTATGGCAGCATTTGTGTTCTTGTGATGGATGAGTTTCGGGATTTCAGGTTGGATGGATAGAGTTCCTTAAATGAAATTTATTTTAATGGCAACATGAAATGAAAGTGGACTAAATTTACCTACCGGAAGTAATTACGTTATAAAGAAATTTGTCAGATTTAGATAAGTCAATCCTATTAGTCAGCTCTATCTAGCTGAAGGGCGGAACGGTACAATAATATGAACAAATGTGAAGCTGAAATGCCTACTCGGGAACGTCCGCCAGACATCCGAGTGTATGACTGTCCTGAAAAAGCGAGCCGTTCGGACTCGGCATAAAATTGTAGGTCCCTTCCATTCGCCCCAAAAATAGAAACTCACACAAACGACAAACGAATTGTAGCGAGAAGCTAGCCCTAGTGTGTCTACCGCCCGTTGCGCTATCTATTTATTATTTACTAGCGGACCCGGCGAACTTCGTCTCGCCCCAATTTAACTCCTTCAGATAAACTCTAGACAGTGATAATATAACACAGATAGTTCAAATTTCAATGTGATTTATTTGAATGGAATCGAAATCAGTAGAGAGCGTGAGCGATGTGATAAACAATGTTTTTGGATTTGTTTTCCGGCGCAAAAACAAACAACGAAGACGGTTTGATAACACTCGAACAGGCAACGTACAGCTGACCGTGCGAAAACAGGGAAATCGACATTAATCCCACAGACTTCCAACGATTGGCCTTGCGATTTATGGATTGTCATCGCAAAAGCCAATCGAACGGGGAACTGAATCCGCTTGAATTGGAATGGAAGATCAGTTGGAATAATCGGAATTCGTGCGATAAGGACTTCCTCTCCTTTGAATTTGTCCTTTATGATCGTCGCTTGAATCACATTGTTCATCAGTTTCTTGATGGGCAACCGCGTAACGTTGCACAATTTCGGATGATTCAGCTGTGAATTATGCGGTTGAGTTCCTGGCACATCAAGCGAGTTCAAAAATTCCGTCCGATAGTTGGTCGCTCCATCCTCATCGGTCACGCTGTCAACGGATTTGTACGAATGCAGTTCTCTAGCGATTTGACTTTGAATAAGGAAATTCAAGCTATCGACGTCGAAACATCAACGGGAATTTGGCCATTGCCAAGCGCGAGCAGTTGTCTCGAGAATTCAGCAGCAGATGGGTCATTCTGCAATGCGACTCTCATGTTCGTGGTCAATTTCAACTTCTTGACATGCCGCCACAAAGACAACGATTTCAAGCATGCACTAAGTTCATCGGCAGCAGTTCAATTCGGAATGACGGGAAGCGTTTGACGAAAATCTGGAGAGCAATATCATAGCCCCATCAAATCGTCTCAAATCACCTCATAAATCCTTAATCGTTCGGTCAACTGCGTTCAAAGCTCGTTTATGCGTCATCGTGCATTCATCCCAAATGATGATTCATTCTCGCATCAATTTCGCTGTCGCCGAATTCTTGGTCATTATGCACGTTGGCTTATCAACCGTGAGAAGATTCATCGGCAGCTTCAAAGCGGAATGTGCAATTCGACCGCCTTCCAACAATGTGAAAGCAATGCCAGATGATGCAACACCCAACGCATTTTGAGATCTTGACCGAATTGTTGCCAGAATCAAAGAAAATGTCAAAATTTCGTCGAAAAAAATTCAAATTTTCCGAGTTTTCCGCTAGGAATTTTATATTTTTCTATTCGAAAAGCCATTCCGGAACAATTGCACACAAAATTCCATACCAAAAATGAATTTTCGATTTTTCCAATTTCCCGACTTTTCCTGAGGGTTTTCCCAAAATTTTCTTTCGGAAAAACTTTCTCCTGGAAAAATTACAAACAACTGAAAAAAAATTGATACAAATCGGCCCAGCCGTTCTCAATTTTCGATTTTTCCAATTTCCCGACTTTTCCGGAGAGTTTTCTCAAAATTGTCTTCTGTAAAATCCTTCTCCTGGCAATTACGAACAACTGAAAACAAATTTGAGCAAAATCGGTCCAGCCGTTCTCAATTGATGAATTGATGAATTAAAGACCAACGCCAACTACATTTTTTGCTGCTTTTATTAAGTTTTTGTGAGTGACTCTCTGATGGCTGGTAATAGCTAGTCTTGAAGATTGTTATGAATTGTTTGCATTTGTTTTGGAATATTTTATTTACAGAATTATATATTATTTTATTTTGATGGTTGTTACAGAGTTTACTTGAATTAAATTGGTAGAGCCTTGAATAATTATTGTTAGTCATAGAATGTCTAGTCTAGATCATCAAGTTCCATTTCTACTTGTACTTCACTAATTGACAAATGGTTTCATGCGTTCACAGAGTACGGCAGTCAGGATCTTGTAAGCGATGTTAAGTAGACTGATGCCGCTATAGTTGGCGCAGTTTAGAGGGTCTCCTTTCTTATGGGTCGGGCCTTAAAAAGCTCGCCCGATAAACCGTCCGGTCCTGCAGCTTTGTTGGTCAGGTGGACGGAAGTCTTGGCATTCATCCAGTGTTGTGCTGCGTAGACTACACCATATGTAGACTACGCAATTGTCGACGCGTCGTCAATTACGTGTCGTTAATTCAAAATTGACGACACGACATGTCGACAAAGTTCAATCAAGCAATACATTATAGTTTTTATAAAATTAAGACAATTTAAATATAAAATATACTTAGGTAAATTTTTTATTTTAAAATGGGTAAACGCTTTTTTTTTTTTTTTAACTTTGCACACATTTCTAAATAGATGTATAAAAAAAGTGTCTGAGGCGATCAGGTGTGTTTAAAAGATTTATTTTGCAATTATTGAAACTACCTAAAAAAAAAAAAATAAATAGGCGGCGCAACAGGCGGTAGACACCCAAGGCCTAGCTTCTCGCAACCATTCGTTTTGTGTGAGTTTCTATTTTAGGGACGAATGGAAGGGACCTACAATTTTATGCCGAGTCCGGTGTTCTTCCCTCCTTTTTTGTTCGTAGAGCTCATACGAGCTGCTCTCGTCCTTCTCTGCAGCGCCGCTTTGTAGGCCAGTTGCTTTGCTGCATATGCTTTCCGGTACTCTTCATCAAACCAAGGGTTTCGCGGTAGTGGTCGGGTGAAACCTAGCACATCAGTTGCGGCTTTTCTGATGGCTTCTTGGCATCGCCACTGGTATTCAGCACTTGATGCTGGCTGCACAGGACTTCTCGAGAGGTTGAGGGAGATGCGATCGGCGAAAGTTCTGGCGGTTTGTTGCGTTTCAACGTTGAATCTCCTCACAGTATTTCCTCGTTGTTGTGGTGTCTGGGATATCCGCATACGTACCTTGGCTATAACAAGGTAGTGACCCGAGTCAATGTTGGCCGAGGAAAGTTCGGACATCTAGAATACTGGAGGAGTACTTTGTGTCGATCGCAACATGGTCAATTTGATTGACGGTTTGTTGATCTGGTGACCGCCATGTTGCTTTGTGAATGTTGAGTAAAGTCAATTAGCCTAAGTCCGTTTCCAGTCGTGGTATCGTGTAGGCTGTGTTTTCCGATTGTGATACCAAAGATGTAAAATCACCTAAGACGATTTTAACGTCGTACTTAGGACATTGCTCATAATTATGTTTTGTCGAGGAGCTCATAGAAACATTCTTTGGTAGCATCGTCTTTATCTTCTGTGGGGGCGTGAGCGCGTATCAGGCTGATGATATTCCACGTGCAGATCAGTCTTCATTAGTTATTGCCATCTCGACTGTTGACAACACCGTTGATTCAATCTTGTGGATTCATCCGCTGTACGTCCTCTTTATGAGGGCCTCATGTAAGACCTCTGAGAGAATAGTGTTTCGCGCTTATAAGTTTAGCAAGCCAAGCCCAGGTAGGCGAGACCAGTACCCGGTGGTTACCACGAGGAGGTAGAATAAGCACAATTGAGGTGTATGAAAAAGTTGCAGCAGGCCAATCAAAATGTCAAACTGCGCTCTTCCATGCTATCCCATGCTCTCCGATAACCCAATAGATATGTCAAAACAGAGTCCTCCAGACTCATGTTGACACAAATAAATGTCAACTTAGTATTACTTAAGTCGAGAAATTCTTGACTTGCTTTGGCGGTGTTGCGGACATATACGTCAACTGAGAAAACTGTTCACGTGGCCAGTCTAGCTCTATGAAAACTCTGCAACATTAATATTATAGAGCTGTCAGAATTACTAAACTAGATTCCTCATAGACTGGACACCTCCTATAGTTCAATACTATGAGAGATTATTCCTTATCATTTTGTTAAGATAGTTACTAACAGGGTAGATTGCAAAAGGCAATTTTTTAGAGTTCATTTATGCTGTGTGTCTCAAAGAGTTAGTTAGTTTTAATTTCACGCTCCCATTAATAAATAAAGTCCCCAAAATCTCAAGGATTCCATCAACATTTAGATACATTGCAATACTCTAACATAAAGTCACAAAAAACAGCCTCTTCCATTTTATTAATTCACCCTAATTGAATGACATTCCTGTAATTTAAAACAATACCCAAATTGAATCCACTTTGCACAAAATCGATGCTATCCCCAAATAACTTCTTGTTATCCCAGCTGTTTCAAAGAAGCTTAAAGTCCTTAATTCATCAAACGAGTTATTAATTGCCAAAGCAACCGTATTGCCTTTAGTATTCATTGTTTCTACTTATTCTCTTCATCAAAACGCAATCTTACAAATTACTAAATTTATCGTAACGACGGCCATTAAGAAAAATTGTCTTTGTCGTCCTTTTTTTTCTCTCTGGTTTCTCTCTAAAACAAAAGTCCACAAAAAAAATCAATGCTTTAAAGTAAACAGGAAAAAAACAACAGTTCTCTTTCAAACACTGCAATCTAGAAAATCTCACTCCATACCGTTGATTCTTAAAATTAAGAAAAAAGAAAAAAAAAAACAGAAAATGAAAAGCAAGAGAAAGAACTTTGAATTAATTTAAGAAAATATCGTCCCGAATATTAACAAGTCCTTGCCCGGGTTTCTTATACTATTCTTTGCCGCCGCGGAGCTGTCAGCTTTTCTCTCCTGCCAACAACCACGGATTCTTCCTTGTCTTTTCGCCAAAAAGGACACTGGACGACTATACAAGAAATAAATAAGAGACGAAAGGACAAGTGTATATGATGGAGCACACAAAGTACAATGGAAATTCTGATAAGGATAAAGAACCTGCATTATAAGAAAAATATCTCGGACAGAAAAAAAAAAAAATCAAACAACACTAAGGAAGAAAAAAGTGTCCTTAGAAAGACACTGATATTGTTGAGTGAATTTGTTTTTTTTTTTGTCCTTTGTAGACGCTTTTCTTTTGCAGCAAAAGGATATCCGTGAAATGAGGCAAAGGAAAATGGCATACAAAAATAAAAATATACGTAAATAACAGAAAACGGTAATGTGAGTTAAGGATGCCAGATGCACATTTAACTGGCTCAGCATACATTCCTTTCTCTATAGCAGTGTCCACGCCATTGTTGTAGACGTATACTTAATAAAAAAAAATCTAAAAATAAATGAAAAACAGTAAAGTTTTAGCCATCAGGACTGGCTTGTACAAAAATGCCTTGCCCCTGTGTTACACTACACTCCCTGCCAGGATACTGTCATCCAAATGAAACTGAACTTGTCTCGCTGTGCTATGTGGCACAGCAGTGGAAGCGTGGCTGTGGTGGTTCTCCGTTTGGATGAAAATTAAAGTTTTAATGCTATGCAAGGCGATTGCGTTGTTTGGTTTTTTTTTTTTCTTTGTCCTGTTTTTTTTTTTTTTTTTCTTGTGTCATTTTTTCTGTACATAATTTATTTTTGTATCTTCTCTGATGCCAGAAACTGAGCTGCACCAACTTAAGGAACCAAACACTGAACATCCCTTAGTACCTACCTCTGGGGGGCCTTCAGACACTTGGCTCCGATTGGCTACTTATCCCGTTTGTGGACTATTCCTACATGTACACATGTAAGTGCTGTCTGTCGCATCGAAATTTTCTATAATGCAGGAGTGGTATCCACTTAAAAAAAATACTGTAACAAGGGATAGTGTATTTCACTAAATAAAGTGCAACTCTTAAACAGCCAAAAACGAAAATGGACTAACTTTCAAAATGCATACAAATACACACACTCATACACAGATACAGTGCCGCGTCTGTGGATTTAAATGAACGAGCCCCACCACCGACCGGGTTGTATGTAAAACGATTTACGAATATTTGAATTTAATTTTGGGAACAGTTGGCGCCCATTTGGCTTTGCACTTTGTATTGCATAAATAGTGTTCTACGAGCACGTATTTACTTTCTGCAGCAGGCTGCTAAAGAGAAAACTTTCTCGTAGTTCATTTAGGTTAATTTTGGACCAACAAGAATGAGTCTTTTGTTCGTTTTATATTTTCGTAATTTCTAATTAGTTTTGCGGAGAGAAGGAGGCTGTGTGTGTAGTTTAGGGGAGCACTCTAATCAATGAATTTACAAGATAATGCAGTGCATTCGGTTTAATTTAAATTTAGTTTGTAGAAGAATTCAATTGTGCTGCTAAATTAGGGGAAGATAATTGTCAATGTTTGCGGAGGAAGTTTATAGAACATGATGAGTCCTCACAGAACCCAGGAACACGAATAACATCGGAAGTGGACAGGAGCAGTTGGAAAATAAACTTTTAAATACGGATTTTCAAATTAAATTACAACTTGTATGCAGAAGAAGTACCTACCTACGAAGTAAATAAACGTAAGGGGTTTAGATACATTTAACCTTGCCGTATTTTTATATGTATATAGACATGTGCACTGCACATGCTTTTTTAATGAAAACAAGTCGAAGGGTATGGAAATTCGATGTCTTTAAGCTGAAACTTTTGTTTTTTTGTTTGTAATGTTGGCAGGCGCATTAAGATTGGCCGCCCTTGGGATAGAAGTTACGACGTTCGGGTCACATTAACCACAACAGCGCGACCACTGCTAAAATTTGTGGAATCTATGAAAACATTGCTCCACGTATCTGAAGATGTTGCTTCTTCTCCCTAAACACAGCTTTTTTTTATAAATACTTCTCCCGGGAAAGGCGAACCTATAACGCTTCAACAGCGCCCGAGATGCTTGCAGATGTATGTTAGTTCTGCACTTAAACTGCTGCAAATTGTATACTTCTGGAAATATATCCCCAGGAAGCGAGTTCCAAAGTTTGCTTGTCCTGTAACAGAAGGAGTTTTGGAAAGTTGATGTCCTCGCGGTTGTCAAGTGTACTGTATGGACATGAGCATTAGCTGCCTGTCGTGTGGGGCGCCCAAAAGTTGCATTTCGAGGGATAATGTCTTTGAGTTCCTCGGAATATCTACCATGGAAGTACGTATAGAACAAGCATAGGTCAGCTCAACTTAGCGGACGCCGATCTTGCGATATAGCAAATGTGGTCCTGCCATGTGTTTCCTGAATTGACTGTAACTCCTAGAAGGTGCATTGAGTCCTTGGGATGGATTGGATGGTCATCCATTTGGATCTGAGAAACTGTTGATGCATTTTTCCTAGAAAATGTTGTGAGCTGTGTCTTGTTTGCATTAAATACAACCAAGTTGGCTTTTCCCCACTTCAAGATTTTGTCCAGATCATCACTTTTTAGAGAACTAGTTTGTTCACATATCTGACTGTGTGATGTAGCCGCATTCACAGGCCCACTATTCGAAATGGAGGGAGGATATAAGAGTGCTGTCATCAGCAAAGTTGTAGATATTATTGTTTATCGATCCAAGCAAATCGTTGATGTGGAGAAGAAATAGAGTTGGAAAAATAATAGATCCTTGGGGCACTCCTGCATTTATAGCAAACGAATTAGATGATACACCATCTACAACAGCTTGGATCGATCTTCTCAGTAGAAAATTTTGCATCCATCAGCAGAGTGGTTGTGGTAATCCATAAGACGCTAACTTGCTTAATAGTGCCAGACTCGGTCAAATGCCTTTGATATGGCCATGGCTACGGCTCTGGATTCGCCGTGTTGTTCAATTGCTAACGTCCATAAGTGCGTTACGTAACTTAACAGGTCTCCAGTAGAACGAAGGCTCCGAAATCCGTATTGCCTGTCGCTTTATTAATCGGTGGCCTTCTAGATATTTGATTATTTCGACATTTATTGCCTTTTCCAATACTTTTGAGAGCATTGAAAGTAACGCTATTGGACGATAGTTTTGTGGCAGACACTTCAAGTGCAAGTTCAGGTGCACAGCTCTTGAGTACTATAGCAGGGATTCCGTCGTGTCCCGTTGCCTTATTGCAATCTTAGTTCTTTAAGGATGCGTTGAATTATTCGAGGCCGAAATTTAAGTTCTGCCATCGATGATTGCATCCTCGGGATATTTGGCGGCTCTAGTTTTGCAGAATCTAGGGTGGAATTCTCTGAAAACATGCTAGCGAAGAGATCTGCCTTTTTTTAGGTGTTGTTGCTAGCGTGCCGTCTTCTTTTACTAGAGGTGGAAAAGAGGAGCAAATAAAGTTATTACTGATTGCCTTTGCCTTGGACAAGAAAGCACGTCAGCCACTAGGACATTCAATCCCATTGTAACGAAGCGAAGAAATTACGCAGCTCATCCCAGCTTAATAGCTTAAGCCAGTTAAAAAAAAGCAGAATGGAAAAACAACCCTATAATACAGCTTCAGCCAAATGAATCCGTGAACAACATTATAGGTCACTGTATATTGAAATAAAACATTTACCATGACTGTGTGTAGACCGGTGATTTGTAGCAAATAGATTCCATAAGCTTATAATCTCAGAATCGACATGATATACTCTACCCACGACCTTCATATATCCATAACGATTGTTCTAAAATGAATGACCATAAAATGAAGTCAAAAATATTGATGCATACCCGTGATCGTGAACGCAGCACTCGTTGTAAGTCTGACAGTTAACTGCTGTCAATTCTGAATTATTGAATAAAGGAGGCAAAAACGTGATTTACACAAGAGGTAGGTAACTTTATTTTTTTTCTCGGATCTTTATCATTATTATTATTTTATCGAGAATTACTAAATTTAGTGATGGCACAAAAATATCAATGATCACGATTTACTAGAGGCATCGGTAATGCAGTGATCCACGAGGACATAACGTTCCCTTTCTGCGTTAAGCACGTATCTACAAAACATTCATTCTTCACGAATTAAAAAGAAGAATAGCTTCCCTTAATCGAACACAATACACATGTCAAAAATCATGTCAATTTTTGACAGGCTGACATCATATTGACCTCCAGGTTAGTCAAACTGTCAAATTATAAATAATAGAAAGATTTTACCGATACATGCGTTTATTTATTCCTGAAGAATAGATGTTTTGTAGATACGTGCTTAACGCAGAAAGGGGACGATAAATCACTCCCTCTGTCAATGGACGCAATGACCAAGTCACTGTGTCCTGAAGCAACTACATAGTTCCAAGAGATTCAAGAACTTTCTGATGTATCATTATTTCATAGTTCTATAGTATCAGGTAACCACACGGGATACGGCACATGACTCAAGGCTAACACTAACGGCAAGTCCTAACTCGTATTATAATGTGTCCACACCCAACTATGTAAGTAAAAATAAATAAATAGCTAGTTGGCGTAACAAGGGTAGATACAATCGTTTTGTGTGAGTTTTTCTTTTTGCGACGAATGGAAGGGAATTACAATTTTATGCCGAGTCTGAATAGCTAAATTGAGAAGCGTTTTCAGAACAGTTGTACTGTCGGATGTTTGTCAGACTTTCGCGAGAGGTGGCGGAGTGGAAAAAACCATAAGATGCAATTTCTGTTTTTCCGGGGATCGAACCTAGAACCACTGAACCAATGCGACCATTTTTAATCAATTCTGATATTACGATAATAGAGGAACTCAAAAAGTGAGTATCGCAATTCTTAACGTTCGTATGACTGCCTGTCCCATAGGCCTGCAGACTAAACGCTTGTACGTATTAGTTTCAAACTCCGTTTTAGAGTCTGTGGGACTACCACTGAACCATTTTTTTTATGCTAGTCCTTATATGAACTGTACACAAATATAAACAATTTAGAAAATTTTAAAAAATTACATTTTTTTTAAATACTTTAACGTTTTGAACCAAAATTGATAGTTGAGTTAAAGGAGGCATGTTTAACATGACTCCATGCCGGATACCCATTTTTTACTAGAAGCTCCAATAACGATATTTTTGTAAATAGAGACTCGATTTCTCGAAAAAGGTATATACGAATTTAAGAAAAACTCATGTCGAAAATACAATCTCAATCATAGCTTGTTAGAAGACTCAGTTTTCTCTATAAATTGACTGCGTCCTTCGGCTTCACCCCAATCACTGATAATGGTAGTTTAAAAAACCTGCTTTCTTCCAAATCTTTCGAGTTTTTAAATCGTATGTACTTAAACGAACATACTAAAATAATTTGTTTACACATATTTTTTCAAAGCAGAATACGTCTTGATTTTTTGTTTTTGACATGAGATCAACCACCTTACCTGGATTCACATTAATATCCGAATGAACAGATATCACAGCAAGTGAGCTTAATCTTGCATTCTCCATAACGCTTCGGGACATTGTTTTAATCCTTTTCATAGTTGAAAAGGTTCATTAAACACGAACTGTCCTCACTGGAAGCGTGGCCAAAACCGTAAGCAAGAAGTTTATAGCTTTAAAGTAAGTCTTGTCACATACCTAAGCTATATCATGCCATTTCAAAAATTTCAAAACTTCGGTAGAAGGATCACTCGACGATATTTTTTCGAACCGAAGAAAGTAGGTACCGCTGCGCTGCCAAAAGTGTTGATACTTTCGAAGGCATCGCCTACGTTCTGCTCGTTATTTCTTCAAGAATTATTGAGATGCATTTGCCCCTCAAGCCCCAAGATTCTCCTCAAATCAGCCGTTATACTCGTATAAAAATCCATTAATTATCATGAGAAACTATTCCTGATGCGTCCAGTGTGTTGTTCCAATTCGTATTTAATAGATCACATAAACCTATGCAAAACAGAGACGAAGATGATTCTTAGATGAACCTCGCCTTGCTTTTTACTAATTACTCAATTCAAATGTTATACTGTGAATTGTAATATTCAACCATTTCGAATGCAAAGGAATATTTAGCTATTTCTTTTTCAAAGTCATTAAAATTGTAATCAACAGGAATTTCTATTATTTTAACAGATTTGTACGACTCGGAGAAATTCAATATTTTCGAACTTCGAAAAATCCATTTCATGATAAAAACATCTGATGATACTCGAAACTCTGCGTGCTTCTTTCATCCCAATCAATATGGCAACCGTTTTTGGTTAGCATGGAAACCAGCCCTATACAGATAGAGATAGAGAAGCACGGAAGAAAATATCAATTTATTTGCAGAAAATAAGTCAATCAAACACAAACATTTATTACATCATTTAACTTTGTACAGTGAATTTGTCAAGGACTGTCAAAAAGTTTTGCTTCTCGCCATTTACAGATACAGATACCTACGCTCCATCCGTATTTACGGCAAATTAATTTCCGCAATCAATATATAACAGGGACAATGACCTTTCAATAAGTATAACACTCTGCCATCCCTCGTTGACAGCAAAAATATTATGAGTAAGATTTTGACACAGATTTTACTTACGTACATCTTTCTCATCTCCTCACTCATGAGAAAAGTCGAGAAATGTGGCTACACTAGAATTCATTAAAGGCAAACACTAAAAAACACATTTCGTTCTTAGCTAAGCGCACTCCTAACACTAACAAGAACAACTTGTATTCGTGTTACGTTGAGTGAGTGAAATATACTCGTCAAAAAAAAAAAAACAAAAAGTGAAGATACTAAAAGCAGAGGAAACGAAATATTCTATTATGCAAATTGTGTCACGTTCCCTTCTCGCCTTACACAGTATCATTATTTAATTTACCCTGAAATAATTAAGATGCTCTTCCAGAAGCCAGCCTACATCGGAGGAGAGTTAGCTCGACTCTCCCACTATATTAAGTACTTGGAGTCCCGTGCCCGTCCCGGTGAGTCGTTTTCATCTCTGTGTATATGGGTAAGGGTATGCCTTTGTCATAATAATTTTTCACTTTCTCCTGTCGAAGGATTTGTCGTCGCCGTCCTTCAATACCTATACCCAAAAGAACAGAAAAGTGAAAATACGGTAAATGGGGGGTTATTTTTTGACAAAGATGTAATAAAGGACGATGATTGTTACCGGATGTTCGCAAAAGTGCGAGCCTAATTTTTTAGCTTCCTTTCTTTTAGATGAATAAATTATTCTCAAGGGTGTAGTAGCTTCTTGAATTTTACCCGTGTCCTTATAAAAGGGTCTTGGTGTTGTATCGATTTTGGCTCTTCAGGAGTCGTTTTAAGGTTCCCATCCTTATTTGTTGTCGATGATCCACACTCAGCTGGGTGATTGATTTAAGGATGCTTACCTTTTAATAAATTAATGTTTAATTTCCATATTGGGCTCTGCTGTTGGAACAGTTTTGTCAGCATAAGCTACAACTACTGTTGGCTGGGGTACTAATTTTTTGTATATACATATATATATATATTTTTTTTTTTTTTCAAGGATTAATAATAATCCAGTGGCATCCGGTGTGCAAAGGGTTGCCTTAGCTCTAGTCATTTAGTGTTTTGGGGTACATGATGGCGATGAGTAAATAGACAGGCCCATGATTGAAAAGTTTATGCGCACAATTTTGCGACTGAAAAGCTTTGGGATTTTGGGAATTCAAAAGTTCGTGATCGAGTTGGTTTTGCTTCTTTTTTATAACTTTTTTTTTATATCTACTATTTAGGTATACCTACGTCTTGGTGAAGTAGGCAGAACTGTGAGCCTTTATTGATGTTGGATGGTAAATTAACTTGTTTAATTTTCCCCTGAGTATCACTTTGAAGTTCTCTTCATAGCTGTCGATGGCGGGGATACTCGTATAGCGAAAATGTTGGGTAGGGATATTGTATAGCAAGGTTATCGTCCCCCGGCTGGCCTCTGGGGAAAAGTTTTTCCACACTTTAGAGTGGAAGAGAGCTGCTTAAAATTCAAATTAATTATATTTTCTTGTCCTTTTTGTTTGTGTTTACGTTTGGCTGTTGTTCAGTGTGTTCGTGTTGTAGAGGTAGGACAAAGTTTAACGCTTAATTTTGTGTTGGAATAATATCTGTGTATAAAGCAGACCACTTTGATTCGAAAGTTTATCGTGCTTTAAACCTGAATCTGTTGTTGGGGTTATTATATAAATATCGGGTGAATCTTATGTGAAAATATGCTTTTAAGGGCAGATTGAATGGGGTTAATCAGGTAATATTGACTGGTGCAAAAGGAAAAATACTAAAAAAAAATTGCATAATGTTTTAACAGGTTAACTCGAAATTATTTAAAGTTGCAGAAATCTCTTCGGAGGTCTTATTTCTCACAATTCCATCAGATAGACCAAGGAGTTTGACAAGAGTCAACAAGTTCAGCCTTGCGGCCTAATTCAAAGAGTTCGGCGTTAGGTATCTTATCGCCCAAAACCATGACGCCCAAATTGCAAAATGTCATAACGCCCAAAACCACCACATCGCCCAAAATTTAAAGGAATAAAGCGTCGCAAAGCCCAAATAAAATAACATATCGGCCAAAGTAATTGTGGAATAAGTATGGGGCAGCATGCAACCCCCCCTGCTTGAGTTTTCTGTTGGATTTTGGAGTAGGTGGGAGTTTGTACTGCAGGAAAAACCTTCAATATATCCAATTTCGCATATAAGTACTCCAAATCTGACAGTAAACCCAAGCATGAGGGTTGGAGAGGGGGCACCATGCCCCCTGATACGTATTAAACTGCAATTCCATTTTGTTGTTTGTTTTTGGGCGTTATTCATTTTTGGGGCAGTTAGCAAAAATAATGCCATTACGCCCAAAATCAATGTCACAACACCTACATTTACGTGAATTTTGCAACAACAAATTACCTAGCACTGTTTTGGGCGTTATGACATTTTTCAATTTGGGCGTTATGGTTTTGGGCGATAAGACCTAACGCCAAAGAGTTCTTCCATTTTCTAATGATTTTCAAACGGTTTACAGGTTTGACCACAAGGCGTTAATCACAGACTGACGCGATTGCTACAAATATTCCGACCCTGGCACCTTTCTAATAATATACAGACGCATCCTTTCCTAATGAGTAGCGCAGTCTATGGTGTTGTCAGTTTCTTCAAAGCCATCTAAACTAGTTTCAGAGACATCCGTGAAGATTCGACTAATTCTCATAATTCCGGCTGAAGCCAGTTTTAAAAGTGAGGAACGTTGACTTATAATTAACATACAAGAGCCGGTATCCGGTGTTTCGTACTCGTAAATTGTAATTAAATAAAATGCTTCAGAGAAGTGCGTAGTTTTTCCAATCTATGTATTAAAAAATGATTCTTCAAGGTTCGCGATTTGCATCGTAAAAAGAATAGTATCTGCGTTTAACCAAAACAAAGCGAATTCCTCTCCCGCCTCGTCTTATCAAAGCCATGTAGATCCAAAAGAACTATTTCGGCGATAATCCCCAGGTCTTGATAAAAGCAGCATAGCACTTCCAAAAAAACTGAGAGTGCCTTTAGTCCTTGGGATGGCTTCGACTTTACATGATTTGTTAGCGTATTATGATTAAAGAATTTTTTATCTATAGATAACATCTCCCAGATATCCCGCTTCTTCGGAGATCTGTAAGGTGATACTACTTAGCACTGGCTATACGTCGCATCCGTCACAAAGATCCTTTTTGTGAAGAGATGGACGTCTGTTCTTAAAAGATTGACCGAAAGTCTGTTTCTAGAACACAGTTGATCGACCTTGCACAAGGCTATCTGTGAATTAGCACATTACAAACGTACAAACGTAGAACTTAATTTAGGGAATGCACCAGAAAGTCAACTATCATGCTCCAGCTCAATAACAATAACAACCTTAAAACTGATGGTGGGATCAGTGGTTAGTACGAGGGTTCCCGGGTTCGATCCTCGGAATAACGCAACCTACATCCTCAGGTTTTTTCCACTGCGCAACCTCTCCCAAACTTCTGACAAGCATCCAAAAGTACAACTGAAAAAGCTTCTCAATTCAGCCGTCGGCATAAAATTCTAGGTCACTCCATTAGTCCCAAAAATAAAAACTCACACAAACGGATTGTTGTGAGAAGCTAAACCTGTTGCGCCAATTAGATACTTATTTATTTACTAGCGGACCCGGAAAACGTTGTTTTGCATGCTCGTACATTTTCATTGTCCGTCAATTGTTCTGCGGTCGTTATATTATTTGAAATTTTATTCATGCTTTGTATATTATTTATTTATTCTTGCTTTTTACATTGTTTTTTTATTGTTGAGTGTTTATTCTTTGAAATTTTGTGGCATCGGATCGCAGCACCACCTACCGGGTCTAATTGTGAATCTAAACTATCCTTAGACCCATTCAAACACACACCCAACATTTCATTAAAATCGGTCCTGCTGTTCGGTTACAAGCTTATATTTTATATAGATTTATTTATTTATTTAACCTTAAAACTAAACTGAGGGTAATGACAAATTTTTATAACACACCCAACATTTCATTAAAATCGGTCCTGCTGTTCGGTTACAAGCTTATATTTTATATAGATTTATTTATTTATTTAACCTTAAAACTAAACTGAGGGTAATGACAAATTTTTATAATAATTAATTTAAACCGCAGAAGCTAATGTACAACTAGCTTCTGCATCCATTTATTTAAGCCTCACATTATAACCATATCCAGAAAAAGAAATTATTTTCATTAACGGGAGCTAATTTATCCCAAAATAAATTTCAAATATGTATATGTATACTTCTGGATCAATTCTGCAATTTCCACACAAATAAAAGTACAAAGGACTTGACTAAAATAATACAAATTCTCTTCACATTTTTAACTATCTACATGTAAAATAAATATATGTATTTTTTTTATAATTGCAGGTGAGCGAAAATAACTAAACTACTTCACCTCTAGTGTGTGTGTCAAGAGTCAAGTGTGAGTGAATATAAAATGACTTTATTTCATATTTCCAACCAATAAATAAACAAACATGCAATTTACCTCTTAACATATCGATTTCCCCTTCGTTTCAAATCAGTGCTTCGTGTTTGCATTCCTGTTCTGTCTGTAAATGTGTGAAAAATGGAATAAAAACAACAAAACGGATACCGAGTGCACAGGAAAAGCTCACAATACCACATCTCGCCATAACTCTTTACTTCTGATGGTTTCAATGGCTCACAAACAAAACACGACGATACAGCCATTGATGTCAATTGGTCTATTCGATGGTATGTCGACGTTTTACAATACAAACACACACACCAGATACCATACTACCCAATATGCCGTCCTCATTCTAACCTTTTGAGGCGCACGCAATCTATTTAGGTAGGTGTATTGTGTGTTGGGGTATATAAACAAAAACAAAAATAATAAACTATTGTTGTCCTGTTGCCCTCTTGCGGTTGTCCGAAAACAACTTTTACTGACATTTCTACAACGCATTGGGGACTAATAAATTATTTGGCGGCTTTTCTCTGGCCGTTTTGGTTCCACAGTTCCAAGTCCTGTTATGAATCTATCACCAGGAGTATACAAAATATAATGCAAGGGTTGGAACATAAATCTTGAAACCACATCGACATAAAGTATCTGTTCTATAAAGAGCCCCAAACAGGCAGCATACCATTTTCAGAGTGCATATACGGTATACCTACTGTGGGACGTATATAAAAGGACATAATGTAGTCATTAGGGAATTTTAAATTTCACATTTGGTATAGTTAAATGGAGAAATTTAATAGATCAGCACCGGCAATATGTTGAATAATGAAAGAAATGGTGATAGACCGATAAGCCTATATTATGGTAAATGGTATTTTATTTGGGTCTGCAGCTATTACTTTAGGTTTGTGGCTTTGCAAATTTTATTTTATTTTGGGAGGGAATCAGTTAGAAGCAACAATATTGCAATTGGATGTATTCTTGGGGAAGACTTGTGTCTTTTACTCAGTATTCATTCGATCATTTTCTATGGCCAGCTTATCCATTAGGTGGATCGAAGGTGTAGGTTGCTCAAGTGGACCCTCCATAGAATCCCTGCCATCGAGTCTAAATTAATCATCATCTAAACCATCTCGTCCTGGGTCTACCTAGAGGACGCTAGTCTGATGGTATGGATTCCATAGCACGTCATGGGATTCTGGTTGGGGACATGCATTTAACATGACCAAACCACCAAATAATGGATCGCTTGGTCTAAAGTAGTAACTGTTCGACATTAAGTACCTCACGTAGTCTGGTGTTTCTATAATACGATATGTACGTGTCACACACCAGCAATACAATTGAGGAATCTCATTTCGGCAGTTTGTATTTGCGATATTATTCTTTCGAAGCTTTCCAAGCTGGAACAAATGCCGAATTAAAGACTGCCAACCAAATTCAGTCCACCTAATAACAGAATTACCAAGGTGTCTCAAAATGTATTCAGCCTGACCAATCCTACAGGAAAACTCAGCATTTCTCCTTCCATCACTGGTGAATAAGGCCCCGCAGATACTTAAATTTCTCCACCTGTTTCAATGGTACTCCACCAACATGTAGAGAGCATAGAACAGGCATTCTGGACACGACCATCACTTAAGATTTGTCCACGTTTACTTTCATCTCAGCTTCAACACAAATAGCTACAAACTGATCGAGTGCGCGTTGAAGTTCAGTCTGAGAGGACCCAACGATGACCAAGTCATCAGCGAAGAGCAAACGACTTATCCTTAGAACTCCCACTTCAAAACGACCTTCGCCAAGACTGCGCTGTAATATCCAGACCATACAAATAATGCTATTTCATGTCTCCCATAGCACGTCTTGGAAACAGGAAGTACAATTTTTGTGTCCAACTATTTCACCCCAAAAATAATTTTCAAATAATAATAAACACACCACAAAAATTAAAAACAAAATCATCTCATCGCTTTTATCTCCAATTTACTATTTGCCCATTTTCAACAAAAAAAAAATACCTATACAAAAAAAATATTTTCCTTGACGACAAAAAAATGACAAATGACAAAATTCTGTAAAAGAAAAACTACCAAAAAAATCATTATCCTTGGAATCTAGGTTTTGTTTTTTCTTCAGTGTTTTTTTTTTCTCGCCACACTTTCGTGAATTGCTATCATTTTAATTTTTACATGGAAAGCAGATTTACTCAGGCACTTTGCATAAAATCCACATTTTTCAATGTCATCTACGGGTGGACTGTCCCCCGGAATCCAGCAAAGAAAGAAAGAAATTGTACCACTAGTCTGGTAAGAAATGGGGTAGGTAGTGAAAGAAATTACCAAATAAAAAAACGGAACGAATAGGTATTAGTCGCAGATTTAATTTATGGATTTCTGTCAAAGCCGGGGTTAAGGATATAATAATACAAAAATGATCTTATGTGTTTGCAAATTCATTCATTTAATTCACACATTTTCTACATGGTTATTGTCAGCAGATAATACATTTTAGGTAACGGTAAGCGAGTTAAATACTGTAGATACAATTTTCGTATATTTGTTAATATTTTCTATAAACCCCTGCCGTAAAATGGAGTATTTTTCTAAGGTAGCTATATGGAGAACTGCTAAAGCGGTACTTGCTTGAGTACATTGAGGGTAAAATTTGTTCAGATCTCTAAAAGCCTCCAACTAGAGTGACATTATTAGTTTCTTAAATGTTTCTTAAATGTCACGTAAGAATATGCACTTTCCGGCTATATGACATTGCCTACAAAATGTTTATACTTTAATCGAATCTTACATCAGAAGGAATTTTAAAGCAAGACAACAAAACATCGGCCAAAATTCGACCTTTGGCAAATTATTGAAAAAATAGATAATAGATAGATAGATAATAATTGTATTTCTTATAAATTCATAATAAATTAACAATAGTTTTTAAAAACTTAAATTTAATTGTTACTTTAAGTATAAATATAAGAAGTATAAAAGACATTCTGTATTTTTGAATACTAAGTATTAAAAATAGTGTTGAATGCCTCTTCAATGAGCTCTAAACAACTTCAAATATTATTTTTTGGGTGGGGTGACCCTAATAAAACAATTCGCATTAACAAAATATTAACTTTTGCAAAACTGTACTTGAACAACAAATTTGACTAAACAATTTACAATTTATTTATTTAAAATTTTACTGAAATTAAAATTAAAATTAAAATTAAACCAGAATACCAGAAATAAGTGCTTCTATATTATTATGATTCAAATTTAAAAGCCAAGGTTTTAGAAATTTTAAGGCCATTCCAGGCATTGTTATTGTCCTGATCGATTGAGGAAGTTTATTAAATAAACGACATGATGAAACTGTATAAAACTTACGAAATGCAGTAGTGCGAAATTTAGGTACAGGTGCTAAGTAAAAAAAGTTTCCACGTAAATTATAATTTGAAATTAAACGATAGTTGCGATTACCAGACATCATAAAGAATGTCTTTAAAACTTTAAAACAGTACAGATGTTGGACCGGCAGAATTTTCAGGTCGCAGAACAATGGAAAACTCGGATGTCTACTAGGTTTGCAACATATTTTTCGTAAAATATATTTCTGCAGAACTAAAAGTGATTGAATTTTGTTCGCATAAACGCCTCCCCAACAAACAATTCCATATTGTAGTTTGGAATGGAAGATTCCGTAATAAATAGTTTTTAAGAGCATTGTCGAGCATATATTTCGCAAATAGAAAAAATGTCTAAGCGTGCAACGAAAATACTTCCTCATAGTTTCTACGTGATTCGAAAAGCTCATTCTGGAATCAATTGTAAGCCCTAAGTATTTAAATTCAGTTACTTTCTCAATCAAAAAACAAGTATCACTGCAACTTAAACTGTCACAGAATGTGGGAGAAGACGTACAATTGCAATGAGAAAGCTTGTATTTTAGGCAGTCAGGTGAGTGATAAAAAACATTCGCTTCAAAATTATTTTGTGACGAGAAACTGAAAAACATTATTTTAGTTTTGGAGCTTATAATCAAGTTGTGCTCAGCAAACCAACTTCTCAATAAATGTAAAACCCAATTAATGTCAGAAACTAGGTTCAAAGGAGAGTTCAACCCATAAGAAAAACTAATGTCATCCGCAAAAGCAGTAGGTGAACCTTTAAAATTAAGTGCAAGAAGTGAATTGATATAAATGAGAAACAGAATTGGTCCCAAAACAGAGCCTTGGGGTACTCCCAAATTGAAGAACTTAATTTCGCTTCTAATATCATCTAACTTCACTCTTTGCGACCTATCTTTTAAGTATGACCTAAACCAGTCTAGTACGAAACCTCGAAATCCAGCGTTTTCCAATTTCCTCAACAAAATATTGTGATTCACCATATCAAAAGCTTTCGTAATATCAATAAATAAACCAGCCGTGGACTTTTTGCTATCGAGGTTTGACATTATTTGAGCACAAAATTGTAAAAGTGCGTCTTCAGTCGATCTACCTTTCTGAAACCCAAATTGATTTGGGTTAAAAAACTTGGTAGTAGTCAGAAAACTCACTATTCTATTTTTTATAAGTTTTTCGAAGATTTTACTGAAGACTGGGAGAAGTGATATGGGTCTATAGTTGCTCATTTCAACAGCAGAACCTTTCTTAAACAGCGGTATAATATCTGCACATTTCAGTGCTTCTGGAAAGACACCCGCAAATACACAACGATTAAAAATATCTGCCAAGACATCCACTAAGAAACAAGCAACTGTTTTTAGAAACAAATTAGAAATACCATCAGCTCCACATGAGTTTGAATTATTTAGGGTACCAATACTTTTTAATATCTCAAGAGATGTTATGGGCTTATATACAAAACTATTTCTTTGGAACAGTTCAGAAGAGTTAAAATTCGACGAACAGGAGGTACAGGTTGGTGGGACTCGACAAGGTTGTAAGCTACTGCATATATTTGCGAAATAGCAATTAAATGCGTCAGCAATGGCAGGTTTGTCTTCAACGTCCACGTTATCAACACGTATAAGGGTAGGTTTCTTAGAAAGGGATGATTTATTAAGCAGATTATTTACTATTTTCCATTCATTTTTTAAGTTTCCCTTTGAGGAATTAAATTGATTGCGGTAATACGTATCTCGACAAACCGGAATTTCTTTTTTAAGTTCATCGCACAATTTTTTATATTTTCTTTTTGAACTCACATTATGAGGATACACTTTTTTGCACTTAATACTAAGTTTATTTTTACCTCTTATTTTATTTAAGAGGTAACTTGAGATCCTAGGTTTAAGTCTTTTTAAACATTTTTTTGAGGGAAAAACAGAGGAGCAGCTAAGAATGTGTTTCTTAAGACAATCAATAAAGATAGTATAGGCCTTAGAGGCATCACTGCACGAATAAACATCTTCCCAGAACTCATAAAAAAGAATGTTTTTAAGTTTGCGGAAATCAATTTTAATCACTCTGTCAGCCGATTTTAAATTTTTTCTATACTTGCTATGTATGTTTACTAAGAGCCCTGTCATACAGTGATCGGTGATCATTAAATCCAGAACAAGCCTTTCACAATTAGCAAACGAAACATGTCTGAAGCGACCATAGATGTGATCTAAACATCTACCAGATACAATCCTAGTAGGCTCATTGATAACGCATGCTAGGCCATTTGATGCTAGCAAAGCCAAGTATCTAGAAACAGTTTCACTATTTTCTAAAGTGTTGATATTAAAATCTCCAACAATAATTACATTTTTTGAATTTTCATTTTCTAAAAGACCTGAAAATTCCTCTATATAACTCAAAACGCTAAACATGTGCAGTCGGTAAACACAAAAAAAAACGTAAGCTTCATGGTCAATTTCAATGGAAACCTTTAAAATATGTCCTTTCCTAAGACAAATTTTCCGTTTTGTGGGAATTATTATTTGTAGGTACTCAAAATGAACTAAAACAAAAAAAGGAACACTTTCCGTTTTCCAGAATAAAGAAAAGGGATATTTCTTTTTTTAACCCTGACCAAAATGAAGTGAGGATAACAATATCCAAGCTGAAGTCAAACAAAGCTGCTGGACCGGACGGCTTAAGTGCCGAGCTTTTCAAGGCAGCCAGGGGCTTGGCAGAGAGCATACATCAACTCGTCTCCAAGATTTGGTCAGAAGAAAATATGAATGATTAATGGAACTTCAGCATCAGCCCGATTCTTAAGAAAGGAGTCCCGCTAAACTGTGCCAACTATAGAGGCATCAGTCTCTTTAACATCGCTTACAAATCCTGTCTACCATACTGTGTGAACGCCTGAAAGCATTTGTCAACGAACTGATTGGACCCTATCATTGCGGTTTAAGGCCCGGTAAGTCCACAACTGACCAAATATTCATACAACGACAGATCCTGGAGAAAACTCAAGAAGTTCAAATCGATACCCGTCACCTGTTTATCGATTTTAAAGCCGCATATGACAGTATTTAGAGAAACGAGCTTTACACAGCCATTTCTAGTTTTGGCATCCCGGCCAAACATGTCAGATTATGCAGAATGACGATGGAGAACGCTAGCTGCTCCATACAGATCTAAAGCAATCTCACTGAGACCTTTGATGTCAAAGCAGATTTAGACAATGCACTGTCATGTCACACCGGGGGTACAATTTTCTAGAAGTCTGTGCAACTACAAAGGTAAATGAAGATCTCCATGGTGGCTTCGAACGCAAAATTCCTCGAGTGATTTTCGGTCCCGTTTGCGTTGGCGGTCTTTGGAGGAGGAGCTTTAACAGCGAACTCTACAAGCGACATCGACCTGGTCAGAAAAGTACGCATCAGTCGTCTAGAATGGCTGGGACATGTATAGCGAATGGACACCAACGCTCCGGCCCGAAGAGTCTTCGATTCCAAACTGGAGGGACAACGCAGTAGAGGAAGACCTCGCCTTAGGTGGCGCGCACAAGTGGATGGGGACCTCAACCAACTTGGAGTGGTGCGCAACTGGAGGCGGTAAGCCATAAATCGGGCTGATTGGAGAGGCGTTAGAAAATCGGTTTAGGCTAGGAGGTTCTCTAGTATAGCTGAAAGGTTACGGTCCCGTGAATGGTTTTCTGAGCATAAATATTTTGGATAATTCTTTGACTTTTTCGTTTCCTTCAAAGGATCATAAATTTGGTTCAGTGTATTATTGATTTGGTCAATGATATTCGAGCATTACCGGATAAATGACGAAGTAATTCAGATGGTTCGTTATCGTTTGGGGAGCGGTACAGGCAGCAAAAGAATTAGGTACTACTTTGTAGGACTACATTATGTCGAGATCCGCTTGTTCATACCTAATTGCAATTGCAATATTTTCCACTGTTTTAAAAATCAATAAATTCATTTTCAAAACTTCCATTTAATTGACGCGACGGTTTAGTAAATATTTGTATTATAAAAAATATCATTAAAATATCAACCAGGAGATTATTATTCATAATTCATAAAAGACCAATTCTTTCGAAGAAGACAATCAGATATTTTTAATTCTCTCTTTCATTGAATCGAACACAATACCCACATGACATTGTACATCATATCTTGTTGATTTTTGCGAATTCCTTCAATCATTCAGAAATCCTTCCTTCTTTCGAATTAACATTACAAACAGAAAGGAGAATAATAATACATTAACGAAAGCATTGTTGCATTGCATTGTTGTAGTATTCATTTATTTTATGCGTGTGCTTTTTTTTCGGGTCATTCAATTGTTGAGAGTCACAAACAAGTAGATAGTATAAGGTTTAATACAATAATGAATTAAATACAAAATTTGTATTAAAAGAGAAAAGGGGGAAACAACAAAAATAACAGAAAACAAAGAAGAATCAACACAATTTCCATTGCTGTCCTTACACAATGAAATTTATATTAATTAAGCATTTAATGATATATCCATGACTATCATTGTATAGACATGCAACTTTTGTTCTGATAATTTAATTTATAATAATTCCTCTGTACTCTTGAGGCCAAAAATGAAAAGCAGTTATTTTGTGTTACCGAATTGTATTTTCCGTTATTTTAATATTGCTCTGTACACAGTGGCGTATACGTACCATTTTCTCCTCGTCGCGTCGTCGCATCATTAGCAGGAAAATAAAAAAATATATCGAACATTCCTTTTGAATAGGCTTTAAAAATATGCTTACATCTTTTGTACTAGCGCTACCCTCGTGTCTGCTCAACTTGACGAATAATATCGATACCACGGAAGAAAGGTAATAAAAAAACGGTTCCGCATATCGACATAAAAATAAATTGGTGATAATAAGTCATTTTATCGTAGAAAATGTCGAAGGAATCAAGCTTAATGGTGCTGCTTTGAGTTTTTATATTGAAACGTTTTATACGAGTGTATATATGTAATGTAGATAGTTATATATATTTTTTAAAGTCTATGTCGCAGAATTTACGGAATTAAAATATGGTCGGGGTGGGTTTGTTGTTCATCTTTATAAATAAGCTTATGGCTTTTTGTTATCGAACAGATTTAAGACTTTCCGAAGACAAGTTATAAAGGAGATTTCATTGCGAAACTAATTTATTACATACACTACGATTATTTGTATCTTTATCTGAAGGGTAGGTAATATCAGTCTATTCTTTCATCGTAGTTATCGTTTGTTTGCCGACTTGGAAATTTTGAGCTGAATTGTAGACCTCGGAGAGTTGACCATTTAAAATAAATGAACATCCTTGGAGAATTCAGAGATTCAAGCTTTGTTAGTTCTAATAATGTTGTAGTCAATAGGCATATTTTATTGAACATCAGGTAAAGTAAAGTATAATCTTCAGCACGCAATTACATCTACCTACATTTGGTTTGTCACTTTCGCGACTCTTTGTAGTTGTTGGAACTTCATTTAGATAAAACACACCATGAACTCAATAAAATTAAATCTGCCCACTAGTATGTGTACAGATAACGATGCTTTTAACAAATCCTTTAAATGCAGGACATATAAATCTAACTGAGGCAATATGTTCTAACAACAAATTTCATTTCATTTCAATCAGATATAGTTCATCGAGTAAAACATAGTCAGCGCATCAACTAAATCGAAACAAGAAACTTTATTTAGAAAGTCGCTTAAAAAACAACTTCAACCAATAAATCATATCCCGCATCCTGATGAATTACAATACGTAGATACATACATACAAACGCTTTGTCACTTAACAAACTCAGATTAATCGATTGTGAAAAAAAAGTACAAAAATAGTGCAAAAAAAAAGATCCCACACACATAGGACATAACAAAAAGGACCCACTCAATGTCATTCGAAAAATGTTTGATTTGTGGCAGTCGACATTCAACCCCAAACATACATCAAACTTTTGTTTCCACGCAGAAGCTTTTGGGTTTTGCGTTGAAACTATAGAACAGAGGATACTAATAAAAAACTTTGTATAGGTAGTACAAACGGGACACATACATTCGCAGATCCCATCATTCACTAGCTCTGCAGCACCATCAGAAACTATCTGATAGATACAACAACTCATCCAACAACTGTACCCCGACCATCAATCTATCTCTGGGTGAAAAATTTTTTTGACACTTTGATGAATTATTTTTTTATCCTCGAATACAGTTTTCTTTTTTTTTTTTCTTTTTTAGTCTGAACTCTTGTCCTTTTCTTTATTTTTTTTTTATATTTAAGCTTTAGTTGATTGGACATACACATTCATATGTGAATGACATGAATGTAGAAGCTTGTTTTTTATCATTTGTCGTCCTGGCGAATTAATTTCGTGGTTGTTAGAGAGCCTCGTTTGTTTCTTTCTTAAAAAGCCAGAAATATATTTTTTATGATATCCTTGACAACATCATGAGGAGACACAATTTGATTACAATTGGGGATGTATTGCTAAATGCTATGAAATATGTACAATACTGGCTACGTAAGTTCAGTCGGAAAAATCTAGTCCATTAATGTTGTACATACATAGTTTTCGTTTTACATACTTGTGGACATAATTCTGTCAATACAGCGCGTAAATTTTCTGATAAGGTTGTTATATATTTTTCCGCGTACGTAGTAACTACATACCTATATATCTATATTCAAAGAATTAACAAAATTAAACCAAAAAATTAGGATTCAATTAAAACAGAAATAAATGGCTTTTTAGTACATACATACAAGGGTAACTGAGTGGACAAAATTTCACAGCATTTTAGCGAAAAGTTAAAAATGTAATCACTTTTAAAAGAAATATAATTTTTTAGGAGTTGCCGAAAACATGTAACTGCTCTATTCAATTCAATTTTTTTAAATTGATCTCAAATTTAGATCCTTCTTCTTCTTTCTATATACAGTGAGCGTCAAAAGTGAGTGAACACCGATGCTCTTTTTAGTTTCCTTTATTAATGCCCAAATAATATATTTTTGAAATTAGCCTATAAATAGGCAACGTTTTCATGGGTATCATTCCTTTGTACATGTAGGCGTAGCATATTAATATGCAATGTTTTTTTCTATTTCTTTTATTCAATTACATAATAATTAAATATTTGGTTTATTAAAAGTCTCGAAAGTAAATTTATTTTTGACAATTTTGAATTCTCTCGATTTTTTTCCCATTCCAGATTTATAAAATCGATTTCCAAGATTATGTTCGTTCTCGATTTTAATCAACTAAACGATTAAAAATGTATAGAAATGGCATGATCTGTCACAATAAAATGGGCGATTTTAGCTCTAGGTAGAAAAACAGTCTCTCCTTTACAACACCAATAAAAATAGCTTCCTCATCTCAATTTCATTTCTGTGGAGGACCTTTGCCGGTTCCTATAACTTGACTCCATTGAATCGGGAACCAAATTTTTAGACGTCGCACATTAAAGCAATTTAATATCGATCGAATAAAAAATGTTGCTGATTGCGGCGATACACAACAACGCATGTTGAAAATCGCACCTACAGGACATGGTTGGTTGGTTGGTTGAAAGTGGCTGTCAGCAGAAAACGCCAACACACTTAGACCAGTATAGGTCCATTGTGATGCCACGATGCAGGATCTGAGATCTCCCTACTAGTTGAACCATTTTGAGCTCTTTATAAAGCGTAAGAGGCTTCTGATGTCTATGCTTGTCAGATCGCCCAAGTCGTTGTAATAGAAGGCTCCTAAGTGAAGTTTCCTTCTGCGGGAGAGAGCTGGGCAGGAACAAAGAAGGTGAGGGATAGTTTCCTCCTCTTCCTCGTCCATGCAGCTTCTACAAAAGTCGTTTGCGAAGAGGCCCAGCCTTGCGGCATGTTTGCCAATCAAGCAGTGTCCAGTAATGACACCTATTGTGGTGCCGATATGCAATCTGTTGAGAGAGATCAATTTCTTAGAGCGTTTCAGATCCAGCTTAGGCCAAATTTGTTTTGTCGCTAGACAAGTGGTTAACCTCGTCCACCTAAGATTTGTACTCTCGATAGCATTCAGCTTCAATTGTTGTTTGCGAGTAGCGATTGGTATCCCTAGGGTGCCTTTATCCGGCAGAATGGGTTGAGTTGTTCCTATTCTAGCGAGTTCATCGGCCTTACAATTCCCTGGAATGTCTCTATGCCCCGGCACCCAAATTAGGTGAATGTTGAACTGTTCGGCCATCTCCGTAAGAGACGATCGGCAGTCGAGGGCTGTTAGAGAAGTTATAGAGATCGAATCCAAGGATTTGATGGCTGCTTGGCTGTCCGAAAATATGTAGATATCCTTAACGGATATGACGTTTTTCTTGAGCCAGGATAAGACTTCTTTAATCGCCATAATTTCCGCCTGGAACACGCTACAGTAATTTGGCAGACGGAAGGAGAGCCTAAGATTAAGACGTTCCGAGAAAACACCCCCACCAACTCCGTCATTGGTTTTTGAGCCGTCAGTATAGAAGTGAACTGATTCATCTTCCGGGAAGGCATCTCCATTCCAGGTTGCTCTGGATGGGATTGTGACGAGAAAATTCTTGTCAAAGTTTAGAGATGGGGTGGTGTAGTCAGTGTTTTCGGTTGAGATCTCGAATTTTTTCAAAATAGAGGCGTGGCCAAACCTACCTACAGGACATATGAGCTAGACATTTCTGGCAATACTATTGATTATTAACCTTTTATAATTTCTTAGTTGCTTATTTATTGTTGCCTCAGTAAGAGAGTCGTTTTAGTGGTACATAAAATCTTAGATTACTAAGTTTTTGAAAAGGTCTTACAATTTGCGAGCAGTAAATAAATTAAAAGAAAATGGAGAATTTTTCATTGCTAATTTTCGAGTTGACCTTACGCGAACACCATCCATTTCTCCTTCTTGCTACATCTAACAGCTTCTTCTTCTAACAGCTATGCACCCTATGCACCCACAGGCCACATCACATATTTCTATCTCGTTCGTTCCAGAACAAAACACATACCGCGGAAACAGCTTATACCCCCTTTTGCAGTTCGAATTTGCCCATTTTTGTATTTGATAATCTAGCCAGTAATTTCTCCTAAATTAATTGAAGCCCATCCTCCACCTCCAGTACAAAACAATATTCGAATTTAAATTTAACCAACTTTTGTCGACCTCTGTACGTCGCATTCTACGGACCTTTAAAAGATTCACAATAGTGAAATGTTCTATACGGTCGAAAACATTCTAGGAGCAAAAAAAAAATCTCAAAATTTGTCTAAAGTAGCTAGTCTTTCAATATTTGGGTTTAAGCAAGCTTGTCGTTTAAAGTATTAGGTGGCTCAGTCAAATATCTTGGTTTCTGGGCTAAAGAAATATGGTGTGGTTGCAATTAATCCGGAAATAGTTCAATCTAGAAAGCCTATACTAAAGAGGTTGAGACATGAGAAGTCATCATAAGATGTCGGAAAAAATATTTCGTTAGGAGTCATTAGGTACTCTGTTGTCGAAAATTCGAAACGAAATTACCTACCTTAGTATATCTAATTTTTAAAAATTCAAAATCAAGTGCGTATCTTGTGATAGACACTACTAAATTGTAATTTTGCGACAGATTAATTTTGAGAAATACCTTGGATGGAGTTCGAAATTGCTTCTTAATTTCGTTTTTGTCAGTTGAAAAGGGCTTCGTGAGGGCTCCTGGTTTCTAATGTCCATCAGTCGATAACTCTGAGTACTTTTTGAGGGACTACTGATGTACTTTTCATCTCCTTCTAGATAGCTGGTTGCAGAATTTTCAAGGACGATCCCAATGGCTAACAAATAACGCAATACTTGAATTGACGATTGTTTTTACATCGATAGCATTTTCATAAAAAAAATGGAATTTGAATTTGCTAAGCTATCATCTCGCATGAGATTTATGTGACTATACGAATTCATGAACCCTTTTGCTTTATTAATAGCGGGTTTGATAGAATTATGGGAAACACTTATAAGATAGATAGATAGATAGATAGATAGATATTTATTTCTTATAATTATTATAAAATACAAAGGCTTTCTTTTCTTAATTTATACAAGTATGTACACTTCCTAACACAGATATAGAATAGGAATATTTTGAAAAGCTTGTACCGCGGCTATGATATAGTTTTATTAAAAAATTAAGCCCGATAATATAATAATAACCTACAAAACTTTAAAAGTTTTAGTGAATAAACTTTGTAATTCTGATCGGTTGTCTGCAAACTCATTCATGCTCCTCCTAAAAACCAATTCAATTTTATTACGCTCTCTTGACACATGCCACACCCACATTCTTGCCGTTCATATCAATGACTATCAATCTACTAATGGCTCAAACATAATAAAAAAAAGAGAGAGAACATGTGCATAAAGGATTCTTAATGTTCACATAACGACTTTAATGGGTACTTTTCGATTGTTACACATTTCGACACACGGCTCCTTGGTATATACAAATAAAAAAAACGACTTCCTCTCAACTGTGGAGCATAGACAAAGAGTCATTTCGAAAACAACTTTAGGTACATTTGACTTACGACAACACTTGCTGATCTGGACATAAAAATATTTAAATGAAAATAAACCCATTTCTGTTTTCTGTCTCTAGCAATCAACAGAATGTTCTTGGAAGTACAAAAATTCAGCAAAAGTTTGCCCCAAAAATTCAAATGTAAATGTAAACGGTAACTTTCAAATTGCTTTCAACACCTTCTGAGCCATTACAACTTCACATGTAAATGTGCGCACTAAAGTGGTTAAACTAACAACACTACTTCGTGGAGCAATCCCATTCCACGGTATCAGGTGCCGGCTAAATTACCTTTAAAGCTTGCAGAAAGCAGTGCGCCATGGAGAAGGGGAAAATAAGTTTTTTTTTTAATTTTTTTTTTACGAGTATCTACTAGTATGCAGTGCAAGAATGCAAAAATACTAAAACAAAGAGGTTCAAAAATAAAACAAATATAAATAAATAAAACTTCAATCTGACTGAATTTTTTATTTAATTTCAGAACCACTGTGGAAGTTTTTTTTTCTGTGTCGTTTTTTTTGTGGTTCCTTGCTTGTCCTTTTTTTTAAGTCATGGTGTAGTCAGATGTTCAAATGCTACTACTACACCCTCCTTTCAGGGCAAACCAAGTGCACATTCACTTTATTTCGAAAATATGGTTTGTGGATTACTTTTCCGCCAGATAGCGAGAAAAATTGCGAACCAACAAGAAGCACACTGTCTAAAGATGATAGGCTATGCGAGGCAGCAGCCAAGGGGGGATCCTGGAGAATGGAAAATGTTTTGCATTTACATTTCTTTCTAGTGCGTTTTTTTTTTTTCTTGCGTTTACATTCTCTCACATTTTCCTTTGGCATTTGGTACTCATTCTTTCGCATCTCATCCATTTCTCATTTTGTTGTTGGTGCTGTTATTTTGTGGTGTGCTCATGTTTCGGCGGCAGGAAGAAACTGTGTGCATTAAAATATATAAAACGCTGAGAAGATGTTTATTTTTCTGAGGGGTAAGTTCACCCAGCGTCACCAATAAACAGAAAATGCTCGTTCGTTGCCACAGGAGAGGAGTCAGTTTCCGTTGGCCCAAAAACAGCAGAATGTGTTACAGAAACAGCAAGGATAATAAACAAACCACAGATACATAAATATATACACGCTCGCAGAAAACCCACACTCGATTGGAGAAGTCTGGGAGATGAAACAAACATTTAATCTACTGGCAGACTCCTTTCAAAAGCGAGTGCGTGGGTGGGGCAACACCCGCCCCTGTATGCACTGTGCAATGAGTAAAGCTTACAAGATTACGACCGAGGATTATGCACATGCACACAGTCAAACTTGCATTCACTTGTCTTTTCTCTGAAATTGTATTTATGGAGAAATTCAATAGCAGACTCCGCTAAAGGCTATACACACACCATGCATAGTTCTGCATCATGCACGAGAAGTTTCTTTGGAAAACGATACGCCACGCTTCATAATTTTCCATCCAAATATTGTTTATCCGACTTCATCATCGTGGGTGTGTTCTTGTACTTTTTGGTGTTGTTCCTTTTCTTTATGCGGAAGGTTGTCATAACTCATATACATATACTCTGCCTCAACCCCACTCCATTAGTAATTTGTATCCGTACGCTCAATTCGTATGCATCGAGTAATCAAAATGTCCCTTTTGCATACATCAAACAGTCTCGATCGTTTTATTTTGCTTTTGTGGGCCTTCCTGTTTCCTGATGGTATAAGAGGCGATGGTGACGATGCGGTGACTAGTGTAGCAGCAAAACCCCACCTTCTACCAACAAATACTGATGCATGTGCACTGTGCAGGTCTCATTTTTGTGGGTCGATTGCTGATGGTGTTTCTGGCTATGACGGGGAGTGACGCTGACGATGAAGCAACTTAGTGAATATTCGAAACAGCAATTCATAAATAAACAGTGGCGAGCAAAGAAACCGCATTACATAATTTTGACAAGTGTTTGTGATATTTATTAGAAAGCAAATTCGGTAAAAACATACGCATATACTACACACAATCACTTTACTTAGTCGAATCAAAGGGCACGGTAGTGCCCCAGCCAAGTTCTCTAGTAAAGGCACTTATCCTTTTTACAGGAACAAACTCAGGCTGTTTTCGACCCCCCTCTAACTTCGGAACCAATTGAGCCAGAAAATTCAAACTTAAAAAATTTACCTAGCTCATTAAAAAGGTCCACCTCACTAAATTTCATCTCTATAGCATTAGTGGTTCTCAACATACAGGACTTCAAAATTCGCAAAAACCGTAACTGACTCACTCACTCACTCACTTAGATGATGATCATCAAAATTATGAAGCTCTTCAGCCCATCCTAGAGTCGTGAAATTTGGCAGAATGCTAGATCTTGTGGTGCATACACTGGGAAAAGTCCAAAAACTTGAGATTTTCCATTCAGGGGGCGTGGTATACGCCCACTTTTGAAAATTGGTTATTATTTCTTTCGGCCACTTCCCATTGCCGTAGAATAGGGGTTCCCAAAGTGTCCGCCGTAGAAAGTAAAGAGGGTCGCCGCCGCACCGTGAGTTATTCACAAAAATACAAATTTATTTAAGCTTCGCGCCAGTGAAGGGAAATGAACTTTTCAGATTGTACTTTTCACAAGTTGAAATTGTAACTTTTAGGACTCAAGTGTATCCTCATCGTTTTGAAAATTGGTAGCTACATTTATGGGCATTTTTTGGCTATGAAAAATCCAAGATTAGACCGATCTTCAATGATATTTTTTTTAAATGTTCGTTTTTATAGCGGATTTATGAAAAAAATTTTGAAATCTAAAAATATCAATATTTCATTAGATTTTAGCTTTGAATGCTGAAAAAAATTTAGTTTTTGCAAATGACCCTCCACAATTTTTTTACGATACCAACTTAACTTCTTAATCTAGGTACACAAAAAAAAACCAAATTGCAAAAAAAGAAAAATTAAAATCAAAATCATGAAAATCGACCTAATTTTGGATAGGTACCTATTTTATCGACAAAAACAAGGTGAACGCGAAAGTATATAATTAAAGTATTAAAGCTATATAAATATTAAGACTCTTCTCTTAGTTCATGATATAAAAACAAATAATGTCCCTCTTTGCCCTTGATATAAAACAAATTGAAAAATTTATTGGTGATATACCTATCAAATTACAATAAAATAAATAAAAAGTTCGTGCAGAAGGTCCGTATCACCATCTGCAATGGCGGTCTATTGTGATTGTGACAATAAACGTATAAACGTTGCTGGCAATTGTGACTATTCGTATCCCTATGAAAAAGCTTGCCTTTTTGACAGATGTGCAGAAAGAAACGAAAAAGAGTTCTCGCTAGGTCTTCTGCGAGGGGAAATGAGATCTCAACACTCAAGAAGTCAAGAGCATGCGTGGACTGTGCTTCGCAGTGCCCCTGCGCATGACCTATGATATTTGTTTCTTAGTTGGTTATAGCCAAATGTTAGAATTTGAAGCTTCAAGCTGAATACATTTTATATTCTTTATTACAAATTCTGGATGTATTCGTAGCGTGGGTATGAAATTGTATCTTCTAAAGAAGGATTGTAACTGCGTAACTTTTGAAGCAAAAATATGTTTTGTTAATTGTATCTTTTTCGAGTGAATTGTAACTGTGTAACTTTAATTTCTGATTGTATCCAAAAGATACAATTGTATCCACTTTTTCATCCCTGCTTCGCGCTGCTTGTAAACTGAATTTCTAAACATACCTCAATTTGCACTTGCTTAATTTATTTTTGTAACATTAACTGCAGTAACTTTTTTGACAACCTCTCTTTTGACACATCAGTCCGAGGTAAGTCAGAAGTAAATAAAAAAATTACCAACCTGACATGCGCAATGCGTGTTTTTCAAATCTCAATTCAAGGTGGCACATAGGGTGGCAAAATGCAAAAAAAACTCATACTATTGCAGAAGAGTATATTACCGGCTGCTCTCGACATGGGGAATATTATAGTGGGAGAATCAGCAGAAAAATTAAGTTCCAAGGTACCTTTATCTAACAATACTACTATATCAGTCGAAGAACCCATGACAAAGCTGAGGATCTCAACTACGAATTAATAGAAAAAATTAAAGTCAAGGATTTTGGTTTGCAACTTGACTGACAGTAATAATGATGCACATCTTATTTGTTACGTACCTACGCTTTCTGTCTCATAATATTATTGGCGAAGAACTATTTTTGTGCAAAAGCCCAAGTGCGAAGGCCCAAGATTTGTTTAACATTCTTTAAGATTGCGGCGTTTAGAAAGAAATTTCAGTTGTGGATAAAAAAGATGATTGAAGGTGGCGGTCAAGATTGCTTCCCGCAATTGTATAAATATGCGGCATCTAATGAACTGGTTGTATCACAAGACTTGATGGCCCTTTTCACGGAACACCTTTCGAAACTCATCGAATGATTTTCAAAATACTTTGCAGATGATGATGTCGACAACTAAGCTTAATTTAGCAATAATTTGACTGCAGAACTATCCAAACTGAAAAGCCAACTTTTTAAGTTTTTTAGGAATAAGGTGGAAACTCTTATGTTCCTTATTGATTGCGGCAATTTATTAAAAAGCTTCGGCGCTCGAAATCACTCGATCAGTCCGCATGCTACAACTGATGTAACGTCAGGATAGCGGCGTTCTGAACGGCCTCCTCTCTTTCCTCAAGACTGGTACCACTGGTGTTATGGGTACCAAAGAGCTGCCCTCCCCATTACCTTTCCTCTGTTACCAAGAAAGATACCATGGTTGCCACTAGCTCCGGTTTTGTATGTTTTGTATGTTATTATAATGTTTTATGTTTTGTGTAATGTGTAATGTAAATAAGGCATACATTTCAAGCGGTTCCCACAGTATTTTTAGATAACTGATTTACTAACTGCTCTCAGTTACTTTCATAGGAAGGTTTCCTTCGTGATATTTAAAATCCTGAGGGCTGCGCGAGCGAAGCCGCGGGCAGAAACTAGTATATTATATTCTTCAATTTTACGCATCTTTTTTCTTCAAATTAATTATTTTTTTCGTCAGTTATCGCTTATATTTTCCAAACTGACAACAAAATAAAAAAGAAACACTTTTAAAGTCAAAAAGGATTTTTTATTTTCTTAGCATTAGGTAAATTATAAAGTTGAATTTTTTTTTTGTAACTTACATATACATACATATTTATAAGTGAATCTGAATATATTTGAAGATGGTTCTTGCCATATTTGGAATTGATGAAAGCAGGTTTGGATGAAGGTCCTACAAGCTATACTTGGTAAAATTAAACAAATTGAAAATATTAAAGTTTGTTTATATTTTATGTCATTGAAAAATACAACGACGTTCTTACTGTTCATTTATGGTGATCATTGGCTGAATGTTCTTTTTCTTGTTGCATCTCTTCCGCACATACCCCACGGTTGACCCAACTAGGAGAGAGCTAGCCTAGAAAAGAATGTTGGTTTTTGGGAAAAATATTATAATTAAAAGTGAACTTTTTTTAAACTCATTTAACTGCGATTAGGTAGGTAGAGGTAGAAGGATCATAGACAAAATTTTGAAAAATATTTCTATATTACTTACGTTTTTCTTATACCTACAAGTGTGTTTGAGAAACACTTCCAAGCATTTGCACTTATTTAATTGCTTTACTTTAATCTATAAATTTTGTATCCCGACTTCACTTTGGCAATTCACCTTCTAGAATAAAACTTATCACTTCGAGCGCAACAGCGAATAATAACATTTTAAAGGAACTTTTTCAAATTGATGAAAAACCCATCAGATTAGAAAAATATGTTATGAAAAATTGTTGATTTGAATAACTGATTCTTCTAAAAATGAATAAAATATTTTCTTCAATATCACCTACGGGATATAGTTGAGTCAACGATTTCAGTTTGTCAATATGGCGAAATTTCATTAGTTTGAATAAAATACTATGTAAATCGGACAGCAAGCAGTTGAAGAAATTTATTGATTTTGAATATTAAATTTCCACTAAAACGAAAAGTTTTATGAAAAATTGTCGATTCGAATAATAAATTCTTCAAAGATTGACACCTACGCCATTTGGTTCAGTGTATATGCACATTGCACATGTTGTTTTTAATGTCCAAGTTCTTAATAATTTCTAGTTCCCCTCCTCTTATAGTTAGTTGGCTCATGGGCTTGCCCATTGCCAAATTGAGTCACTATATAAGTCGTTTCAGAAAGCAGCCTAAGAGTTCACCCGTCACCATTTTAACACGCTTACTGGAATCCTACGCCTTTTATGACCTCAGTGCAAAATACGTTGAGGTAGCTCATATAAGTTGATTCAATCATGTGAGTAAATCCTCCGTACGTCAGCACTACTGTTCCGTGTCGCAGATGGAAGATTTAAGCCGCAGTGTTCCAAGCAAGGGCTGTTCATGGTTCGGATGCTAATTAAGTGTGTATATGAATTTGGTAAAGTCTTGCACATTTACAGGTTATTATAGAGTTCTCCCAAATGTCTAACTTGCACACTGGGAAAAGCGGCAATTCTTTATAAAGAAACAGCCAAGTTGTTGTGGCATTGAGATTTCAGGTATAAAGTCCTTTTTTTATTTTATTATTTTCCGATCATCAGTTTTCGATAAATCATCACTTTTCGATAAATAAAATGTTCAATCACAAGCTTAACGGAAATGATAATGGATAGATTCAAAGCGAAATTTCACCGGAAACCAATCCCCATGAGACCTAAATACAAACTGTTGCTTCTGGTATAAATAGTCACAACCACCATGACAGCAACAATTCAGTTACCACTGGAACGCCCTACTGACCACTGACAATCAATATGGAGCATTGAAAAAGCTCCTTTGAATTATGACAAACCACAACTGAATCATCGCCGCCACGCTATCCATTTCTTGTAACTAGGAAGTGTTGCATGCACATCTCTACCCTCATTTGTTAAACGACATAGTGGATTGTGAATCAAGATTACAATTTTTGCTTGGCATCAAGGATGTTTGTGTGAGTTTAAAGTGTACCTAATGTCGCTCTTGGTGGGTACTCATCGACGATGGCGTCAACATCAGTCGGCAAACTTGTGACTCTTTGTGCGTTCGGCATCGTACAACATATGCACTGTATGTACTGTAGGTACATAGGTTCCACTTCCTATGTGTGTTCAGTTCAGACATTTTTTTTTATTGTCGCATCATCGTCCTGCTATTATGTACGTGACCTCCGAATCGGCTACTGATGATCATCTCATAGCTCTCCCCCATCCTCTGATGGATGTTGCCAGATAGAGGTAGGTACTGCAGCACCAGCCGCATCTAAATTATTTGTAGGACTAAGGATTGTAATGATATTTTATATCCCTTGCATGTGTGTTCAGTTATCCGTGCGTATGTGTTCTGTTCGTTGCCCTCGTGTTGAAGGGAAGCCCTTTCTATATACATTTTGTTTGTATCCTCGCCTCTAATACGCTGTGGTAAGATTTTTTCTCATTTTCTGTGTCACAATTGCGCTGAGCACGTTACCCTGCCTCTGGTTTGCGCTAGTTTATGGTTTTGTTCTTTCAAATGGCGAATGTTCATTACCAGAAGTCATAGAAGAAAGACCCAGTTGTTAAGAGGTTTTTATTTGTCTGGCGGCTTAAAGGCGCCTACAGTCGATTGTTTGTATGTGTGGTGGAAGACCACGCGCTGCTAAACATTGCTCTTGGATTTCTCATCGCATAAGGCGCATACAAGGCAGTTGGCTTTGTTTCGATTTTTCTTTGCGCTTTTTCATTACATGCAAAAGCCTCCTGGAGGGCAACTGTCGCGACAGAGAGCCCAATTTTTATTTCGCTTAAAACAAAGTTGTAATGGATCCACTGAGTCCTGCACAGCGCATATAGAATTACATAGATGAGAATTTATTCTGCTTTCTCACAATTTATTCTGCTTTCTCGCTTGCAACACCACCATAGCCTGCCATCACCACTGCGAGTTGTGGGAATCAATTTTAGCTACTTTTCATTATGGTCTCCCCCCATCAAAACCACACCACAAGTCCCTGGAGGAGCAAAAGTAACAGCAGCAGTGTCGCACATCGACCTCAAAATAATCATTAGTCGTTAGAGTGGTGTCAATAAATTAATGTCAAAGCTGTGTCGTAAAACAATTTATAAATAACATGGTGCAGTGTCTTTGGTTTTCATTTTCTTTTTATTTTCTCGCATCATCCCGACGGGCGTTGCAACGAAGGAGTCTATACCGATGCAGTCTTTATATATCGCTATTAAATGCCACCCTATTATTCGGTCGCATCTGTCATTCCAAATGATGGCGGGGCTTAGCTCACCGAACCCCAACACCGATATAATAAATAATAATCATGGTAAAAACTTCATCCTTCAACTCTGTATACGAGTACATAGCTCGAATAAAATACAGAGTTTGTCGCCGGAAGGGTTCCGAATAGATGGATAGAGAGAGATACGAAAAAGCGAACGTTGAAGACACGGAGATGAAGAAGATAATGGCATCAATGTCGCCATAATCAAATTTGTCAGTTGAGCTTGTTTTATTCGATTATATCCTTGTGATGATCCTTTGCATATTCTTTTTTTTTTTCTTTTTAGTTTGCCAATTTTTTTCACTGTACTCTGCTCCCACTTTTGAAGGTTTTCAAATGGGATAATTTTTGTTTTCTCTGGTTTGGTTTGGATCTTTGCATTACGATTTGAATGAATTTAAATGAGTGTATAGGTACTGTGGGAATTAATTATGTAATGAGTTTGAATGATATTGTATACGTATACCCTTTGATGGGAGGTATGCTAATGATGTTGCAGTTTTACTTTACAGTACAGGTGAATCAAATTCAATTCCCAGCCACCTATTTGGATATTCTTGTTTTTTTTTTTTAAAGCAATGCAATTTGTATTAGGTTCCTACAATTTTATTCTTACGAATTTATTTAGCTAGTAGCCCTTTCTAAGTTTACACACTCAGTTCTGTATACTCAGAATTGTTGGTTAAATGTGATTTGGTATTTTGAGCTTTGCTCTATCCGCCACTGTAGTTAGCCAGTGTTGCCATTCTGACCGGATTCCGGTCATATCTGACCGAAATCTCTTTACTCTGACCGGAGAAAATTTTGAAATCCGGCCTAACCGTTTTTTGACCGGAACGAAAAATGTTTTTAACCGGAAAACTCTTTTTTGACTGGAAAAATAAAATTGCCCTACTGACTATAAATAGAGATAGATTTCTGTAATTTGAATAAAACTTTGCCATACATTACGAACATGCTCCCAAGTTCAAACAGAAACCAGTTTACCTAATGCGATTAATACAACATCAACATCACGCATATGGAATTCTGCTCCGGGAGCAGGATAATAAATTATCTTATAGGCTAAGTTTTTAAGGTTTTCTTTTGCTAGAATGTTGAAGAGGAATAATTAATCAATGAATTTCAATTAATTAAAGTTTGAAATTCGATAATTCTCAGATTGGAGTTTGATGAACTACTATTTTCAAGTGTCAGAAAATTATCCGTTTAATTAATTAGCCCAATTGACACACGGCCTTAGTACATGGCCTGGCTTTGACTTTCATTTCCTTACGATTTGGCTATATACACGTAGATTACAATGAAATAAAATTTGGCAGGTAAAAGAATAGTGAAACTGCAAACACAAACCAATTCTATAGTTAAGCCGAAGCGGACGTCCGTTTTTGACGTCCTAACGCAAATATCAAATGAAGATTTGTATCGAAAGCACAATGGTGCGAAAAAGAACGTGCCAGAATTATTTCTGAAAGTGGATTTTCTGTGCATTTTCTATGCGAAATACTTTTCTCCTTAACTCACTCAAAATCTACCTGTGTCGCTGGACACGACGTTTATTGGAAGGCGTGTATGGCCATGCACTAAAAGTGTATTTCAGAACTTAAAACATGTCATATAAAATGAAAAATTAGTTTCAGTAAATTTTAAACAAACGAAATAAAAAACAAGTTCACAAACTCAAACAAACTTACATCGCGGTCTCGCCATTTATGTGCGTAATGATGTAGCCTACCAAGTTCCTCAGTATTATGGCCAGTGTTCCAATCCGGAATTTAATTTCAAATGGCTCAAATTCCATATCCGTAGGCAAGTAATTCATTACTGTTTTCTTTATAGAAGCCCTAATTTTGACAGCAACTCGACTTGTAACGAGTTCGATGTGTTGTCTGATTCCATAACTAGAATTGTTTCCTTGTACCCTCATACTGAAATCGTCATTACGGGCGATTTCAATATTCACAATTCTGACTGGCTTCAACATTCTGGACAGACAACACCCGAAGGAATTTATGTTCAGATCTTTGCTGAGGTAAACCAATTAACCCAGCTTGTAAATGCGCCAACACGTGTACCAGACATTGACGGTCAAAATGCCAACACACTGGACTTGTTTCTTACCTCCCACCCTAATAAATACTCTATTGAAGTATTATCGCCTCTAGGCTCGTCAAACCACTGTACCATATCAGCTAATTTCTCGTACTCCGACCACAAAGTTAAAGAAAAAACTCCGAAAAGAACCGTATGGCAATACGAGAAAGCCAACTGGAGCGGACTTAACAGCTTCTTTAGGAGTTTTAACTGGTCGTTATGCTTCCTCGATAACGACGTGGATGCCGCCGCTGATATGGTAACAAATATAATCACCTTAGGTATGAAATCCTTTATCCCTCACAGGATAAAGAGTATCAAACCAAAAGAAAACGCGTGGTACGACTCGAGCTGTAAAAAGGCTATTAGACTAAGTGAGTTGAGTTTTCGGTCTTACAAGGCCAACCCATCCGAGGAAAACCGAAAAAAGTTTAAACGAGCCAGAAATGACTGCAATGCCCTCATAAAGCGTGTCAAATTCTCATATGACCAAAAGTTGAGGCAAAAAATACTACAATGTCCCAAGGGTAGTAGAAACTTTTGGTCATTCGTAAAAAATATTAAGAATTCGGCCTCGTCAGCGATCCCAACGCTCATTTACAATGACACTCCAGCTGTCAGCTCTTTAGACAAAGCTAATCTGCTCGCTGCACATTTCGCAGCCAGCTCGTTGCTCCCAGATTGCGCTTTGTCCCCACCTGTACTCGAGAGCGTTGAATTTACCATGGGACAAATCCATTTTCGCACTCGTACAGTTGCAAGAGTACTTATTGATATCAACATAAATAAATCCGCTGGTCCAGACTGTATCTCCCCCATCGTTCTGAAGAGGTGTTCTTCCACGCTGGCAAAACAACTGCGTAAGCTTTTTCATCTGTCCTATTCTTCTGGACTCTTTCCGAGTAGGTGGAAAATAGCATTTGTCCAGCCCGTCCCTAAAAAAGGCGAATCTTCTTCTCCCACCAATTACCGACCCATAGCACTTACGTCCATTCTTTCTAAGGTCATGGAAACGCTGATAAATCGTCAGCTTATGAAATATCTGGAATCTCGGAAACTCCTCAATGACCGGCAGTACGGTTTTCGTGGCAACAGGTCCACTGGTGATTTGATGACATATCTCACCGAGAAGTGGAACCAATCTCTCCATCACTTCGGTGAGTCGAAGATTGTTGCGCTTGATATTTCAAAGGCATTTAACAGAGTTTGGCACCAAGCTCTTTTGTCGAAAATGCGTGCTTATGGGATCGATGCGTCTCTTATTCAATGGATTAGAAACTACCTTTCTGGCCGTTCAATTCAAGTTGTTTTGGATGGTTTCAAGTCTGAAACTCACCATATAAATGCTGGTGTCCCCCAAGGCTCCGTTTTGTCTCCGACTCTCTTTCTCATTTTTATAAATGATCTCTTGTCTGCAACGTCTAATCCAATCCATTCCTTCGCTGATGACAGCACACTTAGCTTCTCATATTCTTTCCAGGACTCACGTCCCTACTCTTCGGCCGTAGAACTGGAACGGCAACGTATGTTAAGCTCATTAAATTCCGACCTTGACAGCATTTTAAAATGGGGTTCAGCCAATAGAGTGGAATTTAATGCTTCGAAAACACAATGCTGTCTGCTGTCTCTAAAGCGAAACCCGGACCTACAGCCATTATCCATGAATGACACTTGCATCACCGAAACCGAAAGACTTTCTATTCTCGGTATGTGCGTTCATGACAACCTACGTTGGAATGACCATGTACACGAAGTCGCCAAGAATGCTGCGAAATGTCTAGGTTTTCTCAAAAGGTGCAAGAAATATTTTACCCCTTCTGATCTGGCTACAATATACAAGGCGTTCATTCGCCCAAAACTTGAGTACAATTCTCATATCTGGTCTGGTGCGCCCAAAACCATATTGCGCCTACTGGATAGGATCCAGAATCGTGCGTTAAAACTTATCGGAGACATAAATATCGCGAACTCTATTAATTCGCTTGGACAACGCAGAAATGTTGCGTGTCTCTCGCTGTTTTATCGCTTTTTTAACAAACAGTGCTCAAACGAAATCGCCAGCTGCATTCCACCCCTTCAGAAATTCAACCGCAATACTCGCCATGCTAGGAATGCTCATCAGTTTACCATTCAGCCTATCTTCGGTCGTACTATGAAATATAGAGATTCATTCATAAGCCGTACAACACGAATGTGGAATGCTTTACCAAACTCTGTTTTTCCTCCTTGTTACAATTGTTCTCCTATCATATCTATCCTCATTTCCTTAACGCCCGCGCTGTGTAGTTCACCCTACATTAAAAGAGTAGTCATACCCTCTTGAGCGCGTGTTTATTATAAAAAAAAAAAAAAAAAAAACTCAAGATTCACATATTATAAAAACGTTTTCTAAACATCGATAATGCAGGTGAACATAAAAATTAGTAAATTGTATAGGTAGGTATAGGTATTTTCTATTTTTGACCGGGTTTCAGGTCAAAAATTCTCATTTTAACTGTTGACCGGATTTTTTGACCGGATTTAGAAAATAAAAATCAGGTCATTCGGACAGATTTGACCGGATTCACTTTTTTCTAGTGGCAACACATGTAGTTACTAGTTAATCTTTCTTGGGAGTTGGTGTTGTGGAGCAACGTTTGAACCCTTCCTCTTTATCTTCCTTTTTAAGGTTCCGTTTCCATGTGGAGTAACCTTATTGCTTTAGCTACGATGTCTGTCCGAATAAAATAAGAAAATGTTGTACCTAGGTCTATCTCAAGAACTAATTGACGTAGAAGGCTGGAATTTGCACACAGTATCAGGTATAACCTCTAGTTAATCGACAAATACCAATATTATCAATTCATCGGCTAGTTTTGGAGTTATTCTTAATTTCGTGGAAAAAATATGTTCATTCGCAAAAAAAACTGTTTATTTTTAGATTTACAAAAAATACAAGTAATCCTTTCTTGTAGATCATCTTCGTAGTGTGCTGAAGACTGTTATGTCGAAAAGTTAATATTTTAGAAGATATTTACAAAAAAAAAATCAATCACCATATAAAATACGCCACAATTGGAACTTCCACTCCAATCCCAATGCATACCCATCTCATACACCATTGTCAATGTCACCACACCCACACGGCCATACGCATACGATAGAGAATTACTCCGAAAAGGGTGTGGCTTGTGTGTTTATCGCTCTCGGTCTCGATCTCGATACTCGATGCATTATGCCTCGTTCACAATGTGGACGTGATAACTAGACGAGAGCGAGGCGAGAATCGCTCTCGCCTCGTTCTCGCTTTAACCTCGTCCGGCAATTCACAATGAAACGTGGTACGTCGGCGAGTTTTTCTGACAACGAATAGAGGGACCACTGAAACTACAAAACCATATTGCCACTTCGATTTTTTTTACAAAACAGAGCTGCACTTTTATTGCTTTTTTGGCACTATTGCATGCAGTTTGAATATTCTAAAAATAACCAATTCGCAGTTTTCAGGCGTCGCTATCATCAGTCGCTACCGAAAAAAATTCTGTTGCTTTTTTTGAGCACTTAAACTTAATGACTGAACTCAATCTTGGTCTTAAAATGTTGCTTATGAATTATAAAGTTAGTTAAACAAAATTAAGCAATTGTTGTCTAAGGTTGAAAACTCACCGGATAAAGCAAAACGTGTTTTTTTGTTTCGTGAAACAAGAGCACATTGTTTCATATGAGGCAACACAGACACATGTTTTTGTTTTTAAGAGTTTCGGTGGTGGTTGTCGAAAATACATGCCATTGTATACAAGCATAACACACACCGAATACAACAAAACTGTTTCGAACCAGCGTCGTTGACGATAATTGCCTACTTTCTTAGAGCGCAACACACACCAAAGAAAACAAAACATAAAAACCGAAGCAAAACAGAAAAACATGTTTCGTTGCCGATAGTTAACCTGTTGTTTTTGCGAAACAAAATTTAAATGTCGTTATTTTTAAAATGTAAATAAGATTTGCACAACTTCATTGTCTGAGTCCGACCAACACCAGAAGCAAGTCGTAAATTCCATACCAAACGAAACAAGAAAACAAAACGTTTTGTTTTGCTACATTCTGTTTCGCTTGTGTGTGTTCAAATAAAAAAAGATTTTTTTTTTCGAATCAAAAACGTGTTGTTTAATCTAGTGTCTACATTTTCTAGAAAATTAATTTATTAATTTTTTCCTAAGTACAACTTTTTCTGTTGAACTTCTTAGTCAATTCCAGAACAGGTTCCAATGAATTCCTATGAAAAGCATACAGTCTTACATCCTAATAAAATTTGCTCAAGAAAATGACCCCCAATAACCAAGAAAAATAGAAACACACTCAAAAGATATATATTTTCGGGGCAATGTTTGTTTAAAGAAATACGAAATTCCCCTTTTCACCGTCATTCATTATTATGGGAAAATAAGTTCTAACATTATCGCTGATTTATTTAAAAATTTCTCAGAATAATCAAACCGTATCAAAATAATAACAAAAAAAACGATAAAAGTGCCGCCCTGTTTGCTTGAGAAAATACAAGTGGCAACCTTAAGTACATTTCTATGAAAATGCCGTCGCTTCCCACTCAGAGAGAATGTCATCGGTGTCTCGGGCGAGATTTTTCCAAATTTCCGAAATGGTTGCGAGACGAGGCAACGAGTCTCGCGCCATTGTGTATTGCTGCATGCATTTCCTTTGATTGGAAATTATTTGACAACTCGCGCTAGACTCGATCTCGCTCTCGCCTCGCTCTCTCGCTGTATTGTGAATTGGCCATTATGCTATGCGTTGTTTTGTTGGATTGCATGGGGAGATTTCGTGTTGGATATGAGTGGAATGACGTGGCTGGCAGTGGTGCGTGGTGGTTGCTGTGGGAGAAAATTATTTTTGTTGGATAGGAGGCGGATCTTAAGTGAGAGACATAATTCATATAGGATTTTTGCATATGAGATGTGCTCGAGGAGAAATACCTTTTGTGAGGTTTGATGGGAGAGCAAGGTGAATATTTGTTGTTGTGCATCTCGGTCGATACCTCTATAGGATGCGGGCAGACTAAAGGCATGATCCTGAAAGTCAGTAACAAGTCTGCGGCATTCCTGCTGTCTCTCAGTAGAAAAAATTGCAGAAAAGTCATTGGCGTTCTTAGGGGACACTTCGCTTTTGCTTAGTGTGCTAGGCTTAAGTGATACCACTGTCTGCGACGTTTGTGGAGAGGGCGACGATACTTCGGATCATTTCCTTTGTTTTTATCCTGCCTATGCTCGGATAAGGTGGCAGATGTTTGGCGCTGATGTGGTGAATGCTGGTACCTACTGTAGGCTCCCCATCGCTGAAGTCCATTCTTGACTTTCTCCGAAAGTCGAAGAATTTCCAATAAAATGCGTAGTATACTAATACTAGATTTACTTTTTGGTAGTGCAATGGAGCAGCTGCGTCTGAGTGCTCCACTTTGGATGGAGAACGCTACAAAGACATTATGGCTATATCGCTCTACAGCCAGCGGTCCGATTGCCAAGGTTACCAAATTCCTATTTAGCTAACGAACTCTCATTTCCGCTATGGAATCTTTTTTTAATATTACTCAGCAGTAAAGTCAGAATCTTTAAAATCAACATCCACTTCGACAGAAAAGAAACAACACAACAATACAAAAAAATTGCACAGTCCAGACCAGGAATGTCACATACTGTTTGTTTTGAATTGAACGAACTGGAACTGCGAACTAGAAAGAAGAGCGAGAGAACTGTGAACATGATGATAGATAATAGTTCCGGAACTATCATGTCCATGTCCATATCAATACGTACCATCATATGTTCACACTTCACAGTTCTCTCGCTCTTCTTTCTAGTCCGCAGTTCCAGTTCGTTCAGTTCAAAACAAACAGTATGTGACATTCCTGGTCTGGACTGTGCAATTTTTTTGTATTGTTGTGTTGTTTCTTTTCTGTCGAAGTGGATGTTGATTTTAAAGATTCTGACTTTACTGCTGAGTAATATTAAAAAAAGATTCCATAGCGGAAATGAGAGTTCGTTAGCTAAATAGGAATTTGGTAACCTTGGCAATCGGACCGCTGGCTGTAGAGCGAACTAAAAAACTCTTTTACACACAGAGTTTTTTCACTTTAGTGTCGAGAATGTGTAGGTAAAGGGGATAAAAAGTGCAGGGGATAGCCGAACACTGATGGGCCGCGAATTGCCATCCGTATCTTATTTTTTAAGATATTGAGAAGGTTTCCAGATGAGAAGATATTCACTCGTTTTTAGAGCATTTTTTAAGATTTGTAGAATTACAATAAGATATGTTAAGATTTTAACTTTAAATTTAAAATTAAATTCTAAAAATCTTTTCTGAATTAGCTCTTGTCATTAAGCTAGGTATATATGTAACTAATATCGAGGACCCTCTGGAATCGGCGATTCTGAACAGTATTTTTCTAAATTTTAACGCCTGCAGAGTCCGATTTAAATTAGCCGTGAAAAGTTGAAGATTCGTAGAGTACAATTCAACATTTTGTTACAATTATGTAGTTGAATCAGTTGCATTGTTAAATGCAATTCCCAAACAGTTTGTCAGTTTGCTGAATACATTAAAAATGGCAGGCTTGGGCTTTTGACCTAGTACGCTAGAGCTTACTAAGCTAAAAGTTTGGGGAAATTGTCAAGGATATCGATCCAAAAATAAGTTCAAAGCGGGAAATGTTACTTTTCAAAAAAATTAAGGTAGGTATTGAAAAAAAACAGAAGTCTTTCTAAATGGTTTCTAAAAACGTTATTTGCCTACAAATGTTTAAAATAAATACAAAGCTGTTTCATGATACTATAAAACTATAATGCAAATCTATCAGACGCAGACTTAACAACACTGCTCGGATACAAGCTTGAGTGGGAGATCTCGACCAACAGCAGTCTAGGCCTTCCGTAGCATGTGTGCCGAAGGAGGTCTAGTCGCTTTAGTTGGGGAATTGCTTTAATATTGTTCTCCGATTACAGACTAATCGTTAAATGGATGCTGATGTGAATCCATATGACAGTAATTTATAGACCCAATATTACACAATGTCAGAAAATTTTTTGAGCCGAAAATTTTACTACATATTCTGTGGAGCATTGCAAAATGGCTTTAACAGGAGTTTTTTTTATATCGAAAAACAACTTCTGTCGAAAAAGCTGTTCAATCATTGAAAGTCATCACCAGAGGGAAAGGGAATGCATATTATATTAAGTTACCAAAGCGTTCATTGAGACATTTGAGATTTATTTTGTTGCTTCTCAATCGATTATTCGCTTTGGTTTGGGGGATTTCTACTTGGACTGTCATTTTATGCCACTGTCATTAACCAAAACCAAACTACAAGAGTCTAAGTATACAGTCACTTGTAGGATTATATTATTTTGCACAAACAAACATTTTACAGTAGTTGTAGGAAATTGAATTGCCTTTATCGACTTTTAGACTCAGCTTACAAGTAGTATTCATTTGAAAAGAGATAAGCAACGCGCCATGTAGAAATTAATAAGGATCCTGTCCATTTCAGCGAATTTTTGTTAGTAAACTCTTGAGAATTACTCTTGGGTAGGATGTGAAAGTAGGATATCTTAATGTCTAGTTCTATGAGTTGATTTGTTTCCTCCGATGTCAATACTGCGCTTGCCATAGTAACTGCCGAAGCAGCTACCTACTAGAAAAATAGGAACTGCATTGAGATTCTGCAAGTTAATCTCCGATAGTCATCAAATCATCTGACCACTTGCGAGTGGAAAAAAAAAATGCCGAAAGTAAAAAGTCAACTATTCGCGAGCTTCTCTCAAGGTTGCTTCCTTCATCCTACCATACCACTTGCGAATTTCGAGAACTACTTGAGATCTGTTCTCGCAACATTTTTACTCTCAAAAGGGCACACGCCTTAAGGTGCCTGTCCATTTGAGAGTAAAAATGCTGCGAGCAGCTCTCAAGCAGCTCTCGAGAGCAAACTCGCAAGTGGACATAGTCTTGAGAGTAGTTCGCGGCGAGTTAACATTTTACTCTCGAGATTCGAGCCTTTTGAAAGTCACTCGCAAGTGGACACATGTTCTGATCACTATCGGAGATTAGCTCTCAAAATTCCAACACGGTTCGTATTTTGCGAGTAGCTGTCGAGAGTCGACATAGCAGAACATTGGATTTCCGAGGAAATAAATCAACTCATAGTGTTACCAATACACGCTCACGTACTGGTATGGCTTCCCTTAATTTGGTATATTTTTTTATAATAGTGGAACAGATTGAATTTATTCAATTTCACTTGTTGCCGAATGTTAAAAATCCCTGAATTCCTCCTGATGAGCATCTACAATTTGAAGCTCTTTGTAAGAGAAGACCCTTCACAGAGTTTCATTTCAATTCATTTTCAATTTATTATAATACAATATTAAGGTACATTAAGATAAAATATCTTTTATAGTACTTATGTAGAGTTAAGACAATAAGAAAATAATTTCAATAATACAATACTTCAATAATACAATATATTAATCTTACAATTACAATTAAGTTTACAATATAATAAAATAAAGTATAAAAAGAAGAAGAAGAAAAGAGAGAATAGAAAGATAGACTAAATATAAGTAAATGGAATACGTTAGATGATCGTTAACTTTGGGAGAGAAATTACAATGAAGACATTAGAATAGGTTTGAAAAATGTAGAAAAACTGCGTTTTTGAAGCGATTGGCGTTGGAGATGCTTCTGATATTTATTGGTAGAGAGTTCCATAATTTTACAGCATAAATAAAAAATAAACGGGACGAATTAAGGTATTTATAACGCGGTGGAATTAAACAAAGCGTTCTAAGTGAACGAGCAAAATTAAGTTTTTCATATAAATACATAGGAGTCTCTTAGTTGTTATTATGTTATGTAGGAATATACAGTTTCTAGCGTCAATATAATGTTTAAGGGTTGTACCCAATAGGCTTTTTGCTTGTTGTGAAATATGGTCATACCTTCGCAGTCCATGAATATATCTTACCGCATCGTTTACGACGACGATCTATCCGTAGTTTCCCACCAACTTAATAAGGTCGAAGTGATTTATAAATCACGAAAGCCGCTTACACGAGTTTTATTTTGACATTTCTGTTTCATGAAACTTTTCTTTCCAAAGTTCCAAGAGGAAGAACTTGTCTTTTCCGTGCCAAATTTCGCTCTTTTACTTGCTTCTCCTTTGGGAACACATCTCACAATATGACAATAAAAATAAGAACACATTTTAATTATATCACGAACTCATCGAAACAAGCGGAAAATTAAAAAAAATTTAGTTTATTTTCATGAAAATGGTTTTTGTCAGTGTTTTTAGCCCGCAGAAGAAGTATCAAGTGGACACGGTTATGAGAGTAGTCTCTGGTTTAAAACTCTCAAAGTTCTATCAAAGAACTCTCGATATTAAAATTTCGAAAATATTACTCTCAAGTGGACAGTCAGCCGAGAGTAACTATCGAGAGTTTACTAACGAGAGTACTCTCAAATGGACAGGCACCTTAGAAGCATTTGAAAAACAGTCTGCGTGTTGGTTGTAGAAAATAAAAAAAAAATGTTTTGCAGCATTTTCCGATCTTTTTAAAAATGTACGATTATTCACGAAATTTGATAATATTGATTTAATAAAATAATACAATTTTTTACAAAGGTTTTAAGGAATGGGAAATTGTATTAATGTGTTTTCTTAAATAAACAAAAATTGGCGATTGACACTAAAAATTAACACAATCACGATGAACGAATTTATTGAAATAATTGCTTAAAATTGATATTAAGATTTCATCTCCAAGTCTACAAGTAGTGGGATTTTTTTTTTCTGAACTTATATCTACATAATGAGTTACAGAAACAGAATAATCACAAAATTTCCAACTTGTAGGATTGGCCTTTTATTATATGTAGGTATTATAGAAGTGCCAGTCGACTTGTAAATGGTGATTTTTTTGCTGTTTGGGTTTTCAGCTTACATTTTTTGACAGTTCACGCGTGATTCGTTACAAGTGTGAAAGTAAAAAATGCTCAGTTACCATTGCCATTTCACCATTGACAGACCTACTCTCAAACAACGTTTGCAAATTATTGAATTTTATTTTACCAAAAATCTTGCTCAGTAAAAAATGTGCTTAGAGCACTCGTAATCGTCCTACTGAGCTGCGCTAATAATCAAAATTTGCTGTATATGGTCTGCTGAGCAACCAAAAGCATTCCAAGAACTTCCAATACATCCGCAAAAATGTACGGTTTGGTATGTTTTATGGACCAACAGATGGTGGCTTGATTGGGCCGAATTTCTTCATAGACGTACGTTACGGTGAATGGTGCTCTCTATCGTTCGTGTGCCTAGATCATGTGATTTGACGCCGCTGGACTATTTTTCTGCGGATATGTTAAGTCTCTCTTATTTATCGTCTCTATACGAATAAGCCGGCAACATAATGGCCACTTGGAATACAACATACTCGTAGTTATTGGTGACATACGAGTCGATAAGCTGGAAAAAGTATGTCAAAATTGGACATTCCGGATTCACCTCTTGAGGCGTAGTCGCGGTCAACATTTACGCGAAATAATTTATTCAAAAAGTAAGTGGTAGGAATGTATTTATCGAATGAAATCAAAATGTCACTCAATTTTGCGTTTTCTCTGTGTTTTTTTTTTTTTTTCAATTTTAAAAACCAAACGCTTAAAAATTACTCTTAGTTCCGTGTTACAGAAAAGTGATACAATTGTTTAAATTCACTTGGATTACAAGTCCTTCTAGTATTGTGTTACAGGCCGCAAATAGCCCTTGCACCATTGCCATCCATTCAAATTAAGAAAAAAACAGTCGCTTTGTTTTGATGCTTTTAGGAGAGAAATTGTCGGTTCAGCCATTGAAAAAAAAAAACCTATTACAACTGTGAAATTTTCCACTCATCCTGTCATTCGAGAACGTTAGACAAACCTACAAGAAAGAATATAACTGCCTCAAAAGCAAAACTGGTTCAATTAAACTATTCAGGTGGTATACAATTGTGGGTCCCTTCTATTCGTTCCAAATATGAAATTCATACAAATGAAATAGACCTACGCCTATTAACTCGTTGCACTATTTTAAAAATTTAAATCTTTTCTTTTGGTTTCTTTTCATCATTATTTTCCTATTGCCTTGCCACGATTCTATGCTAACACATACATTTTTCTTCCTTACATTAAGATTTTCACAATTGCCCAACAGGTACATATTTAAATTTTTCTATTTTTAAGAATATCATTTCTTAGTCACAAATTTTCGTAGAACAGAATTTGTAAAAACTACATTAAACAATTTACCAGTTTATAAAGGAGTCCTTTTCTTAGAACTATTCTCTTCTTTTCATAAATATGAAAGTACAACATTCAAACGAAGTAAAATTTACCTTAGCCAATTTAATTACGAAACTCACTTCTAGGGCAACAAAACTATGCCCTGCAGGCCAATATCCAAGATTGTTTTATATCCATTCACTCTCTCGAACAACGCAGTGCTTTATTACATTCTCTACTTGCATTGTGTTTGAACAAGCAAACAATGCAACGACCGTTTCTAACAAAATCTGATAATTTCCAACGTCTGGTGTTCTCTTAATATCCCATTATCCTTCGTTGCACATTTCCTAAGATTTCTCCCTAACGTCTGTTTTAGTTTTATCCATTTTTTTCTCTTTTCTATTTCTATTTGAAACCTACATAAAAAAAAAATAGGAAACAAGAAATCACAAAACGACCAACAGAAACCGCAACTTTTGCGATAGGTACCCCCCAAACCCCTGGGCCCACATCAAACGCCAACGCTAACATTTTTTCATTACCACGCTTCGAAATTATAAACGAAAGTTTAACTCTGGCATCGAATGAAACACGACGGGGCTGTGCAAATGCAACACAACACAGGGATAACGATAGGAAATGTAATGAAAATTTACTGGCTATACTGTATTCAGGTGCAGCAGGAACATTAACGGAGAAATTTTAAAGTAAAGGATATAAATGTGCCCGCTCGCGTTCCCCATTTTTCACTCGATGGTCGGGGTAGGATGCGCTATTTGCACAAGTTTTCTCCGGTAACCATAGTTGGAAGCGTATCACAAGGCTGCTAACACCTGCAGGTGGAAATTGTTTCCGCAACAAATAGATTTTCCTTGCTGCTGCTGTGGCGGTGCTGATGTGTTATCCTTGTTGCAGGTAGCCATAAAGTGGTGATACGAATTTAGTTTTATTCATTTCTGGTGTTTTCCTCTTTATGGTAGCTATAGCTGGCTAAGAAAAGCATAAGAATATAAAAGAGTCACGGGTAACCATAGCCGTGGTCGGTCGTATGAACCAACGCATACCCACTCAAACTATAGCGATCTTTGCTAAATTGCAATGAAAAGGTCTCGCAACCATTCGACCGGGCGCATCCACCTCATCGTCCTTCGGGAGTAATTGAAGTTTTCCAGCAGAAAGTTTCAATCCGCTTCTATAAATAGCTTTGTAGGTGTTAGCTGGCGCACACCACCAGTCGAAAGTGGAATCAGTGAGTTGTGAAAAATGTGTGACTTCGTCATCGTCACTGGTAGGTAGGTATATCCTTCGCCTGCAAGCAAGCAAAGTCATTCGATTTGGTCCCATGGAGGATTCTAGTACACACAACTAAAAGATTAAAAATCTGCCATCACACCCCATCGACCGCCCGGATTCACGTCCAACGTCGCGTCGACTGCTGTTTGTTTTGGCACAGTTCGCATGCAACAAACACGTACACAGTGGCGAATCAGTTGTGTCAGTGTTAGGTGTGGAAATTACAATTTAAACGTTTCCAGCGGTCCACGATTTCACAAAACTTTTACAATAAGCTCCAGAACTTAACAAAAAAATCAAACGACCAACTTTGCTGCAGATACATTTATGTTCCAAGGATTTGAGGATTTAAGGAAAAAAAAATATTTTGTTTGGTTAAAACTAAAGTAGGACTAATTAGGATACACACCCTAAGTGTATCCATCCACCCGCCATTCAAGCTAAACTTTCGGTACCTACCTATACCCCTAAAGTGCATCCGAAGCCTTGCGCAAAGGTAATTAACCAAAATAGAAAAAGCAAGTTTCTTACTATAAAACGCGCGCGAGAGAAACGTATTTCTTTGGTGGTGTCATTGGGGGGCAGCGAGTACTATTCTCAAAGGTATTCTCTGTTCATAGTCGTCGCCGTCGCCGTCCTTGTTTCGTCATTTTGCCTCTGTGGCAATGACGATGCTGATTTCGCAATCAAAAAAAAAAAAAAAAAGAAACGAAAGAAGAAAGCTGATTCCGAATGTATGGTAGGATGAGGTGTGGTAGTTGCTTGGTTGGTTTGGTCGACGAGGGAATTGCTTGGAAAATCACTTGATTTTGCTTCGGAATTAATGGAATCACGTACGACCGCAAAATTATATTCGTTTCCTTGTGTTATCCTTATGCTTGTTAAAAAAAGTTTTTTTTTTCTTTTTGCTCCTATTTTGCCCTCAAATTGGAAAGTTGAAAATTCTGGATTTTTTTCTTTTTCGTGCTGTTTCTACTATATTTATGATATTCAGGTGCATTGGTATATAATTTTAAAAAGTTAATTATTACTCGCACAATTTTATATCAGGTTGGATTTAACAACTGTGCAGGACACATGCTGCGTAAAGTGATTTTCTTTCTTAATATAAGCATATTTTTCACCTGAAGTTTGGTCGTTGCGATGCATTAATCACAATATTGGTATTAAAAGTTTTAGTATGTCCGTGAAAAGTAACGAAAGTACAATGGTCCAGTAAAAAATAATGAGGTGGTAAGTCTGGAGATGATGGTGGTAATGAACGAATTTAGTGGACAATAACTTCTCCTTTCCCTATTTTAGTTGTCCCAAAATTGATTCTTCAGATCACAAAAATCTTACACCAAATAGAGTAGCCCTTTAAAAAGTTTTATTCCACATCTCTTTTCTAAGATGCTGTAGGTATAACATATGCCCACAAGATGAATTCATTTATTCAGATATAGGTAAATGTCTCGTGTATCCATAGAAAGGTTCGCGGATGAAGGATGCTAAAGTGGATTGTATAATTGTATATAACTCTCAATTTTCTGTCACCAATAGCAGCATTCCCTATTACCGTAAAGACTAGATGTTGGGCTTGATCTAATACGGTTTTCCGACATGCGTATAATGTCATTACACTAACCCTACTAATCATGGTCCGCTCCATTGGAAGTAGCTCACATTTTCTGGTGTCAGCACACAATTCTAAAAACAGGACTCAAAAAGAACATCCCTAAGCTGGGGTCACGGTAGGCTTGTGTAGTTCACGAACGAACTAGTTCAATGAACTACTTCACTATAGTGAACTAGAGAACTAAGTTCATACACTTAGTTCACTAGTTCGTTTAGTTCACGGTTATTATTTTCAATTGGCCTTACCAACAATCATTTTTAACCTTCAAATTAATATAATAAAATTATATTTTGACCGTCACAATAGGTGATTTTATATGGAAATTTTCTTGACTTCGTAATTTTAGGTTAGACACTAAAAATGATTATTAGTACCGCGCAATGTTTTTCATACAAACGGAATAAACTAAAGCTAAGCACACACGATTGTCAGATCTGTCAATCCTCTGACAATGACTGACAATAAGCTTACAATAACCAACTATATTACAATACAAAATTGTGTAATTGTATATTACAGATGAAAGTGTGACAATGGTCTGACAATGTTGTCAGGCTGTCAGACAAATTAAAATGTAAGTTCCTTGGTTTTTGCAGTAGGATAATGGAACAAAATATTGCACTTGCGAATATTTTAACTCTACGTGTTAGAAGACTGCGAGGATGATGAATTGACACAAAAACGACGTAGTGTTTGGACGAAGGAGTGCGGGTGGCCCGTTGTCAGCAGGAAGGATTCTACCCCAAATTCCAAGCTGACGAGACGGAACTTTATCGCAATTTTTTGCGAATGGACCCAACACAATGGGCGCAGTAGCGCAGTGGTTAGTGTGCTGGACTACTGTGCGAGGGATCCCAGGTTCGATCCCCGGAAAAACACAAATTACATCTTAAGGTTTTTTCTACTGCGCCACCTCTCGCGAACGTCTGACAAACATCCGAGAGTATGACTGTCCTGAAAAAGCTTCTCAATTCAGCAGTTCGGACTCGGCATAAAATTGTAGGTCCCTTCCATTCGTTCCAAAAATAGAAACTCACACAAAACGAATGGTGGGGAGAAGCTAGGCCTTGGGTGTCTACCGCCTGTTGCGCCGCCTATTTATTTATTTTTTGACCCAACACAATTCGATGGAATTCTAGCTTTGGCGACTCCACACATCAAGTATGCCAGTATGCGGGAGCATCCAGGGTACTCATTCCGTAAAATTTAAGACGACAATCGTCCAAGCGATAGTAGTGCACGAGATCGTCTTTTATTTGTTTCACGTAACTCTACCACCATCGTGTCGTCATGCGATTATTTACTTACGGAATGAGTGCCCAAGAAATCGATACGGTTTCATTGGAAGCTTGACCCAACTTTTTTCTGTATTTGTCGAGGTGGCTTCTGAATGTCATCATCATCAGCGCTGAGATTAAGAGAAGAATAACTCTTGCCAATCGCTGTTTCTTTGGGCTAAGAAAGCAATTGAGTAGCAAAGCCCTCTCTCGAACAACTATAGTGACCCTTTATAAGACCTTAATCATCCCAGTCCTACTTTATGGTGCAGAGGCATGGACTCTATCAAAAGCGGATGAGCTTTCTCTTGGTTGCTTTGAGAGGAAAATTCTTCGAGTAATTTTCGGTCCCGTCTGCATAGACGGTGAATGGAGGAGGAGATACAACGACGAACTGTACGGGCTGTACAGCGACATCGACCTAGCCAGAAGAGTGAAGGTCCAACGACTGCGGTGGCTGGGTCATGTAGAGCGAATGGAAGTGAATGCTCCGGCCCGGAAGATCTTCGAATCCACACCCGAGGGACGGCGCAGTAGAGGAAGACCGCGACTCAGGTGGCGCACGCAAGTGGAAGGGGACCTCAACCAACTTAGCGTGCGAAACTGGAGACAGCTGGCCAAAGATCGTGCTGGCTGGAGACGCTTGTTGGTTGAGGCCCAGGTCCACCCCGGACTGTAGCGCCACCTTAAGTAAGTAAGTAAGTAAAGCTTCTGAATGTGAATCTCGTCGGCGACCTCTTACCACAGGACTTCTTTGGGTATTTTATACTCTGCGCGTGCGCATCCAACAACCCCATGAACTAAACTGAACTAAAATTAGCGAACTAATTCAGTAGCGTAATTTGAACTAAATTGATCGATCACTCAAATGAACTAAATTGCCCAACTCTATCACGGAGCGTGCCATAGGACCTTTATTTCGTAGCCTCCCTATATTAATTGCGTTCCGATGACTGTTTACATTGAAAATGTCGTGCTATACAGTAACTGTTAGGTAGGTAGGTACTTTTTGGCTTTTACTTCCCAATTCTTCACAACAGCAACGCTCATTTCTAACCGGTCGTCATTTCCGTCTTTACATTATACCTATACAAGTATTTCTTAGGTATTTCTAATTTATGGGTGTTAATTAGAAGGCTGTTTATTTCACAATATTTTTTCAATTTATTTATTTTTTCAAATGATAGCTCATAGGCCTTCAGCAAAAGGACGATTTCGTCCATTTAGAGTCTTTCTTCCATTGCATCAACCACGAAACCAGACGCTACTGGAGTTGTTAGGCTATCCATCCTAGTATATAGCGTAATCAGCAGCGTAACAGATACCTGCTTTAAACTTGAAGTCCTTGTCAAGATCATTTAATTTTCATCAAATATTATCTCTGGATCAATGTACCTCTTAAATTCGCGCCAGTTTTAATTGGATGTCTCTCTGGTGATATTCTAGTTATAGTCTAGACTCTAGTGGGAATTAACTTTCAATTATCTATGGCTAGTTTGGTTAAAAAAAAGTTCAGTAACACAATTTCATAAAGGTAAATATATACATACATCTCTATCCATAACCATACTACTTTACAAAATGCAACGTCCATCTTTTCGTCCCTCAATAACTCGAGAACCATTCATCTGATTTTCATGATTTTTTCCAGATTTATAGATGTGTGGTCAAATTAGGCCATAGGGTGGGTGAGAATTGTTGAGGAGTAAAGGGGTCACGGGGAGTAATAGGGGTCTCACGAACCGTTAACCGTATGAACTTGAAAGTTTGTAGGTTGATAGATAACTCAAAACAAAGTGCGAAAAAATTATTTTCTCCAACTCTGGCCGATTTTAAAGATTCTTTCAACATTGTACAGGCTACACCCTCCGGATCTGTATAGGTTTCTTAAGAAGAGGATGGGCGAAGCGGAAACGGTAGTATAGGGGATTTCTTCGAAACTTGACAGCCATGTTTTTCACACGGCGAGCTATATGTTTGATGTTCGCGCGTGAGCTGCATTTATACTTGCGCTCACTTAAAAAATAACATGTATAGTTTATAAAAAGCCATTTCGGTAAAATATTTTGCAAACTTAAAAATAAGGAAAAAAGTAATTTTTTGAGAATCTATACCTAGCTCACTTTTACTTTTACATGCACAACCAAAAGTGAGTATAACAAAACCAAAAGTGAGTATAACAGTTTTGCATGTAAAAGTAAAAGTGAGATAGCTAAAGATTCTCAAAAAATACGCCTTATGAAAGGCTTATTACCTTTCAAAAGGATTCAATCAGATTTCACAAGTAGGCCATTTTGCATTAATAGCTAAGATCAGTCATAGCTATTATCCAAAATAAAAGTGGAAGTGGTTTTTCGTTCGTTTTCGAAAACCTATCTGTTATTATACACTATTAGCAAATCAATTGAAATTTTCTTTATGCAGATTTCTTTTGTGTAAGTTCTAAATTAGATCGAATGCATTACATACTTATGTACTTATAAATTGAGATTATGAAATAAACAATTTGCCAGCAAGTTATCGCTTAAACAATTGAGCCCATAAGAGCTGTACTTTAAGGTCCCAAAATTAAATATACAAGCTACGTTTCTGAAAGCATCAAATTTGTACACCGAGATATTTTTCTGAGCATTTTAGTCCTATAAAACTGCTAGAACTCAGCTTTAACATGAGTCCTCTTATAACATCCTGATCCTTGGACCAAAAAAAAAAGGTTACTCTCTAAACCGATTTCGCAAATGCAATTCACTGCAGCAATCTGCTTGTTACTATAATGGCCGCAGGAAATCGTTCTGCACTTTGCAACAATGTCCCAGTCTAACAATGAAGGTCAGAGAAATCCCGTAAAATTCCTTTATTATTACAAATCTATGACTTCCCTGGCTTTGTGCACATCCGTTCGCAATAAGAAATATAACACACTAGCTACTACTTTATCCTCTCCTTTAAAATTACTCAACCGTTGACCTCATTTCAGCATTAAGTCCATAAACCCCAGTGAATTGCATTCGCCATAATACACAGTGACACACACACACATACACGCAGTGCATTACTATAAGAGACGCACAATGACTTTGAGTTGGATTGGAACAGCGTCATCCATTCATAAGAACGGAATCCCGAACAAATGGGAGGAAAGGAAAACAAAAATAAATCAAGTCGCCCTCGCGAACTCATACCACTGTACAATTCAAAGGGACTTACGACTTACGAGTGAATCGATTGGAAAATCTCATTCCCCACCACAGCAGTCATGATAGTAGCCACTATACCCTACCAACAACTACTTGAAACCACCATCAGAGTACCGTGACCAACGTCAGGACAGCGACTAAGTCTGAGTGGCATTAAGAAGCTTACATAAACCATATAGTTTCGGGTGTATGTAAGCCCGTTTAAACTTCCTCCCCAACTTGGCTAACAAGTCAGCACCTTTCATTGAATGTAAGGATGAGCGAGAGTGAAGACTAGTTTTTCTTATCGCTAACGTGTATGCTGTATAGTGGCTACAATACGAGTCCTTTCACCACCGATGACATAACACGCTAAATCACGTTAAATCGCTGTTGAAAAATCCAATACCCGCCTCTGGTTGGTAGCAAACAATAATTGTCTTTGCCAGTTTTGCGCAAATGCACAAAGGTAACAATTATAGTCAGCCCCCCCCCCCCCCCCCTGTGGAGAAAATGGGACTAACTCCCAGTGCGATTCCACTCGGCGTCAGCACACGCTCACCATTATAAAGTTTGTTTGCCACTGCCATTGCAAACAATCGAATGGCTTTATTGATGTTTCAATTTCCGTAGACGACAGTATTACAAATCGCTTCACACACAGGAACAGGACACAGCACGGAGGACAGAGGGCGAGAGCAAACGACTGCGACCAGGAGGGCTAAAAAGAAATAAAGGACACTTGTTATGCGAAGGGCGCATTAATATAGGCAAGGTGTACCTACTATGCGTAGGTACAGTATGTGGATTGTGGATCCATCACAGTGGGAGCAAATATACTCACGAATTTGCACTCACATCCCATACCAATTCCCAGTCCGATGGGAATTGATACCGATTCGAAATGGTAATCGGGAGTTTTCGAACAATGATGTCCTTGCGGAAATTCCTTTGTCCATTGCTTTCGGTTTTTCTGTTTTTCCCCCCAACGCACCCTCGCGACCTCTGCACATCACCATTTCGGGTAATGGTATGGAAATTGGAGACCAGTGCGGTGGAATGAGGTAAAATGAAAAACCAAAAATTGTCCATTGTAGCGGAAACAACAAGAGGATTGTTATGTTGCTGATCTCGTCCTTTTTTTTTTTTTTTTGTGTGGGCGTATGAGTGTCTATGTGTGTTCTCTAGTTATCCCTGAGAGCAGCAGTCATTTTGTTCGGCTGTTTATGTCTTGTGTGGGCGAATGGTGTTTTACGAAAGTACGTGATTTGAATTTCGATTTGAGCATAGGACTACGGTGACGTCGTCGATGATCACATAGTAATCAGAATTATTTTCCTCGCCCTTGCACCAGTATTTGGCAATAAGGACTGTCGGCAACATTTTTTTTCTTCTCCACCCGAACGTAGGCAAGTATGACAACCGTGGTAGTAAGATTTGTTTGCTTTATTAGGTTTTTGAACCGAGAACGTCCTTCGCCCGCCCGTCTTGTAATTAATATCCTCGCAACAAATGTGTAATTATCTTTGTCGTGGAAGCAAAGTTGAAGACTTAAATAATTCATTCCTTACCACCGTCATAACGCTCAGGTTTCTTGTCGACTAAATTCACACGTTCTATACAGAGCGAACGTGTATGTATACTGTGTGTATGTGCGTTTTGGATATTCTATACTATTCAAAGGGGATTGCGTGCGAACGCGTTATGTAACGCTCAAGTATGGTTCAATGAACTCGGATATGGTGCCATAGAGCTCCGGATGCGAAAGGAATTCATAAGTAGGCACCGAGAAAAACATAGTCTTTTGTAGAACATCTTCTTCAAGTAAGGGTGGGTGTGGGGGTTGGTGTTATCTTATATAGAATTTGGTTTGGATTTGGAAATTATCCTGATAGGATTTGCAATTACAGAAGTATTTAAATAATAATGATTTCGGAGGTTTTCATAATTACATTTCGTTTATGGAATTTATTACCTCGAACTGAAATTACATTTTATCTATCTGATCTGTGCTGTGTGGTCATTGATGAATAGGACAGACGTAGAAGTTGAAGATTTACGTACTGTTGATATAGGCATAAGCATACCTAAAGCTGCCAACAATTTATTTTTAAACGTTTTCAGGTCGAATGGTCAATGGGATATACAGCAACCAAATTATATTCCAGAGGTGACCCTTGAGGGAGAATTATTCTTGATTCAAAGGTAGTCTTCATCCGAACCCTTACGGTTCGTGGTTCCGGGTCACTTATGGTCATATAGACCATCGATCAAGAGCATAATTATAGACTAGATGTGCTGGACATTTATTGATTTATTGGAGACGAATGGACTTTTCGAAATAGGGACTACCCCCATCTTTCGGACATAATCATTATGATTAAAAAATAATGTTTCGACTCGTGCAGGCGACAGAGTTTATCCTTAAATTCTAAATAGAGCTTGCCATTTCTTTGTAGGTATTCACAAAGGTGTGATTATGCAGCTCATTGTTAACAAAACACCCCAACAAAATGTTATATAAGTTTGTCGAAATAAGGAAGCTTAATGGACACCACACCGGCTTTTTATTTTGGTCGCACAAATGTCCAAGTTAGACGGATAGTACCTATGCTAGAAGCACGTCACTTTCCTTGTGAAATGAAGTCTGTGAGTCATACCTTTTAACCCTCGGTTCAAATAATTTCTACGACAAAATTGTTAATTTTGTATAGAAAATTTCGCCATTGTGAGTTCGTAACATTCAGCTTGAACACAAGAATGATAAGTACTACCGAGGAAAGTCTCCTTTCATCTGCAATCAGTTCACTTTGCTAGTAAAATAATCGATTTCAGGCTTTTTCGCCGTATGTTGTGACCATTGGGGCTTTATGGATTAGATGGCCCCTCAAAATGAGTGGAGTGGAGTGCAGTCAAATCGCACCTTCTTATAGGCCAATTTTTTTCTATTTCGTCGGGTCAAGCATACTTATACTTTACTTAACAATTCCGACCCGAGAAGAGTATCTGCCTGATACACTGAAGCCTTCCATTATCTTCGATTCCGGGCACGCTAACTTCCAGACAAAGCGCTCCGGCATCCACGATGGCTTGGTCTTGGAAACTGGCGTTCGGTCTTCCTTCTCGAACCTGTTGGCTGGGATTCAAAGATACTCTTAGCTGTAGCATTATTGTTGCCGTGCCAATGTAGTCGACGTGATTTGGCTGGCATCTACATCCACATCTTGTTACAGCTCATAGAGCTCGCGGTTGTATCTTCTACTCCATCCGCTCTCCTCGCACATAGGAAAGAAAATCCGCCGAAGTATTTTTCTCTCGAAGAAGCCCAGTATAAGCTCTCCCTTCTTGCTTATCGCCCAGCACTTGGCGTTATAAAAGAAAACTGGCTAAATAAGGGTTTTGTTAAGCATACATACAGTGGACACAATTGTTTTGCCAAACGAAAGCAGCAGCGGTTTCCTAGGGTAACTTTTCGCCGGATCTCCATTAGGGTATCATTCGTGTTTACTCCGAGGTATGGATGAACTCCTTGATTACCTCGAAATTGTTGCTATCACTAGTGACGTTTTGTCCTAGGCGACGGACAGATGCTTGTTTGTTTGTTTATAGCATGTAGTACTTATAATCTTGTCCGCATTTACTTGCCAACGAATTTAGCCTGTTGTTTAATCACCGTGATAGCTTCTATCACAACACGCTGGGAACGACCGATGATATCAATATTGTCCACATAAACCAGCAGCTGGACGGACCTGTTGAAAGATAGTACCATCCATATTAACACCTGCACTGCGCACTATCTGCTCCAATACGAGATTGTAATGTATTGTATCATACGCGGCTTTGAAGTCGAGACATTAAGCACCTTCGCACCTTCTCTGTAGATTGGGCATATGGAACTGATAGTCCCGTCATCGGGCATGTTTTCTTCCACCCATACTTGGTTGATGATTTTTTGCATGCTCCCTTTCAAAACATCACCCGCTGGTAAACAATTAGAGCCTGTAGGCTTCTTATTCGTAAGCCAATTTGTTCCATACTGGCTGGTGGAAATGGTTCTTCATTGACTATACGTGGGTTCTCTCCTTGCCCTATCACTCTCTCTACATGATGTCCATTAATCAGTAAGGAAAGGCTTTTACCATTTTTGAGTATGAGGTCTGCAATGTTTCGTCATTATTTTCTATATAAGGTGCAGCTAAAAGTAAAACAAACTTTCTTAATGAAAGACTGTTAAACCTCGATTCCCCACTCAGAAAGATGCTATCGTTTGATTGAACGTTTTCTCTTGAAAATCATTGATTGCTGATGCTTTTTTTCTTTGGATATGTTGTTCAATACCATATAATTTTGTTCGTGGTTAACTTTTAGGTATACCCTCTGTAAGCCATTTGAATAGACTCAGCATTCTAACTAACATTTTCCAATTTATTTTCTTTCTTCCTAAACCTGAAATAGAATCGAGTTATACTAGATCGGACCATCTTTGTGGATTGCTTTGCTTTTTTTTTTTTTGTTGGGCCAATGGATGTGATAATCTTTTAAAAATGAAAATGCACGATTCGCAAACCCGAATAATCGATGCCAGAAGTGCGCCTAAACGTAGGTGCCAATCCTCACCCTACGTCGTTCAACCACTCTCCCCGGCGGGACTGCCGTTAGGTATTACTTCGCGTGTCTGGTTAGTAACTCATGCTAAATTCTCTGTGTTCGCCATTTCGACTCTTCTAAGTCTTTCAAGTCCTTAATTCTTCGGGTACGCTCGTTATAAAGGAGCATACCACCAGCCAATAATTTCTGCTTCGCTTCAGAGACCAATCTTCGATGACATGAATCTTTTCGGGCTGTAGACAGGTCAAATTGGTTTTTTTAAGAATATCAGTAAAAAGTTCGAGGCTTTATTGCTGTCCTACTGGACGCAACGTTTTTACAAAACAGCCTGATGTATTACACCTATAAGTTAAGCCGGTAAAATGCTGATCACTTCTTCTCTGTTATTATCGCCTTATAAACCGTGCTTTGCCTTCTGCCTTTTTAGAGATCGTCAGTGAAGGCTACGATACAGCTACATGCTCACCCGAACAATAATTCTATTAGCGAAAAGGACTAAAAAGCTCAGACTAAAGGACATTAAACATTACCAGACATTGTTCTATTTAGGATGGGATGCGAAAAGATTTAGCTTGCCACATTGACGAAGATTTTTTTTTAATGAAAGACGTCTTAAATCGACTGAGTCTGTGGATTTAGAATAATTGTTATTCAGAACTGTAAAAGTTGACTACACTCATCATATTACGTCAGGCTGTAAGGACTTTTTGGATGGGTAGAAGAAGTTACGGTATACAGATGATGACCTACCGTAAAGTATTTACTATAGCGAAGATGAAAATAACTCGCAAAAGTGAAAGCGACTTCTAACCCACAAATGGTCAACACACTTTGTCGTTCGACCAACATGAAATTGAACTCCACCTTCTTACGTTCATCAATCAGATTAATTTGTATATTTACGATTTATTTTTGATTGGAATCAATTTAATTGAGGAAAATTGACAACTGAACTCCCTCGCCCACCAACACAGCAAATCACTACTACCACGGTCGCTTTGCTTAATGGCTTACCGCAGACTATCCAACCGTTTGATCTAAAATTGACAATTGTGCTCATTCGCGTCCCCCACCATCCCTATACTGTCCTTTTTCGCTATGCACTGACAATTCCAGCGAAATTGCACTTTTATCCGTCTCTGATGCAAGTGACAAGGGGACCGTGTGGGTGTTAAGGGGTAGCTAAAGGACGAAACAGCATTTTCAATTGATGCGATGCTATGTCGCGCCGCAGACATTGCGTTAGCGTGTTTGCATATATAATGAAACTATAGTCACTCGTCACTTCACATCAGGCTGGCTACTGCGTCCTGTTTCAGCTGCAAGTTCTAAGCTTGACTATTTTCGTTGGTGGTATTGGGTTTTGCAATGGGTGGTGGCGACGATAGCAATTGCTACAGAGTGAAATTGTCATTAATGCTGATTGCTTCTTGTCGCTGTAGTGTATATATATGTCCGCCCCAAAGTGAATGTGCGCGCGTCTGTCCCAGTGTCCTGCATTTATTTAATCAGGAATAGAGAAATGATTGCACAAAAGGATCATTCCCCTCATTTGCTGCTGTGTCTTCTCTGTAACTATATCCACACTATGCATGCCTATCTCTTTCTTCCGTTGTTGTCGTTGTGTCACCCGACACTTTGGGTGGCTTTTTTTATATTCTTTTTTTATTGTTGTTTTTGTAGTTGTTCTATTTTGTTTATCCCTTTGTCTGTCAGTTGAACGTGGTACCGATGGCATCCTTGTTTCATTTTTATGGAAGCATTTAACAGTTAATGACAGTTTGTAGTTTTTTTTTTTTTATACTACTCCACAAGTTTTGTGACTTCTAAGAGCGACCACGGGTGGAGTAGAAATTGGTGCTGTTTGCCAGAAGGAAGGGAGATATTTCGCCTGGATTATTGTTTAACTGCGGAGCTGTGGCTGCCTTTTTTTTACGATGATGGGCGATGAAAGGATATTGCTGTCGGTTTGTTCGTGAGTGTAGGCACTGTGCCATTATGTCGTCAAACACTTGTCTCCCCTTTTGTTGGTTTTTTTTTTTGTTTTTCGCTTTGCACGGAACGAGTGCAAATCGATCGATTGACGTGCAATTTGCACATTTCCTCTTTTCTTTTATTTTCTTGTTGTGCGGTTCATTCTTTTGTCCTGATTGCTGAAATGCTTTTGACATTTTGCTAGATGGCAATAATGGTTTCCTTTCTGATGACAAATATGATTTCAGTATTTTTCTATGGGCGATTGGTAATCAAATAATTGAACGGTATTGAAGTAAACTGACAGGACAAATGGCTATTTAAGTTAATTTGGCTATGATAATGTCTAGCTAGATATTTTTCAACTGGAAAAATAGATTTTGTGCTTGGGCTTGTGATATGGAAGGAGTATAATTCTGACGGGTGAGGGGTTTTAATTTGGTTCACCATGACTATAGGTAGGTTGTATGATCGATTAGAAAGTGTGGTTCTCTATTAAATATATCTACAGTCAGTGGCAAAATTATGTGCAACTCTTAATTTGAACTTACTTCATGTAAATTTTAGCATCAATGGAAAGGTCATTTAAATTCCGTGTGAATGATATAAAACTTTCCTTAACCCATTAAGTACCCATTGAAAATTTATAACTTTTGTAAAAGTCAACTTTTTGTCTTTTTTCCTCGGTCCAAAAAAAAATGTTTTGATGCAAAAAGTTTTTTCAAACAATTCTAATAGTGACGCGTGAACCTCCTTGAACTGTAGCATCATCAAAATTATACATCAATTGAGCTATTTTATTGAATGGAAAAAATAATAGATACATAGATATAAGTATGTATTTCGTTAAAAAAGTACAGTTTCCTATCGCACAATATACATTATTTGCACAGAGATATTAATGATTCACAAATGCAAATCTTTCTACTGAAAAATTATTTATATATTTTTATAGAACCTGAGGAAAAAAAAAAAAAAAAAACTCAATTTGAAAGAACAAAAAAAAAAATTATATAATATATATAAGTAGATATAATATAAGGAATAAATAAGTGTATAGTTTTGTATTATATACGAGTATAACAAGAATTAGCCACTCTATAGATATGACTAGAAAAAGTGTATTAAACAAAGCAAATACAATTAACTTAATAAAATAATAAAAAAATAGTAATAAAAAAATAAAATAATTTTTTTTTAGATAAATACAAAAAAAAAATATGTTAATAAATAACATTTATGTATAACCATCTGCAGATCGTTTGTCGAAAGTGCATAATAACTTTTAAGAACCTTATCCTTTTTGTGATATTCATTTCATTTTTTGGTATCGATGGAGTGTGAATGATATGTCTCAACGATGGGCTAAACAGTGAGGTGAACCTATTCAAATAGTATGGTTAGACCACGTAGAGATAATTGACAGAAGACAAATACTGCTAGTCTTTCAGTCCACCTCTGTGAATGGAGAGTATAACGTTGGTTCGGCACGCTGTAAATTCCGTAATTTTAACAAACGCTACAGAACAAGGGCAAATTATTCTATAGTTGAACGCAAATTTGTGTCGAATTTGTATGAAGTTTTCGAGTTCTTTCGCGAAAACCAAGTTTTCAACTTGGTGTAAATAGGTTTATTAGGTTTTAGGTAATGTCTATAAAACTAGCTTTATTGAGTAGATAATTTTATGGCATTACTGTCTCAAAAGGATTTCGGGCAAATAAGCGCCACGGCTAGTTCAAATGAACCGCAATCGTGAAGTCCAATTTTCGACAACTTTATCGAGCAACTCGGGCCGCATGTCATCAATAACACGGCCAATGTTAAATTCCAAATCGTTCAACATCTCTGGTTTATTAGCATAGACTATAGTGACTCCACATGCCCCCAAAGAAATTAATCTAAAGGTGTGAGATCACAGGATCATGGAGGCCAGTTCTTAGGTCCATTACGCAAAATTATGCGCTCAGCAAATGTTTCCCGCAATAAATTGATGGGGTCACGCCGTGTGGCATGTTGCGCCATCTTGTTGAAACCAAAGCTCTGTCGCGGTTACACTTCTTGTACAAGATGAATCTTAAAAGCTTTTAAGCCAAGATCTTTTTCTAAAATCTTCCACAAAGTGGATGCGCATAGCTCCAATTGCTGTGCACGATGGCGAATCGACTTCTTCGAATTCTCCTCAATACTCTGCGCTCTACAACGGAAATAACGTTTCCTGTTCGCACTGTTTGTCGTCTGTGAGGATGTGTATTATCCATTAAAAAGTACGTGGTGCGAAAATGATTCATCCTGTTCCGAATAACTTGCTCAGATGGACGGTTATGCCGACCGTAAAATGGAATTATAAATAGGAATTACAATCTGTAGAAACAGTGTTGCCACTTTAAAAACCAAACCTCTAAAGAAAACATACATTTTAGTTATGTATTGTATTATTTGAGTGTAAACTACACAAATATGGCTTATCTACATATAGCCCCTTCCAGGATAAACCTTAAAAATAGATTGGTTAATTTTTAATAATTTTTTTAAACTATGTATTATTTTCAATACCAACAATGACATTTAAATTTTAATTAATTTTTTTGTATTTATTTATAACAAAAAATTATACATAATTTGTTATTCATAATTGAATTTTTATCTATTGCTCTGGGCCATCAGTAGGTGGATACAAAAGCTATAAATTGATTGGTTATGCAAATGACTGCAATAAAGAAAATTTAAATTCATCTTATTACTGATTGTCTGTAAAGAAGTTCAACAATTCAATTTATTTAGAAGGTACCTACGCATAATTGAAATTTCTCTCAAAATATAAAAATTTGCCATAAAATGCGCCTTAAGCGGTTGCATCATCAGCTCCAATGGCGCGCCCATCATTTCATGTCGCACCCACACGCGTTTCTCTTAATTTAATGGCATTTTCCAGGGAATTACCATCCACCCCCCTTTTCCATATATCTTCTAGTCCGCCATGAATACATCAACACACGCTGGTATGTGCGTTTGCATCATCACCTAATTTCAATGAAATGCCTTAACACCCCTGAGCCTGGGTACCTCTATATGCTTTGACATTAGGAAGCAACGACATCACTTTTAGCCCATCATTCAGTACGCGCGATATAATTTGCATACATATCTGGCAAACTGTCTGTCGAAACAACGCTCCACATACCGGAAGGCATAATTTGTACCCAGCCGCTTTTTCTTTCTCTCTACACCCGCCCGCCATCGCAATAGTGTAATTTAATATATAAATAAGTTACCAATAATAATTTTGCTGATTTAAATCAATGACCATAAAATTAAAATTAATATTATTTTTGGAAAATTATCAGACGTAGGCCGCCGGAGAGACCGCGGGGACTTGGGAGTTCAATAATTTGCCGGTCGTTTTTAAAGTAGGCAAATGAGAGAAAATCAACTGCGTGATGCGCAGAATGAGCTAATAATGCGGGGGCGGTGCGGTTATTCCCGCCAGATGGAGTAAGGGTGGCGCAAATGTCATTGAATAATAATTCGGTATCATTATCGGTTTTATTGCCCTCATAATATTCGCAATTACCTATCCGAGGGGATAGAAATTTCATTGCATTGCGAACCTAGCACCAGTAGTGGTGCTTCTGTGTGTAGCGATTTCTTTGGAAGCTATCTGTGTGCGGGATGTTGTACCGGGGTATTATAATTTTAAGTGTATATGTGGTTGTCTATTTGCCTCACGATTATGCAATAAAAATTGTAATAGCTTGAACTCAATAAATGATGAAATTTTTACCGCCAAAACCTCCTCCGTTTATCAAGGATAGCACCTCCGAAATGGATTAGTGATTTTTTTTTTATCACCTTTAAATCTCGGCGCATCAGTTGATGAATTGGATTTTTTATGGTTCATAACACTCGAGATATTCTAAGGGTATGATGCTCAGCGCTACGGAAAGTGCCGCTTTAAAATTATATTCTTTAGAATGGGTCCCCCATTCTAAAGAATGGATCACTAAATGATAAAGAAGCTTCAAAAACACTTTGGGTAGAGTGGTGATCTTTTGTACAACTTTTTTTTAGCTATACCTACATATGTAAATAAAAGATGCAACTTAACTCGATATCTGTTGAGGGTTGGAACTAAATAAATTTGTAAATCAATCGTTTATCCTTTCAATTAAGTGATATTCAGTAGATAAGATAGATAGATAAATTCGATTTATTATTTGTTTCATCTTACATTATTCATTTTACAATTTTTATTTTTTTTTTGTTAAATCCTTTAAGCTTGGCTTTGCCGTCCGCTCGATTGACATCGATTTAAAATTAATAGATATTTATTAGATATTTATAGAAGTTATTTAAATCAATAATATTTGTTTTAGATATATTATAAAATGATTTTTTCTTAAGTTTTTAAAAAGCTTCGTTTACAATTTGGTTGCGATAAGATATGGCGGTTTGATAAAAATTGAAGAGTTGTTTGGCATTACTTTCGCAGTTGAGAAGAGTCAATACTTCCGCTTCCGATATAGCGTTACTGCCTAAATAATGTTTTCTTGTTTCACATAAGACTGGGCATCTCCCTATGAAATGGATGATATCCTCCCTCTCTCTTAAATTACATAAGCTGCAATAAATAGGCAGATCCTCACGATGCGGCATGTAGTTAAGCCCTACCAGCTCCCCTCTCATTTTGAAGATTGATGAGATAAGTTCATTCTTAATTTTCGTTGTGGAAATAGTTGCGGTCGCATAAATTGTGGTTGAGATGACTGTATATTGACATATGCACAGAGGATGTAGCCTCATTGATACAGTCGATTCTATGTTGCTCATCTACCTTTCAAATAAGAGCCAAGAGGTCTTCTTTGCAGTATCTTCCATTTTCTTCCAGTATACGAAAATTTCTTGGACAATATTCACCATATTCTTCTAGCGTTTTATACCAGAGCTTTTTCATTCGTATTGTTTGTAAAGCTATAGTTTTAGGAAGCCTTTCAACTGGCATATCAAGTACTTTCATGATATCATCAATATGATATTTAAGGCTTTAGTGAAAAGTGGTGACAGACCTGTCTCAATTGTGATCATGTAAAAAAAAAAAAAATAGGTGGCGCAACAGGCGGTAGACACCCTAGGCCTAGCTTTTCGCAACCATTCGTTTTGTGTGAGTTTCTATTTTTGGGACGAATGGAAGGGACCTACAATTTTATGCCGATTCCGAACGGCTGAATTGAGAAGCTTTTTCATGACAGTTATACTCTCGGATGTTCGCGAGAGGTGGCGCAGTAGAAAAAACCTTAAGATGTAATTTGTGTTTTTCCGGGAATCGAACCTGGGATCCCTCGTACAGTAGTCCAGCACACTAACCACTGCGCTACTGCGCCCACCATGTGATCATGTAGTTAGGAGTATTTTTAGGTAAAAAAAGCATCTTTTTATGAAATACCTCAGCAGTTTTTCGACTGTTTCGTCGATATTCAGTACGTTTAACTTAAAAAGCTAAAATTGATAGTTTTAGTTTGTTTAAAGAACAAATTTGTAAATTGTGAAGGGGGAAGAGGCTCTTGAACTACTGGGCTGATTTTAAAAATTGTTTCCGCGTTGACACTTTCTGGGTCAGTATAGGCAATTTAAGTGTATAAGTAGGTACACGAGAGCGGAGGAGCGAGCTTCGACCATATTACCGTACAAAATTCAACTTCTGGCTGTTTCTCTGTTCCGCCATTTATCCGATTTTAATGATTTGTGAAGTTACTTACTGGAGTTTGAAAAGTTGACAACGTAAGACATCATGCCTGAACTTCTTCATTGGTTTGGTTTGGTTAAAAGTGGCTGACAGCTGAGAAACGCCAACAAACTTAGACCAGCAGGGGTCCATTTCAGATACGACGAAAAACGGATCATTGGAGAAAAATGTTCCTCTACCTATTCGTTGAATTATTTTGAGCTTTTTCTAAAGCTTAAGAGGCTTTTGATGTGTATGTTTGTCAGATAACATAAATCGTTGTAATGGAAGGCTCCAAAGCTTCCTTCTACGAGAGAGAGCTGGGCAGGAACAAAGAAGGTGATAAATAGTTCCCCCTCCTGTTCATCCATACAGCTTCTGCAAAAGACATCGAAACGGTCTAGCCTCACAGTGTGATTTAATATTAGGCAGTGCCCAGTAATGACACTTATTGTAGTACCGATATGCTGTTTGTTGAGAGAAATCAAATTCTTAGAGCGTTTTAAATCCAGCTTAGACCAAATTCTGATTTGTCGCTAGACATGTAATGTAGTGCCACTTGTCCGCCTAAAATTTCTCTCTCTCTTGAAAGCATCCAGTGATTGATTGCCTTTATCCCGGCAGGACGGGTTGAGTTGTTCCTATTCTGGCCAGACCAAAGGCCTTACAATTCGCTGGAATGTCACTATGCTCCGGCACCCAAAATAGGTGAATGTTGTTGTTCGGTCAACTTCGTAAGAGACGATCGGCAGTTGAGGGCTACTAGAGAAGTTATAGAGATCGAATCCAAGGATTGATGACTGCTTGGATGTCCAAGAAATATGCAGATATCTTTAACGGATATCACGTTTTCACGTTTTTTAAGTCAAGATAAGACTTCTTTTATCGCCATTATTTTCGCATGGAAAACGCTACCATAATCTGAGAGAGCGACAGAAGGAGAGCTTAAGGTTGAAATTTTCGGAGAAAACACCCCCACCAACTCTTTGTTTTTTGAGCCATCAGTGTAGAAGTGAATTGATTCATCTTATAAAAAAGTATCCTCATTCCAGATTGCTCCGAGTGCACCGTTTATGCATATGACATCTGTACGCTGAACCTTGTTTAGATAGTCGAAATTTATGGCTTTCTCCAAATCATGTCATAAGATAGGTTGGGGTCTTATAACACAGATATAGAGCCAGTGAGTTATCCGAGGTTTGTAGACCCCATTTAATACCAATAGCTTTTTTGCAAGAAAGCCATTTTCCCTTTTTGCTATTGTCAAAGGAGCTTACCAATAATCATTTTTAGTCTTCAACTTAAATAGTTTGACGGTCACAATGGATAATTTTATATGGAAATTTTCTAAATTCGTCAAGTGACTTGTGGTGCGCAATTGGAGGAAGTGAGTCAAAATTGCATACTAAATTACTCTTTTGGTTGCAACTTATATGTATAGTCATTATTATTTATTCCATCGATGTTTTATCAAAAGGTTCAGCTATATGATTAAAATTTGTTGCCCGTTTATGATTTAGTTCAGGTTCTTAGTTACATTATTAAATTCAAAGTAATATAACGAACATAGTAAGGAAATGGTTTTGTGATGGAATTTTGAACTTGAGACATAAATCAAGGATGAGCAGTGCGGTTTTATCTCAGTGGGAGCTGAAAGGATTCGATTTTCACTCTTGGATTTATATGTGAGAAGTAATGAGATAATACCACATATTCTGTTAATTTTAAGGACGGAATCCCTCAAGGAATTTCAATATGTGATATCAATTATTGCAGGCGATGGAAAATTAAGCTTAATGAAGCAAAGGCTCAAGCTATCTTTCTCACAAGAAAAAGAAAACCTTGTTTTTTTCCCACCAGCCAGTTCCAGATAAATGGGAGCTGCATAAATTGAGAGCCTTCTGTTAGATATTTGGGTGTTCATTTGGACACTAAACTTACGTTTAGGGACCATATCAACAAAACAATTAAAAAAAACTGGCATCGAAACAAAGATGTTGTACCCTCTTATCAATGGAAAATCCTTACTTTCAACGGAGAATAAAATTATTACTTACAAAATGATCTTTCAGGCAATCATGTTGTACGGTTGCCAGGTATGGGGTGACACTGCTGCCTGTCGCTGTCATATTAAAAAGTTGCAAGTTACGCAAAACAAAATACTAAAAGTGATGCTCAATTTACCATGGAGGCGTTCAACTCTAGAGCTCCATAAAAAGGGGAATGTTGAATTGATTGCTTAAAGGATTCGGATTTACTTATTTATTTTTTTTACTTATTTATTTACTTGTTTATTCATTTATTTATTTATTTATTTATTTATTTATTTATTTATTTATTTATTTATTTATTTATTTATTTATTTATTTATTTATTTATTTATTTATTTATTTATTTATTTATTTATTTATTTATTTATTTATTTATTTATTTATTTATTTATTTATTTATTTATTTATTTATTTATTTATTTATTTATTTATTTATTTATTTATTTATTTATTTATTTATTTACTTATTTATTTATTTATTTATTTATTTATTTATTTATTTATTTATTTATTTATTTATTTATTTATTTATTTATTTATTTATTTATTTATTTATTTATTTATTTATTTATTTATTTATTTATTTATTTATTTATTTATTTATTTATTTATTTATTTATTTATTTATTTATTTATTTATTTATTTATTTATTTATTTATTTATTTATTTATTTATTTATTTATTTATTTATTTATTTATTTATTTATTTATTTATTTATTTATTTATTTTTAGCTAAATCTAGTCAACCATATTTATTTATTTTCATTTTTTTTTATATTTGAATTGAGGTTTTTCTCGTATTTTTCTCTCGCTCTCTCTCTCGTGATATTCACTACAAAAGTATGCAATTGACGTCACTCCCGTGAGATCGAATCGATCTCTTTATACAAACTGTACAAGACAAACTGTAATACATATGTCTATTTGGGCTTTGGACACCTGTGGACAGACTGTGCGTTTTTTTCTTATCAGCTTTTCATTATTTATATAGAGAACGGTGTGTCGAAAGCAGTTTCGAATTGTAAGAGCCGAATACGAATTTCCCCGATTGCTTCGTCATTCTTGGAAACACGCATTAGAAAGTTTTGTATTCTTGATCGTTAAAACAGAAGCGTAATCGTAATCATTTAAATTAACTGTTGTTCATTGCGCGCCCTGTTAGTGTAGTCCCAGAAAAGGATATTTCGGTCTGATTTAGCTAGGAATGTAAAGAGAAATTCTGAGCTATTCTGTGCGATTGGTATAATTTTAAGGAAATAAATCTTAAAAATATTAATATGTAAGTGCAAACAGTGTGTTGTAATTGTAATGAAGTTGTTTGAGATCTATTTCTGGCTCACTGAGGATGACCACCCTGCTTAAGCATTTGCAACCAAGCATTAGCAACCAAACTTGTTCTGTCAAATTCAATTCATTTTTTTCTCTCTTCTTTTTTCTGTACCCAAAGAACGTGGTTGATTTTGGTAGGTTAAGAAATTAAAGAATAGAAATCTATTGGAAATTGGTTTTCATTTTTATCTTCAACATTTTGGTGCCTCCTGTGAGGAAATATATAAATTGGTATATATTTTCCCCGAATTGGACTGGTTTTATTGGATTTACCGCGCTTGAGCGTACCCTGTAGTTGGATTTATTCTTGTACTGCGCTTTGCATACGAGTTTGGCAATTTCACATACCGCGTAAAATTGGAAATTTGGAGTTGCTGCAGATTGCATTTTATTGGCCTTTTGCTTTACCGAGACTGTGCCTACGCGAGTGCGACTAAGTTTGGAACACTGTTCATCTGAACATGGCAGAGCTCAACTTGCGTATGGCCGCTCATAATGCGATTAAACGTATTCACGATCGTATTCTCGGAGCCAACTATGATGCGTGTGACATTTCCCAGTTGCAACAGGAGTTGAAAGCCGTCACTGCGCATTACGATCGCTTTGTGAATAACCATCAGGTATTGGTTGGTACTGCCGTAGCAGATGAATTCACATCACACGAACTATTGTGGGAACAGGTGGAGGCATTGTACAACGAGACGTGCGTCAAACTCAACCGCAAAGTATTGCAGATCGAAACCGAAACTACAAAACGGCAGTCAAACAAAACTGATGAATCCACTTCAGGTTTGTCAGCGCAGAAGTTTGACGTGAAATTGGATCCGGTGGTGATTCCCGCATTTGACGGATCGTTACATAATTGGTTAGCTTTCAAGGACACGTTTCAGAATTTGGTTCACGAAATGGAGTTTCCAGAGGCATATAAACTGGGTAAGCTTCGACAAGCAGTTAGTGCTACAAAGGTCCCTTTAATTGGTGCGATGTATTCTGGTGGATATGAGGAAGTGTGGACCGCGTTGAAAAAGCGGTACGACAATCCAAAACTTCTAGCTGAAACGCATGTTTCCCGATTCCTCAACATTAAACCGGCTTCGGATGAGACGGCGCGGACGTTGTTGAGTATCGTCGACACTGTTCAGGAATCTTTGCGTGCGTTAAAGGTTATGGAGCTGCCTGTTGACAAGTGGGATGCACTAGCAGTTCCTATAGTTGTTTCGAAGCTTCCCATCTCAACTCAGCGGGAGTGGAACATGAACTGTTCTTCAGATGAAATTCCTAGTTTGTCGTCTTTGCTCAACTTCTTAGAGAAACGAGCACATAGCCTCTCTACAGAGGTTATTAGAGCGCCAAATCGATCTGAAACCTCAAATGCACGACAACAAAATCGTGCTCATCATCCAGTGAAAACGTATGTGGCTGCAACGGACGAAGGAAAATGCCATCACTGCCAAGGTCCTCATAGGGTTGGTCGCTGTCAATCGCTGATGGCGATGAGACCTGAGCAGCGCTTTGATGCTCTCAAAACATCGAATTTATGCTTCAATTGCCTCAAGCATGGTCATTCTTCGAGGCAATGCTCATCGGGTGGATGCCGGCAGTGCGGACGCAAACACCATACTATCTTCTGTCGCGAATCCAGGACGTCAACACCAGCTGTACATACGACAGAGGTTCCAGCCCAGGACATGCAAACAGCATCTTCGTCATCAGTGGAAACATCTAGTGCATGACTAACCGGTGCGGTCAGTAGCTGTATTGTCCATAACAACCGAACTATTTTGCTGGCTACTGCGCGCGCATATATATATGGACAGTCAGCTGAAAAACAGCGCTTGGCTCGTATCCTCTGCGATCCTGGATCGCAGGTAAGTTTTATATCTGAACGTATTGCTAATCACCTCAATCTTCGCAGACGCAAATATGATGTACCAGTCGAAGGAATTGGGGGCTTTGCCCACACTAGAACGAAAGGCAGCGCTATGCTCACACTCTGTTCCACACACTCCAACTTCACCCTGACGATCGATGCGTTAGTGATACCATCAATTACATCCATTACTCCATCTATGCCAATCGACATTAATCAATGGACACACTTATCCGGTCTCAATCTTGCTGACGCTCAGTTTGGTACGCCTGGCTCCATCGATGCGCTTATTGGAGCAGATGTATGGGGTCTTATTGTGGAGAGCGATGTCATCAGCGGAAAAATGAACGAGCCTCATGCTCAGCGTACTAAATTGGGCTGGGTTATCTTTGGACCAGTCTCTCCGGAGCCGTCATCAACACGAGCTTTACGTACCTTTCATGCTCAGGTGTGTGGAGAGGACACAGCTCTACATCAGCTAATGAAAAATTTCTGGAAGTTGGAAGAAGTGCCCGAGATTGAGGTTGGAGATGACGAATGTGGTCGCCTGTTCTCAACGACACACTCTCGAACACAGGATGGACGATATGTGGTGCGGATACCCTTTTGTCGAAATGCTGCCAGTCTAGGAGAATCGTATACGCAAGCATTGCGACAATTCCACTCCCTGGAGCGACGGTTGGATGGTAACCTTGAGCTGCGTGACAGATATGTGGCATTCATGCGTGAATACGCGGCGCTTGGTCATATGGAACGTGTCGATCAACCTGGCGATCACACAAACTGTTTCTATATCCCCCATCACGCTGTGACAAATAAGTTCCGCGTTGTGTTCAATGCTTCGGCGCGAACTAGTGTTGGCGTCTCACTGAATGACATCCAGTTAGTGGGCCCAACGATTCAAGATTCTCTTATCAACATCATCTTTCGCTTTCGACGTTTTCGAATTGCACTCACGGCTGACATCGAGAAGATGTTCCGCCAGATCTTGGTAGCCCCGGAAGATAGGAACTTCCAGCGAGAATCACCTTCAGATGACATTGGTATATATCGTTTGACAACCGTCACATATGGCATGGCGTGTAGCCCTTACAACGCAGTGCGCGCACTTCACCAATGTGCGTACGATAATTATGGCAAAGTGACAGACCAAAGGCATGGGATAGCTGCGCGAGACACAATCCTTACGTCATTCTATGTCGACGACTTTTTGGTTAGCTGCAATGATGTTCACGAAGCTGCAACATTAGCCACAGATGTTGACACAATCCTTTCGGCTGGACATTTTAACCTACGAAAGTGGAACTCCAACAGTACTGAGGTAATTAATAAGTTAACTGGTGCAAATTCTTCTACTTCAGAGCTCATCATTGATTCTCCGACTGCGACTGTGCTCGGTTTACGATGGGATCCAGTAACAGATGAGTTATTCTTCCGAGTAAACCTCAAATCACAACATGAAGGTTTGACGAAGCGGCGTGTACTTAGCGAAGTAGCCCAACTCTTCGATCCTACAGGGCTTCTTGCACCGGTCGTTATTACTGGGAAATTGTTTATCCAGACACTTTGGATGACTGGCATCACTTGGGATGATCCACTACCGCTGGCACTGCGCGAAACTTGGCTGCAATTTCGCAATGGACTCGACGCAATCAATAGTGTTCGGGTGCCCCGGTGGCTGGGAATGGCGAATGGAGAAGTAACAGAGCTTCATGGTTTTTATGACGCTAGCTCGCGTGCCTACGCAGCCGTTATATACATCCAGACAACCGACTCCAAAGGGTGCTCACGTATTTCGTTGCTGACAGGACAGCCCGCACAAAGGTGGCTCCACTCAAGGGTGCTACTATTCCTCGCCTGGAACTCTGCGCAGCACATCTGCTAGCTGTTACTTTGCAAAACGTTCGGGTTGCCTTGGGACTTGCGAACACCCGCTGCTACTTGTGGTCTGACTCTCGAATCGTGTTATGCTGGTTGGGAAAGCAGCCCACCACTCTCAAACCGTTTGTATCTAACCGAGTACGTCAAATTCAGGAACTGACGTCACCCGAGCAGTGGAATCATGTTCGATCAGCCCAAAATCCAGCGGATTGCGCTAGTCGTGGAATGGGAGCAGCAGATCTTTTGCAGCACCAGTTGTGGTGGCATGGTCCGGAGTGGTTGAAGGATGGCTCGGTGCGTTCAGGCCTACAACAAGACGCACTTCATCAGCATGAATTAAGTTCCATACAAGAGGAGGAGAAAGTGACTTTGCTGACAATGGTAGCCACAGTGGGGTCCAAGTTATCAACACGGCGACGAGATGGTCAAGTAATTGCTCTTACGGAATACTTTAGTTCGCTTAATCGCTTCCTATATACAGTAGTGCGAATGCTACGTTGGACACCGAAACGACGTCACTTGCTAGGAGCAGTTGTCAGCGCTGATGAATTAGACGAAGCACTGGATAAACTTATTCGTATTGAGCAGGACAGCTCTTTTTCGACAGCAATTCATCAAATTCGGAGTGGTTCTAAGCTCCCCAGTTCCAGTGGCTTGCTTCCGCTAAACCCTTTCCTGGATGATTCCGGGGTTCTACGCGTTGGTGGTCGACTGAGCAAGGCAACAGTGCCTCACGATCATCGCTTTCCCATTATATTGCCGCGGACCGGATCATTGGCTTGGCTGCTCATTCAACAGGCCCATCAAAAAACCCTTCATGGCGGGACGCAGTTGATGCTTCACCATCTTCGCAGCAGGTACTGGATTTTAAACGCGAGGCAAGCTGTGCAAAGTTTCATACATACTTGCGTAATTTGTCGACGTCATCGCGGTGCTACCCTGACCCAACAAATGGCTTCATTGCCAAAGCCAAGGGTCAATGCGGCTCGACCCTTTTTGTCAACCGGAGTGGATTACTGTGGCCCGTTCACACTGCGCATAGGAGCAAAGCGGTCACGCACAACTGTCAAAACCTACATGGCCATTTTCATTTGTATGGCCACCAAAGCGGTGCATATTGAGATAGTGGATGACCTCTCTTCGCAGGCATTCCTAGATGCATTTACACGTTTTGTCAGCAGACGAGGCCCATGTAAAGATCTTTATAGCGACAATGGCACCGCATTCGTCGGCGCCAATCGTATGCTGAAAGAGGACATTGCGGCTTGGCATAGCGATCACAGTCAACAGTCAGTGGCCAGTGTGGGGACAAATTGGCATTTCATCACACCCAGCGCTCCCCATCAAGGAGGATTATGGGAGGCTGCGGTAAAATCTGCGAAGCACCATTTGGTACGTTTGGTTGGAGGACAAACCATGTGGTACAATCAATTGCATACCTTGGCGACGCGTATCGAAGCGTGTCTCAATTCGCGTCCGCTTATTCCACTGCACGATGATCCAGAGGACAAATTCGCGTTAACGCCAGCTGACTTCCTCATCGGAGCCTCCCTTCTCGCCGTACCAGAACCAAATGTAAACGAGATTCCGACTAACCGCATCAAACATTGGCAATGGTTAAGACAAATACACCAACAATTTTGGCAAAGATGGAGCGAGGAATATTTGGTAACGTTACAAACCAGGAGCAAGTGGCAAAGGCGATTAGACAACATCCGAGTTGGTGATATCGTCATCATTCGTCAGGAAAATTTACCTCCGACTTTCTGGCGATTGGGTCGGGTGATTGGAGTTCATCCGGGCAGTGATGGACTGGCCCGCAACGCCACTATCCAGACAACAGCCGGCGTATACACCCGGGCAGTGCAGAAATTATGCCGACTTTTGGAGTCAGAAGATTTCGAGCCGAGCTCGACCGGGCAGAATGTTTGAGATCTATTTCTGGCTCACTGAGGATGACCACCCTGCTTTCCCTTTAGAATTACTGGCGACATCTCTACTTAAGCATTTGCAACCAAGCATTAGCAACCAAACTTGTTCTGTCAAATTCAATTCATTTTTTTCTCTCTTCTTTTTTCTGTACCCAAAGAACGTGGTTGATTTTGGTAGGTTAAGAAATTAAAGAATAGAAATCTATTGGAAATTGGTTTTCATTTTTATCTTCAACAGAAGTTATTTAAAAAATGGTAATTTTTTAAACTGCTGATAATTAAATTTTAACTAGTAAATCGTCACTTCATTAGCGTTCATTATCTGAGCAATTTTTGACCATTTAAAGAGCGAGTTCTTAAGGTTTAATTGAGTTTGTGAAATATTATTTTAAAACCGGCTAATAAATCCGTAGATGCGGTTGATGAAACTTCAATCTAACCCAAGAGAAAAGAGCAAGCAACATCAGCTCTCATTCAAAATAAAACATCTGACAAATTTCCACTCTTTGACATTGCTGATGCATTTTTCAAAATATTCAACTCAAGAAATAGCTTTGCTCAACCATAATCAACATAAAAGTGTCCTTCACATTTCGAGCTATTTTTTACAGCCAAAATCGAATATGCCAACATCCAATTTACCAATGACGACGACACAACGTAATCATCCTCAATCACATTTATCGAATGCAAATTCCAGCTCAAGTTACGATATAATGACATTAGAGGCGTCATCGATTTCACACAGACGGGTCCGCAAACAAGATTTTTCATCCTTCAGCTGGATGTTTACCATTGCCATTCCATATTGCACTTCGTATGTCGTGTAAAACCATTTCAACCAATTGCCAACACCACCCGCATTCCGCCTAACCCATTGGCCCTAAATCAACAAACCTTTTATTTGCATTGCGAAATCGTTCTAACCGCAGGTACCTCGTACCTATGCAACGACGAGCACAGACGGACTAATGTCATCGACAAGGATATCGTTGATAATAATGGCAGAGGCGCGTTCAGTGTTTGCGGTTATCGCATCAACCGCACACACTCACTGAATTGTGGAATAGGATGGGTTTGGCTCTAGCAGGATATACACAACTTGCCGATGGGGGGTAAACTACTTGGGTGGGAGGGTGTCAGTGTGTGGTGACACGGAGTTATTTATAATGTGTAATTCCGATTTTGATTTGCAGCAGGTATGCATATTGCACAGATGCCAACGACATGTAGCTATACCCAAACGATAAACACTGTTGTTGCGCACAATAATTGTTGTCGAAGCAATTTGTTAATACTTGAATGGCGTGGGTTAAAAAAAATCGTATTTCAGTTTCAGCAATAATGAATTGAGCGACTAGTGCTCGCAATTCAAAATAATCAGTTTTGCAAGAGTGGGATGTGAACCTGGATATTTCATTGAAATGGTATATTGATGACTTGTCTTTAACTTGTCCTATTTGATAGATAACATGATTTTCGCACTGGAAGTTCAGAGTTCATGCCATCACCCGATTGTCTAATACTCTAATGTATGCCTGATGTGATGAGTGATGACCTAAACCATAATTCACGTAAAATGTAATTTTAATGCAGATTTTTAATGAGCAAGCTTACATTTTTATTGAGTAAGTATACAGTTTGGGGTTATGTATGGAATAGTACATCGAATAAATGGCCGCCACGGCTTTGCTGGCAATATATAAATGTGGCTGAATTTCATTCAAGGCATAAGTAGACCTTTGACTTCAAAATACAAAAAAAAGTCCAATGGCGTTAAATCGCTAGATCTGGATGCCGATTACACCATTAGGAAATGACTCATGCAGTGATGCAGTAATTGAATTGTTTCTCTGGCACTATGGCATGTCGCATGTGGTACCGTCTTGTTGAAACCACATGTTGATCACATCCATATCGATATCCGTTTGAAGGCATATTCATAGATCCTTACTATAGTATAGCTTATTTCCTTTACTCCAGCTAGCTATGTCTTTACGAAAAAGTTGCCTGATGTTGCTGTCAGACTCGTAGGGTTGGTGCATTCATTTCGATACGCTCCACGTGCTCCAGCTAATATAAACGTTTTATTTTATTCTTTTTGAACAGGTCAGCTGTACAGAAGACAAAATTCGTCAATGAATTGTCCCGCAAAAACCCCATCGATACAAACTGGCGCCTGCCTGCGAAATATCAGTCAGTCGTTTCCGAGGTGTGGAGCTGATCATAATATTTGCACGGGGAATGCTGTTAAAGAATAACATGACAGCAAGTCAACTTTTAAACCATTTTCGACACCATAGGGTTTGGTACTGAGTTCTTGCCAACTTTGAAGCAGCAAAAAGATTTATCTAAAGGTTTTTTTCATTTTTCATTAAGTGCTAGTACACGGTATGTAGCACGCCACATATATAGGTATGTGGCTCTGACGTAATTTTGACGTCAGCGTATGGTCCCAATGGATAAATGCCGTGCATATGCACAAGCTCTCTTTGTGTACTCTCTGTTGAGGTCAGAGCCACATATATTATGTGGCGTGCTACATACCGTGTACTAGCACCTTTAAGCGTTGAATAAAACAAATATCATTAGTGGATCTAATTTTTTTGTTTATTTAGAAGGCCCATGTGTGCCATTATGTATGGGTTCGCTAGGTGGAGTGCATCCAAAATGTCCAATTTGCCATTATTCTGCCGCATAAATCAGGCGGGCAATGGTATTAATTACGTTGGCTTTCAGGGCAGTGGTTGCTTTTAGTTTATTGGAATAAACCTCTGACTTAAGAAAACCCAACAAGAAGAAGTCCAACGGGGTTAAATCGCACGATATCGGTGGCGAATTCACATCGCCTCCGCGTGTGATAACCATGTTCGGAAATTGGTCGTGTCGTGCAAAATGACCATTGTGGCATGGGCTGTGTGACACGTAGCGCCGTCCTGTTGCAACCGCATGTCGTCGGTATCCACATCCGATTGGCGCCAAAAGAAACTGGTTATCATGGACTGATAGCTCTCGCCGTTGACGGTGATCGCCTGGCCAACATCCACAGTCTAAAATCCACATCAAAAAGTGTCTTTCTCTGTAGGAATTGGTGGATCTCGGGTCGATTTTTATCGTGCTAAATTCGACAATTTTGCTTGTTGACGAACCCATTCATCCAGAATATGGCAACCGTAAAATGGGCGAAATGTTGCTCGAACAGAAAGACCCACTTTCATAAAAAAAATTTAATCATTTGCACATGTTTTTGAACGCTATAACTTTCCATTTTGATTTGGCAAGGCAGACTTAATAGATGACAGACAATTTGACAGATGATGTAGCTTCAACAATATGGCCACAATCACCTGTCAAATTTCGGAAATCCCTATTGGAATACGAGTCTTTTTGAAATTTGTTATTAGACCTACGCTGCCTTAACGGACCTGTTGTGCCAACTATTAATTAATTATTTATTAACAGCGCAAGTATTATTGCTAATACACATCTTCTTGCAATCAAAAGAAGATTAAAGTCAGAGAGTGTCTTTCGAATAAAGGCAAGTTTGGGGATTTTCCATCAAAATTAGGTCATGTGAGTCACGTACTTGAAGCTTATAAGCTGCCGGACCTGTATACTTCAGATCTTGCAGTAGTGCGAATAGGAACAGGTACGGGAAGCTTTATTGTAGTATCGAGTGTTTGGTGACTGCTTGTAGGAAGTGGAATTGGGTGTAGTGGCAGTAGCAATAACAATTATTAGCTAAAGAGGAAACAGAGCCAAACTCTATCGATGCTAGGTCCTATGCAGTGCTCAGTAGTTTAAGAAACTTGAAAGGGTTGATTCTGATAAATAAATAAATAAATAAATAGGTGGCGCAACAGGCGGTAGACACCCAAGGCCTAGCTTCTCCCTACCATTCGTTTTGTGTGAGTTTCGGTGCAGGGAAATAAGTCCCCGGGAACTAAGTCCACTGAGGGACCTAGTTCCCACCTAGTGGGAAATAAAACCACATTCATAAAGTGGACTTAGTACCCATGTGAGGTGGGAACTAAGCACACTTTCTTATGGGAACTTAGTACACATTCAACGGTTAAATACGTATGGGGGGCCATGCTGCCCCCCTGCAACCCCCCTGCTTGGGTTTATTGTCAGACTTGCAGTATATGTGCGAAATTGGGTATATTGAAAGGGAACTAAAACCACTCAGAGTTTTCGGAATTTATTTCCCACCTTACATGGGAAGTAAGTCCACTTCACGAAAGTGGTTTTATTTCCCACGAGGTGGGAACTAGGCCCCTCAGTGGACTTAGTTCCCGGGGACTTATTTCCCTGCACCGTGAGTTTATATTTTTGTAACGAATGGAAGGGACCTACAATTTTATGCCGAGTGCGAACGGCTGAATTGAGAAGCTTTTTCAGGACAGTCATACTCTCGGATGTTTGTCAGACGTTCGTGAGAGGTGACGCAGTAGAAAAAAAAACCTTAAGATGTAATTTGTGTTTTTCCGGGGATCGAACCTGGGATCCCTCGCACAGTAGTCCAGCACACTAACCACTGCGCTACTGCGCCCATGGGTGGTTGATTATGATAGTGCTAGTTATTGTTCGGATCTGTTCAAAGAAAATAATCGTCAGAATTCCAAAAAACACGAATAGAATAATACAAAATGAAGTGTTCGAGGAAAACGGTTTAGAATGGTAATCGGAATACCTAAAAAATATTATCATGTAGAATCAAAGCTTAAGCATCAGCTGGTGAAGATGCATACCGAGTGGCATGCTCTCCTGTTTTATAGGAAAAACCCAACCACACGCCTTCGTTGCGTCGAGAACTAGGATGTGAGGAAAACCATAAGAAGGAGAGAACCCAAAATGCGGTGAGTTCACTATAAAGGGGTACCTATACCTATATGCCTTTTTGTCATAAAACTAATATCACTCTGCTGTCGATTTTCAAAGCTACAATAGGTCACATTTCCTTCTTACCCAAAACTAAAAACAAAGTACATGGTTTGGTTACATCAATATACGAGGCACTTCTAACTAACAATGATTGGGAAATTTTAGATTTGTCTCTTTATTCGGCTAACTACGCGAAATACAAAACTAGAGCTAGAGCACCTTAAAAACTAAAATATTAACTTTCAAATTGGGGTTTTTAAAAAACTGAAGCCGCAGCGGGAGATGGCTTAGTAGAGTGCATACACCAGCTCGTCTCCAAGATTTGGTCAGAAGAAAGTATGCCTGATAAATTGAGCCTCAGTATTGTTTGCCCGATCCACAAGCAAGGAGACCCTCTAAACTGCGCCAAATTAGTCCAGATTCTCCTTAACATCGCTTACAAGATCCTGTCTGCAGTACTGTGTATAGGTACGCCTGAAACCATTTGTCAACGAACTTTATTGGAAAAGTCTTCGATTCGAATCCGGAGTTACAACGCAGTAGATTAAGGCCTCGCCTTTGGTGGCGCGCGCAAGTGGAAAGGGTGTTAGGCAAAGATCTTGCAAACTGGAGAGGCGTACTGGTTGAGGCCCAGGTCCAACCCGGACTGTAGCGCCACACAAGTAAGTGAGTAAAAAACTGAATTTGCAGTTCCAAAGTTATGCCTTATTAAATTACTGAATTTGATGTCTAGTGAGCCACTAAACGGAAGGACTAAATTCTACCCGGAAACTATTAAAATCATTTTCATTTTCCTCTTCAAGGGTATATTAAAGTTTCCCAATTTAGTACCCAATACGTTTTCAACGAAATAAAAGCTCAAACGCTCACATCCTTAATCATTCCCAGTGTCCATTGTAATTGAATCGGTTACACGAACCATACCGCTACAATACAAAACAAATTGTTTTCCATTCTATTTGACTGGATACAACCCTTTCGGCTCTTTACTTTTGCAAAACCAAAAAAAAAAAAAAGGAAGAGAAAACTATTACTCGCCGATTGCACACCTGATGGCTGAATTTCGAAATTAATGCTCGCGAATAATAGCAATCATGCTGAAACGAAACTCCTCTACGTGATGGTAATTTTCCAAAGAGGTGCGCTCTACCATTACCCTCAGCATAGCCAATTAAGCCCTCCAGGGTCCACATATCCATCCTAAATACAGCGACTGGCATGTTCGACTATGCAATAGGCTGCATTAAAGCAACGCCTCTGATGCAGTACTGGGTATGGGTATTCATTGGGGGAAAGGATGCACTGCTACACCACCCATCCAATTGAGAGCATAATTATTTCAGTTTCAGTATTTTTATTTTTTTTATTTTTTTCCCCTAGAATGCAAATGTTCTACAAATAACTACCTTCCGTGTGCAATGGACATAATACTGGTAGTCAGGGTAGCAGAGGGAAATGGCAGAAACACTTAAAATTCACACAATGATTTTATTCAACGGATGGCAGTGACATCTCGCTGAATATACAAATTAATGGCAAAATGAATTGTCTATTGTGAAATGTTAGCCAAAGTGCTTAACTTCAATTGATTAACGCCCCCGCTGCCCTGTATCCGTTTGCTTTTCATATAAGAGTTTCCATCGTACCAATCGTGCAGCGTGCGTCGGTGTGTGGTATGTCCGATAGGTCACAAGTGATGGCAACTGACATCCTGCGAATATTGAGCAAATATTTACGCACGGTTATATAGGCATCAACATCAACATTTCCAAATGGAAAACGTAATAATTTGAAAATGTTCATGATTATAATTTGCGATCATTCTCCTATGAAATGCAAGAGTTTATTAATTAGGGCTAATAATGCGCTGCCGCATGATGCCAGTTGGAGTTTATTTAAGATTCTTTTGTTTGAATTATTATGTGTGCATAGTCTCGTATATGGTATAGAAAGGTATGTATAGTATATAATATAGGATATAGGCCGTATGGTATAATCGGTCGTTGCTCAGGCCATCTTTGTTTACAGCAATCAATGTGGAAACTGATTGCCATGGATGAATTAATTTTAGCAATTTTTGTTAAAATCAATTGCATTGTGCTGAAATGAAATATCTCTGTCCTTGGTTGTATATAAGCAATTATCTATACAATATGCAGTAGTCCCTCGATAATGTGAATTACCAATAATGTGAATTTCTCTAAAATGTGAATCGGCAAAACTTTACATACATTGTCATCTCTATCACACCAAAAACATAAATGTAAAAAAAGAGCCAAGTTCTCTTATATATAGAACAACAAAAATTTGGCGCGTAACTAGTCAGCCACGAAAAGTAATGAGATCTAAAAGTAGGTACGCCAAGTTCTTAGTTTAAGAAGGTTAAAACTGATTTGATTTTGAAAAGTGGGCGGATACCACGCCTCCTGAAGGGATAATATCAGTGCCTTGATTTGTTTCTTACTGTACACTGCAAGTCCTACCTCTGTACTGAACTTCAACATTCTACGGCAACTGGAAGTGGCCCAAATAAATAATAACCAATTTTCAAAAGTGGGCGTATACCACGCCCCCATGAATAAAAAATCTCATGTTTTGGAGTTTTCCCAGTGTATACACCACAGGATCAAGCATTCTGCCAAATTTCACGACTCTAGGATGGGCGGAAGTGCTTCATAATTTTGATGATCATCATCTAAGTGAGTGAGTGAGTATGAGTCAGTTACGGTTTTTGCGAATTTTGAAGTCCTGTATGTTGAGAACCACTAATGCTATAAAGATGAAATTTTTGTGAGGTGGACCTTTTTATTGAGCTAGGTAAATTTTTTAAGTTTGAAGTTTCTGGCTCAATTGGTTCCGAAGTTAGAGTGGGGCTGAAAACAGCCTGAGTTTGTTCCTGTAAAAAGGGTAAGTGCCTTTACTAGAGAACTTGGCTGGGGCACTACCGTGCCCTTTGATAATGTGAAGTGCCGAAATTTTCAACCTCTAAAATGTGAATTTTTTTGTAAATGTTTTTATATTACTCTTGCTCGTTTTGCGTGCGATGTTAGGGACTAAATGACTGTTATTTGTCTTAAAGTTGTAAATACAGCTGCAGGCTATAGAGAGACAACAACTGCCATTTGTGTAGGTATAGTCGGTTCGTGGTTATATTTTTTCCGTTAGTTGTGTCTTGTGTGGTTCGTGTTTCCTTTTTCCTTGTGTGTAAAATAAGGTCAATTGGTACCTACCTAATGACATCTGAACAAAAAGGGATCATGAGGTAATCTCGAATGACAAAAATCTCGAAAAGTTATTTTTTAATCTCGAAAGCAAAAATCTCGAATGTACAAAAATCTCGAAAGACTATATCTCGAAAAAATCTCGAAAATAAAAAGTAAATTCGAAATTTTTGTTTGCACCCATCCCATAGGCAGACAGTAAACCCAAGCAGGGGGGTTGCATGCATACGCATCTCACTTTTTAACACCATTTTTAATATTAATTCGAGATTTTTGTTATACGAGATTATGCTTTATAAATTTTTTTTCGAGATTTTTACATTCGAGATTTTTTTTTTTTCGAGATATCGTAGTAAACCAGTACAAAAATTGCATCGATTTTTATCTATTAAAGATAAATGCAAAATTTGACGCGAACTTGATGATGCGGACATCCTGGATTTGCATTAGCTGAAACGTATGGTGTGTCAAAGTCTACATTTACAGGAACAAAATTAAGTTTGAAGAAGCTGCTAGACCATTTCAAACAATTCGAATATTAAACAAAATTTACCAAAAATTGAGAATAACAATATCTATGCCGATATAGCTAAATGATTTTTTTTTTATTTTTTGAAATGAATAAAATTATTTTATTTTCGTTTTTCTTCTGAATTGATAAATATTGGATTACATTTTAATGGATTTGGAAATCGTTTCAATCAGATTAGTAAGTATTGAAAAAAAATTCCAGTAATGTGAATTCCTCTAAAATCCGAAAACGCCTTGTTTTAATTAGTTCTCATTATCGAGGGACTACTGTAATTATTTTGGATACTTAACAAAATAAGAGGATTTGTTTTAGATAAAGCATTACAAAAAAGTATTACAAAATATTACGTTTTTGAACTAGAAGGGAGGAAATGTCTGCCACAAAACTATCGTCCAATAGCGTTACTTTCAATGCTCTCAAAAGTAATGGAAAAGGCAATAAATGTCGAAATAATCAAATGCATATCTAGAAAGCCACCGATTAATAAGCGACTGGCAATACGGATTTCGGAGCCGTCGTTCCACTAGAGACCTTTTAAGCTGCGTAACGCACTTATGGACGCAAGCAATTGAACAACACGGCGAATCCGGAGCCGTAGGCCTGGACATATCAAAGGCATTTGACCGAGCCTGGCATAGAACCCTATTAAGCAAGTTAGCGTCTTATGGATTATCACAACAACACTGCGGATGGATGCAAAATTTTCTTCTGGGAAGATCGATCCAAGTTGTTGTTGATGGTGTATCATCTAATTTGTTTGCTATAAATGCAGGGGTGCCCCAACCTCCAAGGATCTATTGTTTCTCCAACTCTATTTCTTCTCCACATAAACGATTTGTTTGGGTCGGCAAATAATAATATGTACAGTATTGCAGATAGGGTTACAAAATTCGAAAAGCCGGACAGTTAGGAGAGAAAAGCCTGATTATGGAGCAAAAAGCCTGACATTGCATTTTTTTAACTAAGGCATTTTTTTATACATATAATATAAAATAGGTATACCTATGAAATTCTTATTTATTTTTAAATGTTTTTTGCTTTCACTGAGTCTAAATTGAGTTTATTTCTTTTTTTCGTCCATTGTGCGGTTGTAAGGGAGAAACTTATTTTGTTAGGCTTATGGCATTTTGAGAAGAGGTTGCAAAAATCCATTTACAATTTTTTTTATTTCCGTAGGATTGGTTTTGCAATATTCAAAATATTATGAAACGTATTTTCAAAAAGAAAAAATACTATCCTGTTGGCTGGAAAATTTTTTCAAATTATGGGACATACATAAGGGTGAACCAAATATAAGTTTCTTTTTAAAAATGCTATAAAATGAGCAAAATTAAATTTGTTCCATGTATTATGGCTTTATTAGTAAGAGCAAAAATTCACATTAATTATGGAATACAAAGTCGTTCAAGTGGCTGCCTCGGCTGGCTTCGCAGTATTGCATTCTGTCACTTCAATTTTCCAAGAGCTTGTTAATGGTTTCGGGCTGTAGCAATTGATACCGCCAAGACGGCTGATAACACGAAGTTTCGGCCAAAACTTCTTTTCAAAAAAACGCACTGTTTGGGCTACACAGCACTCACTTTGGAAATAATTTTTTTAATATTTTCCAACGTTGTTCAAGCTGTCAGTGTCAAAATAACCTATGATTTAAAAAGAAACCACTAGATGGCCCACCCTGTATTGTTCAAAAACATAGGAACCATTTAGTGTTATATTGCATTCTTTTGAAAAAGCTATATCTACTTTCAAATACAGAATCAAAAGAATACATATTTCATTTCGTTAATAGTATTGTCTCTTTTACTGAACAAATTTAAATGAAACCATTCCAAAATGATCTATTAATGTAAATAAATCAACAAAAAGTTAAAAGCGTGAGGCCTGGCCTGAGCCGCTGACAGAGACCTTAAAAGCCTGACGCGTCAGGCCAAATACTGACATATGGTAACCCTAATTGCAGATGACAGCACTCTTATATCCTCCATCCCGAACAGTGGGCTTGTGAATGTGAACAAATTAGTTAATGATGATCTGAACAAAATCTTGAAGTGAGGAAAATACAACTTGGTTGTATTAAATGCAAACAAGACACAGCTCTCAATATTTTCTAGGAGAAATGCATCAACAGTTCCTCAGATCCAAATGGACCAAAATACAAAATACACTTTAAAGGTTTGTCCACACTTAACAAACATTAAGGAAAACATCGAAAAATATTGTTTTGGAAACTTTCTTAATTGTTTCCAAAATATTTCGAACCTCCATTTTGATTCAACTATATTCCTTACCAACTACAAAAAGAGAAACATTTTATTTTCCCATTTCAAGTGGATCATTTGGAAAACAAGTTTTGGAAACATTTTCATTTTGCTAAAGTATTTCTGAAACGTTTCTAAAATATTTTCAAAAAGTTTCTGAATAATGCTTTTCTATATATCTAGTCTGTACCTACTATATAATATTCTATATATCTACTATTTTTGTCTGATGTGGAGAAGCCTTAAGGATTTTTAGATTATTTCAACATTTAACTTTCAGCATTCAATAATAAGTTCAAAGAAAGAATTTCGATTTAGCCCTTTCAGATTTCAAAGCAATTGTAGGTAATATCCCTTCTATTCATCTCAGAAATAAATGATTTTTGTTTTTGAAAAAAAAAAAAAAAAAAAAAAAAACTCTGTCTATCAATGGAATTTTTCTTTCTATTTAGGGCCAGTGTTTGGCAACGTTTTTTAACAAAATGTATTTTTTATCTGACTTCAGTGAACTTAACGTTCTTAATTTCATTTGATGGGAGTTGCCATTAGGTGTAAAATTGTGAGTCTAACATGAATTAGTGAAAAATCGTCAAATCGGCGTTGGATATTATCTTGATTCCTGGAAAATAGTCAAATGGCAGGCCAAAATCGCCAAATCGTCATGGAGGCTAAAAATCGTCAAATATGGCATCGCTGCACGTGGTTGCTGCTGAAATATATTGGCCACCACATGTTTTGCTGCCTATTAGCTAACCAGCTTTCGATAATACCTCATTTTATTGTTCATCCTTTTTCATCATAAGATTATCAAAAATTATACAAATTTGAAACATTAAGTATCCTTCGGGCTCTCTTCAAACATCAACGACCTCTAAAATCAGCTTCCTTAGGTACTAATATAAATCAAATCCAAACTGTCAACATTTCCGTCATCATCGCGCATTATGCTGGGCTAAAGCTATACCACCATTTGCTCAGACTCCATAGCATATTTATATAAACTTTGTCAATGTGCGACTCATTTATCTAAATCTGCGAATCTTCACCAACAAAAGACATCCATTGTCACTGCGAAAAAAAATATGGTGAATTTGTTTGAGAATTTATTAGAAATGCAAATTGGCAGCAACAATACACACGGGCTCTCTAAATCGCTCTCCCGTCGGCGGCGGCCAACTTAATATTTCGGCAATAACAGTGATGAAAAAGTTTTTCAATTTCGCTTGGCATTGCGTTTCCCCATTTTAATGCCGGCATCGCATCGTGCGGAAAATCCTTAAAGTAACATCATCAGCGATACGAAGTTGCTGTTGGTATAGACCTCCTATACCTAAAACGGTTGTTCCTTTCATTGGCGGTCTACAGTCTCACAACAGACTTTTGAGATCTCCTTTTTTGCAGCAATTTAAGTAAATTGTTTACGATTAAAGGTGTTTCTTTCGTATCAGTGGTGCTATCATATCCTCGCTGAGGATACAAGGTGTGAAAGTTATGTAGGCGTATGAACTGCGGAAGCTATACAACAACTGTTTCCAAGAAAACACACAAACGTCCTACGAATGACATCGTTTATTCAATCACTTTGGAAGCACTCCTAATAGGTGGAAATCACTCAACCGTTGACTCCTTTGAGGAAATGTTGCTCCAATGGGAGGGGATCTTCCTTGCTATTATTATTTTTTTTTTGTATTTCGTAAGTTGAGATTTTCCGCCCGTTTGTTGCCTTCCGACAAAGTTGTTCTTATACTAAATTTGGATGTCTTTAATATTAATCTTTGGATATACTATATACATATCTAGTTATATTAATCTGAAAAATTATTAGGGGTAAAACAAACTTTACAAAATTAATATATAGTATTTAGTCGGAAGGACAGTTGTGTATTCAAATTCATTTGCACCTTACTTTTCCAACCAAGATTTGTTGAAATTTACCATTTTTGGGTTAAGTATATGGTTAGCTACATACCTAATGAGAAAATTCGAATCCTCCGAAACGGCAAGTTTTTATGCAATTTTTTGTATAAATAGTTGGTAGGTATGAGAATAGGATGTAAAGTATATTTCGTCAAAATTGGACAAAGGGCCGGGACACCGCACACATAAAAATAACATTCAAAATCGTATAGCTCAAAAACCACAGAGTGGTCCTGTGAAGATTGAACAAAGGGGCGTGGCACGGCCCATATAAACAATATCAGCCAGACAAAAAAACGCAAAATGTTGTAGGTATATCAGAAACATTGCAATGAACGAAAAGTTGATGTTCAAGCAAAAAATCAGATTTAATTGTTTTGATGTTTTGAAACTGCAATCGATATTATAACTAAAACATTTTGAGATTCGTTGCGATTTCAAATTTAATGTTAGCAAATAAATCTCTTGTTACAGGACAATGTCGGGTCAGCTAGTACCGATCTCTATAATGTTGTGATTCTTTCGACTTTCGACGAAAATTTTAAATAGCTAATATCTGTATGTACTCTTTCTATTTTACTCCATATTTCAAACTGACGACACTATAGAATTATGACAGTTTGCTTTCCAAATGATCATTATATGTATTTTGATGCCAATAAATATATAATATTATATTTTGGTCGTTTTACTATTTAAAACAGCAATGCACCATTTTTAACTTCTTAGATACTAGCTTTCTTACATTTTTGCATACCTATCCATTTGCCGATTTTTAGGCTTGTCGTAAAAATTATTCTTCGTTCACGCGATAAGTTGAATTCAAACCATTGACAGGTGACAATTCTACAAATTTATCGCACTTGTCTGACAAATGTTCATTTCATAAAATATTGACGTGACATAATTGTCAGTTAAATACAACGACAAATTTGTCAAGACTATTTTGTCATTATCATATTTTGACAAATTTGTTCTGACAAAATTTCTCATAGTTATAGATATTTTGACAAATTTGTCATGGATCTTATCGAGAGAGTGATTGCTTTATACGTCGGTGCTGTTTTCCGGACATGGATTTTTATACCCGGTACCACGCTGGCATTCCATTTTTAACACACATAAGGAGGCGTTGTAGGTATGACAAAGTATATATTATTGATCAGCATCACTTTCTTAGTTGATCTAGCGATGTCCGTCTGTCTGTCCGTCTGTCCGCACGATTACGGACGTAATTTAAGAGCTATCGACTTGAAATTTGGTACATATCCACCAAACTGAGGTTAAGTTCGAAGATGAGCAAGATCGGATGAAAACTAATACTACCTTCCATACAAAAATATTGGATTTATAAAGCTTTTTGGTGTCAAAAGAATTTAATTTAAATAGCTACAGTAAAGATTATTAAAACAGTATATGCAAGAACTTGCTATCTTGCATATACTGTTTTAATAATATTTAAAATTATTTGACAAATAATGAGCTTGGTCGAATAAAAACTACCCATAGCTCCCATACAAATATGTAATTTTTTAATACTAAAATAGTTTTTACAATAATATAGTAGGTACCGGGTATTTGAGCGTACTCGCATAGTCGAAGATAATTGTCTTACTAGTTTTTCTTAAATTTGAAAGCTCTTAATGCAATCAAATATTATTATGTATATTTTATTTCTTTAAAGTGTCGATAGCCAGCCATCTATTTTTTCACATTTTACCAATACGTGAGTGTAGTTGACCAGAAGCAGTTTTCTTGTTCCATTGGATTTCAGAATGAGTGAATCCTCGAGTGAAACCAATGGCAAACGACAACAAACGCCCGTCGGAATTGTCAATTACTGACAAAATTGTAAATTGTAAAATTGTATCTGTCTCATACAAAATTTTTCAATACAATTTTGTCAGAAAATACATGGCAATTCTCGAATTGTCTTACAATTTTATGACACCAAAACTTGACAATTGTCGGTTATTTGTCGACATTTCTAGAAAACTTTTAGGTAATGTGGGCGACTTTTGGAAATTGGTAAAGCGGCCAGCAGCATCTAAGGAGAAATATTTTTTCTGTTTTGGATTTTCTCCTAAGTACATAGCTAGCTACCTATTAATTTAAAAAAATTTTGCAAAATAATTAAAGAAGCAAGTTTTTCAAAAGAATTCAAAGTCAAACATTTTGAAGGAACTCATAAAATTCATACAACTTAAGCAAATTGATAAGATACAAATTAGATAAATACAGGAATACAAAACAACTATTTTTCTCAACAATAGTTTGCCGATACCAGCTTCTGAATTAAGAACCGTGCAAGATTTATGAAATTGAAATCGCAGTAGTTTTAAAAGGCGCTATAAATTGTAGCTAACAGAGAGCTTCTGTTGTTGCTTGAATTTGCGTGTTTCTCTTAACAACGTATTTAGTAATTTATATAAGACTAAATTGAATTTTTATAATTTTCACTCTTATTTCATAACTAGCTGTACCCCAAAAATTGTATTGCTTAGATAGATAATAATATTCTTTCGTAACGTCATTATCTGTAAATTTGAGCTCAATCAGTTCGGCGGTTTTTGAGATATTAGATTTTGAATGTTTTTAAGGGCGGTGCCACGCCCTTTTGTCCAATCTTTACGGGAACGCTCCTTGGCCAATATTTAAGAGTGTCTGTAAGTTTGTAAGTTTCAACTCAATCGATTCGACGCTTTTCAACATACATAATAAGAACTAGCTGACCCGGCAAACGTTGTTCTGCCTAAAATAGTTACATATTTTACATATTTCAAGATCTAGTTTGATATTTTTTTTTTAATAAAAAATGAAGGCGGATAGCTTCACTGGTTCAGCGGCCATTCTGAGAACGCCGGCTACTGTTACCATTGCCTCTTCTTGGCATCGTAACAAATATCGAACTGTAAATGATCATCACTTTGTATAAATCGCACATACATTTTTTACTATCAATAATATAGATTTGAAATAGCCAGTGAAGAAAGTTAACGAACGAAAAAGATACAATTGAAATTTGAAAATCAATTTGAGAAACAGAACAAATTGATTACTTTTACGTTTTTTTTTTCCTAAACCTTCGGGTGGCAATTACGAACAAACCCGTAGAAGAAAGTATCCAATTTGGTCGCGCCCCCTTTGTCCAATTTTGGTCAATGACCACTCCTGGGCCAATACCTTTGACTGTCTGCAAATTCGAACTGAATTGTTTCGGTGGTTTTCGAGATTTATATGGGTGGTGCCACCCCTTTGTCCAATTTTGACCAATATTCACAGCAACACTGCTGGGCCAATACCTAGGACTGTCTGTAAGTTTCAACTCAATCGATTTGGTGGTTTTCGAGATAAAAGATTTTGAATGTTTTTTTCGTATGGGCGGTGCCACGCCCATTGTCCAATTTTGACCAATCTCCAGAGGAGCACTTCTGGGCCAATAACAAAGATTATCTGTAAATTTGAGCTCAATCGCTTCGGCAGTTTTCAAGATATAAGATTTTGAATGTTTTTTTTTTTGTATGGGCGGTGCCACGCCCTTTGTCCAATTTTGACCAATCTTCACAGCAACACTCCTGGGCCAATACCTAGGACTATCTGTAAGTTTCAACTCAATCGATTTGGTGGTTTTCGAGATAAAAGATTTCGAATGTTTTTTTCGTATGGGCGGTGCCACGCCCATTGTCCAATTTTGACCAATCTCCAGAGGAGCACTTCTGGGCCAATAACAAAGATTATCTGAAAATTTGAGCTCAATCGCTTCGACAGTTTTCGAGATATGAGATTTTGAATGTTTTTTTTTTGTATGGGCGGTGCCACGCCCTTTGTCCAATTTTGACCAATCTTCACAGCAACACTCCTGGGCCAATACCTAGGACTGTCTGTAAGTTTCAACTCAATCGATTTGGTGGTTTTCGAGATAAAAAATTTTGAATGTTTTTTTCGTATGGGCGGTGCCACGCCCATTGTCCGATTTTGACCAATCTCCAGAGGAGCACTTCTGGGCCAATAACAAAGATTATCTGTAAATTTGAGCTCAATCGCTTCGGCAGTTTTCGAAATATGAGATTTTGAATGTTTTTTTTTGTATGGGCGGTGCCACGCCCCTTTGTCCAATTTTGATCAATCTTCACAGCAACACTTTTGGGCCAATACCTAAGATTGTCTGTAAGTTTAAACTCAATCGATTTGGTGGTTTTCCAGATAAAAGATTTTTAATGTTTTTTTCTTATGGGCGGTGCCACGCCCCTTTGTCCAATTTTTACCAAATGAAGCCTATATGGTGTCTATTATTAAGACCTACCTTTTCCAAAAAGAACCAATCGGGTTGGTAGTTCTTACAATAGTGGCCACAAGGAAAAACCGCTAAAGTCGATTTTGATAATTTTTCAGGAGAGCACTTTTAAGATTCGACGAAAAAATTGAAATTACAATTGGCTCTGGTTAATCCGCGGAAAGTCAGATTTTCCTGAAAGTTATATGTAAATAAAGGTAATTTAAGTCTCTTTCGGTCTAACGTTTCATAATCTATTGATCATTCTTATTTCGAGCGTGGTAAGCAAAATAAACACTTAAGCTGTTATGGCCTAACACCACTTTAAGGCAAACAAATCTTGTCGAGTTTAGCTGACTTTAGCTGATATTCCGTAATATTCCGACAACCAAACTCGACTTTAGACATTTTGTTTAACTATAAAATCAAAGAAAGGGAAGAAATATCACGCGGAAAAACAACTAAACTCAACTTTAGCTGTTATTACTTGTGATAAAACAAAAATGCGTTCCTCTTAACTCGACTTAAGACTTGTTTTTGTGTAGTTAAGTTGTTTTGCCTTAACGGCGTTATAAAAATCTGACTTTAGTTGTTTTGTTTTCGGGACATTGTACCTTCAAATTTGAAGATAAAAATCTAAAAAAAAAACGGCTTATAGATTTGGACATGCTTAGTCTAATGGCATCAAAAACTCAATTTCGTCTAAACTCGACTTTAGTTGTTTCTGTTTGTGGCCACAATGATAGTGAAACAAACAAAAAATCTAAAATTGTATTATATAGTTATGGCTGATTGATCACGGTCACCACCCCAAAGCGATGAATACTAGAATTACTTTCCCTCTCCAATGCATTAAAGAAGCGCCTTCAGGTCCAGGTATACCCATTCTTAACACCGAAAGAAGATTCTGAGATAATTAAAACTACCTAATAGTATTACATTTTTTCTATTTTGTGTGCTTCGAGATTATAAAATTAATTCATTGTCACTTCTACCAAATTGTAATAAATCTACAATAATTAAACAGAAAAAAGTCGAATCTACCACATCTATCAATGCACCTGAAAATTCTACCACATTTATAGGTACATTTATAGGTTCCTGGTAACGTTATGCATATTTGACCACATAGGGTCTTCATTGTTGGCCTACCTATTATTTTGACTTATAATTGAGTTTAAGACTCGTGTAATGTACATTGTTTCCACTCGAATAGTTATGAAATTTCAATAAAAACCTCATAAATAGCGCAGAAGAATACAAAGGCAGTAGGTATCCTACTAATCAATTTTATAACGAACAGTGGTAGAGAACTGTGGGCGCAGTAGCGCAGTAGTTAGTGTGCTGGAGTAAGTGTGCTGGACTACTGTGCGAGGGATCCCAGGTTCGATCCCCGGAAAAACACAAATTACATCTTAAGGTTTTTTCTACTGCGCCACCTCTCGCGAACGTCTGACAAACATCCGAGAGTATGACTGTCCTGAAAAAGCTTTTCAATTCAGCCGTTCGGACTCGGCATAAAATTGTAGGTCCCTTCCATTCGTTCCAAAAAATAGAAACTCACACAAAACGAATGGTTGCGAGAAGCTAGGCCTTGGGTGTCTACCGCCTGTTGCGCCGCCTATTTATTTATTTTTTTTAGTGGTAGAGACTGGTGCAACATACTTAATTTTAACTTCTCAAAACAACTAGAAACCAACTACAGCTAGCAAAATAAATACCTCTCTCTTGTACCTTCCATAATACTTTATGTAAACTCACGCTCTCTCAGATACTACATTACCTGTTCGCCGCGCCGCCGAAACAAATCTGCCAGGCAACAATTTTTCTACTCAATCATCTCGACTTATCCCGGAACTGCATGAAAAATGACTCGCGCAAACCTACTCCACTTAATCGGAAGGACAAGTTCATTGCAAGCTTCCGATCATTTTCATCCTTCTGCCATAATAATATGTCCTCTGAAAAAGGATATAACCATCCACCGAGGTGCAGTGGCATGGTGTTTAGCACTCTTACCTTTCAATGTAAATAAACTTCCACCTCTCTACGGTAAAGTCGTAGTACCTACCTGGGAGATCCTGCGTCCGCAGTGCAACAGTTTTAACTGGAAAATCCTTCTGTAGGTTTTACCTCACTTTTCTGTATGTCCGCCTTTGCTGGCTCTTTCTATTCAGTGCCCACCGACCGACTGTGTCGTGGCGTAGGAAGAACCTGTTGTTCAAACGCTCGAGCACCAAAATGGACACTAGACAAGGGCACACAGAAACGAAAACAGAAAAAAAACATACACCGCAGATTCGCACATAGATATCGAATATCTTATTCGATGAACGTTCCACCGGCATTTTGGCCGTGTGCAATTTTCCCTATCTCAGCTCAGTTATACCTGCAGTAACCGATGTCGAGGTACACGAGGACTGAGGCCATGTATACACTACTCGTCGTTGTCGCCCTCCTCCTCGCCTAAGGACACTACAACTGCAACCAGCAGCTAGCCATCGTAGGCGATAGTCGAATTCCTGCGAAGTAGCAATAACCTTGCTCTGGTCGGATGGCTTTTGGATGGACTGGCTGGCAGCTTCGGTCTGGTGATAGGGTGGCTTTTTCAGAGGCATTATGCGGAACGTGAACAGGACGAATAATGGAATAAGTACCTACTTATGGGCGCTGTATACAGCTGCAACAGCCAGCTCTGGCTACATCTCCAGGAACGTTTCCACATGACATGACCGGGCCGGGCGTACAAAAATGTACAAGGAAATTGCACTTCAGATAAGTACGTATATCGTTCCGGGTAGTTAACGAATGAAATTTTGTGTGGTTTCCTGTTTTCTGATTGATAACATTTTGGGGATATCTGCACTAGAGTCGTCGTGGTGCTTCTGATGGTGGTGGTGGTGGTGGCAGGATGATATATCGCATCACGTTGAATGCGAGTACTGCCAAGGTTGGGTGATAGTTGTGGTGCGGCTCCTGTTCCAAAGCACACCACTTCTGTAGCTCTCTCTATGCAACATAGTTGAACTTTTAGTCTTGTGTACAGTGCGCGGGTGGTGCTGTACACTGTGCCAAAGTAAATAGAATATTTTAAAAATTTGTTGCTTGCCCCTGGGCATCTTCGGAATGGGTTCGAGGGGACGAAACTTAATCCTATGAAGCGGGTGGAATTGAATACATTTTGGCATGTGTACACTCTCTGTATAAAGAATTCTGTTGAGTTACATTGAAACGAATAATACGTTCTGAATGGAATTTTGTTCGCTTTGGTGAACGAAAAAAAATGTTTGTTGAATAGTGTCGAGAGCTTGTTTGCTTGTGTCTGCTGGTGCACGTTTGTGGCTTCTATATCTGATTTGATTTAATGGGCTCTTATTTAATATTTACTTTTATTTGCTTCCTTTTTTTGCAGAACAGTTTCACATATTCGTCGGGGATTTGAGTCCAGAAATCGAAACGCAACAGCTTAAGGATGCATTTGCACCATTTGGAGAAATATCGTAAGTAGAAGTTTTTCAGTTAGTTGATATTAGTAAAGTGATTTGGATGTGAAGGGATGCATAATGGAGTGTTAACATTTTACATTAAATTATTTATAATACTTGACTCATCTTAATTCGTTCGGAAGGGTTTATAACACTTTCTTCCTTACTACAATTAGGTACATTTCTGTTGAGGGCCAATGCCATTCTCTGGCTCCACTGAATCGAAAACAAAAAAAAAACTTGCCTTATTGAGAAAATACGTGAATTTTGGTTCAGAGATAAAGATATCAAATTAAATTCAACCTTTTTCTTTAATAATAAATATAAAAATGAGGATTAAAAAAAAACTGTGCTGTCCAAATGTTTTATCCCACAGAAGATTTTTTTTCCATAACTTCGTCTTTTCCAATTTAAGCCATTTCATGTAGGTACAGAATTTTAAATACTTTAACATTTCGCTAAATTTATAATTGGCGGCGTATTAAAATCCACTTCCATTAGGTTTTTTTTTACCAAGCACTATGCGCCCTACGCACACGACACAGCAATTTTTACACCAAATATTTACTTTGTCATTTGTTTCGACAGCCGGCGGTGGGCAGTTCCGCAACTCAGCAGTCCGCAAGTTCAAATTAGATGACCACAAATAATGACAGAAATTATGCCCGATGAGTAGAACCTTAGCATTATTTGCAAGATTCTCAAGAAAGGAGAGCCTCTGAACTGTGCCAACTACAATTACAGATGTACTAGTCAGAGGTAAGAGAGACTGAGATTCCCATCTTCGATCTATTTACAGTAATTTGCCTACAAGCTAAATTTTACGCTCCCAAAAAGTTTAGGTGCGCTAGTATTGTTGCATAGAAATTCGTATTGACAAACGTCAAAAATCCTCTCCACCAACACATTCGCACCTAATCTTTTTACCTTTTACTGTGGGCAAAGTTTCTGGCAGCGTTCATACATTTTAGCCGTTAAATTTGAAAATAGTTCGTTACGGCTACATTTTAGGTGAATATTGATTTATTTTACGAATAATTGCATATTTATTTAAAATAATTAACAAAAATAAAAAATGCATCGGAATTAAAGTAATATAAAAGCATTTTGAGTCAACTTACATAAGGCATTTAATGAAAATTGGTTAGAAATATTCATACATACATAAGAATGTATATTTTCGAAAAGTCAAAAATATTAATATTAATTATAATGTAAATAGAATAAAGAAATTAATATTGCTCACAATTCAAAATCAAAAAATCAAATGACAACTATTAAATAGGCGTTTTTAAAAAATTGGGATATATTAGGTCTGTTTTTTTCCACATCTATCTCAGTGAAGTAAAGTAAAGTAGGATTTTGAACACGCAATTACAACAAATATATAGAGTCTCGAACGTGTCAAACAGTTCGTAGTTGTTGTAATTGCGTGTTAAAAATCCTACTTCACTTTACTTCACTGAGATAGATGTGGAAAAAAACAGACCTATTGTTGCATCTCGCATTTTAGAGCCTTTCTATCTATACCTATATGAATGAAATCTCTTAATTTGGTGTTGCAATGGAACTATAGTTGTACCTAATTCTTTTAGTGGGAAAGCAAGACGAAATGCAATATTTTATTTGTTTATAAATTGTATTTAACTATTAAATTAGGCGCTTTAATACATTTTATAAGAAAAAGCTTTATTGAGAATTTACTAAGATAATATCCGTATTCACCACTTTTCGTGTTGAACTCCATCAGAAAAAAGTAGTATTTCTGAACAATCTTCCACATTACACAGCTGTTCGCAGCGAGACTTTAAATTTGGAAAAGTCAGTTTGGTGCTACAATATCCCTGCTTTAACTTTTATTTTTGGTATTTCAATTATTTTTTACTATTTTACGTTATTTTCATTAACCACAAACTATTTTAGAATTTTCATCGTATGCACATGTTGTTTGAGGATGCCCTTAAGCAGCCACAACCCACAATGCGACAAGAGGCACCTTAACAACGCGCTAGGTGATTGCAAATTATTGCAAAGGACATGCTGTACCTATTATGTAACAAAAGATTAGGCTGTGTACAATGATCACCGAGGGTGAGGTCGACGCGCCAAGAATTTCTTGATGGCCAACTTGCTGCTGCAATTGAACGGTTCCACTTCTATTTGTGAATACATTTACCGTCACGTCAGATGCTTTTCTACAACTACCATGTCCGATTGGGTGAACTGGAAAACACATCAATTTAGTGACAATACAGAACATTCGTGATGTTGGTACATCTTCGACAAGCGTCCACCTATTGCTGCCGTTGGACAAATGGAAAATTTGCTTGACTACAACATCCGTTCTAACTTTTATTGGCTCAGAATCTAGGGTCAGTTAACCGAACGAAATCAAAACACAAGTGAAATATTTCTAATCTTACAGCTAGGTTCCAGAAATCGAGTGAAATCGAAATTGCAAATCGAGTGAATTCGTTTTCAGTGTTCTGCATTTCGAGCGATTCGGAAACTCCGAAATTTTTTCGAAATCACAATTTCACTTTGTCTCAATTCCGAAAATTTTGAAATCGAAATCGAATACAGTGAAATGTAGAAAACAAAAATTCATTTCCGATTTCATTTCGAGTGAAAGTGAAATGTGGAACCTAGCAGTTAGCTACTTCTGAGGTCATCGGATTTACAGTAGAAATGTTTATTTAATGAAAGAACACGCCAATGTTTGAAGGATGTTGAATAATGAAACAATAAATTTAATTAAAACTACTTGGTTTCATGTACTATTAAACTTTTAATTCTGTTGTATATAATATAAACACATTGGTGGTAAGATCTGGTTATTTTGGTCTCAGATCGGTAAGTAATTGGTTTCCCTAAATTCGTTTTAATGCGCTCTACAATATTGTATCTAATGTTTTGCATTTGTCTTCTTATTTTAAAATTTGGTAGTACCAAAATCGTTACAACTGCAGGGTTTTTGTAAGAAGTGAAAATAACCATGCCCATGCATATGTATTTCATGTGGCATTTGGTACTACAAAATTTTTAAATAATAGGTACTATAAATGCAAAAAATCATACATTATCTTATAGGGTACATTGAGACCAACCCAGGGATACCAAATACTTGAGGTTAGTTTACATGCCGTCAATGTTACTTTCTCTGTACCGCAAATAAAGACTGATGAACGTTTATTTCTGGCATTAGCATTGCCGGTATTGTGGTTATCATTTCATTCCATGTGTGTTAAGTCCGGTGCTTGCATATCGTAAGCTGACAGCTAACTAAAACTAACTGCTTCGGATGCCATGCCACAGTGAAAGCATGAAGATACATAATGCTGGATGTACCTTTAGTACATTGTTCAGTTCCAGGCCATGATAGTTCAAGATATGAATATGTTGTCAATAAGAACATGTATCTGGTGCTCTTCCAGTCTATTTCAGTTATCTAGAAGACAGGAAAATACGTTTTAATAATATTCACTGTTTTAAATATAATCTGTTATCTCGAAATTACACTGTACACTCTTCACCACGATTTTTTGCCCTCATATCGATGAAGGTAACTAGGTCTTCATTATTTCCAACAGGAATTGTTTTACCATCAGGTGACCATGTAATACTGATAATATCCCTTTTGGATTGGTAACTGTTGAACATTTCCTGCCATTTTTCAGCCGTGCTCAGTAGCACAGGTGTGAATGCACGTTAACAAAGTTGATCCACAGATCCAGTGTTTCCACGATATGTACTCTCTTTGTTCTGAAATAATATACATAGGTTAAAATAGCTTTTGGCGAGAATCATCTCTAGATCTTACTATATTTTCTCGGTCTTGTGTGAATACTGCAACTGTCTTATAAAAAGAACCTGAAACAAGGCCTTTGCGATCGAAGCTCATCTTGGAAAACCCATTCCTTTGTTGTTTTTGTGCATGCGTCTGTTGTCCTGCACATACCTACAAATGGGAATTGGTAAATATGTGATTACGCACCGTGCAGTCTAATGAAGTGCACTTACCTTCTTAAAAAGAGGTAAGTCAAATACATCTTTCTCGAGAATGAATAGAAACACAACCGCAATTTCATCAAAAATCTGTTTCAATTCTTTCTCAGTGGCCTCTTATTGCGTGTATATATATTTTTCCTTTTTGTAAAATCTGTGTTAGGTGATCAGCAAGTACTTCTTTTTCTACATGAATTGATAGGAACATTTAAATTAAATAGTGGCACGCATTGGTAAAGAAGACTATACTCACTTTGCACTGGAAGGGAATCCAAATTAGTGGAGCAATAATTCATTTTCTTAGGCAAGATATTTTGTTAACATGTTGCAGATATTCGAACACTTCTAGCTCTTGCATCTTACGTGGACTAGGCTTTATATATCTGCATTTTGCCAATTAACAATTTATCGACAAAGGAGTTCGATAGATTTGCAGTCACACAGCACTCAGACGAGACTTTTGAGCAGTGCTTTCACGTTCTTTCTTTGGATACATTACAAAGAGATAAGCAAACACTAATTCGAGGTTAACAAGAGAATTTATTTATTTATTAATTTTAGCTCTTAAACATGCTGAAACTTACTTTTTTTTACTTTTCCATTGCAAATCACAATTCGTTTCACATTTGTTTACCAAATTATGACATTTATGACACTCGACTTCTGTCAAAACCAATTCACCACATTTTTTTTGTTCATTTTTTTTTGTTCAATTTTACACGGATAGGAATTGACGTACATGGATAGGTAAACAAAATGGCGGATTCCTGGCAAAAATTGAGGGGCCCAGCGGCAAGAGGATTCCGAGATGGGTATCTCAGTCTACCTTACCTCTGGTACTAGTCTTCTTAACATCGCCTACGAGATCTTATCTGCCGTGTTGTGTGAACGCTTGAAGCCGTCATGAGAATTTTTTTTATAAGGTATCATTACACTAGTCAACAAAAAAAAATATTTTTTTTTTTATATTGCAAATAATTTTATGTGATTCGTGTTCTATGTGCTAGAAATATTGCAGAAAGTCAAATAAAATTTTTCTACCACGTCACAATTTTATGATATATCAATATTTATTTTCTAACTTTTTTAACGATTTTTATATTTATATTCATTTATTTTGGACTAAAAAAATGCCACTTCACTTTTTTTGTTTCTCGATGGTACTCTGTGATTGGGGTTTCCCTAATTAATAACCAAAATTAGGGCCGGTTTGTTCATCTTTGGTTAACTTTAATCAACGGTTATTCCAGCTGATAACCATAGAATCTGGTTGTTCAGTCAAATTTCAACCACAGAATCTTTGGTTTGGTTAGTTAACCCGAGAAATCGATAACCAGCCGATTTTGGTCGGTTAAGGCATTTAACCAAGGATATTCTGAAATTTTGTTTGTTCAAGCTTTGACATAGCAGTCAAAAACAAAACAACTTTCTTTCAAAAACTGAATAAAATAAAAATTAATTTATAATAAATAATAAACTAAATTAAAAGAAATACATAAATCAATAAAATACTGAAAATAAACGTATAAAAAAGAAATACATTTTAACCAAGGATTAATTCAAACAACTGAATTGACAAATAAACTGGAAAACTGAAACGATTTGTCGCAAATCTACGGTTTGGTGACCAAAGTCAAAAATAAGTGAACAAACGCTTTTGGGTTACCATAGATATTTAATCATGGGTTAAACTAAATCTATGATAACCTAACCGCAGATTTAACCAGCTCTGAACAGACCGGCCCTTAGTCTGCCAGTACCTATCGAAGGGTTCCATTGTCCTTGATATCGTTTTTCAAGCTATATCTTGTAATCGCTCTCTGTGTTCATCACTCATAGCTCCTATATTTTCGGGGAAAAAATCTAAATGCTAGTGCACAAAATGTATTTTCAAAGACAATGTTGCATTTCAATTTATAAAAACGCTTGCAAAATTTTGTCAACAAGGTCAACATATTGCGGGGATTTATGATTCCCTAAAAAGTTTTCAGTGGCTACAAAAAACGATGTCCAGGCTTCCTTTTCTACATCATTTAAGTGTATGAAGTGAATTCGGTATCTTTTATTACCAGGGAACGGAGGTTGTTGACGTCAAAAATTAAAAAAAGGCAAAACTAAGCCTTTTTTAAGCCTTATAATAACACCGTATAACCAGAAACATTTGGCAACAAACGGCTCCGATTGTCCCTCGGGAAAGCTTTGAAAGAGCTGAAGAGAGCACATGGCCAGTCCAGTTAAAATACGTTTTGCCATCGACTGCAATATTTGAAGGCAATTTGAAGTTTTCAGTGCCATTTATTACATTATGTATTTATTTTTGATGGTCTTAAGTCCTTCATTTGCAGAAAGGACGGCGTGCGCTTTCACCGCAACTTCAGCAGCTGATCCGTTTGCTTTTTGCAATAGATTTTATTATCTAATCGATCCCATTCAAAATATTTAAAATATCTCCAATCAATTGCACAGAATATAAGCCTAAAATGTACATCTACCCTTAAATAAATTTAAAAATATGAATTTTTCGGAACTCAAATATTCTACCAGTTTTACACGTAGTGTAAAGAAAATAATATTTTTGGGGGTAATAGGAGTGAGTGTCGAAAATGTACTAGGTACATACATACTTTTTACGATATTTTTTTGGTGTTGACATCGAAGGTCATGGTTCAAAAAATACTATTTCAAAACTGATAGCTGAAAACTGAGTAGATGATATTGCAGTCATGTTAGGCATTAACTCAACTATCAACTATCAAACTTAGTTCAAGTCGATAGAGCCGTTTTCAAAAAAAATCTAAATTGTTTAATATTTCGTAAATTTTTTTACATTGGAAGTACCGGTAATATTAGGAATAGCATAAACAAAAAAAACCGCCTCCTATCGGTGATCCCACAAACTCTAAATACAAAGTTTGAAACAAATCCGTGCAAGCGTTTAGGCTTTAATTACCCCTCCCGCCTAACCGGAGCGAGATAGACCCCCCCTCCAATAGTAAAAAATGTTTGTATTTAACTCCTCTACATAAATCCGTCATTAGTTTTGATCGCCAAAATTATTTTACTCACCCCAATTTTTGTCCTAAAATTTCAAGTTTGAAATTGTTTTTTTTCAAAAACCATTTAAGGGAATAACTTGATTTAAAAATAATATAAAAGAACAGATTCTGGGCTTTCTAAAATGTCATAGTCTTTTATTATAAGTGTTGCCATTGTTTTTTAATGTATTTTTTTCCATATAAAGTATTATTTTCTTTAAATTACCCCTCCCGCCTAAACGAAGCCAGATAGACCCCCCCCCCCCTCCCATAGTAAAAAATGCTTGTATTTACCCCCTCTACAAAATACCGTTATCAATTTTTGGCGCCGTAGTTATCGTAGGTACTCGTGCCAAAAACCTTGGATGGCGGACCCTTTACTTTATTTAATAAGAAAATTAAAAAAATTATGAATTTGTTTACAATTAACCAATTCGCCGCCGCGCCGTAGTAAAAATTCATCCAACATAAAGTTAGCAAATTGCTTAATTTCTTAAATTAATTAAATAATGGAAGTACTATAAACATAATTGTATTTAATAGAACAAAAAACATTTTCAATAAAATTATTGCATCATTTGTCCTCATTCTTCTCTTTTACCAACGAATTCTTTGGCATCAAAATCTGTAAAAAAAAAAACGAGTAGTCCCAATAGGTGTACTCCCCAAAATACCATTACATACCTAACTGCCCACAGTATTTGTCGTCCTAAGTGCATTTTGTCGTAAACTCCAATGAATTCGAAAAATTATTCGAACAAAAAAAAAAACTCAAATTAAATAAAGTGATCATATCTCGATGGAAAGTGGCGACAAGTTATTTATATTCCACCTCGAGTAACTCCCATAAAATTGAATTAAACTGCTCATTTAGCGTCGACACAAAAAGTGTCACCATTTTCATCTCTGAACCGCCTACCTACAAATGCGACTCTCAAACGGAGACTGAGCAAACAAAAAATTAAGTACTGAATCCATGTTGCCGCACTCTTTGGCAAACTTTCAACTAACAGCTTTGCGGAATCAGTTTCCCAAAAACTGAGAAAGGACAAACAGAAGGATGCTAACATGAATAACTACCGAGCTGAGTATAATTCCGTAATAAAAATGGGAGTCGTTCGTTTACGTTACGTACGGCAACGACAAGCAGGACGTCTTCGTTTCGGCCTCTGAAATTCGAATTAATTTGCAAGTTTAATCAGTTGGCAGGTGTTTCCGTTTGTTGTTGCTGTGTCTGGTGTTCAATTTAAGAAATGGAATTGGCAGCCGGAACGAAGAGTCTGTGAAATTTTGCCCAAATTTAGTTATTGTATAAGGAAAAGTGGATTTCATTGTTTTGTAATGTTACGAGTCGAGATTAAAGTGGATACTACATCAGGGGAGCTCTGTTAATTTGAAAGAATTTATTGCCGAAACAGCAAGAGTGGTGTTTCTTTTTTTTTGCTTTGCCAGAAAGCCTTCCGGGAAGATTGTATTTTTATTGACCATTTCCTGGTTCATGGTAAAATTGGAGAAACATTAATTTTTTTCATGTGCTAATGAAGAAAATGCAATATTTGATAAGCTCTTAAGTATAAATTTGATTCAAAATATAAACCAATCACAGCACGGCAAAATGTAAATGCGCCCTTGTGTACTCGCACTTACTTAAGGTGGCGCTATAATCCGGGGTGGACCTGGGCTTCAACCAACAGGTGTTTCCAGCCAGCACGATCTTAGGCCAGCTGTCTCCAGTTTCGCAGTGACCCGGCAAATCGTTCTTCAGCCTAATATAATTACTTTATTCCAAAAGATTTGTTTTGAAATGTAGTACATATTTCAATAACGGTAGGCATTTTTTTTTAATAAGAAATGAAATTAATTATGTGGAATTCAAAAAGGTTATAAGTTCTTTGATGCTATTCTTCGAAACTTCCTTCTGCGAAGAAGGGTTTACCCAGAGCTCGCTGTCTAGCCCTAGCCAATGCCGGACAAGCTCATGCCAAATCTGACTGCATTAGGAATTCTATTTTTTTATCACACGGATAACAACTCAAATATCGTCGTAGGAGGTATTTAACGATGTCGGTCTCGACCTCTAATTGTAAAGCATTCACATGGACCTTACTAATATTTTTCTGCCTTTTTTTCCTGACTGACCAGAGCTCGAAAATAACTCCCAACGTTTATTTTCAATTGGTTTCGCACTGAGAGATATTACATTCAGCTTCGACATTAAGTTCTTCTAAGTTTAAAAAAAGTAAAATTGAATTCACTGTTGTTGTAAAACTGGATCCTGATTTGTGTTCGGCTACTTATAACTTACTTGAAAACCACCAACTCGATTGAGCTCAAATTTACAGATTCTTAGGTATTGTTCCAGGAGTGCACCTAAGAAGATTGGTCAAAATTAGACAAAGGGGCGTGGCACTGCCCACACAAAAACAACATTCAACATCTTATATCTCGAAAACCGACAAATCGATTAATTTAAAATTTACAGACAATCTTAGGTATTGGCCCAAAAGTGTTCCTGTAAAGATTGGTCAAAATTGGACTAAGGGTTTTTCTAATTTTCTAATTTTTCGCATTTTACGAAAGAACATTATTATCTAAAAACTTTGGCGCGTATATAAATCTGATAATGGCCGCTGAACCACTGAATCTATCCGCCCTACCCCTATTCAAAAAAATAATTGAACAAAAATATCAAAATAAATCTTCAAATATTTAAAATAATTATATTAGGCAGAACACGTTTGCCGGGTCACCTAGTTATTTAACACATACATATTACATAGCTATATCTATATATATAAAAATGAGTTCTAAAATGTGTTCGGATACGTATAACTTGAAAACTACCGACTCTATTGCGCCCATATTTACAGATAAACTTAGGTATTAGCCCAGGAGTGCACTGAAGGAGATTGGTCAAAATTGGACAAAGGGGCGTGGCACCTCCCATACAAAAAAAATTTTCAAAATCTTATATCTCGAAAACCACTGAATCAATTGAGTTCAAATTCACATACAATCTTAGGCATTGGCCCAGTAGTATTCCTGTGGATATTGGTCAAAATTGGACAAAGGGGCGTGGCACCTCCCATACAAAAAAAAAACATTCAAAATCGTATATCTCGAAAACCGCCGAATCGATTGAGTTTAAATTTACAGACAATCTTAGGCATTGGCCCAGGAGCACCCAGGAGTGTTGCTAGGAAGATTGGTCAAAATTGGCCAAAGGGGCGTGGCACCGCCCACACAAAAAAAACATTACAAATCTTATATCTCGAAAACAGCCGAATCGATTGAGTTGAAACTTACAGACACTTTTAGGTATTGGCTTAGGAGTGTTGCTGTAAGATTGGTCAAAATTGGACAAAAGGGCGTGGCACCGCCCATACAAAAAACATCTTCTATAGGGTGAAACTCGATGACGTTATAACTCGATAACCGCTGAGCCGATTTTCATGTTAATTTTTTTGTTTTGTTCGTATTGCTGTATTTCAGATTACGCAGAAAGAAAATTTCAGAAAATCGATTTTTCTCATTTTTGCATTTTACGAAAGAACATTATTATCTAAGAACTATAAGCAATACAATTTCTGTGCACGGGCAAAGCCGGGCGGGTACAGCTATCTTATTTAATTCTTCTGTACGTGTGTTGTAATCGAACTCCTCCTAAACGGCTGGACCAATTTTAATGAAATTTTGTGTGTGTGTTTGAGTGGGTCCAAGGATGAATCTTAACCATCCATTTGGAGAAAATTGGACAAAAGGGCATGGCACCTCCCATACGAACAAAACCAAAAAATCTTATATCTAGAAAACTACTGAACTGATTCAAATCAAATTTTAAGAAAATATTTGTTATTGGTCCAAAGGTGTTTCTGTGAAAGTTTGATCAAAATTGGACAAAGGAGCGTGGTACCTACCGTATAAAAAAATATACATTTTAAATCCTATTTCTCGACACCCATGGGAGCTAAAGTGGGTGGGATTGAAAAACGGGCCATGGCACCACCCCTACAACAAAGTTATTTAAATCGCGATATCTGAACATTGCCTGATTGAAGCATTTTACAAAACCTGGCGGGAGTTGGCAAAAGGGCGTAACACCTCTCATAACAAAAAAATACATTTCAAACGTTATTCTTCGACAGTCATGGGAAAAAATTTGCCTAGACAATACAATTCGTGAGCACACGTCCGAGGAAATATCGGTCGAAGCACACGCAGTACAGAATCAGTCTGGGCACATTGGTTAAATAAAAATGAAATAAAAAATGTACGGTCAGGCAAAACGACGTTTGCCGGGTCCGCTAGTTATAAATAAATAAAATGGCTATATACGCGATATCATCTTCTGAGTGGATAATATGAAATATTTTAAGAATTTTAGAATTAATTTTGATTAAATTTAAACTGTCACCGATGGTTGACCGAAACAGTATAAAAAATAAATAAGGGCGAAACCAAAAAATACTGTTCTAACAAAATGGTTGTTATGTGATCATATTGAAAATTCTCAACAACTGAGAATAATATTAAGACCTTCCAAAAGGTTGAGAAATATTTGCCAGCTCTAAGACTGACTGCGGGTGAGGACCTATCAGTTTGTTGTCTATCGGCTACAAGCGTTTAAAGATTATTTAAAACAGAATCTTTTATACGATAGTAACATTCAACCGCTGTTTCGCTCCCGTTATAGAAGTGCCTAGTGTGCTTCGCTACGTGACGTGCTCCATAGGATGCCAAAAATGTTCCCCATACAAACTGAATCCCCCTTTTGCCATCGATATTAACTCAGGTTTTAAGCAAAATTTCCAAAATCGAAGAAATCAGTTTTCTCTATTTCTTTCTATCAGATGAAAAATAAGAAATTTCTCATAAATTTCCAAATCGATTCTATGTGCGCACGTTGGTCATAAAAACAAAATTTTGTTTCAAAATATATGCTTCATAACTCTTACCGTTTGGGCTGGGCGTTGATCGCCAATTCCGTCAGGACACACTATTTTATATGAGAGATTGATAAGACTTATATATGCCTCTGCATTTGACTCAGATCAACTGTTGCACAAACAAATTATCTTTTACCTGGTATTATTCTTCAATCCATATTCCACACATCTCCCTAAAGCCTGCTCTCTCAAGTTTTTTACGGTGGCCATATAGCTATAATGAAATTATTGGCGCTATACGCTGAATCGAAATGACCTACCCCTATTGAGGAATGACCTAACCCAAACCCTTATTGATAAATATATTATATACTCGCCAGTCGCCATGGTCAAAAATTTCGCCCACCAAAAAGTCACTTACCAGGTACAATTCGAGAATTACAACTTACCCCAAAGAGTGCACCTGAAACAGGAAATCCCAATGTGACAGGTACCCCGTTTACTCTCGCCACAAATTGCACTCTAAGGCGAGTATCCTTTCTTGAAGCATTTTTTTTTCGTGCCCCTGCAATTTGCACCCGCTTTTCATTGGGGTAACTTTTGTTTTTGGTCAACTTCATTGCCTCCATTATCTTGTTGTCGCTTTGTTATTAGCTGTCCCTTCGCCACTCACCAAAACCAAACAGTGTTGATTCTTTTTCTTTGCCATCGGTTTCTCTCTCTATCAACCTTAACTTGACACTTTTGCAAGTTTTGTAGTTTTTGCCAACCACAACTTCACCACTTTACAATGTACTTCGGTGGAATCCGTGTTCTTTTTCCCGTGTCTCTTTTTTTATTCGGGGACAGGACAACTACAAAATACTTCATTCCGGAAACTGCTTCCTTTAATTTGCCAGGTGCTTTCCTCAAGGAGTTGGCAGGATGCACACTTAGTTGGCCTTTTTCTTGCCCCGTATTTTATTCTTTTCTTATTTTCTTCGTTTTTCTTTTGTGAGATATATGCAGCGATAAACTATCATAAAAGTTTTATCCTTCTTAGAATAATTCCTGTGGGATTTCAGAATTTCTTTATTTTTCCTTTTCCCTACCCCTTTCGCCTTTTCTTATACTTTGCATTGGAATTTTATGGAAAACTTATGTTGGATAAGAGGAGAAAAAAAAATTTGTTCACACAAGGAAGGAAAAAAACTTTTCACCAATATATATTCAAATGATTGTCATCGTCGTTTTGGAATTATACAATTTCCGTTTTAACTCGTTTTCTATCTCCGGCGCGCGTACACGATTGAGTTGAAGGGATATACTTGCAGACGGCAAGAAGTAGTAATCCTGTTGGCGTAGGCGTTGAGTGCAAAGTTTTTTTGTTTTTTTTTTTTTGTTTTGTTGTTTTCGCTTCAAGTTTCTGGTTTCCTTAAACAGCTGTTGGTAGGTAAGTATAGATTATCAGGAGATGACTTATTACGGTTACGGGTTGGCTTAGATACTGTATTTCTTGTGTCTGCCATGTTGGTTGCAATTATGGATTGGATGAGGTAGGTTTTTGAATAGGATTTAAAATGACAAAGGATTTCGAAGGAGAATGAAATAATTTAGCAGAGGATGGTCGAGTTTTCTTTAAATGTGCAGGGGAAAGTCGTTTTAGTTAGACCTTTTTTTCTAATGTATAGTGGGACAAATAAAAGATGGTCTTTGACGATGAGTGTACTTACTTACTTACTTACTTAAGGTGGCGCTACAGTCCGGGGTGGACCTGGGCCTCAACCAACAAGCGTCTCCAGCCAGCACGATCTTTGGCCAGCTGCCTCCAGTTTCGCACGCTAAGTTGGTTGAGGTCCCCTTCCACTTGCGTGCGCCACCTGAGTCGCGGTCTTCCTCTACTGCGCCGTCCCTCGGGTGTGGATTCGAAGATCTTCCGGGCCGGAGCATTCACGTCCATTCGCTCTACATGACCCAGCCACCGCAGTCGTTGGACCTTCACTCTTCTGGCTAGGTCGATGTCGCTGTACAGCCCGTACAGTTCGTCGTTGTATCTCCTCCTCCATTCACCGTCTATGCAGACGGGACCGAAAATTACTCGAAGAATTTTCCTCTCGAAGCAGCCAAGAGTAGCCTCATCCACTTTTGATAGAGTCCATGCCTCTGCACCATAAAGTAGGACAGGGATGATTAGGGTCTTATAAAGGGTCACTTTAGTTGTTCGAGAGAGGGCTTTGCTACTCAATTGCTTTCTTAGCCCAAAGAAACAGCGATTGGCAAGAGTTATTCTTCGTTTAATCTCAGCGCTGGTGTCATTGTCTGAGTTTATAGCGGAGCCTAGGTAGACAAAGTCCTTTACCACTTCAAAGTTATATCTGTCTATAGTGACGTTCTGTCCAAGACGTCGGTGTTGGGTGTCCTTTCTTGATGACAGCATATACTTTGTCTTGCCCTCATTGACCGCCAAACCCATTTTCGCCGCTTCCGTCTCAATGCCCACGAACGCGCCAGTGACATCACGCTGCGTTCTGCCGATTATGTCGATGTCGTCGGCGTAGGCGAGTAGGTGGACGGACTTTTGAAAGATAGTGCCTCTGGTGTTAGCGTTTGAGTTTTGCACTATTCTTTCAAGAACGATGTTGAAGAAGTCACATGACAGCGCATCGCCTTGTCTAAATCCTTTTTTGACATCGAAGGTCTCGGTGAGTTCTTTACCGACCTTGATGGAGCAGCGTGCATTCTCCATTGTCATCCTGCACAGACGGACGAGTTTGGCAGGGATGCCAAAACTAGACATTGCTCTGTATAGCTCGTCTCTATAAATGCTGTCATAGGCGGCCTTAAAATCGATGAAAAGATGGTGGGTATCGATTTGGACTTCCTGGGTTTTTTCCAAGATCTGCCGCAGTGTGAATATTTGGTCGATGGTAGACTTTCCTGGCCTGAAGCCACACTGATAGGGACCAATCAGGTTGTTGACGAAAGGCTTCAGGCGTTCACACAACACGGCAGATAGGATCTTGTAGGCAAAGTTAAGAAGACTAATCCCTCTGTAGTTGGCGCAGTTCAGAGGGTCTCCTTTCTTGAGGATCGGGCAAACAATGCTGAGGTTCCATTCATCGGGCATACTTTCCTCCGACCATATTTTACAGATGAGTTGGTGCATGCTCCTAACCAAGTCATCGCCTGCCGCTTTGAATAGTTCGGCGGTTAGCCCATCTGCTCCAGCGGCTTTGTTGGACTTAAGCTTAGATATAGCTATCTTGACTTCGTCCAGGTCGGGTGGGCGGAATTGTTGGTCTTCATCGTCCAGGTTGAATGGTTCATTCTGCCTGACAGCGGGATTTAGTTCGTCATCGCCGTTAAACAGTCTGCAGAAGTAATTCTTCCATATCCTCAGCATCGACTGCGATTCTACTATGATGTTCCCTTGTTCGTCCTTGCAGGCTTCGGTTCGGGCTCTGTAGCCTTGGCAGGTTCTTTTTACCCTTTGGTAAAACTTCCGAACCTCATTCCTGCTGTAGCATCTCTCTATTTCCTCGATCGCGCGCTTCTCGTGCTCTTTCTTTTTTCTCCTGAGAAGCCGGTGTTCATCTCTTCTTTTCTGCGCGTAGAGCTCACGAGCAGCTCTGGTCCTTCTTTGCAGCGCCGCTTTGTATGCCTCTTGTTTCGCTGCATGTGCTTGCCGGCACTCGTCGTCGAACCAGGGGTTTCGTTGTGGTGGTCGTGTGAAACCAAGCACATCAGAGGCGGCGTCTCTGATGGCTTTTTGGCAATGTTGCCACTGGTCTTCGATGCTTGATGCTGGCTGCATAGAACCTCTTGAGAGATTGAGAGAGACTCGATCGGAGAAGGATCTGGTGACCTCTTGCGATTTTAGCCGTCCGACGTCAAACTTCCTCACAGTATTTACTTGTATTGGCGGTGTTCGGGATATCCGAAGGCGTACCTTGGCTACAACAAGGTAGTGGTCCGAGTCAATGTTGGCCCCTCGGAACGTTCGGACATCCATAATACTGGAGGAGTGCCTTGCGTCGATCGCAATGTGGTCAATCTGGTTGACGGTTGATTGATCGGGAGATCTCCATGTGCCTTTATGAATATCGAGATGCGGGAACCGCGTACTTGCTATGACACCATTTCGCCCCGCCGCGAAGTCGATCAGCCTAAATCCGTTATCGGAGGTGGTGTCGTGTAGGCTGTACCTTCCGACAGTACTACCAAAGATGCCCTCTCTTCCTATCTTTGCATTAAAATCACCTAGGACAATTTTAATGTCATAGTTAGGGCACTGCTCGTATGTCTTGTCCAAGAGCTCGTAGAACCTCTCTTTGGTGTCGTCGTCTTTCTCTTCCGTGGGGGCATGGGCGCATATTAGGCTAATGTTGGCGAATTTAGCCTTGATGCGGATTGTCGCGAGGCGCTCGTTCACACAGCTGAAACTTAAGACTTCTTGCCTAAGTCTGCCTCCAACGACGAAACCACATCCAAATAAGCGCTGTTTTTGCTGCCGATAGCAGTCGCCATAATAGATGTCGCAGTTTTTCATCCTCTTCTTGCCCGGTCCATCCCATCGCACTTCTTGGATGGCGGTTAGGTCTGCTTTATAGCAGTTCAGGGCCTCCGCTAGTTGTTCGGCTGCACGTGGTCTGTTAAGGGACCTAACATTCCAAGTGCAGATCCGAAATTCGTTGTCCTTTATTCGTTTGCCAGGTTCGTCAACAGTAAAATCATCCGTATCCGAGGCTTGTTGTTGTTTCGGAACTATTGTTGTTTTCCGCAGTCGGGCAGTTACCCCGGCGTACAACCCCCAACCTGGAGGGCCAGGCCCTTTGTTGGACCCCTTGGACGAAAGGGGCCGGATTCCTCCGGTGTCAGTAACCCACTTCGGGGATGTGAGAGCTGCCGTTGGCCCATAAAGGGTTCATCCGCCACCATCTCTGTTTCAGGACCCTGACTAGTCCTGAAAAATCCTCACTGACCTCAGCTCCAAATATGTCGAAGTAGCTCAGGTAAGGTATCTGCCAAATTGACTGTTGTCGTCACTGTTGATTCAGTCTAGTGAATTCATCCGCCGTACGTCCTCTTTCTGAGGGGCTCATGTAAGACTTCTGAGACTCGTTCAATCAGTCATTCCGACAGCCCAAGTAGAAATTTGTGACTTTGATTCCCATTTATTTTGAATTAAAGTCACCGTATGGTATATTTGACTTTGTTTTGAGTAGATAAAGGCATTACTATGAATATGGAAACAGTTTGACAATTTTGTAACCAGTACGTGCCTTAAAGAGACAAATGTCATTTAACGTAACATTTTGGTAAATTTTGTGCCTATTAAACTATTGAATAGCGACAGAACTAAAGTCACAAAAACTGATGAGTTGCTATTTAATGTTACCACTACACAACTACACGAATAGACTACGCACAGTCTGAATTGTGACCATGGAATGTCACCATAGAGTGCATTAGTCGCTTTTGGTTTTTATTTGCACACAATCTCCAAACATATTGTCTAAATAAATACTAGAACATTTTACGCATTAATATCTACACAAAGTAGTTGAATGTCATTTCCAATATTACTATTTTGTACCAGGTATTGTATCAACACAAAGTACGATCTGAGGAGGATTTTTACGCACGTATTATGCAACTTGTGTATGGTTAATGTATCTTCACATGACATTATGGTATTGTTCATGACATAATATTATATAAGATTTAGACCTTAGGCGTAGAGTCTAAAGGGGGTACAGAATAAAATAAAAATATCGTACATCATTAAGTTAAAGAAACCGATTAAAATATGGCATTTATCTCATATTATGGTACTGTCAATTCTTTTATTGACTCTATATTCGTATAGCTACGTAATTATTGTTTCCAATGAACTATGAATTATGGTTTTAAAAATTTAATTGAAAAATATTGCGAACATGTGTTAAATGAACCTGCAATTCGCGTTTACTACCTAAACATAATTGTGCAGCTTTAGTAGTAGCATGCAGCGCTTTTAAAGTAGAAAATAAAATATATGATACCTGTACATGTAAAAGCTAATTGTCGCTGTAGCACAAGTTAAATCAATTTCTATTGTACTTTTATTATTTCCAAAGCGCTTCTTTGCAAGGAAGAATGAAGTATGTTTTCATTAAATAAAATTTTATTTATCATAATGTTAAAATAAATACCTATACGAGTTTTGTTTTTATTCTTAATAAAGGCAATAATGTATCAATAAAGCTGCTCTATTATAAAGTAACCAACCCTGTCAGTTAAAAAAAAGCGAGAGCAATTACATATTTTGTAAGATCCATTTTATATTCTTATTTTAATAAAACTATTATTCCTTTCCTATTCCTTTCTTTTCCTACCTATTAAATATTAATTAATTGATTCAAATAATTACTGTCTAAGTGGAACTTAATAAATGCAAAAAACAACTTCATCAATATATTGGGTAACACATACACCCTTTGCCCCTACCAAATGAAACGCACATGCACAAATACGCAAGCTAAGCTAATCGCCATTTTCTATCTGCAAAATTGGGCATCCATTTCCAAAAAAAATATTTCACAATTGGGATTCGAAAATGCTTTATTTTTTATAACTACATATACATAATTAATAACCTTGAAATATATCTGATAATTCCTTAAACTCATTTTGAAAGCTATTGCGATAATTTTCGATGTCCCTGGAAAAAATAGAATTTATAAAAATAAAATTGAATATCTAATTATTCAATATTTCTGGAGCGCGTGAGTTTTTACCACTACAACATATTAATATTCGTGGTAAAACTGCACTTCGTTTTAAAATTTGCGCTACGGATACGAAGAAATGCAATTTATAATCATTTAATATCGCATTACCATTTTCCCATTATGTTTGCTTAGGTATGCCAATTCATTCCATGTGTATACATTTTATTAATTTGTATCTGGTTGTATTTGTGTACGCGGTTTAATATATTTTATTTGTGTGAATTAACTTACAAATACATAAAGACAGATTTGACAGTTCACTTTGTGTGTTACATGCAACACTTTGTGACCGTAATGTGTGGTTGCTGTACTGTAAATATTTTCCAAGTTGTGACCGATTAAGCACTGCAAAAATCGGTTATGTGCCGGTTGCAAATCATAGCCGATTATACCATAATGTGTATTTCACAGAATGGTCATATAAGTAAGTCAAACTAATTCCCCACTTGATCACGGTTCCCTCCTATACGAGACACGGTTTGCACCTTTGATAAATTAAACACACTTTGACCATAATGGAAAACTTTCTGAATTGTGGTAACAGCGCTAGAACTTTAACCAACCATTTCTACTTGGGAGAGCATTATAGTGTTGCTATTTTCTTCGTGTTCAACACTCGCGCTTATAAGTTTAGCAAGCCAAGCCCGGAAGGGCGAGGCCAGTACCCGGTGGTTACCACGCGGAGGTAAAATAAGCACAATTGATGTGTATGAAAAAGTTACAACAGCTGGGCACCGCCAAGTTGATGCCAGTCAGCGCCTACCCGATTCATACACACCCAACCACCGATGATGAGTGTACTACAATTAATTAAATAATTGACGAATTTTGTGTAGGGACATAAAAATAAACAATTCAAATATTAATTTGAGATATTCTTTTTGGAAGCATTGGAAGGCAGGTTAGATTAGATTATTAGTCGGGAGAGCCTTCACCGGCCCTGGCACTGCGGCCTCTTTAGAGGGGCCTATTGTGCATTCCCTGGTAGGGTCCTAGAGCCATCTACTTACTCCGGAGATAGTCAGGAAGACAAGTATCTTCTGTGGAGGTAATTCAGCAAGATTTATTTCTTCGCCAAGGACATTCTTTCTGAGGCGAAAGAGAGCCGAACATTCCGTGAGAATGTGAAGATAGGTTGCGTCGCTCTCCAGACATAATTCTACATTTGGGGTCCGGTGAGACTCCAATTCGGTGAAGTTGTTTTTTCATAAGGCCATGGCCGGTAATTAAACCTGTTCGGATTCTTAGGTTGTTGGTGAGGAACTAGGAAATCCAGTGTTGTATGACTAGGTTTTTCTTTGCAAGTTCATCATAGATGGCCATGTACATTTCCAGAACCAGCTTCGATATTATGACAGATGAGTCCAGAGCTTTAAGAGCAGCTTGGCTGCCTGAGAAGATGAATATAGTTTTACCATGACTGAAATTGGAAAGGTATGTATGTACCCACAATTTCAGGCCGAGTCCCGGCAACTGAGCTGCGAAGATATTTCAGGACATTATGCAATTATAACTATGGACGTTTGTCCATGCGAGGGGAAGGGTGGACCAATAGAATAGTGTTCGTATTATAGTCCAGCACTAAATCTATCTACATTCCACCAAGCTAACAACTGGGATGGGACACTGAGTTGACATTCTTTTAATCAACTTTTTTCCAGATTTCTAACTGAAAATTTCAAAAACTGTTCTAACGATTTGAACCAAAATTGATGGTTGAGTTAATGTAACATGACTGCATACCCAGTTTGGCAAGATTTTACTTTACCGCCCATTCGAAAAAAAATACTTTTTTTTGTTTATTCCGATTGACTTTAATGCGCTGAGCTCAAATATGGAAAAAAAAGTTGGCGGTCTCTCACCGTTTGGGCGTGGCACGCCCCCAAAGTTCAAAAAATTCCATATAATATAATCATATAGCCCCCAGTTTTTCGCCAAAACATCCAGCAACGGCAGTTTTGAAAATTCGCTTTTTCTTGAAAACGGTAAAAACGATTTTAAAAAAACTTATTTTTAAGGTTCTTTAAACACACTAACACAGTTTTTCTCTAAAAAATCTGCGTCCTTTGATATCCACCCAAATCGCAAATAATAGTTGGTATGTACTTTAAAAAACTGCTCATATCTCAAAAACGCCATTTTCGATTATGATAAAAATATAACTGGCAGATAATGCTTAAATCCATGGTAATACCATTTGCTCAGTTTTGAGCTAAACAGTTGCAAAACAGTGTTTTTTGAACCATGAATGCCTCCTTCGACGGCAATCGCTAAAAATGGTACTTTAAAAACTGCTCATATCTCGAAAAAAACATTTTCGATTTGGATGAAAATGTAATTGCTATGTAATGTTTATATCCTGAAGAATACGTAGTATACTCAGTTTTTATCAAAAAAGTTTAATAACAGTGCTTTTCGAATCCAAAGTTGTAACATTTGTCAGAATAATTTTACAAAAAACCGCTCTAACGATTTTAGGTTAGGTTAGGTTAGGTTGAATAGGGTGTGAGTTCATCACATAGGACTAGGCACCATATTGGACCCATCGCCATCCCTGGGGGCTCTAACAATTTTGATCAAAATACATATTTAAGACAACATAAGCACTCTAAACATGATCACGTACTTAGTTTTTCTCAGCAAACTCGAATATAGCCGTTTTATGAATATTTCTCAAAAATGACTACCCAAATCCCGATCTGTATTCACACACGGTATATTTTTGCAAAGCCCAAAACTTCAGTGGCAATATAATTCGAAATTCATCATCATCACCTACTTGCCTTGAAGGAAATGTTAGTTCGGGGTGAAATTTGAAAGTATACAGTCTTGTAGTTCTGAGTACATCTTGGAGTAGGTGCAAGGTTAGGTATATGCAAAGTTTAGTTTGCTTGTGGGTGATTTTGGCATAGGGGATTTCGTCCCGGGCGATTTTGGAAAATGAGAAGAAAAAAAAGAGAGATTATGTCCAATAAGGGATTTTGGAAAAGGGGATAACGTAGGGATACCGTACTTGTCGTCGTCAAACATGACTAAACTAAACAGACTAAATATCTAGTGACTTTCGCCAATAATTTCTAAAGAAGATGCGGGCGCTAAGAGCAAATAGAATTTGTGGAACGCCCTTTTTGTTACTGCACACCTTCGCAGAAACACTGCTTCGTTTGCATGGGGAGGTATCCGATCCTCAATAACTTGGGCAATCTAGCAAGGAAGTGATAATGCGACTAATTGGAAAAAATTGCGCATTGCCTTGAACGCAATTAAAGAGCTCCCCTCCCAAATAAATCCCAATTGTCCGGAACAGTCAATGCAAACCTAGATAATTGTATTTTACTATAGCACAGCCTAACTAAGAATAATGGTAACCATAGTTGGATAACAAAAAAAAAACTATTTCATAAGAACAAAATAACTTACTTGAACCTACTTTGACCACAAGAAGGAAGAAGAGTGCTGATTAGATTTTGGACTTCCGTCACATCCTCATCCACTTCGAGTTCGAATTGATTAAATCGAATTTTCGTCGAACTTTCACACGTCAAATAATAATTAGCGTTTTGTTCCGTTTATAGCAATGCGTGGTCTGTTACACTCCACTCAACTACCAACTGGTATATCTAATTTAGAAATCCCCAATCTATTATGGACCCAACTTTGACGCCCCAGCGGACAATGACGACGTATATACGTTAGCGAATCATGAATAGGAATATGAAATGTTAACATAACGTGTGTTTCGTCCACTTTGGTTTATTGAAAGAATGACACAAAGGTCTGCCTAATGTCCAATTAATCCGGGCCAACGCCCATAGGTCATTGAATTATTTATTTTATTATGTGAGTAGGATAAATGATGGATTTGTGGAACCTTTATGTGCACGTTTTCACCCGTCTAGATATTCCCTAGAGTAACAAAGGACAAAAAGGTATGTACACAAAATTTATTTTTTGACTTCAGTTACCCTTTTCTGGGACGTGTTCTGTGCAGGGATATAAAAAACATGTTTCGATTTTTTTTTTGTTCCTGTCGTTCCATTTCGCCGGAAGGACAAACAATAATATGTGTGTTCTCTGCAAATCTAGGACGCTCTTTCTGCTTCAGCAGCAGCCAGACTTCTGCTGAGAGCAGCCAATTTTCGGGCAAAAGAATGATGCATGATGCTGTATCGTTGGGATACATTTCGTCTACGTCCGCCGGCCGCCAGCTTCCAGCAGTGGGTGGCACGGCTAGCACACAGGAGTCCGTGAATGCAGTGGACAACGGGGACGACATCGCATTGATTGATTTAGCTGTCAATTGTAATAATCGTTGAACCGAAATAGAATATTTCGCATGTTGTGCAATTGACGTGCCAACAAATTAACATGCCACAACATACACACATGACGCAATTGTACGCTGCAGGGGTTGGTGGGTGTTGTTGGCTCGTACAGGGTACAGCCATCGAAACGATCTCGTGTTTCGATTCTCATCAATGTTGTCTTCACCGTCAATGTGCATTCGGCAATTGGTCAAGAACGTGCTGTGCTGCGAATTGGAAATCTGTTCATGAATTTGTCTGGCTTGAAATGTTTTCATTATTAATATGAACGATTGACAATGGAGGTGATAATATAAAGGCTGGTCTATAATACTAAATCGGATAAGAATATATGTATGAACATAGGAATAAGGTGGCATTCAGCATCAGTACCCTACAAATATAGACCTACACCAAAAATCTATTTTAGTCATGCAATTAAATCAGCCAGACCGCACTGCAGAGGTTAATGTTCTGAAAGCCATATTCGTTGCGAAAACAACTCTGCCTGTCTGCCTGTTTGTTGCCTTTAATGGAAATGTGCAAAATGAGGGTGACCTTTTTGCGCTGAATTTTTACAAGGAAAGAGAGTGAAGAAAGGTTTTTGTCAAAGAAGTCAAAAAAATATTTGTCTACAAAAGAAAATTTTAAAAGCTATTTTCCTGGCTATTATGAAAGCTAAAAATATAAAATTTGTATCGAAATACGAGGTGTGACAACTGCCATGCAACACTTACTTCAAGGGCTCCGATCCGAGAAGAGCATCTGGCTGAGGCATTGCAACTGTCCATCTTCTGTATTCGTCAGATCAAACGATTTGTAATATACGCTATGGCGTGATCTTTCAAACGGAGGTTTTTATTCCGTCGTCTAGGACGTGGTGCTGAGTTTAGACAGACTATTCTCTTGGTTGGATCATAAGAATCGGTCGATTTGGCCGAGCCAATATACAGATATTTGTACGGCTCATAGAGCACGGTCTTTGGATTTTCGAAACATTTTATTTTTAAATATACAATACATGAAATAATTTTTTGTGTCAAAATTAAAATTGTTTTTCTAATTGTTACCTACTGATATTTCCTTATCAAACTTTTTACAGATTGTTGTTTTTTAGACCTGTTTCAAGACCCTAAAGAAAACTCAAAGGAGCATCTGTGTTCACTCGCTTTTGACGCTCACTGTATCTTTCCCTCTGATCGTAATCTACACGCACAAAACCAAAAACATCCATTATTGTGCTTATTGCTTATTGTGCTGCAGTCGGTACTATAAAGCAGAACTGTCAGAATAAGGATATGTGAGGAGAAAATTTTAGAATATTTCATATGACTTAGCGATATTCTGTGTTTTATTCTTTATTATATCTCCACTAAAGTGCAATTCATATACCTAAGTGTGCCGTGTGCCGGAAACCATAAATCACATCTTAAGTATAACTATGGATCGCGATGAGCCTTTATGGTATAGTGACAGCAATCGTATGAGATATCTCTCTATTATACCACTCTTTAGCCTAACCTTTAAACTAAGTAGATATAGCTCTTCCGAGAAAGCTTCTCAATTCAGCCGTTCGAATTCGGCATACAAATGTAGGCCCCTTACATTCGTCCGTAAAAAAAAATCCCACGATCGAATGTTTAGCTTTATTACAGCCCACTTGGAGCGACCTATAAATTTATATCGTCTGCATACCTCAGAAGATGGACGAATCTATTGAAAGCTTCCTTTTGGAACCTGTCCCTCACACTATATCTTTCGGAAAGAGAAGAAGTCTATTGCTGCTCCCCGCTTAGTTATCTTAGGGCATACCTTGACATGCTGGCGGCATGGCTCAGCTAAGCTCGCCGGATATTAGGGTGGTTCTTTGCCGTTCAAACTAAAGGCAACAACTGAAAGATAACTTACTCCATGACAACATTCACACCTACATTTAAATAGTGTTGTCCCTAAACTGCACTTTCTAAGGGTAAATACCCTAATCAGCACATCCTAAAAAAAAAGAACTCGACCACACTCAACCCCATAAAAATTAACTCACTGAACTTTCATAACGATATAATTCATTTTATTAAACAAAAAAAAAAAAAAAACAAACTTAACTAGCATCATTAGATCATATAGCGTTCAATTTGACAGCGTTTTTGTAGTTTAATTAACATCAAATTGTATAAGATTTCATTCATTTAGTTCAAAATATTAACTATTCATATAAATTTGATTTAATAGCAGCCTTTAAATATTCAAATTAGGACTTGCATCTATTACTAATTTAGTGTTTTAAATAGGTTTATAGAAGCGCGCAGTACATATGATTTAGTCAAACCACACGTCTGTACTCCACAATTGCCATCCGAGAAGAGACCGTGCCGAAGCAAAAATTCTATGCCAACAGGGAGCGTATTCAATCTACTTCCTGTCGGAAATTAGTGTTGAGGGAATATTAGTTCAGTGGGAACCAGTGAACAGGGATGCGTTTGCGATGTTTTATTGCAGTCGTGTTCCAATTGCTTTATGATTGTTGTGTAGTTCGACACTTTTAGGAAGGCAAGGACAAAATTCGCAACGATTTAAAAAAAAAAGGTGGTAGGCAACAGTAGGCAACATCCGTAACAAATCGGAGGATATTATGTATATTTTTTGCCGAAATCAGACGTAATCGTATATTTCTTAAAGTTCGTAAAATTTTTCGTTCATGATTTGTTTCACTTTTCTATGAGATTTTTCGTTTTACAATAGCAGTATATACTAGAAACTGAGCCTTAGGTGAAAAGAAGAATATTCTTAGGTTAATGCCACACCAGCTCCCAAATAGTCCCGCGCCCAGGGAAAAATTTCGTTGTGTCAGAATAGAAACATTTTGACCGTTCGACAGCATATCATGCTTATTAGTTTGGTATGGTTATTCAGAATGGATACAGTTCAAAATACTGTTTTATTTTTTTACTAATAAATAAAAATAAATAGGTGGCGCAACAGGCAGGTTGACACCTTAGGCCTAGCTTGAGCTTCTCGCAACCATTCGTATGCGTGAGTTTCTATTTTTGGGACGAATGGAAGGGACCTACAATTTTATGCCGAGTTCGAACGGCTAAATTGAGAAGCTTTATCAGGACAGTAATACTCTCGAATTTACTATTTATTTTGATACTGTGTTGCAAAAAAAAAAAAAATAAACAATAAAAGAGGACAGAAAATTTTGGGTACATCCACTAAACACCGAAAGACATTTCATTTTGATTTGAGGCATCCTATATTGAATCAAATTTCTATGCAATTTTTTTTTAACATCTGTCCATCCACGATTTAAATAAATAAATAAATAGATGGCGCAACAGGCAGGTAGACAGACACCCTAGGCCTAGCTTCTCGCAACCATTCGTTTTTGTGTGAGTTTCTTATTTTTGGGACGAATGGAAGGGACCTACAATTTTATGCCGAGTCCGAACGGCTGAATTGAGAAGCTTTTTCATGACAGTCATACTCTCGGATGTTTGTCAGACGTTTGCGAGAGGTCAGACGTTCGCGAGAGGGTCCATCCATGATTTCCTCTCCTAAAATCAGTCATTGAATGTATGTATTACAACAGAAATATTTCAAAATGCAATATGACTCAAACCTTGCCTTTGAACTTGATTAAATCTTGATCTGATTAAATCTTAAATGACTTGCTCCCATTTGGGGGCTGATGTGTTTTCCTTGATAGGAATATATCTTTATCCACCATGACGCTATACGGTTTGCGCGTCATGGAGTTAAGTCGCTGTTTAGAATACTACGAGCGACCATACCGACTCCTTTTTGGTCGCGGATATTCGTGTACTCTGTTCCATTAGTTGTATTATATCTAGTATATTCATAGCCAAAACGATCATTAGCCTTAAACGCTGGACCAATACGCTCTTATCAGACGTATGGAGTAGAATAACAGCACCGCATCTCTGGGTCTAAATCTCAAAATTCAATGACATTCCTTTATTAGAGAATACGCAGGAAGCAAATAAAGACGTTCTTGCAAAACTGGCATCAGCCTTGAGCCTGAGAAAATATCTCGGAATGTTAGGAAATATCTCCTATGAATTTTTAATCCACTTCAAGGTCATTTCATTATTATTATTTGGAACTCGTTCGCAAATTGCCATACCTGCTGGTTGAGAAAGTATACTCAGTATACAGTAGGGTGGGTCATCGATGTATGAAAAAAATTTTTTTATTTTTTTTTTTTTGGATTGGAATAGTGAAAAAAAATTTGATCTATATCCAAGGGATTCTAAAATGCAAAACAAATATTTTTTAAGAAGCTTCCTTCTACCCGCGCATTGATTTTGAAAATTATTATTATTATTGAAAATTACATTTTATTTTTAAAACTTTCTTACTAGGCGTAAGCGGCTCTTCAGTTGGAAGTGAACCAAGGCTTTAACTTCTCTAGTTAGCACAGTCTTCTCACTATTTTCAGTTGCGTACTCGAAGTTGGTTGAGGCCCCTTCAACTTGTGAGCGAGGTCTTCCTCTACTGGGCTGTCTCTTTGCTACATGTCCCAGCCATCTTAAAGAACTGATGTTCAATTTTTGACTAGGTCGATGTCGCTGAACTGCTCGTAAAATTTTTCGATGAGTCCTCTCCTCTAAAGACCGTCAACGTACCTAGACGGGACCGAAAATCTAAAGAATAATCTTACCGACCGAGGATAGCTTCACCGGCTTTAGTCTGAGTACAATCTTCAGCGTCATAAAGCAGGACTGGGCTAGGGTAATAAAGGCCTTATATATGAGTAGAATCTCCTTAGTTTTTCGGAATTACGCACTTGCTTCTCAGCTCAAACAGAGGTTGGCAAGTGTTATCCATCGTTTAACTTCTTTTGAGACGTTGTTATCAGGGATTATAGAACAGCCGAGCTACTCGTATCTACCTTACCTATACAAAATCCCTCACTACCTCAAAGTTATAGGTGTCAAATGTAAGGTTTTGTCCGATCCGTTGATAACAGCATATACTTGGTTTTGCTCTCGTTGACCGCTAGACCGCTATCATCGGCGTATGTTCGTAATTCGACAGACTTTTGAAAGATCGTGTCTTGGATCTTTGCCTGTGAGATGTGAGTCTCGGACAATTCTTTCAAGTATATGATGTTGAAGAAATCGCTTGGCAGAGCGTCAACCTGTCTAAATCCATCTTGAGCAGCGAGCTTCGTCAACACCCTATACAAACGATCGAGTTTTGCAGGGATATCAAAACTATACATGACAGGCTCTGTATAGGTCGACTCTATACAGAATGATAAGTGTGAACATTTGATCGACGGTAGACTTTGGCCTAAAACCACACTGATAGGGACCAATCAGATCGCCACGCCGCCGGCCGGCCGTTTTGATGCGCGACTTGTTTTGATGCGTTTGCTAGTGTTGTGTTGTCATCTTTGTCACTGAATGACCTATGAATATTGAGATATGGAGTAGGAAATGGATGTCTATTGCCAGACTTGCCAACTGTAGGTACTAACAAATATGTTCACCTTGCCTATACTACCGTTCACACTTCCTAGGATATATATTATATTAACCTCGATTTTCTTGCTCTAATTTTGTTTTCGAGGAGCATAAGAGACACTTTCTTTGGTAGCGTGGTCCTTTTTTTCAGTGGCGATACGAGCGCATATGGGGCTGATGTTCGCGAGTTTAGCCCTGATGTGGATAATCATAAGTCTTTCACTAACGTGACGATATTTCTATACTTTTTGCCTAGGTCTGCCGCGTATGACAAACCCACATCCAAATACACGTTCGTATGCTAGTTGTTCGGCTGCACGTTCCCAGTTTACTGTACGGATTCATGTCCAGATACGAAGATTATTGTCCTTATTTCGATTTGCAGGTTCGTTAACAGTAAATAAATACTATGAATGCTTATAGTTTTAACGCAAGGAACGTTTTAATTTATTTGGCAAACAATTCTCGGATTCTAATAAAATCAACCTATTTGTGTCAGATTTCACAAAATATCCTCATATTCAAATGAAATGCGCGGGTAGACCGACAGGAAAAAAAAATGTTTAAAATATGTACACGCATTTTAAAGTTTGGGGTCACATTTTGGTTGCTATTCCAAAACGATAGGACGAAATTTAATTTTTCGACCCACCCTAGTATACAGTGTCTTGACCCACGGCACGTCAGAAATACAGATTGGAACCACAGGCATTTTTGCTATTCGAGTTTCGCAATTTATTTCCCCTAGCTTCCATCGCCCGTCCTATTTTTTCTTGCTAACAAAAATAACTTATTAAATCCTTGATAGACAAAAGGACGACAAGTACCAATGATGTTCTTGTGTTCACATCGATATGGAGATGGAGAATAAGTTTTACTCTTCCCTTTTCTCATTCTAACTACATACACATGTTATCCAACACATCTATAATGTAACTCGCACATATCACCCCCGGAGCGTTTGCTTATTCGTTAGAATTGTTGGTGTATTCTTAAGCATTCGCTTTGGTAAAGGAATTCAAGCAAAAATTTTAAACTTGATTTTACCCCAGCAGTATACAATCTTCAGTTTCTTGCGTGTGATTCTTGGCTCTTCCAGAAGTCATTGTCTCTCCGGTTTATATCCACTGTACCCGGTTCCGGATTCCATAAGCGCCAACCTATTGTTCGTGTTATTCTCGTTAAATCACCACTGCGCTGGTATGTGTGCTGTCTTTTTCTGGCAAGGCGGAGATTTCAAGTAAATTTGTTCAGTCTTCTGCGTTCTGCAGCAAGCTACGTTTTGGGGACTTTTGTCTTGTCGTCTGCTCTTGTTCTTCTTTCGTTTCCTCAAATATTGTTCGCTATGTCGTCGGTGGTGGTTAGCTCCCCTCCCCCTTTAGCACTTTGTTTTCCGCTCAGCAATCGGACGGATTCACCCTTTTTGAAGTATTGGAGTACGATATGCATGCATGATGGGAGCAGGCTGATTCATTCACATGGATATCCTTGAATTTCATGGTTGAAGGTGTACTTTAAGGAGCAACACCCTCTAAAGATTATTTGGTTCCTTTTGAGCTGTTATTGCTGTCGGTTATGAGCGCTCTGGTGGGTGGTTGAGTTTTCAAACATTTTTCTTATTCGTATCCTTTTTTGAAATATTATTTTTGTTCTTCTTTTCTCTTCTGTATGAAAAATTGCGCCAGGGGTGGCTTTAACGGATACAATGTGCTTAAGGTTCGCTTTGATTTTAGATTTTCAAGAGGGGTGGGGGGAGGGGGCTCTTATCTTCAGTCTGTTCGCGCTAATGGTGTAAATTTGGCGGAGAGAGAACGTTGCGGGTTAAAGTTTGTTGGACTACTCTGATGTGAAATATTGTTTATAGTCATGCCTTAAAGGCTTGCTTGCGTAGAAGGACTATATTAGAATAACAATGTAAAGTTCATAATGTGTATTCTACAGTGTGGTGTGTTTTTGATGTCTCTTGTGAATCTTTTGCTTTGAGATTCTTAGAAAAGAATTTATAGGATAGCGCCCAGGAAATGTGGCAGGAAATATGGGGCTTGTCATCGCTTCGTCCTGGGCTTTGCATAGATTGTGTTTGTTTTGTTAATTCGATGTCAAGTATTACAATGTAATCACGCTTAATGGGGTATATGCAAATAATTTATGCAAAGTCTATGAACTTTTGTTATACTATAGCGGGGTTGTGGAAGTCACACTCAAACATAATGCTTGTAATGATATGTCTTGCGAATGTGAACCAGTTAGACAAATTGTTGGTTTTGTCTGAAGTGGCTTTGTAAACTTGACTGAGTAATCAGGCAATATTAGACATGAGGGTTTTTTTATATTTGCAGACTTTCTGGTTTTTCTATATGAGAGAGTTTCATACCAAGCAGTCGTGCATAATGATTACAGTCGTTCAATGAAAATTTGTTTCGCGTATATATTTCAGATTTACAACTTTGAACTTCATGTTGTCATAAAGCACTGCATCCTATGATAGATTTCGCTGCTGAAATCATTGTAGTTTATGCTACACGACTTGGTTTTGACTGTGTTTTTGTATTACATAGGTACAATGTATAGTTACAAAAACTTTCATCGCCAACAATCGAGATGATAACTACTGTTAAGGCTCTATCATTCATTATCAAACACTAATCACTGAGCCATTTTTTTTACCAAAAGTTTTCCAAAGGGCAACTGTGAAATATGCAGCTAACCCCTTAATACAGTATAGTCAACCTCGAATCACTTGCATCAGTTTGAGATTAGATTACAGATACCACTTCAAATTTTGTTTCAAGTATAACACGGCAACTATGTATGTATATACAGATCTGAAAAAGCACCAACAAATACCAAGCTTTAGTGGTTAGAACGGACATTAATATTGTGGGCACACTGGCTATTAGTGTACTGGACTACTGTGCTATTGTACTACTGCAAACTACATCTTAAGGTTCTTTATATACGGACCTGTCATCTATTTATTTAATTTATATTTCAGTTTCTCGTCAGATTTGCCACAAGGTTCACCATTAGTGCAAACATTGCCACATCCTAGGCAGACTATGTTGTTGCGAAAAATTTTCGCACAAAACCTTTGGTCCTTCCATCCCTCCTGTTCCTGACCCATTTCCACTTTTTGGCCTTTTGAACTATTTTCTCCCGTTGTCTTCCGGGCGCTTCCCTTTCGCTCCTGGAGGATGACAAAAATAGTTTTTCTTAGAGCCCAGACGGACGGTCGGGAATCTCTCAATGGGCGGACGGACGGTCCCCAATATATGGATAAAAACAAGGGACAGGTGATCCCCACCGACATCAAATTATCGGCGAAAGAATTCCACCCTTTCACTGAGGCGTTTAAGCCCAAAAAGGACGTCCGTCCTCGTCGAAACAAAATAAACAGTTATCGAAAGGCCCCTTGCCCATCCTAAATAAATATGGCAAAACAAGCCATCACTAAAAGAAAATAATATTGTAAACGATAACTTCCAACTACCTGGGTTTTTTTGGCTTACTAATTACTACCCTTTCTGCGCGAAAGCTCATTCGACATTAGTATGGGGGTCGAGAGTTATTTATCCTCCCACTCCTAGTTGTTGTTTCCTTGAAAAATAATCCTATTTAAGTCTGGTCGAGGTTGGCAAAAAGCGAACCTAAGCAACCACTAAGATATCTAATCGAGCAGCTCAAGATCGCTATTGTGAATACTGCTGGAATGAATGTATCACCGAAGGAGAAGTTGTCAAAGCTCTGGATGTGATTCCCTTTGCTTTGACAACTACGACGACGGCAGCTGGGGCGAATTCAACACCAATACCATAAAGACTCCTCCCGCCAAAAATGACAGGGCGATAAGGACGTCATATTTTAATAAATACTAAACATAAAAAACGCATATCGAAAAATCGAACAGCGAAAACCAAAAATAAGTGTATTAAAACACAAAAATTCTAATGAATAAATTCTACGATTTCGGCCTTGAACGAAAAAAAAGATGGCTGAATTCGCCCCCTGTATGAAAGGCTGCATGCGTGTGTGTGTGTGTGTGTGTGTGTTGGTGTGTGGAAGATCTATCAGTGCGGCGAACGTCACTTTTTGGTTACCCGCCTGCGAGACAGGACGTATCGAGAGAGTTCAACAAAAGAGCTAATAAATAGTTAAGACAAGTTGTGTCGCAAAAAAAAGGAAGTTAAGAAGAGAAAAACCCACAGGACGAAAGAAGGGTTTTTCGTGCAGTGTGGACATCATTATCCAGTGGTTGTAGCGGGGAGCTTTTGGTCACCCCCATTCGCCAGGTAAGAGGACATCATACTGTATTCCTAGGAGAGGAAGGATAAAGGGAAAATAAAACAGATAAGTAGGGTGTTTTTAGTGTGGTAGATAGTTCGTTATCGTTTGAATTTTGCGTTGTGGAAAATAGTCGAGTGAGATTTCGTTCCGTTCTTTTATAGTAGCAATTAACGGCTACTCTGTAATTTCGCGACCCGTTGTGTCTTTTGTGACCGTTGTCCCGTGAACCGTATGGTAATCGGAAGTTATCCGTTGGCCTAAAACCGCAAAGTGAAATAATTTTCTTGTTCCATAAATTTGTTTTTACATTCCCTACCTTGAGGGTTTGCTTTTGCTTATTAATTTAATTTTTCCTACACTTTGCGTTCCAACCTTCTCGTTCTTGTTTTGAACAGAGGATCATAAGTCGCGCAACAAAAAACAGTTGTGTAAAGCGATACTGAGAGCTTCCAGCTCTGTGATGTTTTTTTAACAAACCAGTGGCCATCAAGTTTGTAATCATTATTCATCATAAGTACCAATAAATGTATAAAATTTCCCTTTGGGAAATATAATTTTCATCTTTCATTTCGTCGTCCATCGTTTGCCAAAATCCATAATTTTCTCCCAAAAGGTTTCGCAATCTCCCTTTCCCAAAGACTGCGTGGCGCCCTTATTCAAATATCTACCTTAATTACTTACCTTTTCGTTTATCATATTATTGTGATTGAACCCACACCCAGCTGACTAGCCAAATTACAGCATCAACGTGCTGCTTGTTGCACTTTCGATCTTCTCTTTGCCCTCCCCATTCGCTTTTTATTCGACCGATCGCAGAATTTGTCATTTCGACTTACAACCTCTCGGGCAGCGGCGGCTGCATTATTTACCCGGTCATTTTCCACACATCTCATAAAATCGTATTGCCTTTAAGTAAAATAAGTGCAACAATGTTACTATGTTACTTAGGTGGCGCTACAGTCCGGGTTGTATCTGTATCTTAAGCAATTAAACTCTCCAGTTAGCTCGATATTTTTTTCTAACTGCCTTCACTTGCGCCCCCTAATTTGGTCGATATCCCCTTCCACTTGTTCGCCCCATCTAAGACGCTGGATTTTACTCGAAGATTATTTGGGCTCGTGGCCTGGAATCCCTTCGATGATTTTCACTCTTCCGATTTCGTCGAAGTCGCTTAACAGTTCGTAGAGTTCGCTGGTAAATTTCATTTTCCAAATCCCATCAACGCAACGGTGTTTGCGTTCAAAGCGACCATCAAGAAAATTTTCCTTATTTAATGTCCTTACTTCTGTGCCGTATAGCAAGACTGGAATGATTACGGTCTTATATAAAGTTGCCTTAGTGTTTTTTGACAAGACATTCCTATTTAATTTACTTTTTAGGCCAAACAAAAAAGACATATTGACAATCATAATTCTTCGCCTGATTTCTAAGATGATGCGATTTTCAGAGTATAGAGCGGAGCTGAGAGGTCCCTAACTCCTTCAAAGTTAAAGCTGCCTGTTGTGATGCGCTGCCCAATTATTCGATGTTGTGTGCCCCTTTTTTTGACAGCATATACATACTTCGTTTTATCCCTCTTCTCCTCCTGACTAATTCAGCTCGTTGAGTTCTGGCAATGATGTCAATGTACCTAATTCACGTATACCTATGCAAGTAATAGTTTGTAAAACTGCGCCTCTGGCTTTGGCTTGTGAGTGTCGCACAATTTTCTCAAGTATGACGTTAATAAAGAAGTCACATGACAGCGCAGAACCTTATGGTTTCCGGCTATAACATTGTGCAGTAAATAACATGTTGAAGGCAATAATCAAAAGACTCATGCCTCTAAAGTTGGTGAAGTTTAAAAAGTCTCATTTCTTGTTGACCGGTCCCATGATGTTGAAGATTTCTTTATCAGGCTTTGTCCTACCTTGGAACTATAATGGAAATAATTTTGTTATTTAGTAGGCCTACTACTGTAACTACCCGGTGCTATCCCCGATTAAAAAGCAAAATCTAGGAGAGTACTTGCTGATACTGCCCAAACGGATATCAGCAAAATACGGAAATTTCTGCTAAATTCGAAATGTTACCAAGAGTAGCTAAAATAACCGACTCTCCTTGTGGTATCACAATGGACCTCATTTAGTCTAAGTGAATTGCTCCGTATATGTAATGGATAATTGCCGCCTAACCTAACCTAACCTAACACAGCAGCCCTCCTTTCGCAGTTGACTTTATTCTGACTTCTTTATTTTCATGCTTGGATCTTGGTGTACATCGCGGGTGTTTGTTAATTTCAAAGAGATTGAATAGAAAATATTAAAGTATTGTAGGTTACGAAAGTTTCGCGTTGCTATTAATAAATAAATGTTGCTACAATTCGGCCGTCCTCACGACATAGATCCCCCAATCTGTATTTTATTTACTTGACACCTCACGTCCCCTGAACAACCGACGCACGCATATTTTCCACGACCCAACGTTGACAACGCTCAACGTCCTTGAGGATATATCGGTCATTGCGTAACACTTTCATCACTTGGTATGGTCTCTTTTGGAATAAGTTTAGTAGTTTCGAAGCTCTAGTCCCCACCTAGCAATCCCAGGATTTAGTTCATTTTTACTCATGGTCATTTGTGTCAACGAGTTACAGTCCGTCACAATTTTAAACTGCTATCCGTGAAGGTAAACTCGAAAACGTTTCAATGCGCTTATTATAGCTAAAGTTTCCACTTCAAAACTGTCATACATCGCTTCAGTTCCTGTAGTTCTTTTAGAATAATATCTTTCCGTCGTCTTCCTTTTGCATTAAGATTGCACCGAAGCCTATCTAGCTTGCGTCGCAATGTGGTTCCATATAGTCACTTGGAACATACAATGTCATTACTGGGGCTTCTATCAACTTTTGTTTGAGAACTTTGAAAGCTCAACACTCCACGAAATGAAATTTAAACTTCTCCTCTATTGAGCTCTCTCTCAGTTCGTTTGGATGTAAGGAAATGCCTTGCAAAATTACATTACTAACTGATTGGTAGTCCAAGTCCTCGATTTGGAGCTGTAGGTGCTGGCAATCTTTAAAAAAAATTTAACTTCCTCTAAGACCGCATACTGTATTTCCTCTACTAAAAGCGTCTTCTGTTATTTTGGAAAAGTATCTATAGTCAACCATCCGTCGACTTCGATCTCATTCCGGAATTTATAAAATTCATGCTAAGACAAGTGCTCTTGTTATGTCGTAAAAAGACTCCAGTCTTCGAGATAGCACTTGAGTTACTGGAAATATTTTGCTTCAAGGCTTTGAAGGATTATCTAAAAGTGAGATCATCATCACCATTTTGCAGGCTGACAAACAAGCCAGTTTTAATTTCCATTCCTTACCAAATACCAAATACTTATCCAAAGAAAAAAGGGCAAAAGCATTTAAGTATAGCTAATCAAAGGCATGCAAATAAAACATCCCCAAGCTATACATAATTATGATTGCGGAAAATATCGTCGGCTTGGATATCCTTGTTGTTGGTAGATATTAAATCAACAATTCATTCAGTCTCCGTACTCACTGGCACGCTTTAGTTCCATAATTTCCTACAATAAAACTAAATGTTCTCATTTCTCCCTATATTAACCAGCCTCATTCTGTGCAACCACATCCAAGCATCTGGATCCTTTGGAGGATGCCGGCGGCTCACAAATGTGGCATCATCATCATGACCATCATCATCGTTCAATGCAAACAGGTGAACCTGGTTTTATTTTATTTTATTTATTTATGCTAATAATCCACAACCGCATACAACAACACCTGCTGTTTTCTGTTTTCCTCGAGTCTCCAAAGTCGATGTGGCATGAAGGATAACATCGTCGAGCACGTCCATTCACAGTCGGTCTTCGGTTCCATGCGTTGGAAGATGTACGTCTTATGGTTGTGGCTGCTGCTGCTCCTGCTCCTGCTCTACCAAAGAAGGACGAAGAAAGGATGCGGATACATTCGTCTCCTTGGATTAGGACGAACTTTAAATGCAATTTATTATACGAATGCAATCAGATTTGTTATCCTCCTCCATTTGTATCCAACTACTTCAGACATACCAAACATACACTATTGAGGCGGCGGCGGCGGCCGGCACGAGGTGGCTAAGAGGCATGGTGCGCACTGAACGAGGGGCCATGCCCATAGTCATTTCTGTGAGTCTCGGCTTTGTGTTATTTTTCAAAATTCTATTTAAAGAGCATCTTCTTCTTCTACTTCTGCTATGCCGTTTTGTTGTCTTGTTTTGTTTGCTCATAGCCCCTACCACCCATACACATACTATGTCTATTGGACATAGCGCAGACTGGTGTGCTAGATGGTGATGTCAGTGTGCAACTTGTGCAGTCGAACAAACGAACACAGTTGAGTCACAAGGAGATTGAACAGCTGGAATTGTGAATAATTTTTCAAGAATCGTACTCGTCATCTCCTTGTTGCCATTTTCTTTATTCCCCCAACTTTCCACTCTGTCTTAAGTTTCAATATTTTCCCTTTCTATCTAGCTATCCGTTTGTTTTGCTCCTCGCCCACGGCGGCGGCGATGGGTATGCCCGATGCCGTGAAGCTTGCTAGCTCTCTACTGTCTCTCTCGAGAGTGTTCGCATTTGGAAAATCCATTTCCTCTTTGGCATTGTTTTATGTTTTTCCTCCAGTCTCGGTTGGTACTTTAGTGCTTTTCAAGGACGTCCACATATACAAACAGCACGTCTCAAGATGATATTTGAATCCTCGCACAGGATACAATTCATTTGAGAGATAAACGGATGATGCGCTTTCTGATTGCTGCACATGTTTAAAATTTCAAATATTTGTGCCGAATAGAATTTCCTGTCATTATTTTTGTTGATTTTATTGTTTCCATCATTCTTCGGCGTGCAATGAAACTCTGTGACGAAAAAAAAACAACGAATATTACGACAATCCAGAGGCGCTTTAAATCATTAAGCGTTCCGTGCCGCGAGGTGCGGATGTCTGTCAAACATTTATATAGAGTCGGATACCTTCATTGAAAACAATTATTTATTTTGAAAAATTGGAGCAGCAAAATTGAACCAGAGCAAGTGAGAGGGAGTCAGAGTGCTGCTTCTACAAACTTCCAATTGAAAAGCGGATGGAATGTAAAAGTTTGGGAAAAGTTTTCCATTTCCGTTCGTTTTTTTTTTTTTTATTTTTTCTGGTCCAGGCTAAGGAGTTGGGTGGAAAAGCGGCTTTAATTTTATAGGTGTTGATTAGGGTGGTCCAAAAAAAATTTTTTTTTTCTTTTTTCAGGTTGGCCACCCCGTAGATTTATAAAATTTCATAAAAAAAAATTTCTGTAAAATTTCAGTTGGCTATCTTTAGTGGAAGAGAGTGCTCAATCGAATTATATTTTTGATTTTTTTGTAAAAAATACTTGATCTTAATTTTTTTACAGGTCAGTTACAAGTGTAAAATTTATCTTATCTACTTTGATGTTAAAATAATTTAAGATTAAATCAACTTTCAACTCTTCGGCAAGTTTTACTACGTTTTCACCAGCTCTTGAGCGAAACAAAAAATGTGAAAAGTTTTGCGCATTTATACTCATTCAAGAAGTAATAGAGGTGTGGAAAAAATCTGGTATTCGGACAAGACAATCAAACCACCATTGCATTGAGAAACTTCTTAAACTACACAAAATCTGGCTGCTTCTAAAGAAGAATAAAACAAGAGCTTCACAGCAGAGCTGGATTGGATAAGCTTTTCGATATTGCCCATTCAGAAGCTATATGCATTTAATCAAAATTGCAGAAGACCGAGACTTTCTTATAGACCAAAGAGACGAGCGCAAGATGATTATGACATCAATCGACAAGAAGCTAGAAAAGGTTAAACGTTTTCTAAAACGAAAGCAAAGAACTGAAGAACTAAGGCAAAAGGCTGCTGAAAATAATGCTGCAACTTTGTTAGGTGTACCTAAACTGACTTCAGGGACGGGAGAAAATACGTCTGATGGTGTTTTCGACGCCATGGAACAGTGGAAGGTCACAAATCAAGTCCGAGTTTTGACACTACTGCGGCTAACACCGGTGCCAAAAAAGGAGCATGTGCTCTCATAGAAGCGAAGACAGGGCGTGATCTTTTATGGCTTGCTTGTCGGAATCACATGTTCGAAATAATGCTTTCAAAAAATATTTACACTCTGATTTGGGCCATCCAGCTCTCCCGAAATTCTGTTATTCAAGAGGTTCAAAAATGCCTGGGACACATTTTCCCGAGATCACTACGACTGCTTTCATTCCAAGTTCCAGTACGAAACAGTTAGCTGAAAGTACTCTTGAAAGTCTTACAACTGCTTTAGCTGGAGAAAAACAAGGCCGGGATGATTACAACGAGCTGATAGAGCTCACAATGATTGTTCTGAACGAGTCACCTGCGTGGATTCATTGGCGCTCTCCGGGACCAATACATCATGCTCATTGGATGGCAAAACTGCTGTATGCTATACAAATTTTTCTTTTTCGCAGTAATTCATTCAGATATTCAAGCTGTCCAAAAGATAAGAAAAACAAAATATTATAGGTATTTGTTACTTTTAGTGAACTCATTTACACCAAGATTTGGATCGAAGCGCCTTTGGCAGCAGATGCACCGATAAATGACTTACAACTTTAGAAGAGATTGAAATCATATGAAGCAATTGATTCCAAAGTTGGTACAGAAGCGAGGATTGTTTGAGATTTAGAGCGTCATTTGAGGTACTTATCCGATGAGCTAGTAGCCCTTGCTCTTTTTTCCGACAAGGTGTGCTGTGATGAGAAAAAGGCTATTGTTCAAAGAATGGATGTTAAGGACGGCCCTCGTTCAGTAAGAGGTAACTCTTCTAAGCTATCAATAGAAACCACCTTGGACGTCTTTGCATCAGAAAGAACATTGCAAACACTCGCAGTTCTAGACATGAGAGACTCGTTTGTGGAACAAAACCGGAAAATAGTTTCTACAAAAAAGCGTTAACAAATTTAGTTTTAAATTGAAAAAAATGAACTGTATATTAACTTTAATTTATGTTCTGCTTTGTTTCTATAATTTTTTACGTACCTATTTAATACCTATTTAAATAATATTTTTGAATAAAAAAATATTTTTTTGAAGATAGCTTACATTCTGCATTTCTTGTAGAATCAACATATTTCAAGGTCGTTAAGCACCCCCTTCTACGTAAAGTATAATGCTGCAATTTTACACAGGTAATAGAAAGGGCATGTGTAACAAAATAATGGGGTGCCGCGCCTTCTTCTTGAAAAAAATGTTTTTGCCATATATATGTGGACCACCCTAGTGTTGATGAATGTTCCCTTTTTATACAATACTTTTTAGTTGAGAGGGAATCAATATTGTTGTCTATACGGTACCTACACATTTCTTCTGTTGAACTTTTCGGAAAGTAAATTGTTGAAGGAACTTTTGGGGCCATTTGATGTTTTCCTTTGATGATGAGGATGACAGAATGGCTTTCTGTACTTATAGCTATTCCAGAATATTACGATAGGAACGGACTTTGGATAGGGTGTTCAAATTGCGTAAGCTGCTATACTGCGAGGTTATTGAAATTTAAATTGTAGTCGAAATAAAATCTGATTTGGGATTATTATAGCTCAGCTTGTGGATGGAGCAGAAAGCTGAATGACACGTTTAAATACTCGATGGAGGATTGCCTCAAACCAGTTTTAATTTTTTTTGTATTTATTTAGATTTTCCCGGAGTCATTCAATTCATCGCCGTGCACAAGAAGTAGTCGGCCTTTTGCAGACTTCAACTTGGCAAATTTGCGTCGGGACTTCGGCCTACACCCATACAACATCCAAGAAGCTCAAAGTTAACTGCCATAGAAAACGCTCTTTGTTTACTGACTGGGCTTCGGTGCGTTTAGAAGAGGACCCCAGTTTTGGCAGAAAAATCGTCTTTAATTGTTTTTGTTTGTATGGGAGGCGCCATACAGGAACACCCCTGGCCCAATACCTAAAGGACCATTCACATGAGAGCGACTAACTATCTAGATCTACGAACGAACGAATATTCGCAAGTTTTGACAGTCCGTTCACATGAACACTTTTCTATGTCGCGGAAGTTCGCTGAAATCAGCCATCGGCTGTAATAAGAAAACAAGTTTATAAATAGATTAAATAACGAAATTTGGTTTTCCAAACTTTTTGCCGCGAACGAAAACACCCTTGCCGCCAATTGTCAAAGTTCGTAATCAACATCAATAAGCCGAGTTCCACAAAACTAGCGAATAACATATTCCTTCGAATTGAACCTCACATTAGAAATGCCGCCCGTTCTTTTTAAAATCGAATCGAAACTTGCTGAATTTTAAGGATTTCAGTCGGCAAATTCACAGATGCCGACAGTCGAATCTAAAAAAATCGAATCTACTCGCTAAATTTTAAGGATTTCCGTCTGCATATTCACCGACGCCGACCGTCCTTTTTAAAATCGAATCGAAACTCGCTAAATTTAAAGGATTTCAGTGGGCATAGTCACTGATGCCGACCGTACTTTTTAAAATCTATTCGAAACTAACTAAATTTTAAGGAGTTCATGTGGAACCTTTGAAAATGCCGACTTGTGGGTATACATTTACAAGTTTTAAACCTATTCCTAATGCAAATCTAAACCTAAGATCTAATTTTTGAAAATTGCTCGATGAAAAGCGTGGGGGTGCGACACCCTGGAAACCTATGAAAAACCTACTGATTGGTAAATCAACCCGATGTAGTTACAAATTTAAGTAGGTTATTAATGGACCTGTCGGAAAGTTCTTCTAAATCCTCGAAAAGGTAGCTCATCACCGCATCCTCTGCACAGGTCGTCTGTACTGATTCCCATATTCTCGGTATGGTATTTCAGAATATTTTGTCCGGTGATAGTACCCACAATCGAGGACAAGGATTTCTTGTTAAATTCTAAGCTTTTCTCAGTTTTCTGTTTGTTATAAATTGGCAACATTTTCCGGGTTATGCCACAAGAGTCGAGCTTTCTCCATCTTTCATTTACCGCCATTAGTGTTTTTCTTCCAATCGTCTATCTGAGATTACAGGGGGAATCATTACTCTAGTGTCGGCCTTTTTTTGCCAGCTCATCAGCTTTCTCATTTCCAGATACACCTCTGTGCCCGGAAACCCAGCATAGTCCTATGATGTGCAGCGCGCCAAGAACCCTTAGCTTTTCGCGACAGAGACTTACTTACAAGCTTCGATTTTAACTCAACGGCGGAGATTGCTTTTATTGCCGCTTGATTGTCAATGAAAAAGGTAATATCTGCATAAGGTATTGCCATCATTTCAACCTATTTAGCAGCTTTTGTCTCTGCCAGTACCTCAGCTTATCGATATCGGTTAATTTTCATGCAGTCCCTGCTGGGAAAACACGCGTGGTAAATGCTCTAGCTGGGGAGTAGAATAGTCCATGCATGTATTATTTCACGTGTATTTGTTCATAATTTGTGCATGACCCATCAGGCTCTGTTTCCAGCTTTTGATCTGGCTTAGCCGAAGAGCACTGTTTGCAGCAGATTCATGTACGAAAAGTTCTCATTGCAACCGGATGCCAATATAGGTCATTCTTTGAATTTTGATCATGGTTCTAAGTTTAGTATTCTTTAACAGTGCTTGCTACCAGAGTAAACTAACATATGTTAGTATAGGTCTCACAACCGCCGCCGTGTAAAGCCACTGAACCATTTTAGGACTAGGACCCCATGTTCGTCCGAATATTATATTACAGATATAGGGCATGGTTATCTCTCGCATAGCTGACTTGAATTGGCCACCAAGATCGTGCGATTTAAGGCCGATTTTTAAAATAACGTGAACGAAGTCAAGGTTGACTGCTCCTGTAATATATTTTCACACTGAACTGCAAAACTCTTATACAAGTGGGCATGTGATATATTTTAAAGCAGTCCTTCTAAAAACCCGTCTAAAACAAAAATCTATTAAAATTCACAAGTCATTCCCATACGAAACTCATCCGAAATCTAAGCCATTCATCTTCTTCCTTAAGACCAACACTTCTGACTGAATGCGTTTCACCTTCCCACACGCTCTTAGCATGACCTAAAATGGTGTGGTTCCCTTTCAATTTTTGAGAGTTTGTTTTTGGCACGTTTCCTTTCATACATCAAATAACGCTTTACTCATCTCAGTAGTTATTTCAATAAAATACTATCTGGCGTTGCCACATACATATCTCTTTTCTACAGGCCCAGTTATTAAGGTTTTCCTATACCTACACAAGTGAAAGCCATAAAAAAAGGGTTTTTCCTCACTTCAGTTACTCACTATACTCAGTCCTCTATGGTTCGTTCAAAAAAAAAAACAACAGAGGGTGGTGTAGGAGGGAAAAACGTCCACATTCAACAGAGCGTACAGCTCTTTTTCATGTGCCCCTCAATTTTTTTCCCACCCATTCATCAATTTTAATTGAAGCGAAATGGGGTCTGGCATACAAACATTTAATTAGAATGTCCACTCGCAAAAGTTTTGCTCAATTAAAAGACTGTTCTTATGGTTTATTTCGGTCCGAAATAAATAAATGAGAAACGAAAGCGAACAAATGGAACCATTTTTACGAATGGCCAGTTTTAAATGGACCAACAAATTCACCATAAACTACTACCTACCTCTGAATAATGCATACGTGGCGAGTAATTATTATTTGATTATGCTAAATGATTATACAAACCAAACAAAAAATAAAAAATAAAAAATCATGCACCGACTTAAATGTGTTTAATTGCCATGAAGTGGTCTCTCGTTTGCATACCTAGTTGGAGTTTTTTTATTCTCAAAGTTATATGCTTTAAATACAAACAAATATTTAATTGATCAGGGGTGTTTAGTGTTGGGGCAAAAAATCGAAAATAAATACACACATTGACTTGTGACTCTTTCTTCCTTAGTCTAAATCCTTGATAAGAGCTTTTCGAACTTAATCCGAAGAAGGGAAAATATTTCATCGTATCAGCACCACCCCCATCACCGCTAGCCATAATCCGCATAGTACTATCGTCGTAAATTTATCCAAGCCCGACCTTTCGTTTCCTTTCGTTTCGTGTACAATGCCATTAAATCCTTAGCGGATCCATTTAACCACTTATCTAAGTTGGCTTTATCCAAAAACAATCCTTAAAAATGTTTTATTACTTACACTCGAATAATTTCAGATTTTCTTCGGTTCTATATCCCTATCCCATTCACTGCCAATCGTTCGCTCCCTGATCCCTACACCGCTGAGTATATCGTTTTTCCTTTCAAGGTTTTAGTTACCTCTTTAGTTGCTTTGCTGTCGCGTCGACACGAGGGCAAGGACTCAAAATGTATACACACTATAATAGTGAAAGAGGTTTTTGTTTCAATAAAGTTACGACAATGTAATTGTTTGCTTGGTATAGGGTTGGGCGTTGAAGGTCATCTCTGATGCTTTTTTTCTGAAATCAGTCGTTAGCTGTCAAAACTGCAAACACCAAAGTTCCAAAACTGACACTCATTTGCGTATAAAAACTGTCCTGCTTTTGTCTCTCACTCTTTCATCTTCTCTCCAATCGGAGCATCCACAGAGAATACAAATGCGAACAGAATAACTGGGATAATGTCCTTTCCCTGCATGGGTTAGGAAGAGAATTAACTTTCTTCCTTACATTGTCGATTGGTCTTTCCACTATTTCTGCCCCAATAAGCGTGAGAGACACCCTCGGAATTTCTACATTTCTTTTTTCCGTTTCTGCTTCTCAATCCATTTGTTGGCATTTTCTAGGTAAGTATTTTGTTTTTTTTTTTTTTTTGTGGACCCTCTCCTAGAGCATTTACAGCTTTTTGTCCCTCCGGTTTGTCGCTGCAACTCTATGAGCGGAACGATTTAAGGCTAACTTGATCCTTATCTTTAATGATTTCGGAATAGAAAGCAAACAAAAGAAAGCGTAGATAAAACGAAAAAAAAACCGAAATGCGAAAGGGGACATCAGAAAGGGGATAGAGAAAAAAAAATAAAAGTAAAATAAATCTTTGTTCTTGTTAAATTGAAGAAGGAAGAAATTATAGTGTCCTTTGGCATTTTTCTTTTATTTTAGAAAATTCGAATAAAAAAGTTTTTCCCTCCTTGTCTCATCTTTGGTCTGAGATGGTATTTGATCCTTCTTATATTTTACTGTCTCTCTTGCGAGTTTATTTCTTTTTCTTAACTTCTTAAACATTTTTATTGGAAATGAGATTAAATCCTTTTTTTTTGTGTTTCTGTGTGTATGTGGTAGCTATCAATTGTTATATCCAAGCCAAGCGCAAATTAGTAATCCTTATATTTGTATGCGTTAAGGAGAGAATGGGATCAACAGTAGACGAGTTCGGGATCCTCTTCTATTATTGTATTTTTTTTGTTCGTTTTGTTTCCCGGTCGGGAGATTAAAATGTAAAATTCTTATCGGGGTAGTTAATGAAGCGATTAAATGGACTGTTGGAGGATTATTAAAGGATATTGATATGTTTTAGGGGGTAATTTTCTGGCGGTTAAGTGGTCAGGCTGTTGAAATGTTTGGTTGGGTATTGGGTTATGCGGCTTATTAAATTGGTTGCGGTGTGTGTTTATCGGGATGTATACCTATATAAAAAAACACGCTAATTACTTTCAAAAGAATTGGGCTCTATTACATAATTAGGAAGAACAAAAATGCAGAAATAAAAAACATTAGTGAAGGTGCAAATTGGGAGATCTTTAGTATCTAATAAGAATCGCTATACAGAGTGCAAGTGTGCACTCAAAATATATAAACCTTCCATGATCGGCTATCCAGACAGCGTTGCTCCCAATGTTATAAAACTATACTGTAGCCTCCTCTAAAGTCATCTTGTCTGAAGCTTATTGTCCTTATTGGCACGAGTACCTACGATTACTACGGGGCCAAAAATTGAAAACGGTGTTTTGTAGAGGATTTAAATACAAGCATTTTTTTTTACTATCTGCCTTCATTTAGACGGGAGGAGCAATTAAAAAAAATATTATTTAAAATGAAAAACAATGGCAACACTTACAATAAAGAACTTTAGGATTTTTGGAAGCCCAGAATCTGTTCTTTGATATTATTTTTAAATCAAGTTATTTCTTTTAATAGTTTTTGAAAAAAAAAAAAAAAAGCTTTCAAACTTTAAATTTAAAGAAAAAAATTAAAAAAAAAATGGTTGTATGCTGATTTTTTCAATATTGAGAAAATAGATACTTAATTTGTTTGTAGTTTTTACTGCCTAGATCAATTCTTAATCGAACACTGAAAACCAGATTGATTTATGTCCTTTATTTTTTGAGAAAATTGAAAATTACTTTTATATGTCGCTCCGCTTAGAGTACAAATTGTTACTCTAGCGCTTTGAAATGTGTATGTGAAATGCTCTTCCAATTTGCACCAGCAGCTGCAACCCCCTACTTGGGGTCACTGTTGGATTTTGGGATGGGTGCAAGGTTGAGTATATGCAAACATTGTTTAAATTATATTAGTTCACCAAATGTGAACAAAAAAGATTCCTGGCTTTGAAAAATACTACAGTTCTTTGTTGTAAGTGTTGCCATTGTTTTTCTAATATTTTATTTTAATTTTATCCCGCCTAACCGGAGCAAGCTAGACCCCCCTCCATTGGTAAAAAATGCTTGTATTTAACTTCTACATAAATCCGTCATTAGTTTCCATCGCCAAAATTATTGTACTCACCCCAATTTTTGTCCTTAAATTTCAAGTTTAAAATTGGATTGAGAGCTATTGAGGGTCCACTTAAGCAACCTACAACCGCGACCCACTTAATGGACAAGCAGACCATTTGAAAATGAATGAATGAATGTGGGAATGGGGAAAAGGGACAATATTCGGCTCCAGTGCTATTTCGTGGGAAATCCACAAATTTCTGGGTCAGATCTTCAGATCGTATAGTTTAAGCCCCATAACCCCACAAGAAGTTAACAAGAAGTACTCAAATGGCGTCAACTTATATGATCTGCGTGCAAATTCACTGCTCATTTTTTCAATATCATTTTTTAATTTATTCGAGCCCATAAAAAAGCAACGGCTTTATCTATTATATCTATTATCTATTATAATATTAAAAGCCGACCCGATTTCTTGTGATAGTCATTTACCCTACTTAAAGAATACAAAATCCATTTTTCTTTTTACCAAATTGAAGCTTACCACTCATAGATATGTTATGAAGAATAATAATTTGAAAAAAACATTTGTAAAATAGGTAAATTAATATTTTTAAATTGCATTGGTTACAACAACAACAAACAAAGAAAATGAATATTTCCCCTTCGCTCAGTCGAAATTCTACATTTTGCGATCGTGCGACAGGACAAATAAAAACAAAACCACATCGTCATACGTGGGGGTGGTGTGTCTGTGTACCTCATTCGAAAAGGGTTGATTTGTTTTCTCAGTGAGTGCTATGGTCAGCAGGAGCAGCTGTATGTACATAGTGATCGTATGTCCTATGCAGGATGGGGTGCGTGCTGCAGTATAGCATGGGGTAGGTATATTAATAATCTTCATAAGAGAAAAGACGTACAAACCAGGTAACAGGGTAAGGTTGGGTTGGGGTAGTTGTTTGGATTTCATTTGAAGAGGGAAACAAAGGAAATGAGAAGCAGTATTGTATGAACAAGTACCATGGTCATGGAAAGGGAGGGCGGTGCAGAGGGTGCACATTATATTTGTTGTCTTTCATTCTCCATTGGCGTAGGTATATGGCGATCCGATACTTTTTAAGAAGTTTCACTTCTTTCACGCGTACCGACTTGCACGGTCCCTGGATGGTTTAACTTTAGATTCACAATTGGACCCGGTAGGTGGCGCTGCAATCGGGTTCCAGGAATTTTATTTATTTCTTTCTAAACGCCTTTACCGATTTTGCTGAAATTTGGTGTGTGTGTTTGAGGGGATCCCTGGATGGTTAAGGACCCGGTAGATGGCGCTGCAATCGAGTTCCAGGAATTTTATTTATTTCCTTCTAAACGCCTGGACCGATTTTGCTGAAATTTGGTGTGTGTGTTTGAGGGTATCCCTGGATAATTAAGGACTCGGTAGGTGGCGCTGCAATCGAGTTCCAGGAATTTTATTTATTTCCTTCTAAACGCCTGGCCCGATTTTGCTGAAATTTGGTGTGTTTGTTTGAGGGGATCCCTGGATGGTTAAGGACTCGGTAGGTGGCGCTGCAATCGAGTTCCAGGAATTTTATTTATTTCCTTCTAAACGCCTGGACCGATTTTGCTGAAATTTGGTGTGTTTGTTTGAGGGGATCCCTGGATGGTTAAGGACTCGGTAGGTGGCGCTGCAATCGAGTTCCAGGAATTTTATTTATTTCCTTCTAAACGCCTGGACCGATTTTGCTGAAATTTGGTGTGTTTGTTTGAGGGGATCCCTGGATGGTTAAGGACTCGGTAGGTGGCGCTGCAATCGAGTTCCAGGAATTTTATTTATTTCCTTCTAAACGCCTGGACCGATTTTGCTGAAATTTGGTGTGTGTGTGTTTGAGGGGATCTGTGGAAGGTTAAGGACCCGGTAGATGGCGCTGCAATCGAGTTCCAAGAATTTTATTTTTTTTTTCTAAACGCCTGGACCGATTTTGCTGAAATTTGGTGTGTGTGTTTGAGGGGATTCCGGGATGGTTAAGGTGGCGCTGCAATCGAGTTCCAGGAATTTTATTTATTTCCTCCTAAACGGTGGCGCTGCAATCGAGTTCCAGGAATTTTATTTATTTCCTTCTAAACGCCTGGACCGATTTTGCTGAAATTTGGTGTGTGTTTGAAGGGATCCCTGCATGGTTAAGGACCCGGTAGATGGCGCAGCAATTTTATTTATTTCCTCTTTAAATGGATGGTTTATAGTGGGTCAAAACAATACAAACCAAAACAAAGCAAAGCAAAGCAAAACAAAACACAGTTGGTGTGAAGTTTTACCTCAGTAGAGTGTTTATGTATTACATAATGAAGGTGAAGCACATACTCATTTTTTTTTTTTGTCGTTCTGCATGCATGTTGCGTTGCTTTGTGTTTAAATGTGTGGTGGTCGAATTTCGACCACTGGGTGAGCCTAGTTAGCATTATATCCCTCAGCCACATAACATACACAAAAGAACTCTTTCAAACTACAAACTTATTTGTAAATGTTTTTTTATTTTTTTTTTTTTTTTGTTTATATCTTGGGTTCAAAATATGGCTTTCTCTTTCGGCCGAGACGCTGCTATGAGGCTGCTTCATCTGCTAATAATTGGTCTCAATGAATTTGTAGATATTCCTCAATGGGACTTACCAATAATCATTTTTAACCTTCAGCTCAAATATTTTGACGGTCACAATAGATAATTTCAAATGGAAATGTTCGTCATTGTGACTTCGTAAAAGTTAGCCTGGACACTAAAAATGATTATTAGTACCGCGGAATGACTTTTTTTGAATTCGAAATTAAATTAACCCAGATCTATACGAGTATAACTAAGCTCAAGTCTTTGATTCATAACTTTTCAAGGAAATTTTTATATCTTTAATGTCGACTCTTTTCAAAAGTTCACACTTATGGAAAATAAAGACGAGCATTGTTCTTAACACAAGAAACATCTTCAGATGGGTGCGTTCGACGAAAATAAATCGGCAGCATTCAGTAAATATTATTTTTGGTAGATATTTATTTATTATTTAATTTTTTGTTTGCATTCTTTTTCGTTCCATGCAGGATAAAATCTTACTTAAACCGAAAAGTAGCTATTTTGATCATTTTTAAAAAAGGGACAAACGGCAACACTGGTGGATACTTAAAGTCGATCACCTTTTTGAACACACTGATCATCATGTTTAAATTTATTTCAATTCCAATTTATTTTTAACCCAGTTTAATACCATATAGATATAAGTTACTGATGGATGAAATTATATTTACTCATCAGATGAGCTACTCAATCGGTATACAGAAAACAATGCACCGCTGCAGCACATCCCTTTTGTCTCTGTGTCAGTAAGTTAGTATAGGTGGTATTCAAAAAGCCGAATCTGTCTCCTCTGATTTAACGGCAAACACATATTTCACCATCAATTGCAGAGTGTGATTGACGAGGCGTGGGTGTGGGTAGCGGTAGGTATGGTTTGTGATGCTGAGTAGGCATTTCACGTACATGTGGTGGTGGTATGCAAATCAAGCCGTATAAATATTACAGTCACGCTTTTATCCTATTTAAAAGGATAGCATAGATCTTCAAAGAAAACGATGCTAGCGGTGATAGAGTGCTATACCTACTATGGTAGTCGTTGGTGTTGCGAAATGCGAACCGCATATAGTCGAACCAGAAGTGAGTGAAATTCTCTGTGCCGGGGGAAATCGAGATGCGCTGCATATTGAGGTAGCTACCTTTCTCTACACCTAGGGGGAATGTTTATTTTTGAAAGAATCGCGCCAGTGCTTGCGGTAGGTAGACGTGAACACAAACGTGTAATGCATTGATATACTCGTAGGGGGTGCGTGGGGACTGTGAGCCTATAGCAGCGAATCGTAAATCCCCTTTAGCATTAACGGTGAACGTATAGTATATACGACTTTTTGCTGGTTATTGTAATTGAAGCATTGAGTGGATTTTTTCATTTGGCATTGATGGGTTTTATTTTTGCTTTTTCGTTCGGTTTCTTTGGTCTTTTTCATTCGCTTGAAATTTGCCCTCGTTTCTTTTTTTTCTGTAACATATTCGTCTTTTGGCTGCACTTAGTTGGTCATTCGAAAAATAAGCCTTTTATGTGTTAAAAGAGTTTGTGCGTTTTTTTTACCTTTGTGATTGTAAAATATTGCCGTCTTGTTCTGTTCAACGTTTTGACTGGTAATCCGGAAAATATTGTAAATGGATTTTATAAATCGTATATTGTGGTAGGAAGTATAGGTTGTGCCTTGTGGATAGGGTGGTCTAAGGTTAGCCGACTTAATAGCGCTTAAAAGTAGCTACTGGCATCTGATTTCTGCTGTGGTGTCATTGTCATAGTCCGATTCGTCAATGTTGTGTGCACCAGTGACAGATTACTGGGTTCTGCGAATGATGTCGATGTCGTTAGGGTATGCATGTAGTTGCAAGACTTTGCGAAAATGGTCTCCTTGGTGTTGGCTTGCGAGTTTCGCACAATTTCCTCAAGAATGATGTTGAATAAATCACATGACAATGCATAACCTACTGTTGTTTGTGACTTTTATGGAGCAGCGAGAATATTGCTATCCTGTTCTCATTTTGGTCGGTGGTGCGGAAGTCTTGGCTTTTATCGTCTAGGGTAAATGGTTCATTCTGCTATGGTTCTATGGTTGGTTCCCGGCCATGGGAGCTTTGAGGTAAACGAAAAAGAAAATGTTGCCCACAAGAGGCTTAGAAACTCTTCTTTCAAAGGACTGGAAGCCTTTTGCTATATTCTCAAAGCGGATGTAAAATCAGCTATAAAAAGCCTATTCATTAACGAAAGTATGGTAAATTCGGAAAACCGTATTCAATCTTATTTTGAGCTCATTTTCACAAAATCAAAAAATCTTCTTTGAGATTTTTAGTAAGCTTAAAAATCTTACTTCAATCTTGTTTCGCGGTTATTTTAAGAATGTGGTTCTTACATTATATACCTGAAAAAACAAATTTATTTTGATGGGTATTCAAGATCTAAACCTTAGATCTTAGATACATATCATTTTATAATATATCTTCACATCATGCATTCAGATCAGTAGATCAGTAGATAGGTAATAATATTAAATTTTCAATGTTGCCTGAGAATTCATTCAGTAAGTGAGTGCGAATTTTAGGAACGAATAGAAATCAAAATGCATATGCATTAGGGTGTGTCATATTTTTGAACTTTAGAATTTTAATGTCTAATAGTTTTCAAAAGTTGCATTGCTGAGTTAAATGAAAAACTACATTTATAGTTTTTATTTTGGTTAGTACTTTTGGCTCCCTCAATGGCCTTGAAATTCCGAAAAAATTGTTAGGCAATATGCTATTGGTGCGCTATATTTTTTTTTAAATCTATATCCAAAACTAAAGTTAAGCCCTGGTCAAATAATGTAAACGCAATAATATTATACTGTTTGTCAAATACCGACACATTTAAAGATAAATATATTTTACAACTACTCGTTCTGTACACCGGTAAACGCATTTCGAGTAATACAATCTCTTTTAAAATATAAAAGAAACAGCCGTCCGTGTGTGCACTCATAACTCGAGAACGGATCGTTTGATTTTCACGATTTTGAGCTTGATGGATTTGTATTGGCGCAAAGAGGAAGATAACAAAAACATACAAAATCTTATATGTATCTCGAAAACAACTGATCCAATTTAGCTCAAATTTGCAGACCATCTGAAGTATTCATCCGGGAGTTTTTTGTCTGTGAAGTTTGGTCAAAATTGGACAAAGGGGCGTGGCACCTCCCATACAAAAAAAAAACATTGCAAACGCTTTTTACCGATATTTCGAAAAGTAATCGGTAGATTAAGCTGAAACTTACACAATAGGACTGTTTTATTGGCAATCTATCTCAGTGAAGTAAAGTAAAGTAGAATCTTTAACACGAAATTACAACAACTACAGTTTGACACTTTCGAGATTCTATTATAGTTGTTGTAATGGCGTGCTGAAGATTCTACTTTACTTTACTTCACTGAGATAGATTGCCAATAAAACAGACCTATAATCGGTTGGAAAAGAAAAATACACGTGGATCAAACGTTTTCGAGTTTTCCGATAGATGGCGCTGAACACCAAAATCTTAAAATTACACTATATCTTCACATTTGCGGCAGCTTTAGCTTTGAAATTTTGTAAATGGGGGTTTATTGCCTTTAGAAAGTATTGAAAAATACTATAGGCGGGATCGAGAAAAGAGGCGTGGCACTTCCAATAAGAAACTGCAAACGTTATTGCTCGACACTCGTGGGAGCTAAAGTTTTAAATTTAAAACATGGATGTAGATTGTCGTCATAGGCAATTCCTGAGTACGTAAGCAATTTATGTTTAACGATTTCAATTATTTTTTTTACAAAAATTGATATTAAACCTTATCTGAACAATAAACCAATAAAGTACTAAAAAACATTTTTTCTGAAACTTCAGCTGGTTTGAGGGAGCCAAAAGTTCATAAAAATCGCAACTTTTTTTATATATTCTGAAGCCTCAGATCCCAATTCAACTTTTGGCAGGTATTAGATTAAACAATTAACAACTTTTTTTTCGCCATACTAAAGTGACACACCCTAATATGCATACACTTTAAGTATTGTCGCCCTTGTTTCAATCATGATCAAGTTTGAAATAAGATTGTTTTGTCCTTTATTTGTGTCAACTTTTAAGATTGTTTCGTCTTATTTCAAGAACATAATATTACATATAGATTTAAATACACTAATATGCAGAATATGCAATCTCAAATCAAGTTTTTTTGTTCCTAAATGAATTAAAATTTATTTTTAGAATTACATATGTTCTTACATCATGAATTATGAGTGTCATATTAAGATTAAGCACGTAAGAATATCCAAATCTAGATTTTAGTTTGCGATTTTTCTCTGAGTGTTGGGAGAACATCCCAGGCCTGAGACTTAGAAACCTAGTACCCCACACAGGGGCGTAGCGAGGGTTTGAGCCGTGAGGGGATGACTTTCATTGAAATGCCGACTTATTTTATGAACTTGCCGACTGTATAGAAATCATGAAAATCGCCAGAGCGGTTATGGAGTTATAACGTCATAGAATTTCACGCCCCTTTGTCCAATTTTGATCAATCTTAACAGGAACACTCCTGGGCCAATACCTAAGACCACCTGTAAATGTCAGCTCAATCGAGTCGGTGGTCTTAGAGATATCGAAATGTGCGCCTACAGCGCAACCTGTTGAGAATTTTCCGACTTTTATTTTTTCCTAAACCTTTGCGTAGCAATTACGAACAAACCCGTAGAAGGAAGAAACTCGCTAAATTTTAAGGTGTTCAGTCGGCAAATTCACCGATGCAAACCGTCCTTTTTAAAATCAAATCGAAACTGAGTAAATTTTGAGGAGTTCAGTTGGCAAAGGTGGAACATTTGAAAATGCCGACTTGTATACAATTACAAGTTTGAAAACCTATACCTAATGAAAATCCAAACTAACATTTTGTTCCGAGCTAATTTTTTAAAATTTCTTTTTTTCATCGATCTTTTTTAAGTTGCTCAAGTTAATAACTGTAGCTTCCTTGATTTGTTGACTCTTGAAAAGCCCCCTCTCGCTACGCTCCTGCCCCCACAGTACGACCTACACAAAATGAATCTAACTGAACACATTATATGCGAATGTCCAGCTCTCTGTGCAATGTGCGAATTGAAAGAAAGCGATTTGCTTCAGGGAACGAGCGTCCTCAGCTCAGTTAAAAACGACTTATCAAAAAGTGGAAAACCTACTACACATACACAACCTACTGTTTTGATCGTAATGAAAGGATCGCGATGATGAACCTATTGCCATGTTGAATCGTTGAAAATTGGTTTATCCTAATTTACCTAACCTACGAAAATTGAATATTTGTACCCCGTTAGTATCTTCAAGGCTAAACAAAATTTTATTTCTCGCATGCCACAGCTTTAAAAGTTTTGTCTGATAAACAAAAACAAAAACAAAAAAGAAAACCTAACTTTCAAGAACAAAGAAAAAAAAAAGAATTTCCTTTTAATAAAACGATTTATCTGCATACCACTGGGCGCTGTTTATTCTTATAACCGCCAAGTGAGAGTTAATGGAAGCGAACTGTGGCTGGGTTGTATGTAAGCTATATTTTATAACGCAGCACCAACTCACACTAAGGCTGAGGTCTCTCCATTATAGTTCGTTGTTGCATAGTCAGAGGGTAATTATTCTTAAAAGCACATTTTACCCATTAGCATTTTTATGTAGGTTTCCTTTCAAAGGCCACACAAACAAAAAGTCAAAATAAAAAAAAAAAAACAAAAATAAGGGAAATGTAAAAGAAAGTCGAAAGAATTTTACCATTACCACAACCACCAACCAGTGCAAGACGTACAATAACTAGGACATTTATGTTGTAATGGGCGTACGAAATTAGCAAGCACAACACCCAATATAGTGGTCGCTGAGCGTATAGAGTATGAGAAAAGGATTCAGTGTAACAAAGAGTCGGTAAATGTGGCAACAACTATTTTTGTACAATAAAACGGAAATATTTCAACCTTATGAAAATGGTTTGTTGTGAAGGGATGTCAAATATTAAGCAACATTAATTTTTGGCTTTGAAGTTATTGCTATAAGTCTGCTTTGTAACAATCTGCAATAGCAGTACGCAAGGAGTATTTTGTATATTATACGCCATAATTTTTGGGTGGATGGACTAATTAGGGTACGAAAAATCTGCAGAAAAGCATCAATTGTATCGAAGATGTTGCTTTATGGTTTATGATGCCCAAAATGTCGTAAAGTGCCAGAGGAATCCGCGTACCTATCTCTGCAGCATGGACAGTTTGTATTCGCCCATACAAGTCACAACATGGCCGCGTTGTAAGGAATAACATTATTTCCAAAGCTTTAATTTAAATTTCAAATGGTAGCCGATTGCGCTAAAAATTAGCCACTGTTTAATAAATGGGCGGCTCAAGGAAGACTCTTACTTTGGATTTCACCTTCTAAATTTCGAATGAAGGCAAATGGCATTCCTAATAATTTAGGGCTTATGCAACTTAAAAAATATTCTGATTTTGGACAGAAACTAGTAATTTTCTAATCGCGATTTAAAAATATACCTCTCAAGTTTCCTTACACCTACTTACTAAATTAATTGTTCCCCAAAATATAGAAAAGTACTGTCGGGTGGGATAAGCAAGCCTAATAAAAATCAAACCCCAGAAAAATATATTACACATCCTACACTTAAGTAACCTCAAGGGAAAACCAACCTTTACAATGTACCTACCTAGACTACTGTTGTCAGCGTTCCCTTCCTGTGATATACCTTAAGCGACAATGTGGTCAGCACGTGCATGAAAACCACTTCCTACCTTTTCTTCGTCGTCTTCGTCCTTCAATGAGTACTTCATAACTTCCGTCCTTCTTAAAAATAAAAAATTCCTCTAGCTCTATTTGGAAATAATGATTTTTCTCAAAAATAAAATGAGCTAAAATTGAAAGGACGATGACAGCAGGACTTCCAAATGGAATACAAAAAAAGTTGTACGCCCTTTAGAAAAAAAAAAAATTCAAGACAACACAAAAAATAAAAAAAATTGCGGCACGTTTGTCCAAAAAAAAAAAAAAAAAGAAAACTAAACCGAACCTGCGAGCTGCGAGCTGCGACTTAAGGACAACAACAACATCAACCAGTAGCACGAAAGCCAGAAGTAAAAAAAATAAATTACACATTATGAAACATCATTATGAAGGAAGGAAAACTTTTCTCCTCAACAAATCAAAAGGATTAAATTCACTTGAAAATTGCAGGTAAGACTCCATGTAACATTCTCTCCGTGCCGATGAAGGATTCTCGTTCGCCCCTTTTCGTACTCACACCTCTGTTTCGTTAGCCAGTATAAAAAGGTTTAATAACTTCAAAAGCCAGTTGGGGAATTCATCATGTTTTGGGGGTGACCGCAGCCCTATTGCATCTAGGCTCCTTTGTGGACTGAAAGGAACGGAATATGCCTGTGGAATGTAGTGGCTTCGGCCTTTTACTCAGTCAAAAAAAAAAGTTTGAGCTATTTCACAAGAGTACCTATACCTATCCTAGAAAACAAACTAAGAACTCTAAAAGACTAAGGGTATCCTTATACGAGTATGGGCTATTTTTTCCGGCAATCTTCTCAATTTTTATTCCACAAAAGTTCCTAGAATAATAAGTGGTGCTATGGTACATGTGGTTGGGCTATAGCATCAAAGTTTACTAAAAAGGATATGAGAAGTGGTAGAAAAAGGAACCAAAAACTTTTCATAGAGTAAATAGTAGGTAGTGCTATGCTATGCGTAGTGAGTTGAGTTTTTGTCTTCTTTTTTTTTTATTCCAGCTTCGGGCATCTTCCTTTGTTTTGTTACTTTAGGACATTAAGTTCATCCCTTTGGTCTGTTAAGAACTGTAATTCCTCCTAAATGGTATACAAGTGTAAAGGAATCCTCCGAGTGTTTTTATATTTTTTTTTTTTTTTTTTTCTTGCTTCTGCAAGAAGGATTCTCTTTTCTACCTCTAGTATATCCTGACTTCTTGTACCAAGTGGTTGCATAAAAATATTAAGAGAAATTTTGCAGATGGTGTACTGCTCGTATCTTCGTATATGGCAGAGCGATTTATGAGTCCTGTCATATTGAAGTGCTGTACAACTGTAAGTGAGTACGGTATGTTGTAGTGATGTAGCTGGGTGTTAAGTGCTTGTAAGTTGCTGATGTACCTACTTCTTTAGTTTTTTTTTTTTTTTGCTTTTTCCTTTTTGAAGATAAAAGTGTATGTTGAGAGAATATTTGGATATAATGGGAAAACTTTTTCAGAAAAGAAACACATACGTTCCGGTGGATGGTTGTTTTTTCTATTTGTTTGTTTCCTAGACGTTTAATGGAAGTGAAGGAAACCATGCACAGGAAAGGCGAGTTAATAAATCAGAAATTGACGAACTATTATGTTTTTGGATAAAGCACTTAAAATATTACTCAAGGTATTCATGTAGCTACGTGTCAGCATTAGGAGATCAGTTCCTTGACGGAATTTCAGGTCTTGATGGGAGATTCTTTTTTTTCTGTCCTGGAAGGACAACATGATACCACACAATGTACAGTACTTAATAATTTCCTAAGAGATACCGCCAGTGACTTTTCGATGACACGATCATATTTTAGACTCCTTTTCGATCGGGTGCAATGAAAAATCTGTGTCGTGAAATAATGTCGAATCGTGTTTATTTTCATTTTGATTGGAAATATTGTCGAATTCCAAAAATGTTTGCGTTCGACTGTATTTCCAAAAAAAAAAAAAGGAAATAATGTCGATCACTTCAATAATGATTATTTCAGCACGCCTACTCCAAATCTGACAGTAAAAACAATGGGTACAGGGGGGCAGCATGCCCCCCCCCCCCCAACATGTTTCACTGCTTACGGGGTTTATTTTTTTAATTTTCGACATAATTTCCCTTTTTTCGGACTTATTACCATTTTGCTATGGAAATAAAATCGACCACGAAAAAAGATGTAATTCGAAATTAATTTCAATCAAAATGGAAATAAACACGATTCGACCTTATTTCCTTCGACTTTATTTCACGGCACCGAAAAATCAGGCTTTATTCCATTGATCTGAATGGTCTGCTGATGTTGTCGTTAGATTTCGTGCATAGTTGCAGAATCTATGATGGTGTTGACGAAATATATTAATAAATTTCTGGCAATACGTAACAATCCTTACCAACCTTTGGAAGCCTTACTGATCAGTCTCAGGATTTGGTTGTCTTCTGTTTCCAGTCTTAATCAACGCGTACGTTTTGTCCTTCATCGGTTGTCAAATTTGTTTTCTGAGACGACATCTTGAAGTCAAACGATGTATGCAAAAATGTCGGACCATTCCACAATAAAAGCTCCGGTATTAGGGCAGAGGGCAGTATACTTCTCTACTGAATTCTGCTCTTTTGGAATATGATTCCAAATGGACAAAATCGTTTAGAAAATTTGAATTTATGCAACTCGATTCCCGACAAAAGCTTATAATGGCGATCTTGTCCAATAAAGAGTAATTTTTGAGTCGGTCCAAGCATGAACCTCTACTTCTGACAGATTGAAAATTTCTATAACATGATTTAGAAGCCTCGCTAGGATGACTGATCGACCAAATTCCAATCGGGGAATGCTAAATCGTTTAAGTAGGGTGATGCGAGTTTCGGAAAACGAGATATTCATGTATAGACCAAACCTCGCCCTCACCCAGTATACCTACTCGTATATAGACAACGTCACCAAAGGCCTTCTTAAAATGTCCTCCTTGTAACATTCTCCACACTAAATCCATTGACGCCAACTGGCCCTATTTATTGCCACTAAGTCTCGAAAAAAGTTCTAGCTCCTTCCTACCTCTTCGTCGACAGATTCGACTTACATGATCATCTTCGCCCAAAGCAACTGGAGAAAGTACAGGGTGGGTCAACTTGGACTGACTGATTTTAAATGCTTATAATTTTTTTTAATTTATTTTCTTTTTAAATTAAAGTATAAATTATTATTTTTTTTACGCTGAAAAATGACATCCTTTAAATAACCTCCACTTTCCTGTTGGCAGTAAATGGCTCTTTTTACGGCATTTTGCAATACGTTGCTCAACGTTTCTGGCTCCAATTTTGCAATTTCAGTGCGAATATTCTGCTTTAGTTCCTGAATGTTTTGTGGTTTGTTGAAGTAAACCCGTTCCTTCAAGAAACCCCACAAAAAAAATCAAGGGCCGTCAGATATGGGGAACGTGGTGGCCACGTGAAATCAACATTTTCTGAAATCAGGCGGTCATTGAAAATTTCTCGCAGAATCGCCATTGTGTCTCTCCCTGTATGAGCTGTATCTCCATCTTGCTGGAACCATATGTCACGATTGAGAACTACCGGACGTAAAAAATTTCCCAACATTGTCCGGTATACCGCCCAAGACACGGTTTCTGGATCACCAGTTTCGTTTTTCGAAAAAATATGGCCCGATAACTCTATCAGCCATAATTCCACACCAAACAGTGCATTTGAGAGGGTGTAATTGTCGCTTCTGTAATGCTCTCGGATTTTCCGTAGGACCAAAAATTCGTCAGTTCTTTGTTTGAACTGGGAGCCGTCGCAGTATTAAAATGCTGTACGGTATTTTCTTTGCATTGCAATAATTGATCGCCCAAACTCCAGAAACATAATAAAATTCATCAATTTTTAGTCGCTCTTGCACTGAGTATGATGACATTATGGAATTTTATGAAGTTCTTTATTATCAGAAAAAAAAAAATAATAATAAACTATTAAAAATAAAGAAATTATAAGCATTTCAAATCAGTCAGTCCAAGTTAGCCCACCTAATATTTTGCCTTTATGACGCACGGTGAAAACTTCTCTCTTCCCCTTCGAAGAGCCTAGCATGCCGTTTGTGATTGCCTCGTCGGAAGTATCTGTAAAGGAAGCTGTCAGGGTTATAACGCCAGTGAATCGCCAACATCTTTAGTTGGCCCGAGCCTTCTGAAGGGGATGAAAATGTTGTCTCCCGCTCTTCCGGTTGCTCTATGTCGTTTTCACTTCCTTTATCTTCATTTCAGGTTCTTCGGTGGTGTGGGCTTCAGAATTGAGATCAGCCACATACACTTCCTCTTGGATCATCTTCACCGTTGAAATCGATGACGAACCTCGTCTGAGTTCAATTATCCAAATATGGAGCAGATGTTGTGCCGAAAGTCACTGTCTTCAGTCTGTAGATTTTGATAGGCTCATCCTAATCCTTTCGCAACAATACAAGACACTTGGTAAAATGAATCCTTAACAGTTACTGAAATTTGGTGGTACATTTTCTCGATGTGATGCTGTCGATGAGTCCTGATGAAAAACTCTCTTCATATAAAAAATAAAATTCTTCCTCGATTCAAAACAAAAATTATATTATAAACCCAATCAACGAAAACCATTTCCAGCATTCATGGTCACACTCATAAAAAACATCTCAATGACAGTTCAATATAATCCACCAAACCATAACCACCATATCCTCAAATCGCAAATACTTCACCAACTTTACAGTCTACCAACTGATCCAAGTCTGTCTACACCCACTTAAACGATATTACCATCGTCACTGAAGCAAAAAATTAGAAAATGACATTCAGACGTTATACATCAATTGCATCCCCATTGTAGCTGTCATTCCTCTTCGACTAACCTTCCTCATTGTTCTACTTACGCAACTCCACTCTATGCAAACGAAAAAAGACGACACCCCACCCCAATAACAACAACTTCCACCGGAAAAGAATTTTCCAACACTTTTGGCGAGGAGGCCGTCGGAAAATTTAGTCTGTGTCCATACCAACCGCCACAGATTTAACAATAGGACTAGACACTCCAAAGCCGCACCACAATCGCCACCAGCACCACACAATCTCATGCTCATCTGCATAAAATCAATTCCATTTTTAGACAATTTGAAGATTGGAATGCAAATTTCGAATTATTACCAAGGGAAATGGCACAGCAACGCGACGCAGGGGGGACGGGGGCCTTTCAACCAAACAACGCTGCGATCGCTGACGCTTGTCTATGTCTGCTATTAGAACATATGAAACGGTATAAAAGGCGCATATTGGTATGTGATTCACAGAGAGAATGAAGTAGAGCAAGGACCAGAGAAAGAAAAAAAACGAAATCGATTGGGGGAAAAATAACTTTTTCCGTATTATTTGAATAATAAACGATTTGTGCAAAACCACACGCTCCATAACCGTCCAACCCTTAAACCTACAAGGCCTCGAAGGCTATAATTCCGTGTCGAATGAACTGTCTCCTTTTTTGGTGGACGTGTTTTTTTTTACACAAATCTTTTGGATTCAATGCATAGGAGGAAAGATAATTTAGGTGCCCACTCCAGTGACTATATAAACAAGGGAAGGTCATGGATTCAGACTAAAAAAAAGGGGACAAGTTAGATAAATTTTACAATAATTCGTAGCGTGCTTCCTTTTCGATTTGCTTCCTGCATAGTGATATATTTGGTGGTCCATTGTTGAGCAACGAGAATTCCCACTTTGGGTCAATAAAATTGGCGCCCAACACGAGGTCCATCAACCAATAACAAAATTTAAAATAATTTTTGATGTTTCCTTGTAAATTGCATTGTCATTCTCCCAATGGACAGAAGTGTGTAGAAATTGCTAGGATTTGCCACCGATGAATTGCACCAGGAGTTCCAAATCCAATAGCCAGTAAAGTTGAACAAAGAAAAAGTTTTGTGCGACAAAAAAGGGAAGAACAAAATTTGGAAGAAAAAGAAAGTCCTTGCCAAGAAAGAACACTGAAATATACACACAGACGAAGTACGAGCCTTGCAGTTTGGATTTTTTTTTCGCCATAATTTGCATTCGCCAATAAAAAACTTTGAATATCTACACAAAAAAGGACACCCTTCGTTCAGCTGGGCAACAGAAAGTCTGCGACTTATTTTAGTTTTCTCTTCTTTCTTTTTTTTTTTTTTTTTTTTTTGATTTTATGGGATGATTGAAGAAATTGCAAGACAAATTCATGTTTGATGGACCTACCTACATAGTTCGAATAAGGCATGCATTAGAAGCTTCTTTGATGGTAGTCCTTTTATACTTCCTTTTTTAATTGGTCAATGGTCGCCCTAGCTATTTTTTTATTTCAAAGTATTTGAACAGCCTCATTATAAACTTTAGGAATTGCAAGTTTTTTCAGTCCTTTAGATACTTTGCCAGAGCCTAAAATAGTAGTTAAAATAATTTTATTTGGTTAGGTTATGTTCAGATAATTAATTTAGGTATACAAATAACACTTCTCTAAAACAGTAACTATCGACGCAGTGTTCAATACTGATCCGCAAGTTATTAATGAGGTTGAATTTATAGAATCTAGTACAAAAACCAGCGTGTTCATTGTATTTCAGAGCTTGACGAACGAAACTAATTAGTAATGTTTAAGCCTACTCAGAAGCTACTTCTATAAGCGACTGTACAAATTAGCCTAAGTTATTGGCGTTGCTAGTGGGACTTCCACAGGAATACTATCAGTCTAGCCACTTTCTTCTTTTGCAGCGATTTGTTCAATCTAGTATAAGCATCTGCATTGCGTATTCCGGAATTTGCCAGTTCGAGCAGCTCAAACGCTTCTCACAGCGCACCATCTTTCATAAAATGATGATCTGATGACTTTCTACATCAATTTTTCGTCTGTTTCGGACGTTAAGGAAGTCCTTAAAACTGAGTGCCATATGTGGCCAGATTTGAGTTTCACGATAACATAACCAAGAACATTCCACCCATAATCATCACTTTATAGACATAAACTAGGCGCTGCAATGAGTGGGGCGTCCAGCAGAAAGAATCCTTCTTGTCATTAGATAAGAGCCATGACGGTGCCCTCTACTCTGGTCCGGAAAATCCGTTTACCATAATAGATCCCCGGATTCTGGCTCCTGGTGCGAGCGGTCTCATCTATATTATTCCAGACTTTACAGATTCGCGGATTAGCGCGATACAGTGTTACGTGTTTCGGGATTTTTATACCCTCCACAGGAAGGTATATTCACTTTGTCATTACATTTGTAACGCCAAGAAGGATTCACCGGAGACCCTATAAAGTATATATATTCTGAATCAGGATCACATTCTAAATCGATTTAACCATGTCCGTCTGTCTGTCTGTCCGTCTGTCTGTCTGTCCGTCTGTTGAAAGCACGATAGCGTCCAAACGAATTGACCTAGGGGAATGAAATTTTGTGAGAGGACTTATTTTTACCGTCGTCAGGTTGGTATTGAAAATGGGCTATATCGGTCAAGTAGTTCTGGTACCTCCTATACCAAACCAATATGGCATGGCGAACATTTTGCATGACTTTTATGCAGTGGAGGGTATCAAAGCATCGGCCAGGCCGATGATAACACTTTTACTTGTTATTTGTTTTTTTGTTTGGTAAATGAGGACTCCAAATCTTGAAGGACTAAGAGCAATTCCGGTCGAATGTAGTCTACCAATCAGAAAAAATTGTCAAGCTTGGGCCTCAACAAATATGCATTTCCAGTCAGCTAACTGTCTTCAGTTGCACACTCCATCATCAGGCCAAACCGATAATTCTAGAATCTTAAAAATCTGAGGGGTAAACCCCTTTTTGAAGCGTTACATTTTGAAGCTTTTAACATGATCCTAGGGAATAGAAATAAATTAAATGCGTAATGCAGGGGGTTGTAATTTTCCTTTTTTGGCGGGCAACTTGGCTAGAGGGTGTCAATGATTGTATGGGAGCTATTTTTTTTTATTTTTGCCTGACTTACTTTAAAAAAAATGTAATCGTATTACGCTTTACTAATGAAAAATCGCTTTTAGTTAGTTTTTATCGGACATTATTATGGTTTTGAAAGAGCTGTGTGTTTGCACCAATTTAGAGCTTACCAGAGTGAAGTTAAATTTTAATTGAATCTAACCGCATGGTCCCCTATAGACCAGTCGCCTGTGGTGATTGCTGTTATTCACAAGTGGGCCTATTGTGATGTCCTCCATTTATAGTATAGCTCATCCATGATGCCGCAGTTTGTTATAAAGGTGGCCGCAGCTCTTTGGGTGTGCTAGTATGTGTTCGGCTGTTTCATAGTCTGCAAGTGTTGTTTTGTGCTATATCCATTGTCATCAGGTGTTTTTTCACTCGACAGTGCCCTGTGAGAGAGCCTGTAACCAATCCAATCTGACTTCTACTTAATTCTAGAAGTTGTTTCATTTTTTTGTGGGAACTTTTTGGCATGAAGTTTTTGGCTTGCCTGTTTCCTTCGGTGGTCCTCCAGAAATGAAGCTTCTTTTCGTTCAGCCAGGTTTTCACACTACTTTTTTAGTGTTGATTGGTAGCCCGCAGAATGGTCTTGGCATCATGAATTGGGATGCGGATCCTTTTCTGGTTAATTCGTTGCCTTCATATCCAATGTGCCCTGGCACCCAGATCAGGTGAACTTTGTTTGTGGTGGCCAGTATTTGCAGGATTTGGAGGCAGTTTGGAGACCAGTTTTGATGTCATTTCAAAGGCGTCAATAGAGCTGCCTTATTTGTTATAGCCCTGTTTAGACTCTCTCGAATGCAGAGTTCTATTGCGTGTATTTCGGCCTGAAATACGAAACTGCTTATTTCCATACCAGCGAATAGGGATGTTTTAGTGCATGGTCCGTATACTGTGGCTGAAACTCTTTCATCTATTTTGGATCCATCTGTATACCATACAAGTGAAACGTTGGCAAATGTTGGTTAGTTCTGTTCCCAGTTTAGACGGTCTGGGAATGTAACCTTAAAGTTGTGTCGGAAGTTATAGCGTGATAGACATTTGTCTGTCAAATGTATTCCAATTAGTTGATTTTGTCTGAATTCTTGTAGGATATCAGTGTGGACTATGTTGGAGTTTGATTCATCTTTTGGGATGAGCATATAGGCGTTAACCATTGCTTCTTTCATGAGTTCTAGATGAAGTGGTTGCGGATGTTTAGGATAACCTCGAGTGCAGCTGTTGGTGCAGTTTTCATTGCTCCAGTTGCACAGACACATGCTAGTCTCTGTATTTTGTTGAGTTTAGCCTGTGCTGACCTCTGCGTTGCTTTATACTACCACACGGCGGCTGCATACGTGATGATAGGTCTTGTTATGGCTGTATACATCCACAGAGTCATTTTGGGGTTAAATCCCCAGTTTTTACCGAGTAGACTTTTTCTGGTCCATAAGGATAGCCTAGCTTTGTCAATAGTTATGGTAAGTTGAGAGTTCCATGTGAGTTTTTCATCCATAGTCCATTTTTGAACCGTTCGAGTAGATTGCTAAATTCAAGTCCCTGTTCACTCGTCCATCTTGCCAATCTGAATTGGAATTGGAATTAAAAATGGTACTAATATGTAGTTTAGTTCTCTTGATAGAGAATCAAAATGTTACTATGGCCGTGGGGTCTCACAGACCAGTATCCCGACTCTCTGAGTCTGTTCGCGCTGTGATGTGAAGGTCTGAAGGTAAGAGATACAGTCAGGGCGTCTGTGAATCCAAAGGGTCAGTTTTGGTTGCAGGCCCCATCTTCCGCCAAATGTTCTGTTGCAGGCATAGAAAGCTATACAAACTTTCTTTACTTTGTTCGATATTAAGTTTGAAGTTGAGCTCTATCATTGTGATAAAAAAGAATACAAAATAATAGGACACATATTTCAGGAGAATTTAAATCTCGATCTATAACCCCTTTTAAGGGGGGCAATCACCATGTAAAAAATATTAGGATTGGGGACACGATCCCGAAAACCAAAATCCCGAAAATCCAAAATCCCGCAAATCCAAAATCCCGAAAACCTAATATCCCGAAAACCCACAATCCCGAAAAGCCAAAATCCTAAAAAAAGAATCCCTAAAACGAGATCCCGGAAAATAATATATAATGAAAAATTTGCGCAAATGGGATTCTTTATTTTATTTTGAATGTAAAATACCCAAGTGTGACGTTAACAATCAAAACGGTGCTAAAGTCGATTTTTTTAATATATGGAGTGTGATATACCAAAATGTAGGTATCAAAGAGAGCTATAGATTTTGGAAAAGTTTTCATTCAAAACACGCTAATTATGAAGCATATTACTATTTAAATTTTGAGTTTGCTTTCAAAACGAGGCTATTTATGTTTTGTCTAACAATCAAAAGGTACCTATCTTTCATACAAAGCTAGTAATTTGTACTGTATTTAATTTTCTTGAATATTTTAGAAGTTATACGTTTTCGCCCTTTTACTCGGTTTCACGTTCCACTTTTTTAGCCTCTGTTTGATTGTTAACGTCACGTTTGTCCATTTCATTTACCGTAATAATGTTTTGTAATGTAGCGCTGCAATTCGCAATTTGCATTCAGTTGTGTTGATCTCATATAGTGTGATAGCTGACCGTCTAGAATTTTGTTAGCCAGTGAACATCGTAATACAAAGTGAGTAGAAAAAGAAAACGTTACGGACTTGCAGGTAGCCCTGCATACTCCCCTAATTTTTGGTCCGTTTGTAACCTTTTGAAACAAAATCTGTCGCGGACACAGAACAACGTAGAGGCGTGGCACCGCTGCCGGCTGAAAGTTCTCGCAGGGCATTCACACATTGGTTCATTTTCACTGATTGCTCTTTTATGTGAAGAGTAAATCCGTGTGAAAACATGTTTGGCTAAAATAATTGCCGTTGAGACGCAACAACTAAGAAAACGTTATGTGACGAAGGAAAAAAAAATTTTTAAAAATTTACGCGGACAGTAACGAGCGTTCTGAAATAAGTTTTCTAACATGAATTGCGAACAATATGAACTTGTATTAGATATTGTTTTGTCATGGATCGTTTTTTATATGTTTTTGTTAATAAGACTTGAACGGTTTTTGTTATGTTTTATTTATTTGAAGTTTGTTATTTTGTTTATTTTGTTAAATAAATTTGGCTAATAATTTTTGGATTGGATTTGGATGTGGATTTTCGGGATTGTGGCTTTTCGGGATTATGGTTTTTCGGGATTGTGGGTTTTCGAGATTTTGGATTTTCGGGATTTTGGGCTTTCGGGATTTTGGATTTTCCGGGTCTTGGGCTTTCGGGATTACATTTTTCGGGATTCTGTCCGACTCCCAAAATATTAGTATGCGGAAACTATTTTTTGTGATCTGATTTATGTACTTGAAACTTTGTTATTATACCTACTTCCTCAATATTTATGATAAAACACTTATCTCAGAATTTTCAAAAAATCGCCGGAGAGGCTATTTTATAATTTTTAAACTTAATTGATTTAAGACTGGGTAGAATGGACCGCTAACCTCTTTTAGAGAGTTACTAATATTTTATTTATCTGAAATATGACGTCCACATAAGGCGGCTATACCAAAACGTAAGGGTAAACTTGAACCCATAGTTTGATTGTCACTTATAAGGGTATAAGTTCAAAACCCCAAATATGCTCGTATCGAAAAGATGCCAAATTTTGTTAAATGCACTGTCACACCTGATCCTATTAGTTAAATATACAATAAAAATGCATCCGGTTGTTGTCGCCTCCGCCGTTTATATCCTCATGATATTTGAGCATTTGAGCTATATTCCATTTTTGAGTCTCGCACTCCCTATTCACACATTAGGGCCATTGCCAATCCAATGCATCTACTCAGAGTCAATTTCCATTGTGTATGCAGATATGTGGTTGAATATCACTGCTGCCCTACGAAAGACTGCCTGATGGATATGAATGTGCTCTGCATATGCATACGCTGCCGCTATGGCACTCTGACTGTATGTGGAAAAATGCAGTAGAATATCTATATGGATGAGTTGATATAGTGATATCTTAACGTATTTGAACTCACACTGATGGGATTGCCGTTGTTGAATGTTTCATTGACGTTCATCCAATCGATCTGACTATACGATTCCAATGGCAGAACTGCACCTACTCTTGCATGCATGCATGCATGCAATTCGTTGTGCAAGCACATATCGCCTACAACATGTATATGCATCCTAGAGTCCTGAATAAAAGGTATTTTAGCCGGGCCTTGGATAAGTTCTTTCAGTGGTAGATGTCTCTCGGTAACGCTACCACATCCATTTCGAGTAGCAGGTAATGTTTGTTTTACGCTCTCAAATATATTATTCAACCATATGTATGTCGACGTCTTTGCGCTAACATTTAGTCCTGTTTTCTTCTATTCTTTATTCTGTGTCCTCTCATCTCGTAACGGTTTTTTTTTATTTTCTCTTCCAATACTTTGTTTTTGTTGCAGTGCAATTTTTTTTTGTCGTTTTAAGTTCTTGCATTTTTCATGCAAAAGCACTGATGAAGGAGGTAGGATACAATCGACAATCGTCCTTCGGTATAGTCGTCAACCACTGCTCAGTGCTTGCTGCTATCCATATGTGTAATGTGAATATGGAAATCGACTTTTAAGGGAGTGTGTAACTTTATCATGTCGGGGGTGGTGAAGGAATGCATTTGTGTATATCCTTTAGACTTTTCTTCTTTCGCTTTTCATATTTGTACTCGGTCTATTTTATTTTTCCATCCATTCAGGCCCTTAGCAATAATATTGAATTTGAATTCAAGATAAATACGCATTTGCATTTCCGCTAGAGCTGCTTGAGTTCACGTTATAGTTTTTTCCTTAAAATGAGGAAAAAATTATTACATCAGTACCTACCTACCTATACATATAGGTATATATTATACAATATTTGCAACGCTTATCAACGTCATTCATTCAACATACCTTTTGTTACTTTCATTGCAGAGACTGCAGAGTTGTACGGGATCCACAAACGCTTAAATCGAAAGGATACGGATTTGTATCGTTTGTGAAAAAATCGGTGAGTGTAGTTTTTTTTCCTACCAATATTCACATAGGTATGCAGTTTTTATTTCTGTTGAATAGATTATATCAGTTAACACAAAATCTATTGCTAAAATTTTGAATCTTGTATTGGTAACCCGAGTGTAAATGAAAAAGAAATTAATAAAAAACATTTTAATGAGGTCCACCAATGTTGAGGATAATGTGACCGGATACGTTTTGCATGTATTTCTATACAATTTCTCGTTTTTATGAAAATGATGGTATTTTTGCAGTAAAGAAATTTTAATACCCGAAATAATTTTGGGGGATAATAAGTTTCGCTTTTTTATGTCTTTATTCAAATCAGGGGATACAGACTTAGCTGATAAAAAACATTCCAATCAGAAATAAATACAAATTTAGTGAGTCCAGCTGAAATGGTGTTTATATGTAAAAAATTGCACAGAAAGAAGGTTACATTTTAAGAACTTTAATCAAAAACTTGAAAATGTTAACATTGTTAATTTTAGTCTGAATCGTTTACGAACAGTGGTGTCTGGGATTTACGGCAATAAGAGGTAAAATTGTAAGCCTCGAGGGCTCCGTTATACAGTTAGAATAAGTTCATGCAGTTGGGCTGAGTGAACTCAGTGGGTTGGGTTCATTCCAAATCGACAGTCGACTTGGTCAAACTCGCAAAGAATTTATGTATATGCCATTATAATATACAGCTTCAATATAATTATTATTTATTTGTTTTATAAAAAGCTTTAAAAGATCGATTCCGACCTCATATTTGAGCTTCATATAGTGGTATGGGTCACACTTAATTTTGAAGGCAATTTCTAAAAATCGTTCAAGCTGTGCATACTTCTTAAAGTACCTACCTATTTCCTACTTTATTTAAATTTAATATAAACCATTCAAACTAGAAACCTCGTTAAGTTTTTTTTCATAATTATCATCAGCAAGATATGAAAATGCAGGACACGGGTCTTATAACTGAAGCCGAGCCAAAAAAAAGGAATTTTCGGAAGCGGACTGCTCGAAGCAGTCAAAGCAACATTTTCCTCTGAATTTTTATCGATGGCCAACCATAGATGGTATAGATTACTGAGCTGTGATATATCAAGAAGGATGTGGCCAAACTGCAGTTGAGAAAAAACCACCTACCTTCTGATCAAAACACAAAAATATATCGGCAGATTAACAGCAATCACCACAGGGGACTGACCTATGTGGTCAGATTAGACATCCGGCATACGCATACGCATAATACACACTGTCGCAGTTGCATAATGAAGTAGTCGTAAAAGAACGTCTCACTCACAACCTATGCGTTTGTCCGGCACTATAGCTAGGACCAGAAGGCGATCTCTTGGAAAATTATTCTTTGACTCCATTGAGGAGGTATCGAAGAAAATGAGGAGGTCTCGAAGGAAAGCCTTAAAAAATTGACAACCTTTATGAATTCCACAGGCTGGTGTTGGATCTAAACTCTTGTTCGACAAACTTGCAACAATCATTAGAAAAAATGAGTTTGTGGTAACAAACTAGTTTCCTAGTTGGAAATTTTCAATTGGATCCCAATTTTGAACTTTGTGCCGAGTTCAGGAATATTAAAAGTGAGATTTATTTGGTTCATGAAATTACCTACATCTCTCATGTCTGCAGAGGTCTGACCGGCACTCTGGATGTTCGAATAGCCTTCAAACGCTAATTAAATCATTTTTTAAAGGTCTTAAAAGGTTTTCTGTAACTGTACCTAATGAAAATTAGAGGTCCAATGTGAATATCATGTATAGTGAAGACTTAATCACTTGTTATGTAGCCAACTTTGGAATAGGTTTCCACCATTATCCGTTGCCATTATCTTATGAATCCCAGGCACTGGTCAATTATTTTATATGACCATGGTTGGTAAAATGTGACTCGATTGTCGTAGGGCTAACCTGATTAGCAAGAACCAAACCAACCCAACATCACAACGTAGTATAGTTCCATTGCTATATCCATTAACCGAGAGTCGAGTAGTTTTAGGCTCGCCTCCTCTGATGGAACTTAATTTGAATAATAAGTTCTCTCTTCCTTCTCATTAACTATTTCAGTTGCTATCGCTGCTGCTGCCATACCAATTTAGGGTGGGCATTACCACCCCCTTGCTTCATAGGATAATTACCTTGATTGGGGAGACGAAACTCGATGAAATAGCTAACGATTCTGACTATACAAATGATAAACATCTCGGAAAGGTCTGTGCTATCAATCTAGTGTCAGGCGAGGCGGAGTCTTTGTGAGCGAAGATTTCCCCCATTGCCGGCCATATTTGTGTACCTATTCAAGTTGGCACGAACGCACTAACCTGCACTACAAAATAGATGACATGTAATTTGAGGGTGGATCTAGGCAATTAAGTGGTTCATCTCTTCAATTTCAACACTAACTTTACTTTGCGGATGCTTGGGAATCTAATTAATTGTGAACTGTTAGTCAGTTTGAGTAAATCCCTCTAATTTGTCCTTGCGTTTGGTCGACAAACAGACGAACAGGGGTATATGTATTGCGAACCCACAAAACTCAATGTGGCTAAATACCTCCTTAGGGAGAGGTGGCAAAGCCGGAGTCGAAAAGATGTAGAAATTAAGATATGCGGTCCTGTGATGAGATGGGTAGGCCGCAGGAGAGGAATGTCAAAGAAGAACAACGAGATCTGCCAATAAGAATGAGAATGGCTGTGTTTGATGAATTTCTGTCGCTGTTCTATTCGTTTGAAGTGATTCCTGTGTAAGGTGTTAAGGAGACTTTGGGGGATAGGTGGGCGCCTATGGCTGCTAAGTCGTTTAATTAATATTGTTCTTAACAAATCACTTTCGATGGATTCGACGTGTGACTCTTATTGATTTTTTCTTTTCCACAATTTGTTGCGACAGATATAGAGTGGATGTGGACAACGCACTAAGTGTGTGTGTGTTTGCGTAATGTGCGAGTGGCATTAATGTGTTGTATGACATGAAACACCCGTCAGCAGAATGTCACTTAATTTGTGGTTTTGTTCTTAAGGGTGTCATTTGAATGACCTATTGGTTTGCTGATTAACTTTATGATTAACGACACATGAAGTGAGTGTGCCTTTTGTGGACTTTTAATTACAACTGATAAGTAGAACGCCAGGCCAGAATAGGCGTCTTCACATGGGTGTAAGTCAAGGTAGTTTACTGAACTTGAAACATGGTTATTAGTTTACATATCTCAATTGGGTGAAGGAGACCCACAGAGGGCTATACTGTAACGTGTTATAATGAGGAAATATGTTAAGTGCCTTAAAAGTAATTTCAGCGTTATGATGCCGTCAGGACATATACGTTAGGTTAGATAAGGGTGTGTGATGGTGTTGACACAATTTCCACTTGAGTACTATTTATTATGTAAACAAAGGAGTGTATTTATCATCATTCTGATTCGATCAGTGATGATGCGTGACGACACTTTTATTATTCCATTTCCCTTTATTAGTTGCAGCATTGAGCAGACTAAGGGATGGTTAAGTTTCAGGATCGGATTGAATTACAATCGAATTTTACAAAATATGGATCTCATGCGCTCGTAGGAAAATTTAAAATTCCTTTCGGAACTAGCAAGGAGTTTCTTTCTGAAACAACTCTTTAAAGTCTTTACGCCGGTACTTCAAAAATGGTTAACTATAAATGGAGCAAACTCTTTAACCAAGTTTCAGGTCCAATTTTTTGTTGACAATGTTTTTGACTTATGAAGAATGCAGAGTTGATTCTCGTTAAAGGTACGCGTTCTTTGTCGACTTCAAGGCGGCATTTCATACTGCTCATTGCAACACTCTCCTGCTAAGAAATGTGACTCTGAATTAAACTGGATAGAGTTTTGAAAAGTTTATATAATGATACTTGGGTAGCTGTCTGGAAGGGAGAATCTCAATCAGAGGAGTCATGGTTATACCTTAACCTCGGTTCTATTTGCGGTCTTCGTCGAGGATACAGTTGAAATGCCGGTGCTTTATTTAAGGCACGATACGATACTCGTATTGTGATCGTAGCATATTTTTGAACCCCTGTAGTTAGAAGCAGTCGCTTTGTCCGTACTAATTTATGCAGTTCAAGTTTCGGGAAGTAAAAATGTACGACAGGGTTGAGAAACTACTTAACGTATCTTACATCTAGCACGTTGAACTTTTTGCTAACGATCGAAATAAGGCTGTTTCCAATATTCTTCACTGTTTATAAAAACCTTCAAAATGCATATCAATTGTGTGCTTAATGTTCTTAAGATCGAAAACCATCGTCTATCCAAAAAAGGTGGCGATCAGTAGCAGATCTAGATAGTACGGGGACTGATGGCTACAGTTGGTACACAGTTGTGGAATCGAGCTGAATCTCAGTCCGGAAAAATCTCTGAAACTGAAAGCCAATATTTGAAGAGCTTATAGTAAAGCTGGATCTTTAATTTAGAGAAGATGTGCTGAAGAGAACCGCCAACCGGCGGAGATGGGCACAGTATAGAGGTACATATAATCTTAATAATGTTGGAACTAAATTATAAACTGATGACAATCGGAAGATGGCATTGACATGCTTTTACTTAGGTATACTTAGAACCTTTGCTTTGATGTCAGGTTTGACGCAACAACGCTTAGTCTGTGCTTGTATTGAGGGAGGACGTGGTCCATAACCTAAGATGCCGCTTAGTATTGAGCATTGATGTCAGCTTTAATAAAATGTATCCAAATCCAAGGCACCTTTCCTAATTCAAGTATTTGTCAGCAATCCTGTCGAATTGGTATATGAATCTTATTTTTTTCTTTATCAGGTTAGGACACAAGTCATTGTCCATCAGTGGAGTGCACTAGAGCACTTTGGCGCAACTGTTTCATTGTACAACTACGAAGCTAATCCAGTATTAACTGTTTTAATGGAATTTCTTCAGGTTCAGGTCCCAAGAAATCACCTTTCACTATACTAAAGTGAAAACTGATGTAAATTTGTCTATATTTCCTTGCGGGTAATCGTCTACCCTATGCAATTTTGTATCAGCCTAAGACAAAAAGCACCTCGCAGGTTCTCTAGTTAGACATTTAGATACACCTTTCAAAATTGTTAAATTTTGTATTTAGTGGTATCTGTGACGTATGCTTAAATGCAGTGGAAAACCCTGACTTCTCTATCCTCCATCAAAACACTTCGTTATTTATGATCAGCCAATAGTCCCAACTCTGACCTTCACAATATTTCCTCCATCAACTATAAAAGAACTTCCTTTCCCAACTTTCTTCGTCACCAAGAATAATATGAAAACGAATGAAAAAAAAAAAACTAAATCCACAACTTTCTCTTGTGCAAGGTGCTTCAAATCATCAACCATTTGAGTCCCCAACTTCTCTGTTGTAACATATGTATATGTGTGTACCTAGGTATAAACAGCCAACACTATACACCCTCTCATACGGTATGTCACTTTTTTCCCTAGCTTTAAGTGTTTGTCCAATAAAAATAGAACAATTTCCTCACTCTTTCCCATTTCCGACATTTAAGTCCTCACAAAAGTAAATTCAAACTTTGTCATTTTCGTTTTAAAACTCCAAAGCAATGGCTCTGTGTCTGTACAGCCAGCCATGGATAGCTATTCCAGAACTGAAATTCCTCGAAGCGAACTCACCAGGACAGATTCCCTAACTTAAATTGACTTTTCTCCCATATCGACGAAGCTATATCGAAGATACGAACGGAGAAAAGACGATGAAGATGTAAAGAGTCCAATAGAAAAGTTGATTCGTTCGGCACAGCAACATGTACTACCTTCTCGTGCTCTGGAAGACTTGTCTGCTGCACAAAGGAGGTGACTGAACGAAATAAGAAATCTCCTCTCCACACACACACACACATGTCATTGGCAAATAGGAATGCCATTCGTTAAGGAACGGGCACCAGATTGTGTACTTTTCACCCGATAGTTTGTAACTATCAATCATAGTTAAAAATAAATTGAACAGATAACAAGCGCCAAAGGGTTCTCTAAATTTGGAAAGGGATTAAAAGGATCACGTCGGCTGTGGGGCGTTGGGAGATCAACTGAAATGCACGTAGACTGGAATGAAATATCTTACCTCATGCTCGTTGAAATTGTGAAACAAGACGAGCATCCTCGTCACTACCCAGCCCAGACCCACTTCGAATCGTATCAATGCAGCAATTTCCAATTTATATTTATTTGAGGACACGATATCCTTCGTGTTATTCCAACTGTCGCATAACTTTGGCAATAATTTTGGGAAAAGTTTCCCCTACACACACACACACATCGTTTTTCGTGTGTGTGGAAATAAATTTTGGGAAATTCATCGTCCTTTGCCTCCCAGCGCCAGTCAGAGAATGCATATTATTTTTATTTGATACAGGATGCATATCGAACCGCATTCGTCTATTATATTCCAAACATAAAATTCCTCATGGAGACAGTACAAAATAGAAGATCATGCAACGAGGTGGTGGCCAGGGGGCGGCAATATTGTGAGCGCTCAAAGTATCCGTTTTTGGATGGAATTCAAATAAATTCATTGTCAAAGTTTTGTGTGTTGCGCTTGTCCTGATCGGAAAATCGGAAAATACCCGCCTCCTTTTTTGCTGTTCACATCGCATTGTATATCTTGTAAGGAGGAAGATTGTGTGTTAGATATTTTATAATTTTCCTTGAGGACTCTCTGCACAAGGATTAAAACAAACCAAAACTACCACTACTACCACCGCCGCCGCTGCCGCCGACATCGAACTGAATGCAATCATCCTCTTTCTATGCAATATAAAGGGGAGCAAAGCAATACCGGTGGAATGTATTGTTCGAAATGAATACATGCCACATGATTGGACTTCTGAGGCGGGCTCTGGCTCTTGCTCTTGCTGTTCCTTTTGCTCTGTGCCTCTGTGTATAGTTTTTGATGTGTCTAGAAGAGGGGTGCACTCTCGGCACTCCACAGGGTGATTTATGGAAATTGGTTCCGATGCAGAAAGTTTTTTTCCGTTTTCTTGTTGGCTTCTCTCTAAGAAACGTTGGCATCCTTTTTCGAAACACTATACCGCAACTATTAGAGAGAGAGAGAGAAAGAGTGAGAGCGGGGCGGAAAACTTTCTTTTGTTGATTTTGTTAAATTGCATATTGCATTTTGAATTTTAAAATGGTTTCCTGATTTTTTCTCAATTTTTGTTTTTCTTGCAGGATTCTATTTTTTGATTGAGTTTATTTTAAAAGATTCAGACATTCCGTAGAAACATCAGGAGTTGTTAGGTAAAAGTTTGTGTTTATCCTTTGTGAAGAGTTTGGTTCTAATGTTATTATGCTTAAGAGGAAATCTGCAGACACTATTTGAATACGAAAAAATGTGGAACATTAGTTTTGAACGTTTTTAATAGAACTCGTCAACGATAAAGTTTCACAGTTGCGTGATCAATTTAAATTTGGGGAAAATAAGTTCCTGTCTGTAGGAGTAAATTGAATTAAATTGAAAAGACCACTTATCTGCACAGGTCGGGAAACTATCATAACGGGAAGGTGTTTCAATGAATTTAAATGAGAAGTTTTGAATGGAAATTATAGCATTTTAAACGTACTAGGACTTTAACATTGAAACAAAATGACAACAATTCCTATTAGAGTCTTTTGGGAGATTATTCCAGTGGGCTTTCATAGATACAGTTATTAACTTACTTACTTAGAAGGCGCTACAGTCCAGGGTGGCCTCTCCAGTTAGGCCCTATGCACACGGAGCAACAGAAAAAAAAATGATCAACGATGCGAATTGGCAACTAGTTTGCTTTAAGTCATACCCTGTCTAATCAAATGGGATGACACACACGACGCTTCTGGTTGAAAACTCGTTTGCGATTCACAAAAATCTGTCGTCTGTTGATTTGCATATCGGGTTGGCTATTGATTTCAGTTTCTAGTTTGTCGAAGATGAGCGAACAACAGACCAACCTGTTGCTGGTGGGGAAGGTTGAAACACATGACGAATGAACTAGAGATGAACTAGAGATTTTGATTGGTGATGAGTTTCCTCGTGTGTAGAGTCAAGTCTCCGCTGAGTCCGTAACTTCTGTAACCCGAGTTGCCTCCGGGTTTAGTAAGTTTTTTTTTTTTTTTCAAGTTCCTCCGTGTCCTTTGGGCCTTAGGCCGATCTTGGGTTAACCGCCCCCAGCTGCGCACTCCAAGTTGGGCGCTTCCTCAACTTCGTTGTCCCTCCAGGTTGGAATTTCGACTCTTCTCTTCAGGCCGGAGCGTTGGTTTTGATTCGCTCTACATGTCAGTCGACTGATACGTATACCCTGACCAGATCGATGTCGTTGTACAGCTCGTATAGAGTTCGCTGTTAAATCTTCTCCTCCAAAGCCCATCAACGCAATCGAGACCAAAAAAACTCGCAGAATCTTTCGTTTGAAATGACCAAGAAGATCTTCATCTTCGTCTGTAAGCGTACATGTTTCTTCTTAGAGCAGAACTCAGATGATGAGAGTCTTATATAGAATCTCCTTAGTGTTTCTTGACAAAGTCTTACAAGTCAGTCCGATAATCTGTCCGATTCGTCGATTCACCGCTAAACCCATTTTAGCCGCTTCTGATATGCTAATACTCGCAAACATACCAAGGACAGCTATAGCTCCGCTCCGCAATAATGTCAATGTCATCAGCGTATGCAATTATGTAATTGCACGCAGACTTTTTTCGGACGTTTACGAAGCAAGCATTCTCCATCGTCATTCTCATTCTGCACAACCTGACAAGCTTGGTAGGGATGCCAAACCAAGACATAGCTCTATATAGCTCGTCTTTATAGTAAGGGTCTCCTTTCTTGTGTTTTGAGCAAGCGGTGCTGAGGTTCCATTCATCAGGCATACTTTCCTCTGACCAAATCTTGGAGACAAGTTGGTGTATGCCCTCCACCAAGTCATCTTCCGCTGCCTTAAAATGCTCGGCTGATAAACCGTCCGGCCCAGCGACTTTTTTGGACTTCAGCGTGGATATTGCTATCCTTGCATCATTTTGGTCAGATGGACAGAAGTCTTGGCTTTTATCGTCTAGGCCCTAGGGTAAATGGTTCATTCTGGCAGACAGGAGAATTTCTATCGTCTTATCCATTTAACAATCTGTAGAAATGGTTTTTCCAAGTCCTTAGCACCGACTGTGACTCTACTACAAGACTTCCTTGTTTGTGAACACAGGCCTCTGTTCTTTCCACCTTTAGGTAAAACTTCTAGACATTGTTTCTGGAGTAGCTCTTTCTCTTTCCTTTACCTCCGGAGAAGCCGGTGTTTTTCCCCCCTTTTTTTTGTCGTAGAGCTCACTGGCTGCTCTCGTCCTTCTCTGCAGCGCCGCTTTGTAGTCTAGTTGTTTTGATGCGTGTGCTAACCGGCACTCTTCATCAAACCAGGGTGGGTTGTTTTGTGAGACCGAGCAAATCAGTTGCGGCTTTTCTGATTGCTTCTTGGCATTGATGCCACTGGTCTTCAGTACTTGATGCTGGGTGCATTGGAAAGGACTTCTCAAGAAGTAGAGACTGAGGGAGACGCGACCGGAAAAGGTTCTGTTGGTTAGTAGCGGTTGTAGCAGTTCGACGTTAAATATCCTCCCAGTATTTCGTCGGTGTTGTGGCGTCTGAGATATCCGCACTCATACCTTGGCTACAGCAAGGCAACAAGGTAGTGGTCCAAATCTATGTTGACCGCTCGGAACAAAACTAAAATAAATCTCTCCTTTCCCAATGCTTGATATTACTGACGAACTTAAGCCTGAAAGTCTTGAAACTAAACCACCGCCAAATTTGAATACTAGTTTAGAGGTTTTACTGATTGAAAAATATAAGTCTTACAATTTTTCAGCGAAAGGCACGCTGAAGATTTTTTTGAGGTCAAAAACCGCAAACAATAGCAAGTCTCCAATAACCTCTCTTTTGTTACCTGCCGATTTTAAATAGAATTCATTTGAAGATTCCTCATTATTTAGAAAAATTTGCGTGGAAAATTAATTTACAAGGCTTATAACAAGATCAAGAGCTGAAACATCCAGTCCGAAATAAATATCTTCCTACTACTAGGGCAGACAAAGCAAGGTTGAGATTCTCGTTAACTTCTTCGAGTGACCTAAGACCATGGTATGATGATAGACCTGGAGTTTCAAGCCATTGGGATCGCTGCCTAACTTCAAAATTGTTGACTTACCAATATTAATCCATCGCTGGCAGGGGCCAAAAAGTTCATGGGATTCACAGGTTGGCAGAAAATATTTTCTAGGTGCCAGTTAAGACTGATTTGCTTTAGTTAGCAGAGAGTTTACTCTTTCATGAATAAAACGAACGATTTCTGCTGGCAGGCGGTCTTGGCCAGCAGTCTTGTTGTACTCGATTTTATACATATATTGCTATCCTCACTTCATTTTGGTCGGTTGGACGTACGGTTGAGGTCAGTTTTTTAGTGGTTATTGTGAGCTAGTTGTCTCGAACTCGATCTCCGTAAAAACGCAAAGAAGAAGGCACAGCACCGTTGCTCTAAAAGATTCCTTTATATTGCATTTTTCAAATTATGTGTCATACTCATAATGAATATCCCCTTTCAGCTATTGCCAACAAATCATCATCACATCACCACCTCCAGATCCAGAACGTTTCTGCTGCCCTTTGCGACCAGTTTCTGTCTATTCAAACGTAATTTTCGAAAATAAGAAAATGATCCATAATACGACTTTATGTGATTCTCAGAAATCCACTCAGCAAGAAGTCCGTAAATCAGTTGTTGTACGCTCCCCAAACAAAAAGGAACCAACAATCCGGGTACCACCCTTTTTCTTGTTCTTGGGTCGTTAGGCCCAAATGTGAGAAGACGTTTGAAGAAAAATTCCCCAAAAACCAATGCCATGTCAGGGATTTATCTTCATTCTTCCCCCATACAGTCAGTCATCATTTCTAGCAGTCTCAGTCCTGGTGCTGCTGTTTGTGATTTATCCTGATTTGCTCCCACTCGTCTTCAATGGGCATTTTTATTTGCTGCTAATACTCATTTTTATTCCTTCTTCATTCCCCATCTATAGGGAGCCGGGGACAGACAGTATTGTATAGTAGCATCATAGTCCTCGAAAACATTGATGGCAGAATGTATGTAATACCTTTGGTGTATACAACACCCTTGCGAGTATCTCTATAGTTTGTCGGATTAAAGGGACGACGAGGGGCGGATAAATAGCTCCAAATAGAAAAAGCAAACCGAGAAAAATTTATCCATCCCTTCAGACCATTATCCCTTCTAATGGCAAATTTTATATTTGATGAAACCTCTGAGTCCTTTTTCACAGTCAGTCAGTTCGGTTCATCTTTGCTTGTTTCGTACGGTTGGTTGATTTGTCCGCCTTTTGATTGAATGATTCCACTGAGAGTGAGAGGCGAACCAGAGAAATAGGCCGACACGATGGAAGGCACACAAACAGCCGGTTCTAATGATACCCTTTTTGCCAGTATTCATGGTCTTTAATGTTGAACCCTTGAAGCCATAGTGCCAAGAGTGTACAAACAAAGGGCAGTTCTCGTCGTCGGTCGGTCGATGACTGTTGCTTATGGGGACTCAAACCTATTCCGGGAGTGTAAGTGATTTGCCACTTGACTGATTCGATTAGATCAGGAATTATATTAGTATTTCAATGTGTACGAGTATATAGTTGGGCAGAAGGGAAGACATGAGAAATCAAACAACGTACATAGTGCTGGTATTCACAGATGACTTGTTTGACTGGATTTCTGGTGCCTGGACAATTCGGATTGAAATTCCAGGCTTCCGAAATGACTTTAAAATTCAGTAAGGCTTTAAGGTGACTCTTTAAAGCTATTTTGTGGTTGCTTGCACCAAATGTAAAGTAAACTTGTATTACGACTGTTTCATAAAACTATAGGCTTATTTTATTATTTTATTCGAAAGCATTATAATCACTTCTGATATAACTCTTTGAGAGATGCAGTAGCTTTAAGGTGGCTGCGCATTTTTGGGGGAACAGTTCAGCATTCCCCCGTAATGATCTAGCGATGCGTTCTCCTACAGCAATATTACTCAGTATGTAATAGCATAGATGCCCTTGTAGTAAATCGCGTTGTTGTTCAATGTAACTCACGTAACATTCAAGTTTTCTTTTGGGACTTAAAAGGATTATAAGTGGGCTTACTCTTTCCCCTTAATTATATCCCACACCGCCCAGATCTTCCTGTATTGTATGACATAAAATACAGCAAAAAAAAACCCCCCCTCCGTGGTGGAATAGCTAATTAATCTCAGAAAGCTGACTAGAGATACTTTTAAAATCTGCCACAGCCCACAGCTGTAAATATTGGCAGCCCTACCGAGACTGTCTGAAAATATACAAACAATCTATCAGAGTGGCCAAAAACAGCCATGAATAGACAGAGACGGCTCTTCACGAAGTAGTGCGAACAATAGAAAACTCAATTCACCAGGATCATTCAGACAACACTACGCCTGCAGAGGGACACCCCAAGGAGGTGTCATTTCACCACTGCTATGGCTAATAGTAATGAACAGAATACTCAATAGTTTAGATTAAGGTAGTCTCAACAGAGTCCAAAGAACGGGATGTGTAGGCACCACAGGCGCTTTGCGGTCAACGCCGTCAGAAGCCCTCACAGTCGTTCTGCATCTTTTACCTCTAGACCTTCATATCACAAACATCGCAATATATAGCGGGATCAGGCTCAGAGAGTCGTGGTGCTGGTATGCGAGGGTTTCCCTGATCCAGGCCATAACAACGTTTATGGAACCAAACAGGCTGACGAGCTGTCCAGGCAAGGTTCAGTCCTCCACTGCTCACTTGCGGAATAGGTCCACATTATTCAGAATTCAGATACAGAAGCCAATCTCACATGGAGGAGGCTAACAAATTGCATCATATCCAGAAGTGTAGCTCAACGTGAAACCGAGATTGTGTTAAACAACGAGCATTTGATTTTGGGCCAGGTTGGCCGTTCCATCGAGGACGTTCGTTACAGATGGATGTGGCCAAATTATAGCGGGGAAAAAACAACCCACCTCCTGAGTAAAACAGGAAAAGATATAGCAAGAATAAAATCGATCATCACAGGTCACTGGCCTATAGGCGACCATGCAGTCAGATTAGGTATCCCGTATCCCTAACCATCCCATCTCAATTTCGTCAAAAAGGAGGGGTTTCCTTCCAAATTTTACCAAAAAGGAGGTTTTTATTTTTCCTAAAGGAGGGTGTAAGAAGGATAGCTATTTAATGATAAGAAATATTTTTAAATTAAATTTTAATTACAGAACTGAATACGAAATGCTGCATTCTTTGTATCTTATTCTGAGTCTGTATAGATAATGAATTTGATACCGTAGTAGTATTTAGTTTTAAGTTTGTTTTGTTCATTGAGAAAAATTTCCTGATTAATTTTGCAATATATTCGATATGAAATTGAAAATGATTCAAAAGGAAAGGTCTAAATCCAAGTTTTAGATACAGTCTATTGTCTTTGTCAGTTTGACTTTCGAACAAAGATAATTTTCAGATCAGATAATTTTCTGACACTATTATGTGATGGAAAAAGAGTTTTCATCTGTTATAAATTTATCCTGCTCCGGAAGCAAGGTAATACAAATTATTAGGCTAATTTTTTGACGTTATTTTAGTGACTTGAATGAAGCACTGATTTTTAATCAATTCTAAATTTCTGTTTTAAGATTGAAACTCTTTTCAACCTTTCATAAGTGCAAAATTTGAATTGATTTTTCGTTTAAAAGATGCATACTCTAATTTCGATAGGAAAGAAGGATGATTGGAGGGTAAAAGGAGGATTTAGGGCTAGAAAGGAGGTTTGGAGGTTTTGACATTTTTGGTTTAAAAAAGGAGGATTATCCTCCTAAAAGGAGGATCATCCTCCTAAAAGGAGGATAGATGGGATGGTTACGTATCCCACATAATACACACTGTCGCAGTTGTAACGACGCAACCAAAAAAGGAACCCTCATCCCCTACTTATGCGCTTGTCCGGTAATAGATAAGACTAGACACCGAGCTCTTGGTAAATCCTTCTTCGCATCCTCGAAGAATACCGTCAAAGAACTTATAACCTTTTTGAATTCCACAGGCTGGATCTAAGCCACCCTTCGACACACTTACAAGTACCTAAAACAACGTTTGTAAAAATAAACATTCGGGTTTTCAAATAGGTACATATCGTAAAGCTTTTCAGAGAAAAGTAGGTACCCATCGAATTATTCACAATTTTATCGTATTTTGAGACTGAACGTTTCAAGCATCTCAATTATTGAAACTTTATTATAGTCCCATGATGTTTTTTTTAATTTTCCTTATACTAGTTCTAAGATTATATTTTTATTTTATGCAACCTTGACGAGTATAGTCATTCTTAGCTTAACTAGTATCTATACACTGTCTACATTCTATACCATTATTGACAACATCCTACCAGTGACACACATTTCTTTGTTTGCCTTCATATTCATTACATCATGGCCGCTTCAATATCTTCCATAAACTGTAGCATTTGCTAAAGCAAACGTATAACTTCAATCCTGACAAAACGACCTTAACAAACAGTGTTTATGTATACACAGCTCACTAGCTAAAAGAAAATAAAACAGAAAAAAAAAATACTGAAAGGAGCAAAAGGAATAAACGAAATTGAATAACATTCATCAATAATTAAAGTGCGTCAAGTATCCTTATTTGCTGTTTGAGTATTCTCATATCCTTTTTATTTTCCTCCTTATGCTGCGTGCTGCTTCGGGCTCCTTCATATTTCTTCATCTTCATGTTGTTGTTAACTTGTCTATTTGCTTAACAGCTTATGTTAACAAAATGAGAATTTGAAAAGGCGCCATTATTCAGGATTATGACTCCTTGGCAGAATGAAGCATCCATAAGTTTTACAAGGATCTACTTCCATTTCGGTCTATTTTCCTTTCTTCTATTGGCGCCTACTCGAAAGTTATACATCGCCCCACAATATTTTTTTTTCCTGTTGCCCGATTCAATGGCCTTATTTGGTACCAAACACCAAAAAGGAAAGGAAAAGAAATTTATATTAAAAATATACCTCAGGGGAATTTTAAACAGGATTTCAATTCTACTTTGGTGCGGTTGAGAGTAGGTATAGCTATTTAAGATTTAACAGATACAATATGCTTTGTAAATTACATGCGATCTGTACTTTAAGTCCTTTAACGCATCTCTCCTTTAACATGCACGACTGAAACAACTTCTAATGAGATCATTGATAAATTGGTTCCTTCTAATTCATTCTACTTTGGAGAAAGGCAGAAGAACTGGCAGTGGCGATGTTGGCAGGTAGATATTTGTAGTTTCGGTTGTCCAGTATCGATTTGAAATTAATTTGAATTCTTCTGTAGCATGGTAAACCAACTGAGGGGTAGAATCTGGTAAAAAGGAAGCACTGAAATTTAATTTCATTACGAATCACGTTTGATGCGCACGGATCACTTTTTTTGTGCTGAAATTGAATTTATGTTCGCCCCACTCAGTGTTCTTTGATTTCGTAGGAACATCCTTCACCTCTGGTTCTGTTCCCTATGTGTAATGGTACTTCACTTTGTGTAGTTGGTCTTAGTCACTTGTTCTCGGGCAGGACGTTATACAAAGTTTACGGTGCTTGAGTTGTGGAAAATAAGAAATAAAATTATCCTATTAATATTGTAGTATTAGTTAGGTGCGAACAAAAAAAAAAAAATTTCAAACATAGACTTGCAAAAGTTACCCTATATTATGTAAACTGACCATAACGTCGCCAAAGAATTTCGCGTTTAGATGGCGTGCTCATGAAGGATTTTCGAAAATCCACCCATTCGAAATTTAAGTATATGCGTGTAAATTTCCGCCCAAACTTTCTTTCGCACTACAGATCTCAAACCATTAAGTCTTTAGCTAACTTAAAAGACCAACTTGAGTGTATATCTACCAAGTTATAAGAAAAATTGTTTTAAGTTTTTAGTTAAATAAAAAGAGGTTAAAGTTAAATCGCTATTATTAAGTGCGTGATTTTATAGAAATAAAAAAAAGTAAACCTGTTTTGAAAAGGAGAGGAATTCGATAGCCTAGGAGGGAATAATTGAAGATTTGCGTTGTGCTTTCAAGAAAACTGTGCGTTGCTTGCTCCTCACCTGGTCACCCCATCAGACCACATGCGCTTTGCATATATGTGCACAGACACATACGCAAGCACATAGTCAAGAAAAGCAGCACCACAATCAATTTGATCAGTTGATCGGCACGCGTCTTCAAACCAACCACGCCAATTGCTTCCGAAAAAAGCAGCAAAAAGTCGGTAATCCACCTCAAGACCCCATGCTGGCAGATACCCGAAATCGCGCTTAATTGAAGTCTCCGCTCCATCAAAAAGTGTTCCCACATGTGCTTATATATATATATATAAAAGTTAAAGCTAAAGTTAAAAGTGCATGGTTTAATTAATAAATTATTGCTAATTATCTAAGATAAAAAGAAAAAGAAAAAGTATATACATATATACATATCTTACACATACTTACTATACAAATTCACCTAATCTACCATACTTAAAATTAATCTAGTTTCTCACTCTAATTCATGCTTACACAATTACACATACATAAATTATTCATAGTACTTATATAATATAGATTTTCCTTTCATTCAATTTCATTCATACTTTCATGCATACTTATAAAATTATCCTAATTGTAAATTTGTCTTAATTAACTAATTACCTAATTGTATAAAAGTGACATAGTGGTTCTTTAATTTAACATCTAAAATACCTAAACAAAAAAAGCAAATAACGCATACACACAAAAACAACATCATCATAGCAGCAGATCATCGAGACATGTCCCGAAAATCTACGCATGGATAACAGGTAACAAATTACATTATTTAAAAGTGAAAACACATAAACCACTATTACACATAGATACATTATTCAATAGATATTTTTTTTTATTACATAATATTTTGCAACATTTTCATAAAATAAAATTTGGTTATAAATCTAAAGTTAATTTGCACACAACATATCAACAAGTTTCACTCATTCATGAATTTTATATATCAGTGAGAAATTTTATCAGTATTTGCCATTTACACTCATATCAATACACCCACACATACTTTTGTTTTATCTGAGTGACTTTATAATACACTCAAGTTTTGTTTTGTTTTGATTCTCATATTCTATGAGACATTTTTTTGTATGGAATAAATTCTTTAAGTTAAATCAAACCATAATGTGTTGCTAGAAACTTACTTTTCAGTCATTCCCATCATTCTCATCAGTCCTTAACAGCAGCCAGTATGCATTTCAGCTAGCATACAAAACCTCCCTATTGGTAGCTATCCCTTATCCCTCATAAACATCTGATGGAGATATTCTTATCACTCCAAATAGTCTGTCTGATCAGCTGTGATCGTTGTGTAGACTTTTGAGGGAAACCGCAATATTTTGGTACTCTCTGTGAATTACGTTGTCTTCTTACTCTCTAGCGGTGGTATGATCTCTTAAGATCAGCTTTAACTATATTCCGTTTTCTTCTCTTCCCACACCCAGCCCTGAGCAGCCGGAAAACATTGTTAGAAAGGAGGCATTATGAGAGAAGATGGAATAAAGTGTATAACAGTTCAGTTTAGACATTTGCTTCCTTCAATTTTAATGGCAGTAGTCATGTGAAGGCTATGGAGTACACACTCCAGCCCCAAATATGCTACAGCTATTATGGCGCCCAAACTACGGACGGGTCATTCCGGCCCAAACCTAAATATATTTTATGTAGAAGCAACTAATTTGTTTGACAATAATGTCACTATTATCATACAGAGTTTAACACCAAATGCAATTTCAGTGATGAGAAGTTTCAGTTCTTGAAGAAGTTTACTTGGATTATTTTTATTGAAAGGTACTCTATAAGTCAGATTGGCAGAGGAAGCGTTTTGGTTCTTCTCTTTGCTTTCCTTATAGTAGCAGGTAATATTGTTAGTAAGATATGTTGCAAGATGTTTATTAAATCGTTTTGACATTCCTAACAATATACTAGACTATGTGAAAATTAGATGGCTATATGGATGATTTTTTTTCATAAAGTTCCTTTTCGCTTAGTATTCAAGAACATTTTCAGGACTACTTCGAATCAAATTGCATGGTACCATTATATTGTTGGTGCTATATGTAGGGTCATAATGTGATTTTACACAGCTGTTTTGTAATTAAGTGGTTGATGGGATAGGTGAGAATGACTGAACCTTAATGAATGATAAAACAACGAATCAATCGAGCCAAATTATATTACTGTTCTTGTACAGTGACAATTTGATTTTTTTTTTATTTACATTTTTTTTGCACTTTTTGTTTTTTTTATTGCACACATTTTTTTTGTTTTTTTTATTTATAAATACATATACTTACACTTTTTTTGAAAATGGAGAACTTAGATTTTGCATTCTTAGATGCAGATGAAGTTAGGTATGAGTGTCAGTTGAGAGGTTTGGATCTAAAGGGTAGTCTTAGGCAGTTAGCTTCAGAATTGAAGAGAATAGCTATGGAGGAACAGCAAGGTAAAAGAGAATTCAAGCCGATGGCAGTTTTAAGCCCAAATCTTGAAATGGAGGCATGTCAGGAAAAGTTTTCTGGTTTGGAAGCAATGGTCACAGAATGTGTTAGATCAGTAGATCAAGGAAGAGATCAAAAGGCAATAGCAAAAGCTATTCACTTAAGAAATCGCCTTAATCTTTTGGCTCTAAGAGAACCAAATTTTAAATTAACCATTGAGTCCTTGGAGACAAAGCTAAGCAATTTAGTTGACAACTTACTGATTGCAAATCGCGGTGCTGGTCCAAGCTCTCCTCTTCCTAATGTTGAATTGGGGCAAAGGGAAATCCAACAACCTTTGGAGATGCCAATCGTGACCCAGAATAAGTTAATTACACCTGCGTGTGTTAAGAAAACTACAGCTGGTTATTCGTCAAATCTTTCTTTACCATCTGTTCCGAACAATTTCGGTCAAACTAAGACAGGTACAATTTCGAAGTCAGTTGCAGGTAGGGGTAAGTTTAGAGGGAATTTGTTTAATTCGCATCATCAGGTGAATGGGGAACTTGCCAGTGGAAGGGAACAACAAAAGCAAAACAATGAGAGTTTCGGTATGATTGGCATTAGTCAGGCACTACCAAACGATGTAAGTTTGGGAAATCAAATGAATTTCAATACTGCTTACGTTACTGCTGCTCAATTTCACCACCCTAATGAGTCGAATTCACGTGTCAATATAGCCGAACCTTTTCCTCAAGTCAATAGCTATGCGGTAGATTCTTCAAGCAGACTGCGAAATGTCAGTAATTGGAAACTACGCTATGATGGTTCCACTAGTCCTCTCACTGTCGAACAGTTTATAACGCGTGTGGAAATTTTGGCCAGAAGTGAAGGTATCATTTTGGATCAACTTTGTCTCTCGATGCACTTGTTGTTGTCGGGAAACGCAAATGTTTGGTTCTGGATTTTCGTTCAAAGAAATAGGAATCCAACTTGGCAGCATTTCCGTCGATCTTTCGTTACAGAATTCCAAACATATACGACTGATCAAGAAATCAGGCGACAAATTGAGAACCGTAGGCAGAAACATAGAGAGACATTCGCAGAATTCAAATTAGCCATTGAGTCTATGGATTCTATGTTAAGGATTCCATATTCGGAGGCAGAAAAGGTTAGCATTTTGAAAAGCAATATGCATCCAGCACTGCGTAAGCGTCTCATACTTGAGCACATAGTTTCTGTCGACGACCTGAAAGAAAAGTGTATGCTAATAGAGAAAGGTTTAAGTGACATAGGGGAGTCATTAGATGACCAAATCATTGCAAGAAGAAGGCAAGTCAACGAATTCTCATACTCGTTACCTTCTAGCGAACAGGTCCACTTTTATGAGCAACCAGATGATTATCATGGCAACCAAGATGGTTATGTTGGGAGTTCATTCCAAGTTGAAGAAAATAATTTTATCATTTGCTGGAATTGCCAAGACATTGGACATAACTTTATTGATTGTCCAAAGCAGCAGCGCAACTTGTTTTGTTACTCATGTGGTGCGAAGAATGTGACCAAGCCTAACTGTTTCAGGTGCAATAAGTTAAACCGCCAATCGGATGTCCGCAGGGAGCGGGGAGTGAGACATCCGAGTGCAGGTCCATTATATCCCCAAAACCAAGATCAAACCCGTGTTCTTCAGAAACCCAATTGCACTCAAATGCGCACAGGCGCAACTCAAACAGATCAATAATTTATTTCAAGAATCGTAAGCAAATCTCTAATAAAGTAAAACAAGCGACGCTATTAACTGATGTAAGTGGTCGTCCTTTGGCTAGTATACAAATCAAACGAAAATCGTTATCCGGTTTATTGGATAGCGGGGCTACAATTTCCGTTTTAGGAGAAGGAGGTTTGGAGCTTCTTCGTGAACTTCAAATTCCTCACCTATCTTTAAATTCAAACTTGTGTACTGCCGATGGATCACCTCATCATGTAATAGGATATGTTTACGTTCCCGTAACATTTAATAAAATTGAAAGAACAATAAAATTTTATATTTCTCCATCACTTAAAAGGCTAGTGACACTCGGCATTGATTTTTGGCATGCGTTTGGATTACAACCACTAATTTTGGAAGAAATATCCACCCGTAATCCAAACGACAAAATCCATTTTCTATCTGCAGAACAGCAGCAGACTCTTGCTAAGGTCATTGAAGAGATTCCTTCTTTTGAGAAGTTAGGTTTAGGCAGGACATCAATAATTGAGCATGACATCGATGTGGGAGGGGCAAAACCCATTAAGCAGCGCCATTTCGCGATTTCGCCGCCCATGCAAAAATTGCTATACGATGAGATCGACAGAATGCTCGAACTTGATGTGATTGAGAAGAGTGAGAGTAGCTGGTCATCTCCTGTTGTCATCGTCAAAAAATCAAATGGCAAAACGCGACTTTGTCTGGATGCGCGCAAGGTGAACGAGCACACTCTCAAAGATGCATATCCGCTGCCAATCATCGATGGTATCTTAGCAAGATTAAAGAAAGCCAAATTCATTTCGTCACTAGACCTTAAAGACAGTTTTTGGCAGATTCCGCTGAGTTCTTCGGCAAAGGAGAAAACAGCTTTTCCAGTTCCTGGACGTGGATTGTTTCAATTTAAAGTCATGCCTTTTGGGTTGAAAAATGCTACACAATCTATGTGCAAGTTAATTGACAATGTCATTCCATACGAACTGCATGAAGATGTTTTCACCTATGTCGACGATCTCTTAATCATATCAGAAACTTTTGATGAACATATGAGTCTGCTGAGAAAAGTAGCTTCTTATCTGAAAAAAGCAAATCTTACGATCAACCTCGAGAAGAGCAAATTCTGTCAGCGCGAGATTCGCTACCTTGGGTATATCGTGGGAGTGGATGGATTAAAACCAGATCCTAAAAAGGTTTCAGCTATTGCAGAGTTTCCTCAACCAAAGACAATTAGGCAACTAAGGCGTTTTCTTGGTATGTGCCAGTGGTACATGAGGATGGTGCCAAATTTCGCTGCCGTAGCTTCCCCACTAACTTCACTGACAGGTAAAAATGCATTCTCGAGGGAGTGGTCAAAGGAATCGTTAGATGCTTTTCAGAAACTCAAAACAATTCTCACCACGGCTCCGATTTTAGCTGCGCCAGATTTTGAACGTCCGTTTCAGATTCATTGCGATGCATCAGCAACTGGTGTTGGAGGTGCATTGGTTCAGGTGGATGACAGTGGGAACGATAGACCAGTAGCTTTTATGTCCAAGAAACTTAATGCTGCGCAGAGAAACTACAGTATTACTGAGCTAGAATGCTTAGCTGCTGTGCTCAGCATCCAAAAGTTTCGAGCGTACATAGAAGGTACTCGGTTTGTCGTTGTCACTGATCATGCCAGTCTAAAGTGGCTGATGTCGCAAAAAGACCTTAACGGTCGATTGGCACGTTGGTCTTTGAAACTACAACCTTTTGACTTCGAAATTATCCACAGAAAAGGTAAAGATAACATAGTTGCTGATGCATTATCCCGTGCGATGATTGAAGAAATCGTTGAGAGTGGTTCAAACTTTGCGGATTCTGATTTTAGCAGTGATGAACAATATTCTAACATGATGAGATCTATCGAGAGATCACCTAATCAGTACCCCGATTTGAAAGTCCATAACGACAAAATATTCAAGCGTGTCAAATTTCGTGATGCTAATGTTTCAAATGAGTCTGAATGTTGGCGTTTGTGGTTGCCAAAGCATAAGCGTCTGGATGTAATTAAGCGCGAGCACGAACCACCCAATTGTGCTCATCCTGGTGTTACAAAGCTGATGGATAAGTTGAAACGTCTTTATTATTGGCCTAAAATGATTATTGACGTAACGAGTTTTGTTAATTCTTGTGAAAGATGTAAGGTGTGTAAAATTCCAAACGTAGTCATGCGACCACCCATGCAGCCTAGGGAACCGCCTCTGCGACCTTGGCAAGAGATTCACATAGATTTTGTGGGACCCTTTCCGCGATCTAAAAAGGGCAATACTCAAGCACTTGTAGTACTTGACAATTTCTCGAAGTATTTAGTGGTGAAACCGTTACGCAGCGCAACATCGAAATTAGCAATTCAGACATTGGTTGAGGATGTTTTCAATTTGTTTGGTACACCAGAGAAGATAGTGTCCGATAACGGTTCACAGTTTGTGTCCAACGAATTCAAGAGTTTTCTTTCGCAAAACGGAATACGACAAGTATGCACAGGTACATACTCGCCACAAGCTAATGCCGCTGAGAGATCCAATCGAACTATTTTCACAGCTGTGCGACTGTACATAGAAAAGGATCATCGAGAATTGGATTCTCATCTTGGATCTATAGCATGTGCCCTTCGAAACGTAGTTCATGAATCCACAGGATTCAGCCCGTTCTACCTTTTGTTTGGATTCCACATGATTAAACATGGATCGAATTATGCACTATTGAGAGAATTTGAGGCATTGTCTGGTGACTCTCCTGAAGTTTGTGGAAGACACGATCACCTTATTAAAATCCGAGAAAAAGCATATGAGTGTCTTAAACTAGCTCAACTAAAACATGCAAAGGGATATAACTTACGCTCTAAGCCTGTAGATTTCACTGTTGGACAGACTGTGTACAGACGCAATTTTGTTAAAAGTAGTGCTCCAAATAAATACAATGCCAAACTAGCACCTAAATTTAAAAAATACAGGGTGAGAAGAAAAGTAGGAAATTGTTTATACGACCTTGAAAATTTTGATGGGAAATTTGTTTGTCGAGCTCATGCGAAAGATATCATTGCGTAGAATGGATCATTGCCCGGCTATATGATTGTGGCATGAGACACTCAGGGTGTGAGTCTGCCCCACGTTTGCTTTTCTGTTTGTGGCGATAAGATTGTTCTTCAAGCATGACGCCTGACTAAAGTAGTCGTCCTGTTTGTTTTGTAGTATTAGTTAGGTGCGAACAAAAAAAAAAAAATTTCAAACATAGACTTGCAAAAGTTACCCTATATTATGTAAACTGACCATAACGTCGCCAAAGAATTTCGCGTTTAGATGGCGTGCTCATGAAGGATTTTCGAAAATCCACCCATTCGAAATTTAAGTATATGCGTGTAAATTTCCGCCCAAACTTTCTTTCGCACTACAGATCTCAAACCATTAAGTCTTTAGCTAACTTAAAAGACCAACTTGAGTGTATATCTACCAAGTTATAAGAAAAATTGTTTTAAGTTTTTAGTTAAATAAAAAGAGGTTAAAGTTAAATCGCTATTATTAAGTGCGTGATTTTATAGAAATAAAAAAAAGTAAACCTGTTTTGAAAAGGAGAGGAATTCGATAGCCTAGGAGGGAATAATTGAAGATTTGCGTTGTGCTTTCAAGAAAACTGTGCGTTGCTTGCTCCTCACCTGGTCACCCCATCAGACCACATGCGCTTTGCATATATGTGCACAGACACATACGCAAGCACATAGTCAAGAAAAGCAGCACCACAATCAATTTGATCAGTTGATCGGCACGCGTCTTCAAACCAACCACGCCAATTGCTTCCGAAAAAAGCAGCAAAAAGTCGGTAATCCACCTCAAGACCCCATGCTGGCAGATACCCGAAATCGCGCTTAATTGAAGTCTCCGCTCCATCAAAAAGTGTTCCCACATGTGCTTATATATATATATATAAAAGTTAAAGCTAAAGTTAAAAGTGCATGGTTTAATTAATAAATTATTGCTAATTATCTAAGATAAAAAGAAAAAGAAAAAGTATATACATATATACATATCTTACACATACTTACTATACAAATTCACCTAATCTACCATACTTAAAATTAATCTAGTTTCTCACTCTAATTCATGCTTACACAATTACACATACATAAATTATTCATAGTACTTATATAATATAGATTTTCCTTTCATTCAATTTCATTCATACTTTCATGCATACTTATAAAATTATCCTAATTGTAAATTTGTCTTAATTAACTAATTACCTAATTGTATAAAAGTGACATAGTGGTTCTTTAATTTAACATCTAAAATACCTAAACAAAAAAAGCAAATAACGCATACACACAAAAACAACATCATCATAGCAGCAGATCATCGAGACATGTCCCGAAAATCTACGCATGGATAACAGGTAACAAATTACATTATTTAAAAGTGAAAACACATAAACCACTATTACACATAGATACATTATTCAATAGATATTTTTTTTTATTACATAATATTTTGCAACATTTTCATAAAATAAAATTTGGTTATAAATCTAAAGTTAATTTGCACACAACATATCAACAAGTTTCACTCATTCATGAATTTTATATATCAGTGAGAAATTTTATCAGTATTTGCCATTTACACTCATATCAATACACCCACACATACTTTTGTTTTATCTGAGTGACTTTATAATACACTCAAGTTTTGTTTTGTTTTGATTCTCATATTCTATGAGACATTTTTTTGTATGGAATAAATTCTTTAAGTTAAATCAAACCATAATGTGTTGCTAGAAACTTACTTTTCAGTCATTCCCATCATTCTCATCAGTCCTTAACAGCAGCCAGTATGCATTTCAGCTAGCATACAAAACCTCCCTATTGGTAGCTATCCCTTATCCCTCATAAACATCTGATGGAGATATTCTTATCACTCCAAATAGTCTGTCTGATCAGCTGTGATCGTTGTGTAGACTTTTGAGGGAAACCGCAATATTTTGGTACTCTCTGTGAATTACGTTGTCTTCTTACTCTCTAGCGGTGGTATGATCTCTTAAGATCAGCTTTAACTATATTCCGTTTTCTTCTCTTCCCACACCCAGCCCTGAGCAGCCGGAAAACATTGTTAGAAAGGAGGCATTATGAGAGAAGATGGAATAAAGTGTATAACAGTTCAGTTTAGACATTTGCTTCCTTCAATTTTAATGGCAGTAGTCATGTGAAGGCTATGGAGTACACACTCCAGCCCCAAATATGCTACAATATCCTGTTTGTCATAATTAATATTTCGTCTTACTTCTGAGGAAGACGCATAGTATTATGACGAAGGGTATTTGAAGATATGAAATCTGAAATGGTAAACTTATCTTGTAATAAAATATGCTCCTATTTCTGGCTTGTAGGTTTTATTTACATTTTAGAGTAGAATAAGCGAAATTTTTTTTGGGATTGGGAACTTATTTCTCATGAGATCATCTGAACCTTCAAATGTTCTGTTAGGAAAATGTCTTAAAGCTCAAATCTGCATAGGTAACAAATAGCCCTCGAACTGCATTGCCGACAACTTGACCGTGTAGACGTAGACACCCTAAACCTAGCTTCTCACAGCCATTCGTTTGTGTGAGTTTTTATTTTTGTGACGAATGGAAGGGACCTACATCCTACAATTTTATGCCGAGTCCGAACGGCTGAATGGAGAAGCTTTTCATGACAGTTGTACTCTGGGATGTTTGTCAAAAGTTCGCGAAAGGTGGCGTAGTGGAAAAACCTCAATATGTGATTTGTGTCGGGGATCGAACCTGGGACCCCTCGCACAGTACCCGAATTGCACCCCCCCTTCTCCAATCAACGAGGAATTTTCCAAAAAAAAAATTCTCTTAGGTTTGGATTTTCATTAGGTATAGGTTCTAAACTTGTAAATGTATACCTACAAGTCGGCATTTTCAAAAGTTCCACATGAACGCCTTAAATTTTAGATAGTTTAGATTCGACGGCATCGGTAAAATTTCCCACTGAAATCCTTAAAATTTAGCGAGTTTAGATTCGACTTTAATAAGAAAGGGCGGCATTTCTAATTTGAAGTTAATTTTGAATGAATATGTTATTCGCTAGTTGGTGGAACTCGGCTTATTGATGTGGATTGCGAACTTTGACAATTCGCGGCAAGGGTGTTTTTGTTTGTGGCAAAAAGTTTGGAAAACGAAATGTCGTTATTCAAACTGTTTATAAACTTGTTTTCTTAATACAGCTGATGGCTGAAATTAGCGAACTGACGCGACCTAGAAAAGTGTCCATGTGAACGGACTGTCAAAACTTGCGAATACTCGTTCGTTCGTAAACAGTTGGTCGCTCTCATGTGCATGGTCCTTTAGATATTGACTCAGGGATGTTACTGTATGGCGCCTCCCATGCAAACAAAACCAATCAAAATCTTATACCCCGAAGACCACCGAATCGATTGAGCTCAAATTTACAGGTGATATTAGGTATTGGCCCGGGATATTTCCTGTGAAAATTGGTTAAAATTGGACAAAGGGGCATGGGACTTTCCATATAGAAAACATCTTCTATGGAGTGAAATTCAATAACTCGATAACCGCTGGGCCGATTTTCATGATTTCTATACCTTAAGTCGGCAAGTTCCTGAAATAAGTCGGCATTTCAATGAAAGTCACCTCCCAAGGCTCGAACCCTCGCTACGCCTCTACCTATGTCTAATAAAACATTGTCCCAACATATTTGGCTGTGTCTTTTATTGGGGCTTTATATCAATTGCCAACTATAAGAAAGTTGAGATGCAAAGTAAACGTTTTAACTTGTAAACACTCCCCAAACGTTGCTCCAGGTTATATGAACTTCAACTTCTGTTGTCGCGATTATTTTGCATTATTACTTTATGGCAAGTATCAAGCTGTTAACTACACTCAGACTCATAACATCATCCATCAGCTAAGTGCCATGCCATGCCACTCTACGTCCACACAACGCAATCTTTGGCTCATATAATATATCCAGCAGACAACAAATCGCAAGTACACACCAATACACATACACAATTCCCCGTACGGATAATGACGGGTGATATAGCAGCGTTTATGTTGTGAAATTCATCCCTTTAATGCTCGGCTCATATTACAAAATAAAATATTACCGGGATACTTTACAGTTGTTGAATTCCCATTATACAAGCGCATCTGTGTATGATCATGGAAACGCGTATTTCTTGTTCGCTCTTCGTTCATCATCGCCCGCTACGGTCCTGACTCTTGATGTGACGAGAAGGGTAACCCCTGTCTATAAAATGTTTCCTTCCGCGGTATATGCTATGCGCCTTCTTCGAAGGAGTCCACCAGACGGCTGGCTGGCTATATGGTAATGATGATGACGATGATAGGCGATGAAAAAAATGATAATGCCAGTGGGAGCTGGGAGAGAAAGATGGTTCCTAGAGCAACCGTAATAGTCCCAAGCATTATGCGGGCTTGTGTGTGGGTTTTGTTTTTTTCTTTTACACATTGCAATTGCATTACATATTTTGAAATTTTTAATAAGAGATTTTAAATGGGATTAAAAACTTTTTTAATGATTACATCATTTTACCATGCCAACAGGTTGCCAAGAGTTGGCTGTAAAGCTTGCATTGTCGGTGAAGTGCTATGGGCTTGCACATACCACCATGTTCACTTTTAATTTATTATGATAACGAGATTTGTGTGAGGAATAATAAAGATTTTGATCCTCTAAGCGAAATAAAACAACAAAATAAAAATATAACCTTAAGCTGTTGTGAAAAATTGTTAAGTGCTTCATTTAAATTATTCGTTTTAGGAAGCTGAGAGTGCAATCACCGCAATGAATGGTCAATGGTTGGGTTCCCGGTCGATACGAACAAACTGGGCTACGAGAAAACCGCCAGCAACAAAAGCAGATGGTAAGTAGTGCACTCTTATGTAAAGTAGTATATCTAACACAAGTATCACCCCATGTAGGTACTTACAGTAATAGCCCCGCATTAATAAATATCAAACTGCGGCGATTTAGCCCTAACAAATCTGTTAACTCATAATTCTTATTAATAAACGTATTTTAGCTCTCTATATACTACATCTACAGATGCACTTGAGGCGTTTATGTATCTTATCTATTACCACTGGACCTACAAATAAAACTGCAAGTCGGTAATAGCGTTTAGGCTAACTAACACAGCGCTCTTCAAAAAAGGGCAAGTAGGACATAGATGCATACATACTCAAGGATAAAGATAGGCAGAACTGGCAAAAGAGTGAAGTTTTGAATGAAAATGAAATTTCGATTTATATGGTTGGTTCTAAAACTACGGAATATAACACATTGTTACGAGTTGTCTACACTCCTCAACACGAAGTTGGGAATCAAAACACCATTTACCCTATGCTTTTTGACAGCACTTGACATTTCGGCGAGTCTGACAGTTGGCAAGTAGAGGACAACGTGGAAAATCCTCTTTAATCTTCTGTTCACTAAAATTGTACATTTTCCTTTTAATTTAATCCTAATAAAAGAAAACCAACCAACCCACAAATTTTCAACAATATATACTATACATATATACATAGTCTAGTGATATATTCTTAAATGTATCATTAAGAATTCCGAATATATGCAGTGTGTTCCAGGTTGAAGCTCTGGCCGTTCTCAAGCTGCGAATCTACTTGAAATGGGATCAATATCTAACAATAATATCTACATATCTATATCTACATTGAAAGTCAGACTGCACTAATCGGTGCAGGGAAATAAGTCCCCGGGAACTAAGTCCACTGAGGGACCTAGTTCCCACCTAGTGGGAAATAAAACCACTTTCATAAAGTGGACTTAGTACCCATGTGAGGTGGGAACTAAGCACACTTTCTTATGGGAACTTAGTACACATTCATCAGTTAAATACGTATGGGGGGGCATGCTGCCCCCCTGCAACCCCCCTGCTTGGGTTTACTGTCAGACTTGCAGTATATGTGCGAAATTGGGTATATTGAAAGGGAACTAAAACCACTCAGAGTTTTCGGAATTTATTTCCCACCTTACATGGGAAGTAAGTCCACTTCACGAAAGTGGTTTTATTTCCCACGAGGTGGGAACTAGGTCCCTCAGTGGACTTAGTTCCCGGGGACTTATTTCCCTGCACCGCACTAATCTAGCCAGAAGATGCTCAGTTAGATCGGAAAAAAATCTAAAACTCAGCAGACCAAAGTTACAAATGGCGATAGGGATACTCTGGGCACTGCCTCCTTTGATGAATGCACACTACAAACAAATACAGATACGCGGAGGTATTGCGAGGACATATTTATGTCGCAGAGGATATTACTCACAGTATACATATTAAAGGTAATAATATATTGCGCATCTGCAATATGGCGGCCTATGTGACCCAGACAATAAACGTATAGAAATAATATGCGCGCGCATGAATTTTCATGGCTGGCAATGTAACCATTCGTATCTCTATGGAAAACATGCCTTTTTGACAGATGCGCAGAACGAAACGAAAATGAGTGCTAGGAAGATATTACCTTTAATATGTGTACTGTGGATATTACTCATATTCTCTGTGAATGTCAAACTATTGTGTACTTGCTATCAAGTGCTATCAAGTGCTTGGGCAAATTAGTTTATGTTTTGACCGTGAAAGTATAAAAGGGATGGCGATGGGCCCAATATGGTGCCTAGTCTACTGTGATAAAATCACACCCAATGCAACCTAACCTAACCTAACCTAACCGTATCTAATACTAAAAGTTGTGGATCCTATTCCAATTCAACCTCAGAATTTATCTTTACGCTTCATCTATGGTCAATGTAATTGCTGGAATTCGTATGGCATCAGTAAGAGTATCGGCATTTGTGGGCTAGAAACGTCGCTTTCCTCTTCACCGTTATTATGGTTGCTTCAATGACACTAAGAAAATGATTAGGAAGCCGAGTTCTAACAGAATGTAATTGCCATTAAAATAATAATAAATAAATAGTTGGCGGAACAGCCGTATAGACACCCTAGGCCTAGATTCTTTTTGCGACGAATGGAAGGGACCTATAATTTTATGCCGAGTCCGAACGGATGAATTAAGAAGCTTTCTCAGGTCAGTTACACTCTCGGATGTTTGTCAGACGTTCGCGAGAGGTGACGCAGTTGAAAAAAACTTAAGAAGTAATTTGTGTTTTTTCCGGGGATCGAGCCTCGGACCATTCCCACAGTAGTCCAACACACTAACCACTGAGCCACTGCGCCCGTCATTGCTATAACATATCACAATCCGACATCCTCTTTTCAAACTTAGCAAATATGAGGAGAGGTTAGTCGGTGACAGTTTAAAACCATTTTTTCAGAACTTTATTTTTCAACAGAAGTTGAAGAGCTCAAGGTCTTAAAATAATTGGGCTTGAGGCTTTTAGTAGGCAGATTTATATTCTCTGAAACATCGGACATTAATATGAGGAACTATAATGTTATGAGTCTTTAAATCATACGAATTGAAGGTTAGATATGTTTGGTGGAAGTGTTATTCAGAAAATTAATATACACTTACTAATTTAGGAAGTGCTACAGTCCGTGGTGAATTTGGGCCTCAGTACGTCTCTCCAGTCGCATTTAGTTGTACACTATAAGTTGGTTAAGGTTCCCTTAAACCTAAGGCCAAGTCTTCCTCTACTAGTTTCTAGTCGAACACATTTTGAACCGGAGCGCTAGTGGTATTACTTATACTAAGCCATCTTAGATGACTGATGTGCTAGGTTTAATTAGGTCAATTTTGTCGTATAAATCGAAAAGTTCGTAGGGGCATCTTCTGCTCCAAAACCCGTCAATGTAAATTGTACCAAACATTTTACGAAGAATCTTTCTTCCGAAGCAACTATCGGATATCTTCATCCGCTTTAAATAGAGCACAAGCTTTAGCGCCATAAAGCAGGACTGGGATAACCAGGGCCTTATATAAAATCTCTTTAGTTTTTGGTGGTATAGCTTTACTACTCAATAGCCTTATCAGCCAAAAGAAACAACGGTTGCAAAGTGTTTTTCAAGGAAGACAAAGTTGCTTACTACCTTCGAATTTTATTCCCCACATGATGAAGCATCCCATCATGATGGATATGGATTTTCTTCCAGCGGGCTCATTACTATCGCATTTGTCCTTCCTCGACCAGGAATAATAGAATATAGTTTTCCAGAGTAGTAGGTAAATGAGCAATCTAGTGACGATTGCACAGATTTATTTAGACACAAGAGGGTAGGTGGGTGGCCGACAGGAGTCGGCAAATCAACGAGCAATTTTCAAAAATTAGGTCTGAACGAAATAGAAGAAGTGAGTTTGTATTTTCATTACGCTGTTCAAGAGTCGGCAAATCAACGAGCAATTTTCAAAAATTAGATCTTAGGTTTGAATTTTCATTAGGTACAGGTTTTAAACTTGTAAATGTAGTCGGCATTTTCAAAGGTTCCACATGAACTCGTAAAATTATAGCTAGTTCCGATTCGATTTTAAAAAGGACGGTCGGCATCGGTGAATATGCCGGCTAAAATCCTTAAAATTTTGCGAGTAGATTCAATTTTTTTTAGATTCGACGGTCGACATCGATAAATTTGCCGACTGAAATCCTTAAAATTTAACGAGTTTCGATTCGATTTGAAAAAAAACTCTCGGCATCGGTGAATTTGCCGACTGAAATCCTTAAAATTTAGCAAGTTTCGATTCGTTTTGAAAAAGACCGGTCGGCATTTCTAATATGAGGTTAAATTCGAAGGAATATGTTATTCGCTAGTTTGTGGAACTCGGCTTATTGATGTGGATTGCGAACTTTGACCATTTGCGGCAAGGGTGTTTTCGATCGCGGCAAATAAACTGTTTATAAACTTGTTTTCTTAATACAGCTGATGGCTGAAATACGCGAACTGCCGCAACCTTGAAAAGTGTTCATGTGAACGGACTGTCAAAACTTGCGACTATTCGTTCGGTCGCTCTCATGTGAATGGTCCTTTAGGTATCAAAATCTTATATCCGAAAGACCACCGAATCGATTGAGCTCAAATATACAGGAGATCTTAGGTATTGGCACGGAATATTTCCTGTGAAAATTGGTCAAAATCGGACCAAGGGGCGTGGAACCTCCCATACAAAAACAAAAATTCTATGATGGGGTGAAATTCGATTACGTTAGATATAACTCGATAACCGCTAGGCCGATTTTTATGATTTTTATACAGTCGGTAAGTACCTGAAATAAGTCGGCATTTCAATGAAAGACGCCCCCCAAGGCTCGAACCCTCGCTACGCCCCTGGCCGCACTACCGCTGTGTATTGCTACCCAAGATTTGTTTACCTGCGTAATACATTCGCTTTTTTTATACCCTTAATCCTTTTATTTATTATCGGTTTATAATTAATTTTCTAACGATATATTCCAAGATATTTTACACTCTACATATTTCCTCAATATGTATACATTTGACTATGTATGCTACTTCATATCTACACAATTATCCGAACTTGTCTTAATGGACTTGCCTGAGGTAAATTGACAGACGTACTGCATTTATTTATCATACGTTAATTAAAAAACAAAATCACATCCCTGCTATGCAAAGACAGCTTCACATCAAGCTGTGACCATGTGTATGCCAATTTGACCTACATACATTCAATATCCTCTATACAAACCAATAAAAAAGTTGACGTCCAGTAACTTAATTACAACTCATTACCATCCATGGTTATTCTCTTGCCAAATAACCCAATTCACTCAAGAACCAGTTCAACCATACATCCATCAAGGCAGCACTCTTCTGGGCAGCTCGCACACATTACGTCAAACGAATAAGCAAAATCGTTTTTGCATTTTATAATATACTACTACCAACTCTCACTCGAACACATCATTCTATTTATACAGTTAAATGCAAACTCACTTATTTTCACATTCCAGTGAACTCGAAACCTTTGACATTTGATGAGGTGTACAACCAAAGTAGCCCAACTAATTGCACCGTGTATTGTGGCGGAATTAATGGAGCACTCTCCGGCACACTAACTGAGGAAATATTGCAGAAAACTTTTTCACCCTTTGGCACAATACAAGAGATAAGGGTATTCAAGGACAAAGGATATGCATTCGTTCGGTAAGTTTCTATTATTTTACTAATATTATGTGTATTTTCCTTTCCTCTTAACTCAACTCTGTCTTGCCACCGAGAGGGCGAAAAAAAGCACACACACAAACATAGAAAGAAACTCAAACAGGACCCCGGCCTTTCTGTTGTATTCGAACAAAAATAAAGGCAAATAGTACAATGAGTGTGTTCTGGTGGTGGATATACTCCATTATCCCAAAACAACATTCACTTGCACCATTAATAAATCAACAATGCTCCGTGTCTGCCGCCGGCCGGCCGGCCGGTCGAAAAGAAGCAACCGACGACGCACTAAGTTGCAGATACGATACCCTCCCCCAAGAAGGGTAAAGCGAAGCCATGCTTCAGTCTGTATTTCTCATTGTTTAAGTTCCACACCCACACAGAGGTGCTGTAGGACACGGTACATCGTTGTTTCTCTGTGTTTTGGGTCAGCACAATGGTCCTGGGCTCGAAAGTTCTATCAGAAGTTCATCTTGCGCGCCTTACATTTAACGCAATGCAATGCCCATACAGACACACTGCTCGAGCGCAAAGATAATGGATATAGCGGCTACAGGAACAAAAGACTGTCTTTGGCCTTCCATAAAGTCCACACTCACTACTCATTCATTCATTCATTCATTCATTCAGTGCGGACCGTTTTTGCACCGAAACAAAGAAGACGAACACCGAGAGAAACAACAAAAACGAAAATAAAAATCGAGTGCAAAACTCATAGAAGTGCCTGTAAATGAGGAGAATTATTTTGCTGTCTGAAAAGGATATTCGCCTCCTTTTGATGATGGCACTGGCACTGGCACTGGTCGTGTGCGACGCGTACGGTAGAGTGGTGGCTTTGTACTAATTTCACAGAGTGAGGCGCTTTCGCTAGCCAGCCATAATAATTGCATAATGTTTTATGTATAAAGTTAAACTAGTTGTTAGCCGTTGCATGTAGGGGCGACTGGCAGCATCTTTCTCTCGTTATTTCATCCGTGGAACGTTGCAGCCAGCCAGCAGCACCACAAAATGGCAGGATGATGTATATTTGCACTTGAGTTTGAGTTCTTGCCTCGACTTGCATTGCATCCCTATATTCATGACGCGCGATACATGAGCCATATTCTAGATGGTGATGGTGATGGTGATTCTAATTTCGGATGGCTTTCTCGCTTTTGTGTCAGTGTGGTTGGGGCTAAAGCAGCGCAGTGATGCAAACACACATCTAGATGAAAGAAGATGGTTTGGGAGTAAACTTTTTAATGAAAATCCATTTTAAAAGTGGGCAAGAGAGCCGAGGATAATGCCACTGCTCTCCGGGGTTCGTGTACATAAAGAGGTTGATTAGAGAGGAAAATATAAAATTTATGTTCAGTATAGTTGTGCCAGTTGATGCTCTGGAGATTTTCTACTGTCGAGGATAGATGCTGGTTTTTATTGCAGTTGTGAAAGTCATTTGAAGGGCAATTCACTGTAAATTTGACGTTGAGTTCAAATTGGTTGGGTTTTTGTTTAGGGGTTCTTCTGTGCGTAATTTCTTCTCCACTCGACGTACGACTTTGAAACGAAAATTTTTGGCAAAAAAGTCTTGCAAAGTAAGTGTAGTAAGTAGGGAAAGGGGTGCAAGCGTTTGCATGAAAAATGTTTTCGGTACGTTATTGTTTTGTTAAAAAATCTCTATCTTTTGCTAATGCGTTATATTTCGAAGACTACTTCACTTGGTGCCAAAAAGCTAGGCTTCATTGCGAATTAAAGAAAAATAAAATCGGTCATCGGCAGGCCAGTAGCCGATTCCCATGGGACTTTTATTAAACGCGTCTGCATTGTAGTAATCATTTCGTCAAGGAAAAAGTGCTGTCTTCAACCCTCTAGCATTAATTCGAGAAATAAGAGATCAATTTACCAAACTTAACAGTTTGTAAGGGGATTGATGAAGCGAGGAGCATTTATCAGAAATTGTATTTTTGAATATTTGGCACAGGAAGGTGCCCTCTCAACAGCTGTATTTTCAGAATTCTTGTCTGCAAAACCTTTAATGTTCATCAATAAATTTCCTTCGCCATACAATAGTAATCTTTCTCACCAAATGCTTTTGAAAATGTCCATTCTTTAGCACCAATCATCAGGGGTATAAGTATCTAGTATATTTTGTTCTCTGTTCTATAAAAGATGCATTTTAAAACATCTTTTGGGAGTACTTATTCTTCGCTTGATTTCTACGCCGATGTCATACTGCTAGGTAAAGCCAAGGTGCTAAAAAGTGTGATTGAAAGGCATCACCCTTAACGAATAAGCCCCACACTAAGTTAGTTGAGGTCTCCAATTGTGCGCCCCACCTGCTTCCTTGTCCTTCAGTGGTTGACTCAAAGGCTAGTCGGGTTGGTGCGCTGCCACCTCCAGTCGGTAGATAGGTAGAACTTGCGGCTCAGGCCTGAACCCAATTAGCACTAAAATGTGACGTTTTTTTACCACGACTCATGTGACCTATATTGTGGGCGCAGCAGCGCAGTGGTCAGTGTGCCTGGGATCCCTCGTACAGTAGCGAGGCATCCCAGCTTCGATCCCCGGAAAAACACAAATTACATTTTAATTTTTTTTACTGCGCCACCTCCCGCGAACGTCTGACAAACATCCGAGAGTCCTGAAAAAGCTTCTCAGTTCAGCCGTTCGGACTCGGGATAAAATTGTAGGTCCCTTCCATTCGTCCCAAAAATAGAAACACACACAAAGGAATGGTTGCGAGAAGCTAGGCCTAGGGTGTCTACCGCCTGTTGCGCCACCTATTTATTTATTTATTTATTTATGTGAAATATTTTGTGATGATTGTTAAGGATGTGATACCTATAACCAGCCTGTGTAGTTGAGAAAGCGGATAAGATCCTGTATCCCTCTGCCCGAGATGTCGCTAAGGTCGTCAAAGAATGGTTGGTTCTGTGCCCAGAAAATATGAGTGTACCTATTCGTCCGTTAACCGCTTATAGCTGAATGTGGACCCTCGTCGCGTGCTTATTGCCTGTTATGCCACTATACCCTGAAACCCAGAGAAGAATGTCCGTAAAAGTTCGCTCAGATAAGCGAGCTCGTTCCATTGGGGAAACCTACGAGGAGTCGTGGAAATTTTCCGTGTAGTTTAATTTGGGTGATATGTAAAGGGCCCGGCAAATAACTTTTTTTTTTGAAAATGATATAAAAAAAAAACTACTGAATATTTTCTCAAATTTCTTTTTTTATTTGAAAGTACAATCCTTCCGGTTAATAATGGAAAATAATTTCATTCAAATGGCTGCCTCGGCTGGCCATGCAGTAGCCTACACGATCGGTCCAATTTTTAAGCACATTATCGATTGTGTGCAGCTGTATTTCACCAATGGCTTCACGAATATTGTCCTTTAAAGCGTCAATTGTCTCTGGCATGTCGGCGTAACACTTATCTTTTACGGCACCCCACAAATAATAGTCCAACGGTGTCAAATCGCAGCTCCGCGGTGGCCAAACGACATCAGCTCTGCGGCTGATAATGCGATCTTCAAAAACAGGGCGCAAAACATCGAGTGTAGCTTCGGCTGTGTGGCACGTAGCGCCGTCCTGTTGAAACCAAATGTTGCCAATATCCTCCTCTTCAATTTTTGTGAACAAAAATTCGTTCAACATGGCCCGATAACGATCACCATTGACTGTAACGGCCACTCCTTGCTCATTTTCGAAGAAAAATGGCCCAATAATGCCTCTGGACCAAAATCCGCACCAAACTCGGGTGTACGCACTGTTTTTGGCTTTTCACGCTTTGGTTTATCGATGGGGATGAAAGTTTCTTTCACTTTTTCACAAGATAACGAACATACGGAGCTGACGGTGCTTCTCTTCTTCCAAAATCCGTACGCAATTTTCGCACACATTCTGCAACATTACCATGATTTTCAAAGTAATGTCGCAATATTTCCCAGCGTTGTTCAAGCGTATACACAACCATATTCGTTCAGCGGAAGGATAACACTAATTATCTGTCAAATCAGACATCAGCTAAGTGTTACCATTCGCGAAATAAGCACTAGTTGAAAAAAAAAACGTTAGATGGCGGTATATCTTGAGTCTTAGATATATCACTGCATAAAGGGCATCTGTTAGGGCCCACCTCATTGGCCCGTGGTGCCTATACTGGCTATGTTTTGCAGTGTTTGCATTTTCGTAAGTTTACAGACTTTCCCCAGCAGGTATACGTTGATAGGCGTTTCACTATATAGCCCGTAGAGTTTGTAGTTAAATCTCCTTCTCCGCACAGTCCATCGATACAAACTGGACCCAAAGAATCTTTTTCACTCGAAGAATATTTTTGTAAAAGCGAGCCAAGAGGTTTTCATTAGCTTTCGGTGAGGTCTATGCCTCCGCACCATACAGCATGATTGGGATGATAAAGTTCTTCTACAATATTTTCTTGGTTATGTGCGAGATAGGACTTTACTTCTTAGATGTTTTCTTACCCCGAAGAAACAGCGATTAGCAAGAGTGATTCTTCGCTTGATTTCTACGCCTATGTCGTTTTGGGAGGTAATAGAAGAGCCTAGGTGGACAAAGTCTTGGACCATGTACTTCGACGTTATATCTGTTGTAGTGATCACTTAAATTAAATTACTCATAACAATGTAGAGCTTTAGACCATTACCACCAATCCTCTTTCATTCTTACTCATTCGTCGATTACCCATCTTGAGATTTTATCAATTGCGTACTAGTCGAGTTAGCTACCGAGTTAGTCGTCAACCAACTCGCACACGGCTCAGAGCAAGCTACAAATTATTATTATGAATTTTAAGTTTAGTTTTTAAGTTGTATAGTTATATAGATGAATTAAAGATATTTAGTAGGTACATAAAAATGAATTATGCATTTTCACTTGCATCACTGTCCATTGTGACGTTTTGCTCTAGTTACCGATGTTAAGAGTCCTTCCTCGGTGACATCATATACTCCGTTTCAATACTTCCATGAGGAATCAAGCATCTTATGGGAAACCTCCTTTCTGAGTGCGTTCAACCTGGACGTCCCTTTCAAACGACAGGAGTTGATTTTTGTGGTCTAATTCGTATTTATATCCGAGTTCGAGGCAAAACTCCTTTAAAGGTCTACGTACTCGATTTTATCTGCTTCGCCACGAAGGCCGTCTATATGGAACTAGTGGGAGATATTTCCATGGAGGCATTTATGCATCGTTACAACGATTCATGTCCAGGTGAGGTCTTTGGAACACAATATTTTGTGACAACGCCACCAACTTCATCGGCGCAAGGAACAAGTTATCGGCGTTGGCTAATCTATTCAAGTCCCAAAGTCATCACTGCTCAATTAACGAACTCTGTCTCAAGGAAAAAATTGAATGGCGACCTATTCCTCCGCGGTCGCCCCACTTCGGGGGGCTATGGGAAGCAGCCGTTAAGGTCGCAAAACACCACTTAGTTCGAGTCGTCGTAGATGCATCATTGACTTATAGAGAACTGGCTACCACCGTTGTTATCCAAGTTCAAGGAATAATAAATTCACGCACATTAACTCCATTATCATCAGATCCCAATGATCTGGAAGCACGTTAATGCTTGCATCTGGCTACGAAATTAAGACTTTATTGGCTTTCAATAGGCCGATTTCTATTACGATCGAAAAACTTTTCACAGCAAATTACTAGGTACATTGGTTTGTGCTCTCAAAATTTGAAGTGATCAGATCATGGATGAAAATGAACGTCCTAACTTGTTGCTTAGTATTACGTGTGCAAATTTGGTGAAAAGGGCATCCACTAACTTATGAGTTTATGAAAACTATATATGATTTTGAATTATCTTGAGATTGCGATGCGACCTACAATGGTAGATAAAGAGTGGAGAACGGTATATGACTAACAAAATTGTGTTTATTTCTCGTTTGTCGCTTAATCAGTGTCTCATAAGTCATATAAAAAGAATAATTGATGAAGCCATTTAAAATATTCGGAATTTAAAAAAAGTTACGTATACGCCACCGTTTCTTAATTTCCCCGAATTCGTTATCCTATTCGACTTTCCTGTTCCACATTTCATTAGTCAGAGTCAAATAACAAAAACAGACGCAATCCCGAAATTTTAAATAAAATATGTGTCTTAGCCTCATACCTCTCGGCTATTTCTTTCTTCTACATGGATGAAAGTAGAAAATAGAAATAAAAAAAAAACTATTCCATATAAATAATAACAATGTCCTTAATCAACATAATTTATAAATTTAATCAACCCTACTTTTTATGCAGATTTTCTACAAAGGAAGCAGCGACCCATGCCATCGTAGCCGTTCACAATTCCGAGATTAACTCACAACCGGTAAAGTGTGCGTGGGGTAAAGAAAGCGGCGACCCTAATAACGTTCCATCGATTACCAGCCAAGCATTGAGTCAGGCAGGATTCCCATTTGGTACAGCGGCTGCTGCAGCTGCAGCTGCTGCTTATGGGCAGCAGGTCGCCGGCTATTGGTATCCCCCGGCACCAACATACCCAACAGCAGCGCCCGCACCCAGTAATGCCCTGCAGGCTGGACAGTTTTTACAAGGAATGCAGGGTTATGCCTACAGTCAATTTGCTGGCTATCAGCAAGGATATATGGGGTAAGTGGGTAAACTACCCTCGTTTTGCATTGTTCTTGTCTGATTTACGTGTGCACTGTATGTTGTTTTGTATCCTTTTTATGAGCCCCCTCTTATAATATTCATCTAATGTTCTACTGTTTTGTTTTGTTCTATTGTTGTGTTCCCTTTTTTTGCAGAATGGGGGTCGTACCAGGAGCTTGGCAGAGTGTACCCCCACAGGCCCAAATACCAGGTGCAGCAGCACCACAAATAGCACAAGGAGTTGGTAGTGCACTGCCACAGGCAACTGGTGTTGTCGCATATCCTATGCAACAGTTCCAGGTGAGCCCTCAGGTGAGTAGTATATAGAAACGGACTGAATTGTGAGTGTGTGATTGTGCAACTGATAAATAAAAGCGAAAACTACAAAAGTTGTTCGTTCGTTCTTTTGCTTTGGAATTTATCATTTCTTTTCTTGTGCATTATTTTGTTTTGTTTTGCACTCAATTCAAAGTTGTTTCGTTTTTGTTCGTGCACACTGTCATGCCAGCCAGAACCGAACAGGACCTACTCCTACATCATCTTGAGCACAGTAGCTTGCTCAGTTCAGGTGTAAATTGCATCCTATTCACATATTGCAGTGGGAGGTCGGTCGGCGTCAGCTGCGGCAACGATGATGATAGTGGAATCGTTGTGTTCGCGTTTTTATGTCTTTACCAGGCTCATTATTATTTCAAATTCTAAGCGAACACAAAAGAACGTCTCTCCATGGAGCGTTCCATTGCAGAGCAGTAGCGGCCACGGATAGAATAACATCAGCAATGGCAGTTGGTGTTACGTGTTGGTGTCTTGTGTTGCATTCGAAACCAGCACTGAAAGTCAATTGTTCATTGCTGGAGCATTGTTCCCAGGTGTGGATCCTTAAAAATAGAAGAAAGGAAAACTTCTGAGTCATGGGGTATATGGCATTCATTCTCAAAACTCCCTCTCAAAGCGTGTAATTATTTGTGCTTCAGATTGTGGGAGTTTTCACGGAGGCGGCGCACGGCAGCAACGGATAGGTACTTGATGCCAGTCGAGGGCGAATGTCGTGACACAATAGTTGCTAGTTTAATACCCTTTATTGTTCATTGGAATTCTGCGGAATCCCTAATTCCTACCTGAACATTAGGTGCAGTTGATAGTGCCCTAAGTTGTGTTGATAGTATCATTAGGAATAAGGATGCTGCATTGTTTTATTTTGGTTAGTTCTAAGTCGTTCCGCATGAATGTGGAAATATTTTAAGAGGATTTCATTTTGTATTTTGAATTCCATTATTGTAGAGCTGTTGAGGGACCGTCTTTGAATTCAGATGGACTTGTTTTGAGTCGGTTAGTGGGGTTAATGATGTCTGCAGTTTTAGCTGATATTTTTTATTACAGTTGTATTATCAGTTGCTCATCATGTCGGTCTAATTTGTTCACCCTCTCAGAAATTTTGATTTTACTAAATCAGTAAAGCACTTAATATTGGCTTTCAAGTCATAAAAAGTTTGCGGTTTATTATCAGACTTTACATAATCAAACAAGAAGTAATCGACAAACATGTGCTTAGTCACATGAGTATGGGTCTCATAAATTCAATTTTTTATATTTACAAGTTCGCATTGATCTTTCATAACATTCGAACTTCCGACACTGACTCTAAATCAACAGAGGGCAAATCTATCAGCAGAGGAGATATCCGAATTTGTTCCAACCATTTCATAGGGGACACTTGCCTAAAGCCTGTCTTGGAATTCGAGTATTGAAATGTGTTAAACATAAGGAATCTACGGAAGTTCGAAGCACCTTTAACAATCTTTTGTCAAATTTAAAATGAAAAGAAAAGAAGACTGAATATCGAAATAGACTGATAGACTAAGAGCTAGCAACGTTTTTTGTCAAGTCATTTCATTATAGCAAGGCTGTAACTTTGTGAGCTTAGTTCGTAGTAACTACTGAACACGAAAATATATTTCTGGCAGCGCTGCGTTGGTTTATATAGGAATGCCATAACCTCAAAAGTGTAAAAAATTAAAGAAATTTAACTCATTTTAACAAACTTAAGATTTTGATATATGTTATTTTATTACCGATAATAGACAGAAAATGCAATTGCTAGAAAAGTTTGCCGGTTTTAAAGTTGCGCCAGACGTCATTAAAAGTGTAATAAAAAGGCAAAATTTAAGTCATAATAGGAAAGACAATATTTTGATATTATGTTAGGGACATTATCACAATACTATTTCCTGAAAGCCAAACCAAAACTCCGGTTTCATTCCCCCCCCCCCGCCAGAACCCATAGAAGTTCGAACATAACAATTTTGTTTCTTGCGTTTTTTTCTTGTTTTCACATAAATATTTGAGAAAAACGCTCCCATAAAAGATTTTTTTTCTAATCATTAATTGGTATCTCCCTGAGTAATTATTTACAACTGCCAGACAAAAAGTTTGGGTCTAACATACTGCCAGACGCAAGCGAAGATTGATAAAAATCGTGGAACTTCCAAACGACTTTACCAGTTGAGGTCATTTTCACACAATCGAAAACGATGGTTCGAGAAGATGGTTCGTATTAATGTTAAGATCCGATAGGTGGCGCTGGATTGAAGTTATTAACAAATTATTTATGGACCAAACTAACTCATATTCATAATAATGTGATTAGTGCCAAAAATAAAGATTATTAAAACCTAAACCCAATAGGTGGCGCTGTTGTTATAATCCCAAACAAGCGAGAATCGTTGTTACTCCCCGCTTCCACACTCAGTAAAGTTAGATACATATCAACATGTGTAGTTTTAGAAAACATCTAGTGTTAGCGAGAAACGAAAGAGAAAGAGGGAGACAGAAGAAGAAAATAAAAAGTTACTTAACCCTTAAATGCCCAGTTTATCTTTAAAGATACAACCATTAAAAAATTTATTTCTCCGTTTCTGTTAACTTTATGTACTTTGTGCTTAAGATTTTGGTTTTATTGACTCAAAAAATAAGAACTGAAACTTTAAAATTAAAATAACTATTAATGAAATAACGGAATTTTTATTTTTTAACAATAAACAAACAAAAATAAAAATAAAATTTTTTTTCTTTATTTAATATTTTTATAATTGGTAACACTACTATGATAAAAAATTATTAGCGGTTGTAAATATATGATGTGAAGTGATATTCATCTATTTGAACCTAATACAAGATACCCAGCTCATAAAATGGAACGGTAAATGGTTGTATCTTTAAAGATACACTGGGCACTGCGGCCTCTTTAATGATTTCGGTTACATTTTGCCTGTATCTGCATTTGTAGTGTAATCAGATTAATTCTGTATCGTTACGAAGTGCAAGCTAGTTTATTTTATTCTATATAGGCTTTATTTGGTCAAAATTAGACAAAGGGGCGTGGCACCGCCCATACAAAAAAAACATTCAAAATCTGATATCTCGAAAACCGCCTAATCGATTGAGTTGAAACTTACAGACAATCTTAGGTATTGGCCCAGGAGTGTTGCTGTGAAGATTGGTCAAAATTGGTCAAGGGCGTGGCACCGCCCATACAAAAACATATTCTATGGGGTGAAACTCGATGCCGTTATAACTCGATAACCGCTGGGCCGATTTTCCTAATGACAAGACGAATAAAGCAAGTCTCAGATATTGCCAAGCCTGCTGAATTAGTGCCTTCTGAAAACATTATGGTGGTCAGAGGGTAGATGGGCTATGCACCAGTAATGCATAAATGCACTTACGGTTTCTTAACAACGGTATCGACTTAGGATAGACATAACAAACTTGAGAATAGAAATTTAGCCCTGTATGGCAACTGTCTTCTTAGGAAGCATTCCAAAGACTATGACTTTCAGATACGGATCTGTGTAGATTCTGTAATGACATAAGGTGTCGAGAAAGACATCACATCATACTCTGAGAGTGTCATGCCATAGCACGCACGCGAAAAAAATTTCTGAGAAACGAGTTTTTTGATGCCTAGCATAGAAGAGATAGGGCTTATCGACTAAGCGAAGATATTTAAATTCGGTAGGGAAATAAAATGCCTTAGGGTAAGTGCGTACGTGCTTCCATCTGTTAAAAATGATAGATTTCCCAGGGATCGCGAAGGGCCCACTAAGGTGCCTAGTGTCTTGTGACGGTTCTCTTCACAACCATGCGTCTAACATCACCTAACCTATTCTAGGTTTGGAAAATCGAACAAGTCTTCGCTCACAGCAAAAAACCTGGAGTTTTTATTGTGGAGTCGACACCGACTATATATATAATTGGTGTCTCCTCAACAAAGCAAAGGGATATTATAACTGTGGACTTTGCTGGCAGCCAGAGTATTTGAGGGAATACCATTAGGATTCAGAGTTATGAATTTAAAGGTTATAGGCTTGGAAAATCAATTCTAGTCTAGCTCTATGCAGGGGTAGGCACTAAATTTGTAGTCGGAGTGCATAGCTTTCTAAGATCAAGTTGATGCATGATAGAGAAAATCGGGAACCCAATTCGGAATGCGAGTGGAGAGAAAATGTTGGTGTTCTGCTATGCAAGTGGCATGTTCGTAGCTTCTTCCACACAAGGATATCCATAAATATGCATGGTACCCTCGAAATCTTCAGCTGAAAGCCCAAAGTCAACAAACATGTTATTCTATCATATGCATGACGTGGCTACTCTATGCTTGTCGACTGATCGACTTTAGCCGGAGGTTGTAGACTCTTAGTTCAGTCATGGTTCTGTCCAACCTTCCAAACATGGAGGCATACAATCAACCGAATGCTTCTAAGCCGAATTCATCGTTTACTTCTCCCAAAAACAAGACTCTTAGATAAATGTATGTTTATTAGCAAAAACAAAATTGGCTTTACAAGTATCATAATTCAGTAATTTTACTAAATTACCTACTTGTTGACTATTTCATTAAACTTTCTATATCTTTCGTTTCTGTGTTTTACAATTTTTCCATTCAAATAATTTTTTTAATTTACTAAATAATAAACTTTTGCCATTTCTAATATTTTTCCAATATAACATATATTATATATACATATAAAAATATTTGAATAAACCAAACTATCACAATAAGTTGCAATGTTATATTACTGCACTTTTATACCCATTTATCCAAAAACTGATATTTTTTTTTCTCATCCTTAACAATTTTCTCTCTGAATGGCTATGGGGGGGTTAATGCCCAGTGTATCTTTAAAGATACAACCAGTTTTTTGTCAATAACTTCGTCAAAAAAATTTTAATAATTTTGTTAACAAAGGATTTGTTGTTTTTGTTGTAGTTCATATATAATATTTTTTTTCTAACAAAATCGACTTCCTTGGGCATTTAAGGGTTAAAATTAGTCAGTTTTTTTTTACATTAAGAATGATGACTATATTAATGAAAACAGTGCTCCGAAAGTGAAAAATTGGACCTAAATAAAAGAAACAGTATAGCAGATACAGCACTCGACACCAATTTTTCCAATTTCAGTGTTTTGAACCTTCCACATATTCAAAAGTCGTATGCAGACAGCATTAAGAGCTGAAGACCAGAAGCATCGATGGCAAGAAGACATCAAATTACTGACTAGACAGTCTGACAGACTAAATCCTCTTTGCCGTAAATACTGTGTGAAAATGTGGAACCGCTTGCGAAACATGATTGGCCGTTACCAATAGTCCGTTTAGTTCATAGTATTCCATATAATCACCCTTGAATCCTTGAAATTAAAAAGAAAATTAAATAAATTCAGAAAAACAATTTAAAAACAAAGTTAGCAAAACAAAATACGTTCTCATCGACATGCACGTTTTTCACTACGATAGATATGTAATTCGCGTCGTGACATATCAATTCGTAGTGACATAGCTACTCTTTTTACAGGTAGGTACCCTGGACGAAGGCCATATTATGAACTAACGCCATAATGATCACAAATTTTTCAATCTGATTTGGCCTCGACTCCAGAAATGCGTTTCGCCCCGATGTGGTGGGTGGGCTCATCAGTAGACGACCACCACATCTGATCTAGACGCACTGTTTGCTCGATTTTCACCGAGACTAATGATTTTTCAATCAACAAGTGACTGTGAATCATATCGCCATAATGGCGATAATTTACTTCAAATGCGAATTAACGCCATAATCCAGTTATGGCTTTTGTTCATATGACCTTTGTTCACAATCACGGCACGCATTTTACATACCATAGAATTGGCATGGCATGCAATACGATTTGCTGGGTACACGACATGCTACATGCATATTTTGGCACATTCACATGCCATTCTGGGTCGGACATATGGCTGACAAACGCATGCATACATAAATAACAGCGACAAAAATATGCCGAGTGCACGACATGCACTCTTTCTAACAGATTCTAAAGTCGAATTGACGTCAGACTGACATGCGTTTGTCGAGTTCTGCATGTCGTGTACTCGTAGCATAAGGAATTGGCAATCGGATAATTTCTTCCCTCACGAAAATGGGATCGCCAACAGAGGTGCCGTGAAATAAGGTAGATGGAAATAATGTCGATCGACTTTATTTCCATTTCAGATTGGAAATAATGTCGAATTCCAATAATTTTTGCGTTCGACTTTATTTCCAAAAAAAAAATAACAAAATGGAAATAATGTCGATCACTTAAATAAGTTCATTTCAGGCCACCTACTCCAAATCCTATACAGTAACCGGTGCCGTGACATAAAGCCAAGCGTCATAAGGCAAAATTCGGCGGACGGTGCGCGGTCGGGACGCGATGGTGCGTTCGTCGCGGGCGGCGCGTTCACCGCGATCTCTCTCGCCGATAAAACAGCTAATTTTAATCTATTAATATAGTAATTTATACATCCATAGGTATTTTCATTCTTGTTTGTCCTCTTGGATAAGAAGTCAAAGAAGAGTTATACAAATATGCATTTATTTATTTTTTTAATTTTCGACATAAATTCCCATTTTTCGACCTTATTACCATTTTGCTATGGAAATAAAGTCGACCATGAAAAGGTGCAATTCGACATTATTTCCAATCTGAAATGGAAATAAAGTCACTTCGACCTTATTACCTTCGACTTTATTTCACGGCACCGCCAACAGATGGTGTTATGCTCATATACTCGCGTTTGACAGCTAAATATTCGATATTTTCACATTGACAATTGATAGATACGAAGAGGAATACATTTTAAGCGAAACGAAGTTCGCCGTTTCATTATAATAATATTTCCTTTCTTTTACATACTTTTCTTAAATTAAATTTCAAACATAATAAACACAATTCATTGTTATTTGTAAATTCGTCGACAGACAAGCTCTCGATATAATTTTCGTAAGTTTTTGTTAAACAAAAATTTACCACTTCAACGTCGAAACAATGTAGATAAGTATATACATATTATAATAATAATATAAAATGTTGAGAGTAAATGAGGTTTTTGGGAGGTTCAACTTACTAACACTCATTTCGACTGCTAAATAATTAAACAAATATTAAATATAGGTATGTGTTGTATCCCTTAAATAATTTTTTTTTAACTAAGTAGAGAATAAGTTGTCATTATTTTTCTTCTCTAAAACCATTTACTTATTAAATAAATATTTTTCTATAGCCCTTGCAATATTTACCATTAAATTAATTAATTAAAAATGTTCTTCTACTATTAATCTTTCCAGTTAGCTGAAGATGAATGGTTAGCACCGAGTTTGCTGGTGTAGCTCCCATGATGGCCACCACCTCCCATATGCGGTTGTAACCCAATAACGAATGACTACCCACAAGGTATGACATCGTTGTACAAACAATCCATGTAGTTAGATGTTTTATAAAACTGAAATAAGTGTGAAAAACAATTATCTATAAAAAAAAATTAATCAAAAATTAGTATATACAAACAAAGCAATTTACAAATAAAAACAAATTGCCACTAACAGTGAAACATGGAACATGTTATAAATAGTGTAGTTTCAGCTTGATGGTAGAATCAGCAAAATTGAGGAAATTGGCCGGGAGCACGTGTAATAAAATATTAACTGCGAAATAAAAGGAAAAAACCAAAAACAAAAACATAATAAAGTAATATTTGTTAAACGAATACACTTAGTGAAATATTATGTAATTGCACAATTCAAAAAAATGTATGTGAAATTTAAATATGTGCAATAATTAAAAACAAAAAAACAAAATGGCAAATAACACGATATTCATACAAGTATATAAAATTGGTATATATAGTGATAGACATATATAAATAGGTGTTTGTTGAAATATCAAAACTAAAAAAAAAAAATTATTATATTTGCTTAGTGAAATTGTTATACTGTGTATATGTTAAATTTTAATTGGTTAACTTTCCTTTCACAATGAATTAATTAATATTCATCAGTCATAAAGAAGAAGATTAGATGTACCTACAAAACATTAACAAATAGAATGTAATTAGAGTAAACGTATTTATGAGCACAAAATGTGTAGATAAAATCCCTTCAACGGAAATACATAATATGGAAAATCAAATCTTATATCAAGAAAATAGAACTACGCACCAACTGTCAGTATAGAATTTGATTTGTTTTAGTTTTTGTTTACCTTCAAGTATTAGAACATTTTTTTTATGTTTTGGGACAGTATTGCGCGATGTCATATGGTGACTTTGTTCTGCTTCCAATTGGGTGATCCTTCAGTGAAAAAGTATTCACGGGTACGTACTAACATTTTATTTATTTGTTGTTACGCTTAAGTGTGACTGTGTTAGGCGTTAATCCCTTGATTTTGGCACTGCCTTATAGGTTTCTTTTAATTTCTTTTCGAGAGGCGAACTGTGCGTCAACCAGTTGCTTGGGGAGGGGATCATGACGTAATCTCGAATGACAAAAATCTCGAAGGCTAAGAATCTCGAAAAGTTTTTTTTAATCTCGAATGGAAAAATTTCGAATGTGCAAAAATCTCGAAAGACTATATATCTCAAAAAAATCTCGAAAATTAAAAATTAAATTCGAGAATTTTCTTTTGGGATTCCATAATATAAACTTTGCATTTATACCCAATCCCGCACCCACCCTATATCCAAACAGTAAACCCAAGCAGGGGGGGTTGCATAGGTATCTCACTTTTTAACACCATTTTTAGATTTGGTGTTATTAATTCTGTCGCGCGCAAATTGTTACCATTGTCTCAAAAATTAATATTAATTCCAGATTTTTTTTCGAGGTTTTTGTTATTCGAGATTATGCTTTCTAAATTTTTGTTTTCGAGATTTTTTGAATTCGAGATTTTCTTTTTTTCGAAATATCGTGGTAGAGCCTTTGGGCAGGCATGTCAAAATTGTCACAATATATCGGAAATTCTTCTTATTCTTCGGCCTTTTTATGCGAACTTTTCATCTGCGTTGGCCCACGACACGGTCGAACCGCTCCAAAAAGGAGAAGAGGTTTGAGATCTTGCCACAAGTTCTGTACGGGGGTTACCTACATTAAGTTTTAAATGCCTGAAACTTGCGATGAGATAAAGATCTATTGCTACCGCAATCGTAACCAGTTTTCCTAGTAGATTGCGAGGCCTGAATTTCGTATAGTATTTGTATCTGGTATGTATGTGCCTACATAGCTAAAATGAGGCGGAGAGTTTGCTGTTGTGTCTTCCCATGAGCTGGCTCTCCCCTAGCTAAATATTGCTTCTTTGACCCTTATCACTGAATGTAATGCCCAAATTCCTTCTCAAAAGTATCGTACTCTGTCGGGTAGTATGTTCAGTGACCTCATCAAGGTCTGAATCGCTCCCAGAATCATTTGATGTTAAGGTCATTTCAATCTGTTTTGATGTTTCGACGTTTTTATCAGCCAACTTGTGGAAAAAGACTTCACTTTTTTTCATATATGACAATTAATCGCAGCTTGATGAATAGATTACCTAAAATTCAAGTTCAGTGTTGGTGAACTTTTCGCTTCTGAACTTGTTCAAATAGCTATGTTACAAATAGAAAGTATTAGAAAATTCTAAAGTTGTGAATTATTTGAGATCATATGAGCAGAAAATAAAGACTAAACGACGTTTTTAAATATACTTCCAAATATAGTGATGTCAGAATATTACAACAGCGCTGAAAAATCTTCACCTTTTGAGGAATCCTTTGCCGTGCTATACAGAACTCTCAGTTACCTCCGCAACTTTTTGTTCGCATCCTACATTTTATTCACACCGTGAAATGTTTCCAACTAATTAGTCTAAAAGACCCCCTATATAATCGCAGCCACTGTATACTGACAAAAATTATAAAAACAAAACAGTAGATATTACTCGAAGGATTTATTTCTTGAAACACGCAGGGAGATTTGCACCCACAATTGGCCAAGTCCCTAAGATTCTATAGGTTGGGTTAGGTTAACGCCTTCGGAATGAAGACAACCACGCCAGGCTTTAGGAATGTATCCACATTCCAGATTTCGAATAAAAAGTGACGGTTGCAAGATCCCGTCCCCTCCAGGGGATTTGAACGGGGAGAATGTATAAAAGGCCCAGTTTAATTTATCTTCAGTTATTAGTTCTTCTGGAACTTTCGCTATTGCGGTATCAATTCTAGACTAATTTGACTAATTCGTAGTACAACCCGGAAAATGAGTCTGTAGTAGCATACTGAGAGCCTCTTCGCACAATTGTGTCCAAGGTCCATTAGTGTATTGAACTGCAGTTTCTTTACACAAGATTTTTCAAAGTCTAGCTGATTCCGTGGTGCATTCGATATCACTGTTCTCTCTATAAGAGAGTCCCAAATTTCTTAGGGGTGTTATTAACTTGAAGAAACACCGACGTGAATATCTACTTGACCCAGCAGACCTAGTCACTAAAATTCCTCGTTTTAAATTTGAGAAGTTTAAGGGGACGAATTGTTTATTGGACATACTTTTGTCAAACCGAATTTTTTCAGGTAAGCTCGCTGGTTAGTCATCAAGTGTTTAGATAGATTAGCTATCATCACTGCTTGGGTGGGCTTAAAATTTGACTTTTACTGTTGAGGTTAAAACAAATTTGGCTCAAATCGCTGTAATTTTCAAACCTCGTTTAACATCTAAAAAAAAAATAAAAAATCTTCATCGTTTAACACCTGCCATTTGATAAAACAGAGTGGTTTTCCTTCTCCTTTATTTTCTAGAAATATCGATCTTTTCTCGTTTCATCTCTCTATAGGTGTCATAAAAAATGTCTCCTTTTACCCTGATCCATGTGCAAAGTGTTAAGTGTCATCGAACTTTAGAGGCTGATGGAAACGTCTCTAAAAGGCATTAGTACCCTCTTGCAAATGCTGCCTATCAACGTAAAATGTTGTCATTGTATTCCTTTCTTGCTTAATAAGTCTAAATATTCACAAGCTTAAATTTTTTTTTCGCCAGAGCGATATGATGCACTAAAAGATCGATTGTGCCTAAAATTGTCAGATTTATGTTTAGGTTAGTAGCGTCTCTACTTTCCAAAGCAGAAGATTTCCTTAATTTTTCGATATACATATTTTATTTCACTGAAAAATGATTTCCTTATAATACCGCATAGAGGGCCGCGGGGCATTCACGTATTATAATGCTCAGCTTGTTCGTCTTCCTCAAGACATAATCCACATTCTAGCGAGCCGACTAAATGCAATTTATTAAGGTGATATCGCAGACCGGGGTAACCTGTTAGGTAGCCCACTAGATTTTTGATATCGTGCAGTAACTTGTTGCCATCGTTTTTGAAAGGCTGAATAATTTTTTTGCCCTCTGTCTCAGACCTGGGATGTTCTCCCAATATGATTTACATTTTTTGTGTTTCCAGTTTTTTATAGCCCAATTTGTAGCGGATTTGGGGATTGCACAGAAAGGTTCAGGTCCTATGAAAGGGACCTATGGCACTAGGCAGTTATATCTTGCATTGTTTGTTATCAGCGCACTAAAGTTCATCCAGCCGAGCTTGCAGTGATCCGAAAGTTATATTTATGTTGAAAAACTGTGTGCAGCCCTTCGAAAGCCTGTTGCGATTTTTTTTATTCACGTCCATTATAAAAGTCGGCCTAGAGGTCTTTCAATTTCAGGAAATCTTCATATTAATCATTTCTAGTTATGTAAATGGATTGCCAGCAGTTCCTTGTTAATGAGCATCGACAATTTTTTCACTCTAAAACACGCACCTCATCGCAGAAAAAACGTAAACTCCAATCTGATTAAAAGTGATATAACCTGAATTAAATTACAAAGAATCACATTCCAGAACTGGGGAACCTGTTCACAAGAAAGCTGACTACCGTACTGACCTGTTTTTCTTTATTTTTTTTTAAACTTAAGTCACATTTCAGTAAATGTATAAGTAGCCTCTTTATTTTAATAACAAGAAAAACGTCCGAAAAGAGCTGCGGAAATTTGCATTTTTCTCTCATTTGCTTTTTCTTGAGTAAACATCGCAGCTACTTTACCTATTTTCCACAATGTGCCTGCAACTCGTAAGTATATATTTTCCTTGTAACACAATTAAAGTCATAGCACATGATTTTCTTCAAAGAACTTAACGAATTGCACCCACTTGCAATTCTACCACTCAAAGTGAATATGCGTGCCGAGCACAAGACTACCTACTGTAGTGTAGAGACTGTAAAATAAAAACAAAATCCTTTCTCTGGACATAATTGCCGTAAAATTCCATTTCAGTTGTACAAAGGATTTCGCAGAACAATTTGAAATGCGACTAAAACGAAAAAGCAGTTAAAACGAACTCAAAAATAAAAAAAATGGAAAACGTAACTTTTTTTTTACGTTATCCACTTCGAAAATTAGTGTTTCGCGCGAAAAAATAGAGACATAAAAATGAACGATTAATTGTGTAAAGGACCTGTCACAATCCGTAAAATTTAATTGCGCACATATTCCGCACTACAACGAGCTATGGCGGCTCTCTATAACACTGTTGCAACACAACCACGAGTGACGGCAAAGCCCTTAAACGATAACATTTAACAATTTTTTTTTATTGGGGGGGGGGGGGGGGGTAGTTCTTTCTTCAGTTTAGTTCTTTACGTAAATTGCCAGAGTTTATTTGAGACAGTTAACTATTAAATGGATGTTAGGGTAGGAATGAAGGACACTTGAACGTTTTAAGTTGCACATATAAACCAATTAAATATTTTGTTTGCCTACATCATAGGAGAGTTGAATTTTTTTATGACTTTAAATGGGGCTGCTTATGGGTCATATATTTGGAATAAGTTTATGTATTTTTTTATAAGTCTTTGTTCCAAATAAAATATGAAACATTAGTTCGTGGTTCATTTAAAAAACAATATATAATATAACAAGTATAATGATCGTCCTTAGCCAATATTGTGATATAAAATAGAGAAAACAACATACAAAAAATGCAAGGAATATAATAATATAAATGATTAAAAAAAAACTATTTTACAACCAAATTGCTATAAATATAAAAATTGGAGCAAATTAACAAGCTATTCATACCATTAATATATAATAGACAACTAAAAATCACCAACATCGAATTGATAGTTTTTTTTATTTTTTGGTTACATCTCACCTTCTGACTTTGTATAAAGATGTCCTAAAAAATGTAAAGAAATTATTATTGCCATAGTAGTAGAAGGAGTAAAAAAATAAATAATTATCAATGTATAAAGAATTGCTTTTGTATAAAGAATGATAATTTTAAAACAGAAAAAAAAACTACAGTGCTTGAAACATTTTCTATAACTACGTGGAAAGTAGAAAATATATATTACAACTAAGCTAAAAATAGACATACAAAAAAACACACAGTAATAAATTATTGTTTAAACATAAAACCAAATATGTATTTAGTTTTAAAATTAATCCTTTCATAGAATTGTATTTTTATTTTTAAAAATAAACTCAAATTAATTTTTTTGTCTAATAATATTTTACACAATCATTTTATAGGGCTTATAGTGGAGCCTGAAGTAAAGTAGACCGATAGCATTATCACTATTTGCACTACAGCTTAGCGGTTTTGATGATTCGACACTATGGTAGGTAGGTAATTGGGTGCTCTTGTCTCGGTTGCCACAGCTTCACATAGACCATCAGTCGGGTCCATTGTGTCCCAGTCACGGGAACCCTCCATTTCACACCTGTTAGAGACAAAGAATTTACCGCTTTTATTTGAGTCACCTAGATTTAGTATTAATCACAAGTATATACATAAGCTCCTGTATCCAGATTTCCAGCTTGTCCTAAGAGTAACCGAAGGGTGTAGAGTTTGTTTACCTATACTGGAACCACCCAGATTTAAATATGAATCTCAGTAGTTCCTTAAGATCAACATTCTCCATATCTTCTAGTTCATCGAAGAAGAAGCTGTTGAGAATCCTCTAGATATTTACTGAATTTAAGGGGTGGGCATTCACTAAGCAGATGGCAAACAGATTCTATTTCTTCAACGTCTCTGCAGCTTCTGCAAAAGTTATTAAGCAGTATACACAGCCTTTCCGCGTGTACGCTTATCGCACAGTGCACAGTAATGATCCCGTGAGTATTCGAATATCCTTGCGGCTCAGTTCGATCATGAATTTCTTTTTGCTCACTTCCGGTAATAATTCTTTTGCATGCCTGCAGGTTCTAAAATTGTCCCAGCGTAGGTTTGTTCTACTCAAGGATTCAATGTCAATCTTCCCAGAGTTCCCGGAGTTTTTACGGATTCGTGGCCATATCGAAGCGTGCATTTTCGACACTATAGTAAAGGGTTTTTTTTAAAGAGATTTGGTTTTAAAAATGACAACACTCTTTCTACAGATTGTCAATTTGACAGTAGAAAGTTGATATATGGTTAGTACGATTTGGCATTTTACGATGGCTAGATTAACGCCAGAATAACGCATGCAAATTCTGCAAACCTATTTTGAAAACCATGGTTCGGTTCACCAAACTTATCGTGCGCTACGTCCATCTTAAATAATCGTCCTTCTGAGCAAGTTATTCGGAACACGAAGCATCGCTTTCGTACCACGTACACTCTACTGGATAATACGCATCCCGAAAGAAGACAAAAACAGTGCGAACAGAAGAAGTTATTGACGCTGTGAAGCGCAGTCGGTTCGCTATCGTGCATAACAATTGAGCTATCCCATCCGCCTTTTGGAAGATTTTATAGAAAGATCTTGGCTTGATCCTCAATTTTAACGCAAAATTTTGTTCTCCGATGAGGCCCATTTTTGTTAAATGAATATGTAAACAAGCAAAATTGCCAAATTTGGAGCGGGGAAAACCCAGAAGCCTTTTTTGAGACTCCCTTACGTCCATTAGGCCCGTATTTCTTTAAGGATGGTGCCGGTCAGAATTTTACCCTTCAATGGAGAGCGGTATATGGACATGATTTCTGACTTCTTCGTTCCTCAGTTGAATGGCATTGACATTATAGGAACAAGGTAGCGCAATATGCCACACGGCGCGCGACGCCATCAATTCATTGCGGGAAGCATTTGCTGAGCGCATAATTTCGCTTAATGGACCTGTGAACTGGCCTCTATGATCCTGTGATCCCACACCTTTAGATTACTTTTTTTTAGGAGTATGTGAAGTCACTAGTCTATACCGATAAACAAGAGAGGGTGGTCGACTTGGAAGTCAACATTCGCCTTTGAACTATTTTTTGGGGTACTGTGGAAATTTTTTAAGCCCAATACCGGTCTGGCGATTTTTTGCAACAAAGCTACAAACCACAAAAAAATATTATGAAAAATTGGGTAGGCAATGATTTGATTTATCGATTTTATTTCTTAATTTCGTTTGCATATTTGTTGCAGACCATCACCGACGTCGATCTTTACGACATATCGATGCCACCACGGAAGGCATGCTGTATGTACATACATATAAAGGGGATGATGCTTCGTGACAAGAAATGTGTCTTTTACGATTTCCATCACCATTCGGAAAAATATATAACTAAACAATCCTTATATTCTTTAATTGCATTCAATTTCTATTTTTACGACGAAAAAAAAAATAATGGAAAGAGTGGTCATCCGCACGAACAATAACTTGTAAAAAATATGTGAATCGGTGACATTCTTTATACTGTAGAAAATCGTGCAAATCATCCATGTTGTTATTTGATGACATGCTGTCCAAAAACTCCCCCGTCATCTCACTCACACGATTATTCAAATCAGTCATCCAAAAGAATAACAAAAAGTTGATCCATATTCTCACCACCATTCGTTTGTATGAGTTTTAATTTTGGGGACGAATGGAAGGTACCTACAATTTTATGCGGAGTTCGAATGTCTGAATGCAGAACCTTTCTCAGGAAAGTTATACTCTCGGATATTTGTCAAAAGTGCGGCAGAGGTGGCGTCATCTTCGTAGCAAACAGGTCATGTCATTCAAAGACTGGTGATAACACAGGATGACGATTTTAGACTTCAGCATATCATCGAGTGACAATATGTTTGATGGTATCTCTTACCGTAACTCAAGACCATTTTAATCATATCGTTTAATTCACTATACAAATGTCACTTAAACTTCACAATGAAACATTTTTGAACATCAAAAAGTGCAGCTTAAAGTCTCCTTTCTCTCAATTGATGCTGGAAATATTTTTTCATTGCCTTATTTGACCCAAAATGGGTGTATATTATTGAAATATCTGAGCAGTTGATCCTGAAGGCCTGAAGTCCCTCTTCAGCTCTTTGACCATATTCTTAAAAATTCAATTAAATTGCGACTAACCTTTAAAATGGAAAATGCAACTACTCACTGTAACTTCTGTTTCCAGTTCTTATTGTAGAGATATTATCACAGCCAGTCCGCGGTACTAATAATCATTTTTAGTGTCCAGGCTAACTTTTACGAAGTCACAATGGCGGAAATTTCCATATAAAATTATCCATTGTGACCGTCAAAATATTTAAGTTGAAGACTAAAAATGATTATTGGTAAGGCCCAGTGTTTTGATGAAGTCGATAGTCTAGATCTACATTTTCATATGTTTTAATTCAACACACGAAAAGAGCTACAATGGCCTAGTCCTAGTGGTTAAGTGTGACAGGGTTGAGCCCCTAAAATAATTAAAAACATCAGCTTTAATATTTATCCACTATTCTACCTCTCGCAAATGTCTGCAAACTATTTCGTAGAAAAACTCTGACTGAGAACGCTCTCTAGTTCAGTTAAGGTCTGCTCAGACCAACACGACAATGCGAAAATGGAAGCGAATTTCGCGCGGGAAACGGTGGGATATACCGCCATCGCCATGTATTTATTTCCTGCTTCAGCTTTCGAATTTCACGTTGGTTTGAGCAGACCTTTATTCTGCACAAAATTGTAGCAGGTAGTTCATCATGTTTCGCTCAAAATTTACTTACTTTTTGGATTGATTTGTTAGTACCTATGACCTCCTATTATTTTCTATATTTCTCGATCAATCGTCTACGTGCCAATATTTTTAAATTTATACTTAAAAATTACAAACCAAAACAAAGAAAAACAACAAACAAAATAATATATATACATTTGTACTTAATAATAATTGTAAAACAATTATTTTGTAAATAAAAAAAAAACAGAAAGCTAACGAAATTGTATAATTAAGAAAAATTGTGAAATAGCTGTTCATTTATATAATATAATCAAAAAATGTATAGTAAACATTAAAAAAATTTAAATAAATCGACCGTACCATGTGTCATATACGAGTATGTATAAAATATTTAAAAAAATCGTCGGTCGATCAAACATGAAAAGAATATATTTTATCAGCCTAAAACCTAACAATATTAACGAAGCTTAAATGAAAACAAAAGAAATCATATTTTTAGAAATGAAACTGTTGGTAAAAGTTATAAGAAGACATTATATAGAAATATACATAAACTAGACTAAGAACATAAAAATAGAAAACTTACAAATAAAAAAAAATGGAAAATTCGCACCACAAACGTAAAAGTGTAGCTGCACTAAAGTTTTATGATAAAAGTAACAAATGAACAAAAAAAAATCAAAAACAATGATTGAAAAATACATAATTAGAAAAAATTATATTATTTGACTTGTGTATAGAAAAAATAAAAACAGAGTACTGTATAGCTGGCAATTGAATGTATTCTATACATTAATCGTAATACACACAACATATTTGTGCAAAATAGGGAAAATAGAAAATATAAATATATATAAAAAAAATATTTAATATGTTAGCAAAACTATGTAGGAAAACAAAATTCTTATATTTTTTTGCCTGAAAGATTTAAATCAAATGGAAAATAAAACAAAATCTGATATATGTAAATGTAGGAGAATTTAAGTTTTGCTTTTTTATAGAAAAAAAAACTAAAGCATTTCGGAATGGTATTTTTTAATTTTGTACTTTTTGTTAAATTTGAGAAAAAAATAAAAACCAAAGAAGAAAAATATAATACAGTATATTAAACAAAATATATATATACCAAATCTATACGAATAACCAAAGATTCAAAGAAATATATTATAAAAACGTATTGCGTGTATATAATAATCATATAAATAGAATTAAAACTACAAAATAAAAACGAAACAGCAACCATTGTATACACAAATCAAATTGGATATGTACTACACGAACAAATAATAACAACTACAATAGCAAAATTAAAACAAGCAACAGAAAACAAAAGCAAAATAGAATATATATAAATAAATTAATATTGTTAAAAGTAATAAAAAAACAACTGGAGCATAAAAGAAATAATCAAATAAAGTGATGTTAATCAAAACGTTAAGTAATTGTGTTTTAATGTTATTTTTTTAGTCATTCAGATGTGTACTCCGGTATTGTTTTTATATTTCGGTGGGCAGGATACATTTTACGAACCCGCAAAACTGAAATTTTTCATTTAAATTTTACTATTGTGACCTGCGATACGTTACATGTGAAGGTTAATAATGAATATTAGTAAGGCAACTAGGCTTTTTTTTATAATATACGTGATATTGTGTTCGCGAAGTCCTAGTAGACGTTTCATTAATATCTATATCGATTATGAGATTACTCGTCCATATCACACTTCACACTCCTGCATGCGTTTGAGGCTTAAGCCGTATTTCAGACTAGTGATGCACCCAACCGGTTTAGCCTATGCCTAAGCATAGTATTACTTAGTAAGCTCTTATATGTATGAATCTCTATATAGAGATATAAGTGTGCTGGACTACTGTGCCAGGTTCGATCCCCGGAAAAAACACAAATTACATCACTGTATATGTGATTGGCCGCCTAACTGAATTTAATTTGCCTTTCACTACTTCCATTGACTATAAAAAAAATGATGCCTTCAAATATTTCTGTGCAATTCTGGCTGAATATAGAAAACAGGATAGAATTGAGCGGTAGAATTGAGAACCTTTTGTGTTTGTCTGGGAATCGAACCTGGAAAACCTCAGAGCCGCTGGCTGCGACCACAGGTACTATTGATATACTGTATAGAAATCATTTACTGATTCAATCACTTACTCTCCTTGTAATGTGAAAAGTTCATGGGCCTTACCTTTTACCCTACCAACCTAAAGCAAAATTGAAAAATTAAGGTCTGATTTGGATTTACTGTAGCTCAGCTTCCGGATTTGGCAGAGGGATTATTTATAGCTCAAATCTTCCTGCATTTTGTCGTTTTGGACTAGATTCGAAGATAATTTAAGTCAGACTGCTGACGTCTATTTACGTCACATATGCCAACTATCGTAGCCGATGGATTCTAAATTATTTAAGTTTGCCTATAACGATTGGAATATCTCGTACAGTTCTACATCAAATACATTTTAGTGATTTCACAGACTTTTGAAAGATTGTACTTTGTTGGCTTGTTTCTAACAATTAAAAAAAAATCATTATATGAAATATTCGGGAGAAGACAACATGTGGAAGGATGTTTTTCTTATATTATTATTATTATTTCTTAAATTTTCTTATAAAATCGTTATTCATTACGAAGAATCATTCATTTATTCATTCAATTTCAATGGCCCGCTTATCCATTAAGTGGGTCGCGGGTGTAGGCTGCTCAAAGAACCTCCATAGCTCTCGATTTTCCGCCATCGACTTTAAGGCATCAATGACAGTCCTCATACGGGTAGAGGAAAGATTATGAAATTGATCTAACTATCTCATCCTGGGTCTACCTAGAGGATGAATTGCCTGATGGTGCCGATTCCGTAGCACGTCGTGGAATCCTGCTTGGGGACATGGGTTTTAACATGATATGACCAAATCACCGAATAATGGATCGCTCCGTGCAGAGAAGAGAAGTCGACATTGAAATCCTCACGTATTCTGGTGTTTCTAATGCGATCTCTACAGGTCACACTAGCCCTATAACGGAGCAATCTAATTTTGGCGGCTTGTAACTGCGATCTTATTCTTTCGGCCATTGCCATTACCCAAACCTCATGACCATACGTAAGAGTTGGAGCAAACATCGAATTAAAGACTGACAACTTAGCTCTGACACCAAGTTCGCAGTCCTCCTAATAACACGGCCAATCTGTCTCAAAATTGTCAAGCCTGACCAATACTACAGGAAAACTCAGCATTGCTCCTTCCATCACTCATGAATAAGACCCCGAGATACTTAAACTTCTCCACCAACATGCAGAGTGCAGGCTTTCTCGACCATCACTTTAGATTTGTTCACGTTTTTTTCATCTCAGCTTCAACACAAACAGCTAAAAACCAGTCGAGTGCGCTTTGAAGTTCAGTTTGTAAAGATATTGAATGACTCTCCTACTCCTATAATACACTCCAGAGTTTATCGCGATGGACTCGATCGTATGTTTTCTCCAAATCTATGAAGCACGCGTAAACAGGTGTAACATACTCCCAAGCCTTCTCAAGTATCATTTTGAGAGTGAATAACTGGTCAGGTCGGTTGTGCTTCTGACCGGATGGACCGTACTGCTCATCTCCTAATCGTGATAAAGGCTTTTCCGGGGAGACTAGAAAGTGATATACCCCTATAATTGGGGCAATACCTTTTATCTTCTTGCTTTCTTTTACCTCAATGTGCTCGGCGAAGCAACGCCTTTGTGTCATCAATGCGGGAGATGACTGCATGGTGGATGGGTAGCTCTAATACTATAGAATCTCATTCGAATTCGATTTGCTGCTGAAATCCTTGCATTTAATCAAATCGAATACATTAATCAGTTAGTGCGTATATATATTTATAGCCATCAGGGTTAGAGTATGAAAAGGGGAACAATCACCCCAATCTACCAATCGCTGGGAGTTTCGCCGCATTCCCAGGCCAATTTAATGAAACGAGACAGCCATTTAACTCCCTATTCACCTAAGGCATTGAGCATTTCAGGCCGGATTTCATCCACTCCGGCAGATTTGCCAGCTTTTAGCGATTTTATCGCAAAAGTGACTTCCTCTAACGTGGGACTATTTTTCTCCTCCTCAATGCCCTGGAATGGATTGAGTATGACCCGATTGTTATTATAACATAATAAGCACTTGTAAGAGATATACAAAACGTTAAACATATGAATTACTTATATATACTTGATGATTTGGAGTCGATGACGGAGGATCGGGAGCTATGGAGGGTCCACTTGAGCAACTTACACCCGCGACACACTTAATGGACATGCAGACCATTGAAAATGAATGAATTACTTATATTCAAAAAAAAATAAAAAACAATTGGTAAAATCACGAAATAGTCCCCAGTACCGAAACCATCTGCACGGACCCGCATTGGGAAGACGCCCTTGCTAGTCAGATAAAAAAAATTATCCGAACTCAGTATCTGAGTATCTATTTCACAGATAGAGGACTAATAAGATAGAGTGACCTTCGGCTGATGTGTTTTTGTTTGGAGGGCAATTTTAACCACCATTTCAATCCACGAGTTTAGCTGAGCCATGTCCCACGCCAGCATGTCAAGGTTTTAGGACACAGTGCTCTTAACTTACTTATTAACTTAAGGTGGTACTACAGACCTGGGCCTCAACCAACAAGCGTCTCCAACCAGCACGATCTTTGGTCCAGCTTCCAGAGAATTCGAGTTCATTCGCTCTACATGACCCAACCACCTCAGTCGTTGGACCTTCACTTTTCTTTTTCTGGCTGGGTAAATGTCGCTGTACAGTTCGCCATTGTATCTCCTCCTCCATTCACGGCCTATGGAGACCAGACCGAAAATTACACGAAGAATTTTCCTCTCGAAGCAACCAAGAGTAAGCTCATCCGCTTTGGATAGAGTCCATGCCTCTGCACCATAGAGAAGGACTGGGATGATTATGGTCTTATAAAAGGTCACTTTAGTTCTTTGCTCGAGAAAGGCCTTGGTACTCAATTGCTTTCTTAGCCCAAAGAGACAACGATTGGTAAGAGATACCAAAACTAGACATTGCTCTGTATAGATCGTCTCGATAAATTCTGTTGTACTCGGCCATAAAATCGATAAAAAGGTTTTGGGTATCGATTCCTGGGTTTCCTCCAAGATCTGCCGTAGTGTGAATATTTAATGGATTGTGTTGTGGACTTTCCTGGCCTGGAAAAAGTGGTCTCAACTGTAGCTATAAAAATCTTAAATATGACACAGTATATTATCTACTGTGGTTAGTTACACTCTTTACAATCAACATTCTTGTCATATTTTTTATATGCACAATTCGCTCATGTTGATAGTAGTGTATAATGTAAATCAACAAAATTTACGATACACATTTAAAATAAATAAAATATTACATATTCTGAAAAACTACAGTCTGTTTTCCAAATAACTTTTGTTCGCTTTCCCGCGTGGAAAAACTTAATTTATTGCAGCCCGAAGTAATGCTTGTTGAGTTCTATATTTCATACAGTAAATACATTTCATATTTGCAAACTTCGCTCGAGTGTACCGCTGCAGTCATGCAAGCGAATACTCTGAAAATCAAATAAGCGGACAAAATAAATAATGAGTTATGTTGTATGTACCTACAACGTACCTATATAATATTTTTATTTTTATATTTATCCCATTTTCATTGCAACTATTTTATGATATAAATAGAAGCAATTCTATCGCAAAATAAATAAATATGCGAAAAGGGAGAGTCAAACAAAACAAAAGCATCCATACACACATTAGTGCAAAATATAATAATAGACAAAGTGCGGGATGAATGGAATATAATGTATGTATGTCTCATCCACACACACGTACACATAAGTATTTGACTAACGTTCTCAAATGCATAGGGAAATATATTTTTGTTATTGCTGTTTTCACATAACTTGCAGGCTTCATATTTTATTAAATAGGATACCAATCAAAGGATTATTCTACAAATGGGTTTGATAATACAACAACAAAAAATGCACTATAGTATTAAAAACGTATTGTTTTGGACGCGCGCACACCCACATAAATCATACATACGTCGCGTCGATGGAAAATAGAAAAAAGGACTCGTTTTGCCGTTTTTTAAGCTATTTTTATGATTTCTTTTTTTTTTTTCTAGCGTTCGGGTGGCTGTGACATTGAGTGGAATTTGTTTCGAACGCCACTGAAAAGAGGTCTATGAGATAGGTTTACAGTTAATGCATTAGGGCTGACATCAGGCTGATATTTCTGACAGGATGTGTGCTGTATTTTGTTGCCTTTTGTCTGTAAGTTCTTGTTTATTGTTGTTGGTAGCTTAAAAAAAAAATAAAATAATGATGGAAAAACAATGCACTGCACGTATTTGCGCTTCACTGAATTCGTTGAATGTGTATTTTTATGCACGCTATTATAGTTGTAGAGTCCTGGAATAATATTCATTATTTTTATTTGTATTATATGCGCAAACTAGGGATGGATTTTTTTTTTTAGCTGAAATGTCGATTAGTTAAATTGGTTTTGTCAATTGTTTAAATTGCTTGGAAGAATTGTAGTAGATGTTAAGCTCAATGGATTCACATTTTGTATATTTTTTGTTTGTTTGTGAGGGGATTACATAGGTAGATAGGTATACATAAAAATGTTATGATTTTATGCATAGTAATTATTAGCTGGTGAACAGCTTTAGTTAAGTCACTGAAAGAAGCTGTTTGATTTTATATATTACAAATGTAGGTGCTCTAATTATACGTAGATACCTATTCGTATAAGTAGATATAAGCTAAATCGCTAAGTTCTGGACTTCAATTTCGTTTGTAAGTAGTCATCCAAAGCCAAACCCCAACGAATAGTTTGTCTAGTATCAAAACAAGTTTTAAGAAAGCGACGTCTTTGGGGTTGTGTGCCCATAGTGCAGAGTAGGTAGAATTCTGGACTTCTGAGCGAAGGGTCTCAAACCATTGAAAATACAGATAACACCTTAAGATTTTTTTTTTTTTAGATTTCTCTCGCGAATGTCAGAGTATAACTGGCAGTGCTGCCAGTGTTCTTTTAATAAAAATTCACATGCCCATTGCCTGGCTCGAAAAAGTGTCCTAGATTTTCCCACACATATTTTACAAAATGAAAACACAAAATTACGCAAAAAAAAGTCCCAATAATCATAATGGGGAAAACCCCAGTGTATTCTAGGCAAAGCTCCACGCCATTCAAGAATTCGCCCACCACATCAAAAAATTTAGCATCTATATATATTCCCAGACAGTCAAGCAGCTATAAAGGCCCTTAGCTCACCTATCAAATTAGTATTACACTATTTCAATATCCTTCAAACACTTAGCCTCGGGAACAGAACCAAATTTATGGTGAGTTCCTTGGCATAAAGGCATTGAGGGAAACGAATGGTTGTGAGAAGCTAGGCCTAGGTGTATAGGTATACTCCCCTGTTGCGCCAACTATTTATTTTTTGTGATAAAAATGATTATTGGAAAGGGCCCTGGAGTAGGTAAGGAAGTTCCCCGTTGTCGCGAATAACTCAAGGTTATTTGCTTGCAACACACTACTTCATATTGAAGATAATAGGACAAAGAAATGTTGTAAGTAAAGCGCTGCCATTTCAACACCTGATCATACTACAGCAGAATGAGGCACTATCTACGGAACAAAACATATTTCTTGGCTAGCAAATCCTTAATTATATTCCACACCGCCCAGATCTTCCTATACTGTGCAACATATGCAACCGGAAAGATCGTGAGGATGTGTACCACTTTTTAGCAGTATGACCCATTCTTACAGAATTCCGTTTGAATATCTTTAGAGTATCTTCGTATTCAAAGGCGACAGAGGTTGGGAAGCATTACAAAGTTTCAAATTGATACGATACAATATGATACAGTTCGTGAGTTAAGAGTATACATAAACTGAGGTTGAAGTCGATCGAAATAAAAATAAAAATATTCCCAATACCAATGTTGACCCTACCTTTTACCCTTTTAAGGGTTGAATTTCAAAATATACTTTCAGTGAGTCGTAAACTCCATTTTTATATATGAGAAGAAAAAGAAGATGAGACAAATTATTATTATTAATTTCCTGATTCTATCCATGTATTATTTGGCTTTCAATTGCCTTGTATCGTATTCACATAGCCGAAGTCAGCAATAAACATGGGTTTTTTCTGAACACAGCTCTTTTTCTAAATAAAAAAAATTTGGTCTAGATTATACAGCCTACATATGTATATGTACTACATGTAGTTTTATGCTGCCAATACTCAAGTACTAAGTACTCTGATACTGGCCAGCAATGGTCGACTACCGAATATTCGAATAACCTCGAATCGAATAACGCACTTTGGTTGGTGGTACTAAATACTTGAAGACCATTTAAAACGCTATTATTTTGAAACATTATTAGTCAACAAATAGTATATGCTCCCGATCGCATATAGGTATCTTCATCGTATGTATTAGTACATACTTTCGACTTTACATACACTCCGTGTCACTTGATTACGAGCAGACAGTTTTTATTTTTAATTTTACGATATTTTTCAAACCCTTCGTTGATCTGGGAAAACCCAAATGCACAAGGAATGAAGGATATATTAGAGGTTTTTTATTATCAGGTATGATCTATATAGATCATCGATTTACATGCACTTACAACAACAACATGTGATCCTGCTTTTCATCGAGATCACGAAATATGATCTGAAAATTAATTCAACTATTACTCGTTGTTGTTTCGTGGCGTTGTTTATTTCATTCACTCAATGTTGGTGTCCCTGTAAATTATAGCCACACAGTAATGTTGCCAGACCAAAATATGAAACACAATTAACAAAAAAAAAATCAATTAGCATTTTTTCTAATTTGAATAAGTTACTATTCCTACTTTCGAGATGTTTTGTTTCGCTATATAGCACAGAAATATAAATGGAAATATTAGCAGTACAATACGGTTAATTATGATGCATGTTTGAACATAACATTTGAACATAGTTTCCCCCAAAAAAATATTTAATGCTAAATGTACGCAGATCGAGAGTCATGCGACAGCTGTTAGGGAGCTGTTAAACAGCTGTTAATTTAGACGGACCTGATGGATACATCTGCTTAACAGCTGTTAAACCGTTGTTAAACAGCTGTATCCATCAGGTCCGTCCAAATGAAATTTTTTTTCATCAGAAAAGACGAAAGTATGCGACTCTCGATTCCACCTGTCACACTTGTTGCAAACTCAAGGCTCAACTCTTACGTGCCGCATTCAATGGCGGTCTCCTCTTAATTTTGTCATGGCCAATATGGCCTTCTGTATCACGCGATGAACAGTCGATCTGCTAGCTGTAACTCCAGTTTCTGCCTTAATTTTAGCCTTGAGAGCCTTGAACTTGAAGCAGCTCTAAGTATCGCCCGCCTTTCCTGACATGTTATTGCGGTCCTGACTCTTCCTTTTCGGTTTTTTCCATAGTCCTCAGTGTCTTAAATGAAGCTGTTAACAACAGTGGCGCCTCTTCCAATATTGATGGCTTTGAAATGGATGGATTGTCCTTGATCCTGATAAGCTCGAATTTGGCCAATTTCCTCCTTGGTTAATGTCTTTCCTTTACCCATAGTTGTTGATTGTATGAAGTTATTACTTAAACTAAGCTCCCTAATACTCAAAGTATCCTTTTATTTGATTTAAAACATGGTAACAGGTAGATTAAGCCACTGCTCGTAATCAAGTGACACAAAATTAACAGGTAAATTTTATGACCTTTTTGGGAAAAACGTCATAAAAGCTGCATTTATCAACTTAATCCCATTTTTTTTCTACAATATAAACATAATATGTATATCCTTCATTCCTTGTGCATTTGGGTTTTCCCAGATCAGCGAAGGGTTTGAAAAATATCGTAAAATTAAAAATAAAAACTGTCTGCTCGTAATCAAGTGACACGTAGTGTACTATACAGACTCAATCATATATGGAGCTCTGACTGAATCTTTCAAAATACCGCCATTTTTGGAGATGAGTAGATGAACTCATTAGTTACTGCATTCAAAAGTGGCCTTTTGTCAAGCGCTAGATTGGTAAACTAATCACGCTTTTCGCCCCCTCAGAATATAAAGTAAACTTAACTCAGTTACTGCCTATTCTAATGTCAATTCAGACTTTTTGTTCAACAAAATATAATTCTGCAGTACATACCAACTGGAATTGAATGTGTGAATAGATAGCCTTCGTCTCTTCCCTATCATAATTTCTAGTACATACATATGTAATACATGTGCTAAAAAGTCACCCATTGTTCGGTTCCTCGAAGCCGCACTCCTCTATTTTATATTTCGCAGCCCTCCCATTTCAACTTCAGTACAGTACATATCTACAGAATAAAAAGAAGAAAAAAAAACAATCAAAGTCGCGGCTACAATGAAAAAATGATTTTCTATTTTTGTCTCGGGAATCTGTCCATGTTGTACAACAATCGCAGTTATTTCTAACAACACACACGCCCGACTATAAGGATGATGAGGATAGCAGCCGAATTTAGCACCGTCACTATATTGTTTCCGGGATGTAATTTCGTTTCCATTGTTTATTCGTAATTTTTGTCCATTGCCCTCCTCGGATGCTATTATTAAACGGGATGCAGACGTTCCTCGGACGAAAAAAGATCGAGCGATTCGAAGGCACAGCAACCGGATTGTATATGTAGGTATATCTAGGGTAGCAGCCGTACCTTTTGAATACCTTCAATTGACGGCAGGCACCTCGTAGAGGTGTTCTGTTCCATGTTCCTCTATAGAGTCAGAGTCAGCATATAAGGAAAATAAAACGGTGCAAAATGAGGACAAAAACTGAGAACGAACACGTTTATTGTTTAGTATCTGCAAGTTCCACAACCAGAACTGGAGCTCCAAATTATGTGTTTTAATATCACGTTTTACTGCGCACAACACACAACAATTATTTATTACCAAGTGGGATTCACATCGTTGTCGTTGTCGTTGTCGTTGTCCTTGTTGTCGCAGTAATAGGATGGGGTATTTTCCTTAACGGTCTTTTGCCGTGTATACGGTGATAGTCCGAAAGGAGTATAAAGTGTAATCCCTCTGTGGAGGCGCCCCAACTCATCACCTCATCTCTGAATCCAAACAACAGCACAAGGACCAAAGGAGATATTATCCTCCTGCCCGGAATGTAATTGCTCTGAGTGCATGAATGGAGAGTATCATCTGATATGATAGTGTTCTGTATTCCTCGGACTCATGCACATGAATGACGCACACTTATTATTCTATACTACGAGTATGCGAATGTGCGCGTTACAGAAATACGTACGGTACTAACGCGCTGACAGAGATATAATCTGAAGAAAACTACTTTACCACGGTATCCTCGTTTTGTTATCCTTATGGCTTTTCTTATTACTTATGAGCTCTCGCTTTTTGCCAGCGAAGGGATATTCTGTAATTTACAGCAAGCATCAGGAAAAAGGATATCACGACAGCAATGCCACCTGCAGTTGTCGCTGCAGTGACTCAAGTAATTTAATTACGTTTTTATTTTTAATAAGGATGATATGTTTGGAGCTGAAAGTGAATGGGTAAATGGCTGGCTTTTAATTTGTCTGTAGGTTTTCGGGCGGGTATGTGCATGGTAATTTTTTGAACTGAATCATAAATCCCTGGCGGCGCGGCACGATCGGTGGTTTGTGAACTAAGTGAGTAAGCTTTATATGAGGTTCGTTCGAAGTTGATAAAACAATAGGAGATTAACCAATAGAACAAAGAGGTTAACTAATTTGTCGTATTTGCGGTCATCTATAGACAGAGCCCGAACCGAAGCTTGCAAGAACGAACAAGGGCACATCATAGTAGAATCGCAGTCGATGATTAGCATATGGCGATGACGAATTAAATCCCTATGTCAGGCAGAATGAACCATTCAACATGGACGATGAAGACCAACAATTCCGTTCACGAAGCCGCTGGATCAGATGACCTGGGGCCTGTAACACAACGTGACAAGTCGACAAGTATAAATTCACTTGTCCAACTATGCTTGTCCGACAAGTCAAAATTAATTCTGTAACAGAACGTAAACCATTGCACTTGTCAAAAGAATTAAATTTCCTTGACTTGTCGGCATTCTTGGACAAGTGTTTGTGAAGAAAAACTACAACTACTTGTCGCTTTGTGTTACAGGCCCCCTGACCGTGAACCTTAGCATTGTTTGCCTGATCCTTAAGAAAGGAGACCCTCTGAACTGCGCCAACTACAGAGGTATTCGTGTTCTTAACATCACCTACAAGATTTTATCTGCCGTGTTATGTGAACGTCTGAAGCCTTTCGTCGACAACCTGATTGGTCCAAATATTCCTTGCGTTGATAGAGTGAGGACGTAAAAAGCGGGAGTCCGCTTTGGCTTTACCATAAAATTTTTGTATTTTCTATTTCATTATTCCTGTCAAACTTTATTTCATTGCAATGAGGCGTTTTTTTTTTGAGTATACATAGCCAAGTCGTTCATGTGAATGAAAGTCATGCCCGTGTACTGGGCCACACATTCCTTCCTATGAAAGTCGTTTTGGGCGAGACAGGTCGATTTTAAGTGAGTAGAAAAGAGAGAAGCGATTTTCTCAACTAACCTAACGACACGACTTTCATGGGAAGGCATGCGTGGCCCATCACATAGTGTGTCCTTGTACTATGTCCAGATTCAAAATATTACGCGAATTTCTAAACAACGGTGGCACAACTTAATGGGTAAGTGAAAATAATTCTCATTTTATTTAGGACTAGCTGTACCCGCCCAGCTTTGCCCGTGCACAGGAATTGTATTGCTTAGGTCTTAGATAATAATGTTCTTTTGTAAAATGCGAAAAATGAGAATAAATCTCTAATTTTCTTTCTGCCTCAACCTGAAATATACAGCAATACGAAAAAAAAAAAAATAAAAGAATCATGAAAATCATATAAGATGTTTTTTTGTATGGGAGGCGTCACCCCCGTTTGTCCAATTTTGGCGTGGCGATATCGATAATGGATGTAATGTATTGCATCGTAATGTGCACCCTCTTCATCGCCCTCCCTCTCCATGATCATGCTACTTGTTTGTAATGCTGTATTTCCTTTCCTTTGTTTCCCACATCCTATGGAATCCGAAAAACTACCTACCCCAACCCTACACTGTTACCATACACCATATCGAATGAAATTCTGAAATGAAACCTGTTTTGCATTATATGTACGTCTCTTCTGTTATGAAGATTTTAATACTATACCCCATGCCATAGCCATACTGCCGCACGCACCCCATCCCATACATCCCATACCATACATACCTACATATACAAACTGACCACTGCGAAAACAAATAGTGTTGTTTTGTTTGTCCTGTTCCTGTCGCATCGCACGATCGTAAAAGTACAAACATCCTTTTGTAGCAAGGTATATGTGTATGTACATATATATTTTCACTTCAAAAAATAGATACGTCATATCAGAATGAAATTCCTACTGCGTTGCGTGGAGATAAGCGATAATGGATGTAATATATTGGATACATAATGTGCACCCTCTGCATCGCCCTCCCTCTCCTTGATCTTGCTACTTGTTTATAATACTGCATTTCCTTTCCTTTGTTTCCCTCTTCCTCTGGAATCCAAACAACTACATACCCCAACCCTACACTGTTACCATACCACTTATCGAATGAAATTCTGAAATGAAACCTGTTTTATATTATACGTCTCTCGATCATAATATACTTATACATACCTACATATATAACTGACCATAGCACTCACTGCGAAAACAAATCAACCCTTTTCGAATGTATATTATACGTATTGTTCTTGTTTGACGATCGCAAAAGTATAAACATCCATTTGTAGCAAGGTATATGTGTAGGTATGTATATATTTTCACTTCAGAAAATACATTTTGGCTAAAAACTGTTCCTAAGGACGTAGCTATAAACGACATAGCCTATAGCAGTCTTACAGTCTTAAGGAACATTTTAAAAAAAGTTTCATCGAAATCTGTCCAGTAGTTTTTGAGTTTTTAGCTGACAAAGAAAAGTCCTACAGTTTTATTATATGTATAGATTTTGAAATGAAGGAAGAACCAACAAAAAAAAATAAAAATATCTCACGCAATAGGAAGCATTGCCCGAGTTCAAAAGCTGGTTACGCAAAGATTTTTTCTTCGGGGACAAAAAAGGGATTTTTTTGATTTTCAAAGGGGAAAAAAAGTCATTTTGGTGTTAAGAAAAGGGGATTTTTTTTCTTAAGACCTGGAAACCCTGACTCCGACTTCTTATCGACAGTTCAGTAATGTTCGAATATGCTGAATATTGATGAAGCGCCTTATGTCTGTCCCAACATTGTCAATTTGGTTATTCCTCATGAAGTCCATTTCACAAACTACAGAGAACTAGACCGTCGACTTCCCGTGCACCTACCCGATTCTCCCCGGAAAAATATTGCCCTGTCTGTGAATACGTGTAAATGTCAAAATTAATGGCGACAGTGAAAATAAACCATGTAAGCGGCCATTTGTTGAGATGCGTTAAGAAACGGTGGGAATTATAGGGAACTAAAACTAGGTACTGTTTACATTTCAGATAATATCATATTGTAAGTAGACGCTTGGTTGGAATGATTTAAATTCAATTTTGAGCGAAAATATAATTTATATCGTTAATAATATTTTGTTCGCATATTCCAAAACTAATACTTTCTTCATCGCAACAACAAAAATCACCTAGTGAATGTAAAATGTAAAAAAAATACTAGCATTCTAGTTTACGTTGCAACAAATTTGTCAAAATTGCTACCAACAACTAAAGGATAACTGTTGGAGTAATTGTTTAGTTTAACATGAGAACAATAGCTTACGGCATCACCATAAACTATTATACTGCTTTTTCTGTCTTACAAATAATTTCATCATAATATCACGTGTCCTTTTTATTTTCAGCGAGTTGGTTGTATTTTATCTTTGTCTCCGAAAAACTTTAACTTGTTCAGCATTTGTTCATCAATAACAAAATAGAAATAGCTAATATGTAAAGGATAACCACGTGATTAAGCCAAAATGATTAATAAATCACGAAGGCGTTTCCACCGAATTTACATTTTTATACCCGGTACCACACTGTGGTTAGGGTATATTCACTTTGACATTCCATTTGTAACGTACATCGGTACATAAGGAGGCGTTGTAGGTATGACAAACTATATATATTACTGATCAGCATCATTTTCTTAGTCGATCTAGCGATGTCCGTCTGTCTGTCTGTAGGAGCTTTCGACTTGAAATTTGGTTCGTAAGCTTTCATCACCAAACTGAGGCTAAGTTCGAAGATGAGCAAGATCGGATGAAAACTACTACTACCTCCCGTACAAAAATATCGGATTTATATAGATTTTTGATATTAAAAATTAAATTTAAATAGCTACAGTAAAGATAGCAAGTTTAAACTTTGCACATATTTTTTTTTTTTTTTTTTTTTTTTTTTTTTTTTTATTTAGTTCAATTTCTTAAAATGCTAGTTGATACAATCAATTATAAATATACATACTAATTCAGAGCAATAAAGTGACTTGTATAAAATTCAATTGGGTTAGAATTACTTTATTAATATTATTTAAGAAATAGAATAGTAATCATTCTGTAGCTCAAAGTGACTAGAGGCGAATGATCCTTCAATTCAATGTATTATTTTATATTTCATGTGGGGTAAATCCAAGAATAAATTAAATAGACAATAATAATAACGAAAAACAGGGAATATAACGTTACAAACATTTTAGATATACTACATAATTAACAAATTAAATGGCTGTATTTACAAATGTTTTGACTGTAGAACTATCCATACTAAAGAGAAATTTTTTTAATTCTCTGAGAAATAAGGTGGGCTCTACTATCAGTCTGACTTCGATTGGTAACTTATTAAAAAGCCTTGGTGCTGTCGCAGTATAAAATTTTAAACAATGAGTTTTATTTGAAATTGGGATGTTAACGATTGCCATATGATTTACTCTTAGTCTGTATATATTCGAGCTTCTTAATGTAGCACTATAGCCGCTTCGCATGAAGAAAACTTTGAGAACCTTAAAGATGTAAAGATGTTTTATCGGGAGTACACGTAGGCTAGAGAACAGTGGCCAAGTATGGGCTAGTCGATTTTCTTTACAGATAATCCTAATTACGTGTTTTTGGACAACATTTAGTATATCGATTGTACCGTTGTAAGTTCCACCCCAATTTGCAATACCGTATTGAAGCTTAGAGTGTACAAGTCCATAATAAAACATTAGTAGAATTTTTTTTGAACAATGTGCTCTTAGGAGATACATTTTACGAGTCGCAGAGAGCATATACTTTTTCTGTTCTTCTTATTAATTGTTTTAATATGTAATATTTAAAATTTGACAAAAAATGAACTTGGACGAATAAAAACTACCCATACCTCCCATACAAATATACGTATAATTTTTTAATATTAAAATATTTTTTACAATACTACCGGGTATTTGAGCTTCGGCATAGTCGAAGATAATATTGTCTTACTGGTTTATTTTGACATTGCCGACAATTCCTGAAGCTCTTCATTCCAAAGTACCAGGAGCAAGTCTTTTTCGGACCAATTGTTTCTCTTGCTTATGATGGGATGACAAAATAAAACACTTACGATCCAAATAAGATATTTTATTAAAAGGCGCAAAAAGAAAGAAAAACAAGTAAAAGTGTTATCATCGGCCTGGCCGATGCTTTGATACCCTCCACTGCATAAAAGTCATGCAAAATGTTTGCCATGCCATATTGGTTTGGTATAGGAGGTACCAGAACTAGTTGACCGACATAGACAATTTTCAATACCAACCTTTGGTATAGGAGGTACCAGAACTAGTTGACCGACATAGACAATTTTCAATACCAACCTGACGACGGTAAAAAGAAGAGCACTCACAAAATTTTATTCGCCTAAGTCGATTCGTTTGGACGCTATCGCGATTTCAACAGACAGAGAGACACATGGGTCTAATAATGGTTTTGTATGGGAGGTACCAGAACTACTTGACCGACATAGCCCATTTCAGAATGTGATCCTGATTCAGAATATATACACTTATCCGGGTATCCGGTGAATCCTTCTTGGCGTTACAAATGTAATGACAAAGTGAATATACCTTCCTGTGGAGGGTATAACAAAAATAGCAGTTGTATCTAGTATAATATAAAAAGAGATGTAAATACATCTGCAAGTAAGAAAATAGTTTATGGTGCACGGCAAACATAATTTGAGTTCACTGTCTTAACAGCTGAATAAAGAGCTGCAGTTGAAAAAGTATGTTTCACTTTATTTTGCGACAAGAGTGACGTTATTAGCGTTATTAGAATTAATAATCATGAAAATGTATAATAAATCACCAAATTAATGACATGATTTAGCTAAATAAAGTGGATTTAATGGATTTAGCTAAATCACGTCGCACAGTGTGCGATTTACCAAAACTAGCTAGTCAAAAGGAAAACAAACAACAACGCTAATATTCAATATTAAAATGATTTTTGATGAGCTAATACCTTTAATAAGGCCTATGCAAAAAATGATAACGGTTAAAAGATTGCTTGTGTTGATAATCAGCTGACAAAAGCAACTGTCTACTGACTAATCTTAATATCGTAAGTAGTAGTTTTCGTCCGTGTTGCGTTTTGAATTCTGTTTCTACAAGTGTTTATTTGTAAAAGACTTAAAAATTATTAATTTACATAATCAAGGTATGTATTTAATTTATTACTAAAAAAACCGTTTCTAAAACAACGTTTAGTATACTAAACTGCATCAAAATGCTTTGGTCACATAGCTGAAAATTAATTAAAATTTTAGGGTTTATTGGACCGCAGAAACTTTTGTATACGACTGTATGTCGTGATTTTATATATTTTGTAATCTATGGGTCCTGCACATTTGAATAAACAAAATTGTAGGTGCAATAAATTGCGTTTCTGAAAAATATTCACGTTTTTTACGTGGTGTTGAGAAATAATGAAGATAACCCAGGAATGTCATTATTTAAGTCAGAGTCTGTGCTTCTCGACCACCTTTCAGTCAAATTCAATCTTCAAAACGCATCTGAGTTAATGTCAAATGAACTTAAGAGGGTTTCATTCATTTGTAACAGCATTTGATCACAGATGGAAAACATGTCACCGCAATAAGAACTCGTTTTTGTGAAAACATAATGATTGGCTGAATAAAAATATGTTTTTCATGTTTTTATATTTATTTAATAGATTTGAATATATTACAAATACGAATGAATTGTTTTATTTAGACAAATAATTTTGTCTCGCTAAATATACAAAATCGCACACTGTGCGTCGGTCGGTGGGAACATGGTATAAGTGAAAGGAATATTCACAGGTTTTTACAGTCCATTCACATGAACACTTTTCTTTGTCGCAACAGTTCGCGATGTTCAGACTACTACTTAACAATTACTACTTAACAATGTTCAATTTCTACTACTTAACAATCTCTGATTTAAGTTTAAGTTCGAACGAATTTTTATTTGATAGTTTCTGCAACGGGTTTTGATGTCGTGAATTTTGAATAAACTTGTGACAATTCTCATCAAGGGTGTTTTACTTCGAGGCAAAAGATTGTAGTTCGAAATTTCGTTGTTTGAACAGTTTTCAAACTTGTTTTTCCTATATTTGGATGGATAGGTACTCTTGCAATATATGTAGTAAAATGAGCAATTTTTTGTTTACATAAATGCATCAAAAGTAGTTTGTTCCCATATTATTATCAGTTCGTTCGTTCATATTCCTTTACAAAGCCAATTTTAATTGATATCAGCAGTTTGAACAATTTAACAATCCCTAAAACTAAACTGTGATGTGAACGAAGTGTAACTGAAAAAAAAAGAAACCTGCAGAACACAGCCCCACTGCCATAAACCACTGCCAGGTGCAACTACCATAGGATTTTACTAAGAATGCGTGTGCCGTACCCGTAATTTCTTCCCTCTGATTTATACAGGCCCAACACATAAATAAATCCTATGGTACCAACAGCTTGTAGGCAAAGTCCGTTATGTGGGAGGAGTTGACGATCTATTTCTTACTGGTTTGTGGTACATTTCCGGACGTGTAGAAAAAATATAAAGACGATGCAATAGGTCCATTTAAGGCCCTCAACCTAACTTCTAAACATTGCGTAAGCCTTTATATTTTAGACGAATGGAAATTCTCCACTGCACCATCTTTTACAAACTTTAATGTTTGTAAAATTTTGGAAAAAGATGGTGCAGTGGCAATTTTACACTTAAATTTCAGTCGAATCCTTAACTCACTAGTTGAACACGATAACCACTCAGCGCCTGCCATCGAGTTCTGCTAAATTCATTTAGTACCTACAATTTTATTCTAAGTTATTTTAAGGTCGATTAGTTTAGTTTGTAGATCATAAGTCTTTTGGTATAGCACTTCTTCCACTATTGGAGCATGAGTCAATATGAGCCTGACAATACCGACTTTTGCCTTGATACAAATTGTTGTAAGACGTTCAAGTGTCAAGGTCTGATGCTATTGCTGTTTATTATGACCAATCGTCGACATCGTTCTAATAGTCTATCGGCTGCCTTGTGAGTACGCTAGTATTATTATAATTTAATTAGTGTGTGTGTTTTTCGTTCAGCTGTCCCGGCCTGGTTTTTGTTTTAAGTAGTTATGGAGTCAGTTTCGTTAGCTGGTCTACTCTCTACTATAATGTTGTTTTAAGGCGAACAACTCAACAGACTGTAAACCCTGTTTGATTGCTAAAAGTAACAACGGATATCAGCTCAAAAAAAATGTCTATAATGCAGCGGCAGGACTAATCCAAAATATTTCACTGATGCCCAATCAAGTTGTGGTTTGAACTTTGTTTAACTTTTATATTACTGGAGTCCTATTTCTGTGTTCCAAAAGGCTTTGTCATTAGAGATTGTTCTCTTTTAAACTGTAAATCATGTTTGGAAATCCCATGCATTTATAGATAACAAAATTACCAAATCGAAGGATTTTATTTTTTTTTAGATCAGATAAGACTTTATCTAGTAAATTTTAAATACCTACATACAACGCGTTACATTGTAGTCTTATGTGACCTGGTCTAAAAACCGTCAACTCGGGCTGTCGATCGAAGGATGTCTGGGGGTTTTGTCTTTACTACAGAAATTTAGAGGCAACTGCATTGGATCGGTAAGTATTACTTAAAATTACTTTTCCTGCTCACACTGTAAGCGTAAGGGGTACCTACTTCTAATCCATGTGTTGTGACAAAAATTTGACCACTCTCTTAAAAATAGATATTGCTATTGCTAGCACCATATGCTCCTTCTGCCATTACGATAACAGTATAGAAACGTTGATGTTAATCAGGATGCATTTTTTTGCTACCCAACCACTCCAACACATGACACTCGATCAAGAAAATATTCTTTTGCTTGCATTGTAAAACTAAATCGTAAAGATGTTTTTATTGCAGTCCCAGTTGGTCGTTAAAATACGAGATGGACATTCACACTACATATTTGTATTTTCTCATCTCGTTCATATTGACTGAATTACTTATTTACAACAGTAATGTATGTAGTACGGTATGTAGTACCTCAGATGGCATCGCTTATTGGAAAGTTATTTTTTTGCATACATTTTATAGCAAACTAAACACAACATTGTATCATCGTACATTGTGTTCGTAGTCCTTATATCCGCACACTTTTACAAGCCACTTTAAAACTTAAAACGAACATTGTTACTTACTTTCTGATTGAATTGACAAATAGCTCCCGTCCCGACAATTTTCACAAGTGAATACTCAACCCACCTGGGAATTCCCCAGTGGGTATACTTCAAATCTAAACCACACCGGGAACAAACTAATCTATGCCAAAAGTCTTCCATCATACGTGACACTTTTGGCTGTCAACACTCCTCTCGATTCGTCCTCGTTCGTGGGATATTCGGAATGACAGGAAAACATGCTGAAAAAAAAAACCGAGGAGCAGTGGATGCCATTTAAAGCACCATGTTCATCTACGCGAATTACAATGTTTTTTCGTGTACTTTGCTTGCTTTTCGCGGTAATCCTTTCGACTATCTTTGGTTGTTGGTATTTACCTACAGGTAGGATGCATTTCGAGCGGATATAAGGAGATTAATTGTTTATTCTCAATCACATTTTGTTTCTGTTACTACATATTTTGCAGATTGCGTCAAATGTTTAGCATTTTGTTATTTTCTTACCAAGCTTCCGTCGCATTGGTATGTTGACGACAAAGGGCAAGGTGTATCTGTTATAGAGCAGTGGCTTGCAAATGGTGGGTACACCTCCCATGAGGACTTTAAAGTCATGAACACAATTTAAGTTTTGAATTTTAGACTTTTTCGTATAATAATTTGCTGCAAACAGCGCCCGTCGGTTATAATCCAAACCAAAAGCTGGAAACACTGCCTGACAGGTCATACACAAATCGAGAACCAATATTTACAAGGGCAATTATGTGTGGACGGACTCGTCTAGATTTCGCAAGACCATTTACCACGTGTTTCCAAAGTAGGGACAAAGCGTACGAAAATCAACCGATATCCATCGAATCAACCATATTTATCTATATGGATGGATTAAAGATGGATTTCGGCGCTGACGCCGAAAGTATCGGACTTTCCAGTTCAATCAGATTTCCTGACTACACATATACCTACAGCAGCTTATTCCAAACTGAAGTTGTGGCAGTGGCAAAAGCTGCTAAACAGGCTGGAATGATGGCAATACCTCATGCAGATATTACACTTTCCATTGGCAATAAAAACAATCTCTGCCGTTGAGTTCAAATCAAAGCTTATAAGTCGCTGTCGCGAAGAGCTACGGGCTGAAGATAATTATCTCACACACTTTGGGTTCAGGACAGAAACAGGGCTAAGGTAATTTACTATGCACTCCCAGATATTAGTCTATACATATAAACATTTAGACATATAGAACAAATCCCATCCTTCAATAATCTGTCATTTCCACAGTTTATATTATATTCAAATAATTGTAATTATTCTACGTGGTATCTGACTCGTTTTGGCTAACCGCAGGGTCTATTAAAAACGCTTCCTTCTCCAAAACGAATTCCATAAGAGTATCCTATTATTATTTTATTTCCCGATTATTGTACCTCAAAACTGCACCCGGTAGCTACAAGCGTTTTATCCCATACCAGCCCATCAGATTCGTGCAACTAAATCGTTTAGCTAATCACCCACTAGCTATGAAAACACTAGAATATAATCCAATTAAATATAACAATACACACTTTTACATAAATGTATAGTGAGGGGAGCCGTGCACACTGAATTCAACCCTTACTGCATCTAACACTCAATCACATCGTTCACACTGAATATACACACACGTCGTCCTCCGCAGCATGTTTCGGGTCCATTCGATTACTCGATACCCAGAGGCAATATATTTTAATTATAATTCAGGTCATGTACAACATAGGCCGCCATTATTAGTTTATAAATCTATTTCTCTAACCATGCAGTACGTCTATAGGACTACACCCACGACCACGCGACCACTGGCACCCGAACCCGATTACTGTGTCGAGTAATTGATTTTAAACAATTCCATCCTTCACAATGCGATTAATTTGATTCGATTTTTTCATTTTAATTGCTGCTTGTGTTTATGTAACGTGTACGTTATTTGCATGACAGATACGCGTCCCATGTCCATGTCCATGTCCGACCCCTAATGGGGGATTTGTCCATCAATTAGTCATCTCCTTGGTATAGAAGTCCATCTTGGCCACTTAGCGTCGAATTTAAACTATCAAGTGCACTTGTGTGGGCCAATCAATAACTCAAAGGTCGGCTATCATCGGGGAATACGAGAGTACACACTCACACACGCACTGAAGGAGGATGCCATTCTTCTGGCAAAAAACATGAAAAAAGACGTTTGTTGGCCTTACATGACATCTGACATAATGCCAACCAAGTTGGTGAACCCTTAAGGACTTGAGCACTTTTATTCTTCTCATCGGTCGTCGGTCGCTGGTGGAAGCTGTGTTTTGGTTTTTCTTCCTCGTGCGCATGCATTCAACTTTGTTGATTGTTCCCTTTCTTTCGATATAAAATTCTGACCCATATCAAGAAAAGCTTTATGACACATTATCGGACAGCATTACACAGGTTTTTTTTTCCTTGCGCAAAACTCTAGGATTATGTTTCGAGGATAGTCGATTGGAAAATTTGACAACTTTACACAATTGTTAACCAAGATAAAATAAATATGTACATGTACACATATACAATATAGTTCAAGTTAATTTGGTCAATGCCAAAACTTATTTTTACCGCTATTAAAACTATAGAGATAGATAAGATTTGTTTTAAAATATTTTTAAGACGTTTCTCGGGGCTTTTTTGGGTTCGGTTTTGGTTGGAGCAATTTTCTGTTTATTTTTATGCGTTTTTCGTATGATTTTCGGATCTTTGGTACGCCTGGGTATTTGGAGCGTTTTCGCAAATATTTTTAGTGCGTTTTTCGTAGAATTCTTAGGGCTAATTTGCGAAAGGCGATTTCCCGTGCGATTGAACATTATTGGAAGCATTTTGTTTGGAGCACTTTTTGGGGCAATTTGATGAATATTTTTCTGGGAACTTTGATTCGTTTTTGGGGTAATTCTTAGCGCAATTCTTAGTACCAATTTTAAGGAGATTTTAGTGAAAGAGTTTTGGGATCTCTTTAATGACAATTTTAATAAAGCTTTTCGGGGGCCAAGAACGCAAGGAACCCTACATTTATGAGCCATTATAATGTGTATCGCTTTTTGGAGCGTTTTTTGTACATATTGTAACGTGCTGCTATGCCTTGCTTTGGGTCTTCGCTGGCATGCTTGCACCCGCTCTCTAAGCTCGCCGGAGGGCGTGGGAGCTTGACCCAGGCACGTCACAAAAACCGTCAAATCATGCCAGTCTTTCAACGTCGAGGTGATATGACGTTGACGAGAAATTTTACTTTACCCACCCTACCTTGGTCACCTACTCGCCTCAGTGACCCCTTTATTGGCATCTTCTCTCTCAAAACCTCCTCATCCTCTCAACCCCTCTTAATCAAAACTCATTGTATTTTGTGTTTAAACATTCAAAAATTATCAATTTTATTCATCGTTATTGATTTTACGTTATCTTTACTTTAAAAATTCAATTACTTTACTTTAATTTACTTTACTCTACTATGCAAATAAATTCAAAAAGAAAGTATTCTTAATTTATACGATTATTAATTTAATTACTGTACAACTCCCCCTCCCGCTTAATCCCTGTACCTTTCACACACAATGATCCCCTGCCCACAATTTCGTTTAATGTATAGTATATATAATATAACAAAGTCTAAAAAGACTTACCAACACTTTTTCACAACTGGCGATGACGTGGCCACAGCATCCAGGTTGCTAGTACTTTATATTTTGTTGTTGAAGTACCTGTATCACTTGAGAAATTTATGATTATATATACTTCTGTAACGAAATTTCACTTTTAAAATTCGGTACCCCGCGATTTACTTTGAATTAATAAATTGAAATTACTTTCTTTTTTACTTTTAGCAATCAATTATTCTTCAAAATTAAATTAAATTGTATCTTATTCTTTTGTATCTCAATTAAAATTCAAATTTAAAAATTAAAAAATTAAAAAAAATTTAGTTTTGGTGCGGACCGGGATTTGAACCGGGGTCCTATGTACCCAGCGGTGCTTTTGTCGCGTTCTTAACCGCTGCGCCAACGGGTGATTTTTGAATTGGCGTCTAATTGCTGTTTTAGATCGGCGCTTTTTTTTTGGTTTTCCCCTTTCGAATTTCTCCGGAATTTTCCTGGATTTTTCCGGGACTCCAGGATAATTTTAGGGCGGCCAACACTTCCTATTGGTCCGCCAAAATGTAGGGCTTGTGTTGGAAGCTCCCTTTATATCTATTAAACATTTTACTTTCACTATACAGTTTATTATCTAATTCAGCTTTGTTTTACCTGTTTTTGCGTTTTCTATTTGTTTCTAACTATGTGGTTGATTATTGCTGATTATTAGCACTTTTGGTTTTCAATTGTACTTTTTTGCACTATGAAATAAACTATGCACTTAACTTTTTTCGATATTTAAGTAATTAATTTTCTCAATGCTCGGCAATAATTCCGGCTACTCGAAAATTTAAACTGGTAATGGCCGGTCAAGGAAATTTTCAACGGCAAAAGCCGGACAATTTCCCTTCCTCAAGTACTGCTGTTCTCAGCTCTTTGCAGCTTTAACTGTTGACCTATCTTGAACCTGTTTCAACTTCTCTTTTCATTTCTCTTACTTGAAATTTTGTTTTTGTGCCAGCCCTGTAATTCTACACTACCCAGACTTGGCTAGGTAGTGCAGCCATGGTCGGCCATGTAGTTTTTTTCTTCATTGAAATTTGACAGATCGGTTGTTCAAATCCAAACCTAATGTCGGGTAATTCTAATTCGTTCTTTGCAAAATTTTATTTGTTTTTAATTTCAGTAGGTACCTATCATAGTTTTTTAAACAAAGTATTGTGCTATGTTCTGGCCATTGATGGTTCACGACATTTGTTTTGCAACACAGGGCTTTTGCTTTTCTTTGATATAATTTATCGAAGAATTGCAAAATTACGAACCCACGCGTGTTTTGTGTACCTACATATTTACAACCTAACCCGAATCTAAAGATCGATTAAAATCTGTGGATGCAGTGTTTGACGTGGGTCGCGAACCCCGATAAAAAGCCGGGCAAATATAATCAGATAAGTGCCTTTGATATGTTATTGTTTTTGGACGTGATTCTTTGTGGTTTTTGTGTTTCTTTCCATGTTTATTGCCGGATATCTTTGGCGTGGAAAATGCCAATGGATTTACCACTACGTGTTTCCAGATGGTACATGCAGTTGCCTACAATTTCTCGCACCCTGGATTTTATGAACTTTGGCATGAGTTTCGAGTTCTGACCTTGGACAAAGTTACTGTGAGCGAAGTTTCGATGGAATACTTCCTGGCCAACTCTAAACGACACTGGACGAGACCGTGAGTTATAGGTGTTTTTCGATTTCTCGTGTGCCTTCAGCAACCCTTCAGAAATTCTTTGCCGGGTCAGTATAGTTTTCGCCTCGTTAGGCATGACCAACATCTCAGGATCTGACAGTGCCTTTAAGTTGCGAAGTACATTATAAGCTGAAGCATGGGTGATCATGTTTTGCCCAAAAAGAGCATAATACGGCTGACATCCAATGGATTCATGTGTGTCGGAACGCAGGGCACATGCTATGCTGGATAAATGAGAATCCCAGTCATTTTGTTGCTCAGTTATAAGTACTCGCAGCTTATTCAAGACACTGCGGTTGACCCTTTCCGAGATGTTGGCTTGGGGGGAATAGAGGGCGGTCCGCACATGCCTAACACCATAATCCGACAAGAATTTCTGAAATTCATTCGAAATGAATTGTTTTCCGTTGTCGGAATGAATGACTTCAGGTGTGCCAAAGGCATGAAAGACTTCGCTCTCCAAATATTGCACTATCCGTGCAGACGTCGCTTTAGGTAGGGCTTTTAGAAACATATATTTCGAAAAGTGATCCACAGCAATAAAAATGGACACGTTTCCTCGCTTAGTACGCGGATACGGTCCTAAGAGGTCGATGTAAAGGCGTTGCATCGGTCTTTCGGACACAATCTGTTTGGTGATGGGTGGACGAAGGATCGTATTTGGTGCCTTCACGGACTTACACATATCGCAGTGACTCACAAATTGTTTTATGTCCCTTACCATTCTGGGCCAATAATATTTTTCGCGAATACGACTATAAGTTTTGGCGAAGCCGCTATGGCAAGACAATTTGGTGCTATGAGCCATTTCTACAACAATCTGTGTAAGTGCTTCTGGCAACCAAAGACGCCATAACGAATCCTCGTCACCAACCTCACCAGTCCTGAACCTAACTCTTTTGTAAATATATTTTCCCGATACAACTAGGTCAGGAAGAGCAGATTGGTTCTTGATGATGTCCTCTCTCAACTTGGCATATTGCTCCGAGTCAAACTTCTCCGAAGCCAAATCAACATCTACACCTATCGACGTTGCTGAAATCTCTTCCATGTCACCTCGTGATAAAGCATCAGGGACTATGTTGAGAGATCCTTTCCAATGTTCGATAACAAAATCGAATCGTTGGAGCTCTAAACTCCACCTCGCAAGTCTTCCGCTTAATTCTTTTTGCGACATCAGCCACTTTAGACTGGAGTGATCTGTTATTATTCGGAAAGGTGATCCCTCAACATAGGCTCTGAACTTTCGCACACTCAGGACAGCGGCAAGACATTCCAGCTCCGTGACGGTGTAGTTCTTTTGTGCCTTGTTGAGCTTTTTGGACATAAAAGCTATCGGAGTTTCGTGTTGACTCTCATCAAGTTGAAAGAGAACACCACCTACGCCCTCAGAGGACGCATCGCACTGAATAGTAAATTGCTTACTAAAGTCTGGCTGTGTTAGCACAGGAGCAGAGGTAAGCGCCAATTTTAATTTTTCGAATGCTTCTACAGCTTCATGTGTAATTTCGAAACCTTTTTTCTTCTTCATTAGACAGTCTGATAAAGGAGCAGCTAGATCTGAATAGTTCTTAATAAATCGCCTATACCACCCGGTTAAGCCTAAAAATCTCCGAACCTGTCTTGGTGTCTTGGGAACGGGAAACTCTACCATTGCCTCGATTTTGTCCGGATTTGTCTTCAAGTTACCCTGACCGACAATGTATCCGAGATACTTAATTTCCCGCATGCAGAACTTGCTTTTGTCGAGGTTAATGGTGAGATTCGCCCTACGTAAGCAGCCAGCCACTTCGTTCAGTACACGGATGTGGGAATCGAAGTCCGCTGTACATATCAACAGGTCATCTAAGTATACAAACACATGTTCTCGAAGACGTGAGGGAATTACACGGTCCATAAGCCGGCACATCCTCTGTGCGGCGTTGCATAGCCCGAAAGGCATCACCGTAAATTGGTATAGTGGCCGACCGGGAACTGCAAATGCAGTTTTGCTTCTGGACTCTTTATCAAGCGGAATTTGCCAAAAGGCATCTTTGAGGTCTAGCCCCGTAATGAAAAATGTGTCTTGTAGTCTACTTAGAAGACCGTCGATATGTGGCAGCGGATACGCGTCTTTTACGGTCACAGCGTTCACTTTTCGAAAGTCCAAACACAACCGGACTTTACCAGGCTTCCTGACGAGTACTGTAGGGGAACACCAAGGAGAATTACTCTCTTCGATCACACCAAGCTCTAACATGCGGTCTAACTCCTTGAAGACTTCCTCTTGACGAACCGGGGACAATGGATAGTGCCGAGATTTGATGGGCACTGCGTTGCCAACATCAATACTGTGCGTTTCGAGACTCGTTCTACCAAGACCTACCTCAACAAAGTTCGGAAAAAGCTTTTTCGTGGCATTTAAGCGAAGGTTTTGCTCGGGGGTAAGTACTATCAGATCAGCTGTTTCTTTAAAACTAACACTTTCCTCACTTAGCATGACATCGGTCTGGATTTCGTTGACTTGTGGGCCTAAATGGAACTCTCTCCAGAAATTCATTCCCAGGTAAACCTTCTGAGTTAAGTTGGGAATTAAGTAGAACAAAATGGGTTTAGTAACGCCGTTCAGCGTAGTTTGAACTTCGCAAAACCCCACGATATCGTGCGCTGTGCCATCAGCGGTTCGCACATGGTTCTTGTAAGGCTTCACTACAATCCCATTTCGTTCCACTAAATCCCAACACCCACTACCTAGCACAGAGATGGATGCTCCGCTGTCGAGTAAGCCAAAAACTTGCTCATCAGCCAGCTGAACGTTGGCATACATCCGACCATCTGTGTCTGAAGAAATGATAGTCTCCACAATCATTTTGCGAATTTGTTGGCGGTTCCGGAACCGATGTCTGCATTTCCGAATATGTTTGCTTGCTGAACTACTATCAGTTCCCATTATCTGAGAACGAACCTTATAGTAGTTCAGTTTTCGTTAGTGCAAAGACTTCAGAGCGAAAGTGCTAATAGGGTGACTATCTAAATTAGAATCTATATCTACTTTACGTTTTAAAATTTGTATTGGAGCATTTTTTGAAGAGGGCTCACTACTCTTGTTCAGCATATCGGGACTTAACTGGATGTGCCGGGGTTGTTCTCCCAGGAACGACTCTCCCCGCTTCTCCTTTCGTTCCTGCGGTAGTTTCCCGAATGCTCCGTACATTCCGGAGTTGCCACACCCTTTTTACCACACAGAAAACAAAACAGATTTCGGACGTGAGACGGACATTGGTAGAAAGAGTGACCAGACTGATCACAATTCCAACAGCTAAGAGCTGAAAAGCTTACTCTTCTAGTGCCAGATGTTAAGGCAGCGACTTCTTCTAAGTTCGGATCAGATGTTTCTGTCTCTTCTTCTACCCTGATCTCATGAACCACCCTTTGAGAAGAAGTTCGCTTTGCGAGGAACCGCTCAGTTTCCCTAGCTTTATTTCGAAGCTGCTCTAAGCTTTTGATGTCAGCTGCTAGAAGCACTTCACCTAACTTATCCCTTGCGTTGTTTCTTATGACATCAATTAATTTGTTGGTATCGAAGGGATCGTTGAGGCGATCGTTAAGATCTATTATCGATCCATAAAAATCATCGAACGACTCTTTGTACTGCTGCTTTCGAGTCAGCAACTTCAGAAAAATGTCCACGTCACTCTCTGGACGACCAAACTCTTTCTTCATCGCAGTCTTAACGTCCGCGAAGTTCGCCGTCGGGTTTTTGCGCAAAAACGCCCAGAACCACTTATTCGCTTTTCCAAACAGAAGCGTATGGAAGTTAGCGGTTATTTGTTCGTCGCTGTACGACGACGAAGCCTGCAGACGGTTGACTTTAAACAGAAAGTCAGCAATGTTTTCCGTTCCATCGAATTTCACGTTCCATCGGTCTAGTCTGCAATTTTCAGACGCGCTAAAGTTAGAACCGCTTTGTGCATTTGAAGCAGCTCGAGAAAGAGAACGTCTGGGGTTTGGAACAGGAGGTAAAACGCTTGTTGGTTGTGGTGGGCATTGTTGAGGGACGTCACCTTCAAATGGATTAATTTGCCCATTTGCAGGGTTCGAGATGTTGTCCATCCTGTCTAATACCCTATTCATAAAAAAGTCCATTTGTTGAAAGAATCGGATCTGATTTATATTTAGGTTGCGTTCGATTTTGTCAGCTAAATCGTCGCAATTAGAGTTCCGAGCATTAGAAGCACCTGCACCAGGTTGCTCGTTAACATTTTGTTCTTGAGACATGTTTGGTGATGAATTATCCGAAAAATCGATTGAGGTTTCGAATGTTAAACGATTTATGTTGCTATTGTAACGACTTTGAAATCTATCAAACTCCGATTCCCTATATGCCCTATTTTCGGCTATGTCGTCGTCGATCAATGAAATGTTTGAGCGGTTGATGTTGCTCATATTAGCCTACGATAGAGGCAATGACGAAAACTTCTATGTTAAATAGTCTAATGAAACTAGTTCACTAAATACAATAAAAGGGTACGACGATAAACTTGAATCAGCAAACCTAATCGCAAAAAGTTTAAAATTCGAAAACAAAAAAAATTTGAACCTAGATAAAACAAAGCTTAATATATAAAAATTCAAAAATGGAAATAAAAAGTAAAAAAAAATAATCAAAAATAAAAAGGGTGACTCTATATCAAGAGTAATGTAAGTACCTAACGAAGTTTGTTAAAAGTTGTATAGATATACTCGATTATACGACGACTTGAATGCATAAACTGGTTGAGGATGAGGATTACGGCTGAGAAAGGATACTGCTGGAGAAAGAGAAGATGCCGTAGTTCTGTGAGCCAATAAAAAAAAGGAAAAATTGAAATAAGCTACTTTTACACGGTAAAACTTTGAAGTTACTCTACTGAATTTACTTTAATAACTGTTTTTATCATTTCAGGACACTTAACAATCAAATAGCATGACTGCAGTGGCTCAAAAACAACAAAAACAACCAATAACTTGTTTAGAGGATCTCATAGAAGACACTATTTTCATGCCAACTGGTCTCTCTATACAAAAACAATTTGCATTGAATGTGTTTGTGTATGCCCGGACATGTGTGAACCTGCTTTACAGATTCCCACATGACTCAGGCACTTTAGAACACATTATTGTTTTGTGGTTTGGGATCATCTTCCTTATCGCAACGCGATACCGGGTCAACGCCACCCAATCATCGGGACTTATAAGGAAAGATGATTCCAAACCTACCAAAGAAAATCTTTAAAAAAAAAATTAAAAAAAAATAAATAAAAATCAAACAAAAGTTGAAAGGCTCTAAAAAAACAAGCCACGCTATCTTTCAAGCGGGCCTCACGTTGTGGATGCCATTTAAAACCGAGGCATCACAACCAAACACGTTGGGCGCCATTTTGTAACGTGCTGCTATGCCTTGCTTTGGGTCTTCGCTGGCATGCTTGCACCCGCTCTCTAAGCTCGCCGGAGGGCGTGGGAGCTTGACCCAGGCACGTCACAAAAACCGTCAAATCATGCCAGTCTTTCAACGTCGAGGTGATATGACGTTGACGAGAAATTTTACTTTACCCACCCTACCTTGGTCACCTACTCGCCTCAGTGACCCCTTTATTGGCATCTTCTCTCTCAAAACCTCCTCATCCTCTCAACCCCTCTTAATCAAAACTCATTGTATTTTGTGTTTAAACATTCAAAAATTATCAATTTTATTCATCGTTATTGATTTTACGTTATCTTTACTTTAAAAATTCAATTACTTTACTTTAATTTACTTTACTCTACTATGCAAATAAATTCAAAAAGAAAGTATTCTTAATTTATACGATTATTAATTTAATTACTGTACAACTCCCCCTCCCGCTTAATCCCTGTACCTTTCACACACAATGATCCCCTGCCCACAATTTCGTTTAATGTATAGTATATATAATATAACAAAGTCTAAAAAGACTTACCAACACTTTTTCACAACTGGCGATGACGTGGCCACAGCATCCAGGTTGCTAGTACTTTATATTTTGTTGTTGAAGTACCTGTATCACTTGAGAAATTTATGATTATATATACTTCTGTAACGAAATTTCACTTTTAAAATTCGGTACCCCGCGATTTACTTTGAATTAATAAATTGAAATTACTTTCTTTTTTACTTTTAGCAATCAATTATTCTTCAAAATTAAATTAAATTGTATCTTATTCTTTTGTATCTCAATTAAAATTCAAATTTAAAAATTAAAAAATTAAAAAAAATTTAGTTTTGGTGCGGACCGGGATTTGAACCGGGGTCCTATGTACCCAGCGGTGCTTTTGTCGCGTTCTTAACCGCTGCGCCAACGGGTGATTTTTGAATTGGCGTCTAATTGCTGTTTTAGATCGGCGCTTTTTTTTTGGTTTTCCCCTTTCGAATTTCTCCGGAATTTTCCTGGATTTTTCCGGGACTCCAGGATAATTTTAGGGCGGCCAACACTTCCTATTGGTCCGCCAAAATGTAGGGCTTGTGTTGGAAGCTCCCTTTATATCTATTAAACATTTTACTTTCACTATACAGTTTATTATCTAATTCAGCTTTGTTTTACCTGTTTTTGCGTTTTCTATTTGTTTCTAACTATGTGGTTGATTATTGCTGATTATTAGCACTTTTGGTTTTCAATTGTACTTTTTTGCACTATGAAATAAACTATGCACTTAACTTTTTTCGATATTTAAGTAATTAATTTTCTCAATGCTCGGCAATAATTCCGGCTACTCGAAAATTTAAACTGGTAATGGCCGGTCAAGGAAATTTTCAACGGCAAAAGCCGGACAATTTCCCTTCCTCAAGTACTGCTGTTCTCAGCTCTTTGCAGCTTTAACTGTTGACCTATCTTGAACCTGTTTCAACTTCTCTTTTCATTTCTCTTACTTGAAATTTTGTTTTTGTGCCAGCCCTGTAATTCTACACTACCCAGACTTGGCTAGGTAGTGCAGCCATGGTCGGCCATGTAGTTTTTTTCTTCATTGAAATTTGACAGATCGGTTGTTCAAATCCAAACCTAATGTCGGGTAATTCTAATTCGTTCTTTGCAAAATTTTATTTGTTTTTAATTTCAGTAGGTACCTATCATAGTTTTTTAAACAAAGTATTGTGCTATGTTCTGGCCATTGATGGTTCACGACATTTGTTTTGCAACAATATACATAACTGTAATATATAAAGGTCGTTGAATGCAGTCAACAGTTTGACAACCGCAGCTATTACTGCAATTATTTCAAGTAATGTCATTGCTATAGAGAAAGAGTACTTTTGCCTCCTTCTTCCGGTCGGCTGCTAAACTATCAGTTGGGTTCTCTCCTAATGAATTTTTATATCAAATAAATGTAATATTGAATTATCTTAAACATAATAAAATTGGCGACGAGGATATCTGGGTCAAAAAGTTAAAACGTGTGTTTTACGAAATACGTAACAAAAGCCACAAATATCGTTAAGATTAATAAGATTAATTAAGATCAATTTTTTTTATCGCGTCTGTCAATGAGTGATGACGAAGGACAGGTTATCCCAGAAGAAGATATCGCTGAAAATAAGTCAAACGTTAAACTAGTGAGAATTATGTCATTACTAGGCAATATAAATGAGTTTGTCCCAGGAGAAGACTTTGACGCTTACAAAGATCGCGTACAACAATATTTTATTGCGAATAATATTGAAAGTGATCGACAGACTCCTGTATTTATTACACTTGTTGGGTCAGAGGTGTACAAAGTGTTAAAATCGTTATCTGCACCCACATTGCCTAGCCAGAAAAATTTTCCGGAGCTAATTGCTTTATTGGAACAACACTACGCTCCGAAGCACAATAAGAGAGCGGAGCGATTTAAGTTCGCAAAAGCAAAGCAGGAGGAGGGAGAATCAATTAGTGATTTCATTGTTAAATTGCGAAATCTTGCGGAGACATGCAAATTCGGAGATTTCGTTGAGAACTCAGTGACGAACGCATCTGTGTTACGAGGTCTTGCTCTGGAAGATGCTCTCACTGATAAGTTCATTGTTGGTCTTCGCAGTGATCGTATTCAACAAAATATTCTAACGGATGATAGCAGAAAATTCGACAAGTGCTGCGAAATTGCTCTCAATATGGAGATGTCGGAAAAAGATCAGAGAACAATACATCCTGGAGGGAGCTCGATAAATGCAATTAAGGAAAGAAGCGATAAGAGCCGCTTCAGGCAGAAGAAATACGAAGTAACTAAAAATACGAACAACAAAACCTGTAAGCATTGCGGAAAGTTCCATCAAGAGACGGAGTGCAAAGCAAGAACGTGGATTTGTTTCAAGTGCAACAAAAAAGGGCACACATCAAACGTTTGTTGGTCGAACACGAAGGGCGATGCAGTAGGAAATCGGCGGTACTTAAAAACAGTGAAAATAGTAAACAACATACAAGCACAGTGCGGATTAAAAGTGGAGGTTCGCGTGGATGGAAAGGTGTTGTTGATGGAAGTCGATACGGGAGCAGCTATGTCGGTGATCAGTCTTCAGGAATTTAAAGATAAGTTCTCTAATATTAAAATTGTACAGAGTGAATTAGAATTATGCACAATTTCAGAAGCCAGGGTTAAGGTTACCGGGAAAGCAATCATAGAAGTGGAGTTTCATGGGACGTTGGAGAAAGTGGAGATCATGGTGGTGGATAGTTTTCCATTTACACCCCTTTTTGGAAGGCCATGGCTGAATGTATTTATTCCAAACTGGAAAGAAAATTTATTGAAAACCAGTGAGTCAAATTTTAACAAGAATAATGCATGTAGTAAAAGTGCATGCAATAAAGTAGTATCGCAAACTTGTTCTGAGATTATATCAAAAATTACGTTAGATTATCCGCATGTCGTCTCAAATGATCCAAATTTAGCAATTACTGGCTATAAAGCTGAAATTAATTTAGTTGAAAATGCAAGCCCCATATTTTGTAAGGCGTATCCGGTGCCTTTTAGATTGCGCGATGTAGTGTCGGGAGAATTAGATAGGCTAGTAAGAGATGGTATCCTAGTTTCAGTGAAGCACAGTCATTGGGCTTCACCCATTGTATGTGTTCCTAAACAAAATGGAGAAGTTCGCATATGTATAGACTGTAAAGTTACAGTCAACAAATTTGTTGTGACGGAGCACTACCCTATACCGAATATAGAGGATATATTTGCATGCTTAGCAAATTGTGATGTGTTCTGTGTCTTAGATTTGGCTGGAGCATATCAACAGTTGGAGCTAACTGAAAAATCAAGGGAATTGCTCACAATAAATACCAGTAAGGGATTGTTCCAATATACTCGTTTACCTTTCGGAGTATCTAGTGCCCCTTCGATATTCCAATCAGTTATTGACCGCGTTCTAGTAGGATTAGAAGGTGTATTTGGATATCTCGATGATATTATTGTTGGTGGCAGTACAGAGGATCAATGTAAGGCAAAGTTGCTTGAGGTATGTGCAAGGTTAAATGAGCACAAAATAAAAATTAACTTATCAAAATGCAAATTTTTGCAGAAGTCTGTAGAGTATTTAGGGCATGTTGTTTGTCGAAATGAGGTAAGACCTAATCCAAAAAAGGTAGAAGCCGTTTTAAAAGCCCCGTCTCCGTCTAACCTAAAAGAACTTCAGTCATATTTGGGCTTAATAAATTATTACCGGAAATTTGTTCCAAATCTGTCAGGAAGTTTAACTAATGTATATAGTCTTTTGAACAAAGATAGTTCTTTTGTTTGGGACAAGAAGTGTCAAGTCGAATTTGAGAATTCAAAAAAGTTAATTCTGGAAAATAACGTGCTAGAACTCTATGATAAAAATAAACCTATTGTAATTAGTACCGATGCTAGTCCGCAAGGTGTGGCGGCCGTTTTATTGCATGTAGTTAACGGAGATGAAAAACCCGTACTTTTTGCCAGTAGCACACTTTCCCCTGCAGAAAAAAACTACTCCCAACTGCACAGAGAAGCTCTGGCAGTAATGTTTGCTGTGAAAAAGTTCTTTAAATATATATACGGGAAAGAGTTCGTTATTATAACTGATAATCAGGCATTAAAGGAAATTTTCAACCCAAGAAAGGGTACACCTTCCGTTGCCGTAGCTAGGTTACAAAGATGGGCTATTACCCTTTCTATGTTCAATTATACGATCAAACATAGACCAGCTAAGGATTTAACGCATGTAGATGCGTTATCGAGATTACCAATCGAAGGTAACACGGAAGTTGAGAGTATTTGTATATATTCTAATGATTTTTCTAAGGAACTGCCTATAGATAGAGCGAAAATTCAGGTGGAGACGACAAATAATAAATTGTTTTCAAAAATATATGAATTTGTGAGAAATGGATGGCCAAAATTTTTAAACCCTGAAATCGAAAAATATCGCGTTGTCAGAAATCAGTTAAGCGTAGATGACGGATGTATCCTTTACAGAGATAGAGTAGTGATTCCAGCAAGATTGAGAGTTGAAGTACTTGAAGCTCTTCACTCTAATCATAATGGAATTGTTATCATAAAAAAAATTAGTCGGTCATACGTGTGGTGGCCCAATATAGATGACAGTATAAAAGAGTTTATAGAGAATTGTCAGATATGTCAAGTTACTTCTGTTGTACCAAAAGAAAAGGTAATATCAAGTTGGCCAAGTTGTTCTTATCCATTTGAAAGAATGCATTTAGATTTTTTCTATTTCGGAGGCAATACCTTATTGCTTGCTGTAGATGCATTCAGTCGATTTTTAAGTGTGGTTATTATGAATGGAACTTCGGCTGGAAATTTAATAGATAAACTTACGCACAACATATTTTCAATTTTTGGATTTCCAACAGAGATCGTGACTGATAATGGTCCACCGTTTTCATCCTTTGAATTCAGACAATTTTGTATTAATAGGAAAATTAAACTATCCCATAGTCCTGCATATCATCCGCAATCGAATGGCATAGCGGAGCGACATGTGCGAATCGTAAAAGGTGTATTAAGAAAATTTTTGTTGAGCTCAAAATCAGGTTTGCGACTACAAGATAAAATAGATTTGTTCCTTTTAAATCATAGAAATTCTCCAAGTTCTGTGTCAAATGAAACTCCATCCGAAATGATTTTTGCATACAAACCCAAAATATTGTTAGATAATATAAAAACTAAGTCATATATAAAGAAAGAATATTGTAATAATAGAAGTAAAATAGAAAATTACAAGAGTTTTAAGAATGAAAATAATTTGAAATCAAAATTTAAATTGGGGGAGGAATGCTTATATAAGAATCATGTAAAAGATATTAGAAAATGGCTTCCGTGCAAAGTAAAGAAAATCTTAAGTACTATAAGATATATTGTTCAAATTGGTTCACAATACAGAACTGTGCATTTAAATCAACTAAAAAAAGTTTTTAAGAAATGTAAATTTAATCGAAGTTATATAAATATTCCGAATTCTAACAATAACTTAGAAAATACAAAGAAAATCAATTGTGAAAATCCTAATATCTCTATTCCAGTAAAAGAAAAGAAGCTTGAAAAATTGTCAAGAGATAAGAGTTTTCAAAATATTCCTCTTCGAAGAAGTGAACGGAATCGAAGAGAAATAAAATATTATTAAGCATAGAATTTGATTAGGTTAAGTTATATCGTAAGAAAATTTGAATTGTAAAATATCTTTTGTAAATATTTTCGGAAACCATCCTGATCGTTTAATAAGCCTGGGAAGATGTAATATATAAAGGTCGTTGAATGCAGTCAACAGTTTGACAACCGCAGCTATTACTGCAATTATTTCAAGTAATGTCATTGCTATAGAGAAAGAGTACTTTTGCCTCCTTCTTCCGGTCGGCTGCTAAACTATCAGTTGGGTTCTCTCCTAATGAATTTTTATATCAAATAAATGTAATATTGAATTATCTTAAACATAATAATAACCTAAGCAGTAAGCATACTGTGCTTTATAGTGCAGTTTTGTAGTGTTATTTACGAGGTTATTTATGTATGACATATTCGGAAATTTTCTAGATTTTATTGTCGTTTTTTTTTTGTTTTGAGTCATTTTCGATAGAATTTTTGGGACGATTTGTTAACGTTTTGGATTTTCATAGTTTTGGTTCTTGCCAAGCAATTCGAAAAACTATGATATGTTATAAAACGATCACGAGGGCGGCCTTCGAAAGGTATGTTTACGATAATTCCGGAAAACATTTTTTCTACAATCTGCAATATCAGTAATTATAAAAACCTAAGCCGGCTAATAGATTAAAATAAAGTGCATATTGCTTATCGCCAATTGCTTTGTTGCTTATTGCAACAATGTCTCCTAATGGAGACACTCATGATGTGATAACATGTTTTCGAGACGATTTGGGGTGATTCCCAAAGCGTCTTTAAGAGTGTTTTTTGGAATGATTTTCGGACGATTATTTGTGGGAGTTTCTGTGCAAATATCGAAGCAACACTTTTCGAGGAGTTTTTGGTATTAGATTCATAGAGCTTTTTTTTTGGGCCTATATTTTTGTAATGATTTTTCGGGCCTATTTTCGAAACAAATTTGGTTTGGTGATTTCTGGTGTTGCATAGTGTTTTTGGGATCATTTTCGGAACATGTTCTTTTCCGAGTAATTTTGAGGGTATTTTGAAAGCTGATTTGAAGAAAAATTTTCAAAAGGATGATTTTTAAGCTCTTAAGGAACAATATTTGGATTTTATTACCTGTCGCACAATACTCAATACTCTTGATGGCATGGCACCAGCCGTGGCCATCAAGAGAACTTTTCTCGAGAAAACTAGAAATAGGGCAGACCAAAGATGGTCTGATATAGTACAGGCTCTCTCTGTAGAATTATTAAAACTCAGCAGATCAAAGTTACGACTGGCGATAGGGATACTCTCTGGGCACTTCTTTCTTAGGAAGCACGCTAGGAAAGTAGGTTTAATAAATACGGAAGAAGGTTCCCTAGGGCTGGCGATGGGCCCAACATGGTGTCTACAGTCTTCTTTGATGAAAACTCACACCCTATTGAACCTCACCTAACCTATGTCTGTCTGTTGAAAACACGATAGTGGCCAAACGGCAAAGGAAATTTTATGAGAGGACTTCTTTTTACCGTCGTCAGATTGAAAATGGGCTATGTCGGTCAAGTAGTTCTGGTACACAGTACAGTACAGTACTTTTACGCCGTGGGTATCAAAACATCGGCCAGGTCGATGATAACGCTTGTTTTTGTTTTTTACATATTTTGGTAACCAATTTCTTGGCAAGCCATCCATAAAGCTAATTTTTCAACAATCTTTAGGACTACATACATAAACAATAAACATAAACTTTAAAACGTATTTAAGACATTTTCTTTGGGGGCGATTCACGCAATTTTTTTGGACATTTTAGGATTCCTTTTGGGGTGATATTAGGGGCGTCAAGATCGACGCCTTACTAAGACATTTTTTGATCAGTTTATGGAGTGGGTTAATGTTTAGGTAATTTTTGACTTAATTTTATGTAAGCTTTTCTGTACAATTTCAATAATATTTGAGGCGATATTGGATTTAATTTTAAATCATATTCATTTTAGTCAACATTTTGTTCAAATAACCAGAAATCCCTCTCGGTTAGGTGAAGTTTGTCCGTTATGACAAATACTTACTCGTATTATCGTACCGTATCGTAGAGATGAGTACATATATATGGCCTCCCTCCCTATCACGATACACTTGATTCAGCAAATAAATAATTAATCAACAATTTTTCCGATTTGGTCTTGTGTGTTTTTCATTAAAATCAGCTATTGGAAACCCTTAATTCAAACTAACCCAACCCACTCCACCCAACTGCACAGCTATGCCGAAGCCCTAACGTTGGACATTCTCTTCGTTCACCACAAAATTCTCAATTTGTATTCCTTACTACATCCAGGTAATTTCAAATTCATTCCATTCGCTGGCCACATTTCATCGGATTGCATTTACCATGCAGCTGCAGCAACAGAAGCACAACAAGCCATCGAAAAGGAAACCCGCACACGAAAAAGGTCAAACGAAGCATACAAAAAAAAATGTTCTGCCCAACCCATTTTCTATTTATTTATGATGCAGCCAGCTCCTTTTGCCGCTTTGCGTCCTACCACCAATTCCCAGTCATAGAATCTTATCTGGGTCTCGAGCTTCTAAGCCATCTAGCATCGAATGGATTTTCCGCCCGTTTACAATTTTTTTGTTTTTGTTCTTTTATTGGAACAAATTTGCAAATACATTCTAGGACTCAAGTCCGAGGACAAAGGAAACACCAACCAATGGTATGTGGTAAATAAATAAATAGGAAAAAAAATCGCACAAACGAAAAACCTGTAATTTCCTACTAAAAATGCAAAAAAAAAAACCCAGAAAAAAATATCCAATCCGTATGAAGGTGTACAACTGTAGACCGGCGAAGATCCTTGATTCTCCTCGGTTACAGCGTCCTAATAGAATAGCAGTCACAATAAATTCAAGTCACGTACCATTTTGCTTTGTTCCTATAGGACTGTTCGGAATTTTTCCGCTCACACTCTTCTTTGTAAGCGAAAAAGAAAAAATAGGAATCGGCCACACATGCATGCAGAGGCATCGGTTGCATTCCATTTCGAAATTCCTGATTTTGTGGAACGGGAAGCCGCCACGCCGCCGTTGGCCGAGCCGTCGGAAAAAAGGAAATGATATCAGAATGCAAAATCGTGCACTCAAAGCGCAGCATGTACAAATTTTGCGATTTTCGAATTCACTAGCCGATTGAACGACAACTACAATGCGTCAACTGTGTGCATTCAACAAAAGGATATGAATTTTCTTGTAACTGCTCCACCTCCCCACGGGACTCAAACTATGTTAGACTTGTAAAATAGGATAATTCATTGGAAACCTTTTCGCCTTTCAATGCCATCATGAACTGAAATGAACCGTTTGTTCGTTCGGTTGAAAGTCACGTTTAAATCTTTCGATTTATTCCTGTGACAGGAGGAGAAAACGAAAATACCCAAACGGATATCCAAATAAATACCAATACTTATTTCTAACAGATTGGTGGGTATAGGACACTCCTTTTGTGGGTCGACAGTGACAACGACTCAAGGGGACTTGTGGTAGACCTTTTTCCCCAGATCTCGCTCAATATGTGTCACTTGCTGCTGGAAAGATATGGTATGTGATTGACCAACAAAATGGAAGCACTAAAGGGATAACCATTGCTAAGAGGTGGCGGTTTTTTTTTTTTTTTTTTGTTGCACAGCCTGTTATAAAGCATGGTTTTTGCCGAAGGGGAATGGCATACACGACAAGAAAGAAAGACCAACCGACAAAGAGAGTAACTTCAACAGCAAAGTTCGGCCGCCAGTTTTTTTTTTATACTCGTCCTTCGATTTGGTGTATAGGAAACGAAAATAAAATGTTAACCGACACGTTGTGCACATTGACATTTATTGGCGGCCTCGTTGCGGTTCTCGATGGTTGTAAAAGAAGGCAGAATCAAATATTAAAGATGCAATTTAATGTTGGGTTGGCTGTAAAATGCAGTTCGACATTCAATTTGTACCGCTACCCAAATGAGGCGTGATGGTCACGCACATTGCAAAGTAATACTGACGGGATCCTCGGTGAACAAAATATTACGGTGGAAGGATTCATTTGTAGAACCAATTGCATTCAGTTTTTTCTTCGTTAAATATCTCAAACTTGTATCCTGTGAAGGATCTACTACTGAATGATTACAGAGGGCCATCTCCAGTCGTCGATTTTTCTATATATCACGGGCAGGTAAATCTGCACCCACTTGTATAGAAAGCCTTCTAAAAAGAGGAAACCAGTAAGAGAACTGGTGGCCCATGCATGTTACCTGCTTATATGTGTTATAAAGTAGCAAAAGTCGTATTGGATCGAATAAATATATAACAGCTGAAAGGTGGAATTGATGGGTCGGATTCTGTAAAAACGAAACGAAAACCGATTTCGCTTTTGAAAAAACGAAAAAAATCATAGAAAATCTTATCGTTTTGGGAAACTGAATAGTTGAAAAGGTCTTCCGCTTTTGGAGTTACATGAACCAAAAAAAAACGTAAATGCCAATGAAATAGCTTTCGTTTTTTTTTCGTACAAATAAAATTGCCTTTCGTTTTTGAAGTTCGGAAAACGATTGTACGTTTTCATATTACAGAATCGTATCATTTCAGTTTTAATCTCCCTATTTTGGGCACATTAATCAACAATCAACATCAACAATTTGCGAGTTGTTCTTAGAGTACCTACTAGCTAGTTCTACATGCTTTTGGAAACACCAAGCTACGACTGCCTTGCTCCAATGTTGGAGCCATTACTGTGATGTGATTGCGGCGAGGACCCTACATTATCTCCTTTTCCAAAATTCCTTATTGGACGTAATCTCTAATTTTTTTAATCTCTTTTGTAGGTCCCTTCCATTCGTTCCAAAAATAGAAACTCACACAAAACGAATGGTTGCGAGAAGCTAGGCCTTGGGTGTCTAGCGCCTGTTGCGCCGCCTATTTATTTTATTTATTTTTTCCAAAATCTCCCGCGACGAAATCCTCTATACCAAAATCCCCTGTTCGCACAATTTCGAATTTATCCGTTTTTTAAACGCGTAGTTTTGGCAGTAAAATTAAGCAAACAACATAATAATAAACTTTGCATATATCTACCCAATTTCGCACATAGTGAAATGCAGACAGTAAACCTAAGCAGGGGGGTTGCAGTCGCGCAGTCAATTTGTCGCGCGACAGAATTAATAACACCAAATCTAAAAATGGGAGATTTTGTCCCCTGGAGATTTTCTCTCAGGGTCTTTTGGAGTAAGGGATTCCAGCACAGGGGATTATGGAATAGGGGATTTTGGAAAGGGGATTTTGGAAAAGGAGATATCATCACCAACCCGATTGCGGCACAGGTTAGTTGGGTGTTGTATGAATAGGACGGAAACTGATTGGCATCAACTTGGCGATGTCTAGTTATCGTAACTATCTCATACAAATCAATTGCGCTTATTTTATTTCACCATGGTAACCACTTCTCTCGCCCGCTCGGGCTTGGCTTGCTAAACCTATAAGCGCGAGTGTTGAATACGAAGAAAATAGCAACACTATAATGCTCTGTCGGAATGACTGACTGAATGAGTCTCAGAGGTTTTACATGAGTCCCCCAGAAAGACCACATGCAGCGGATGAGTCCACAAGATTGAATCAACGGTGTTGTCAACAGTCAAGATGGTAGATACCTTGCGTGAGCACTAGTCAGGGTGCTAAAATGGAGATGGTGTCGGATGAGCCCTTCATGAGCCAACGGCAGCGCTCATATCCGCGCAGTGGGTTACTGACAACGGAGTATCCGACCCGCTATCCTTGGGTCAATTTAGGGCTCTGTCAGGTTAGGAGTTGTGCGTGGGGCTAACTACCCAACCACGGAAACATTTTTTGTGTTACAAAGCAACCAAAAGCCTCGGATACGGATGGATTTACCTACTGTTGATGACCCCGAAAAACAAAAAAAGACTATGACTTTCGGATGTGCACGTGGAATGTTCCAACCCTGAACAGAACGCTTGCAGTCGAACAATTAGCGGAGGTAATAGACTGCTACAATGCAGATATCACCAACATCCAGAATGTTCGGTGGTATTTGTCCGGCAAAAGAAGCATTAAAAACTGTGACATCCATACTACGGTGATTGCCACAGAGAACAGAAGCAGCGTCGATTTGGATGCGGATTCGTTGTAAGCGGCATACTTAGGCAAGAAGACTTGAGACTTGAGGCTAAATTCGCCAACAACAGCCTGATATGCGCTCACGCCCCCACAGAAGATAAAGTCGATGCTACCATCCTAGTTCCTAGGAGCTCCTCGAGAAAGCCTATGGACAATGTCCTAAGCACGACGTTAAAATCATCTTAGGCGAAATCTAACAGGTTGCTCGACCGATAGGCTTAAGGAGATGGCTTGATAGAGAGCATACACCAAATCGTCTCCAAGATTTGGTCAGAGGAAAGTACGCCTCAGCATTCATCCACAAGATAACAAGGCTCTACTACAGAAATGCTTACAGAGTTATTTTAGTATATTGCGCCTTTCCCGACTTTACATCATTTGAAATGTCATTATATTCGTAAATCTAAATCAATAAAAAAAAGCGTGAAATTGAGTTTAGAGAATACTTCTTCGAGTATTTTAAGCTTTTATTCATCTTTATACTTCATTCAGAGCCTGAGATCATATAATAAATTCAAAACAGATTTTATTTTATCAGCACGGGTCAGATAGTAAAAAAATAGAATCGATTCGAAGAGGGGATACTTGCACAGAGACCCACCACCCACACTTTGACGTGGTATCGAGCAGTATAAATATGATGAGCTGGCTGACAGAGGATAATATAGCACAACACGGCCAAAAGATGTCACATCAATTAGGGAAGAGTTGAAAGGAGTAGAAAAGGCAATATTAACCACACCCTGTATGTACATATGTACTTTAAAAAAATCAACTTTCTTCAAAGGGAAAATGGACTTTTAATAAAACAATTTGACTGACCTTGTGATTATATCAACTTTATAAGTAAAGGGTGTCCCCTAATGCATGCAAAATATAATTTTGATAGAAAATAGAGAATTCTGAACAGGAAGCTTAAATTTTTAACTTTCTCGTATACGCAGTAAGAGAAAGATATTGTTTTCGTACAAAATTCCGAACTCGAGATTTTGAGCAATTCTGACATGATAGGGGAACTCAAAAAAGAGGGCCTTGCAATTCTGAATTTTTAATTTTCACACCCCAAATCGATCCTCCCTTGCTCAAAATTTTTTTTGGCTACGCCTTTATGATCTTTAAAAATCGATCCTCCTTTTCGCAATTGTTTCTTTGCTATGCCTTTGGATTATTTACATGTCCAAGTTTGCTTCTCCTATTATGTAGTGTGCCAGAACTTACCGTTTAAAATAGTCTACCTACCTTGCAGATGTGCAGTAAAAGTGGAATAAAGTCGCTTTACCAAAGCGTCATAATGCCAACTGAAAGAATTTGGCTTTACGTCACTTTTACTAAACTACATAAGGCCAAGTTTAGAGATTTGGTCTTATGACACTTGGCCTTATGTCACGCCACCATAAATTTACGAAAAATATGTTTGGTAGGACATATCTAAGTCCCGACTTTATGGGACTTACGTCCCGCTGTTATGGGACATAATATGTTCCGAATCAAAAAAAAAAAAGGAGTTCGGAACTTGTGCCCTGCGCCAAGTTACATATTTCCTACTAAAGGTAGGAAGAGCTAAGAGAAGTTATTTCCCACAAAAAGTGAAGTTATTGCCTACCTTCAGTGGAAAATACGCTTAAAGTAGTAAAATTATTTCCCATTCGAGGTGAAGTTATTTCTCATATGAAATTATTGCCTGTGAAGTTATTTCACTGCACCTTTTTAGATAAAGCGTTTGAAAAATTTGCGCAAATTGTTCAATATTACTTTAAAAACTTATCAACTTTTTTGTACGTTTTTTTTTACGTATAATCTATATCTATATCTATATCTATCTATATGTATATAAAAATTGAGCCCTAAAATGTTTGTCGTCGATTCACGCCTTAACACATTTACCGTTTTTAACCAAACTTTCAGACATCTTTGGTATTGGTCCATATACAGTTTCTGTGAAGTTTGGTCAAAATTGGACAAAGGGGCGTGGCACCGCCCATACAAAAAAACATTCAAAATCTTATAACTCGAAAACCGCCGAATCGATTGAGTTGAAACTTACAGACAATCCTAGGTATTGGCCCAGGAGTGTTTCTGTAAAGATTGGTCAAAATTGAACAAATAGGCGTGGCACCGCCCATACAAAAAACATCATCTATGGGGTGAAACTCGATGACGTTATAACTCGATAACCGCTGGGCCGATTTTCATGATTCTTTTTGGTTTGGTTCGTATTGGTGTATTTGAGGTTTATGCAGAAAGAAATTCGATTTATTTTAATTTTTCGCATTTTACGAAAGAACATTATTATCTATGATCTATAAAAGCAATACAATTTCTGTGCACGGGCAAAGCCGGGCGGGTACAGCTAGTGTCTGTATATATATACATATATTATTTATTCTTTTGCATCATAATAATATGTGTACTTAAACTTGACTAATGAATTAAAAAACTAAACATTGTCATACCTTTCACTTTGTTTTAATACAATATAACAGTGTTTTTCAAACTGTGGGTTGCGACCCCCTAGGGGGTCGCCAAGAGTTCCTTGGGGGGTCACGCTAGCCGGTAAGATTAATAAACAAAAGTCCTGTGCAAAAAAAAAAAGAAAATAAAACACAAAATGTGTTAGTGCGACATATGTGAACGCAAGGAAAATAACCAACAATTTTTGCTAAGACTCTGAAAGATGTCTTGCGGGGAATCCTCTGATTTTGTATTTTGCAGTTATAATGCTTTCTTCTCTCCCTTGGAGGCTCTTATTCAAGATGTTTAAGTCGTCAAAAAGAACTGCGAGAAATGATAATTTTAAAAGCCAGGTGGGATCAGAAAAATGATTCGAATTTCCAGATTTTGAATCTTGTAAGAACATAAATAATTCAGCTTTTAATTCGAGAACTCGTGTCAATACCTTTCCTTTTGACAGCCATCTGACCTCTGTCTGAAAAAGGAGAGTTTGATGGAGTGAACCCATTTCATCGCATATGGTCCTAAACAGCCGACTTTGCAAATGTCTTGGTCTTACCAATAATCATTTTAAGTCTTCAACTTAAATATTTTGAAGGTCACAATGGGTAATTTTATATGGAAATTTTCGCCATTGTGACTTCGCTTGCCTTTAATAGAGTTCACAACTCTGATCACATCTTTAAGCACATCATTTAATTCAGAAGGTAACACCTTGGATGCCAGAACTTGTCGATGTAGAAAGCTGTGTGTCCACATGAAACGTTTGTCATTATTAATTTTAATTTTGCAATGAGTCCACTTTTGCTGCCCGTCAAAGCTTTAGCACCATCGCTACAAATAGCAAAACATTTCGTCCAATCAATCTCGTAGTCGCGAGAGCTTTCTAAAAAGTAGTAGTAGTAGTATTAGCAGGAAGAGCTTTGCAAAATAAAATTTCTTCTTCAATAAATAAATAAGATCTTATGTAATTAGACCGGGTTTGGAAGGAGTTCAGTGTATGTAGCTTTTTGAATAACTGACACATTATAATTTGGGGGGTCGCCAAAATGTTTTTACTAAAAAAGGGGTCGCATACTCAAAAAGTTTGAAAAACACTGCAATATAATATAGCATACGAATAATTGTGGACTTATGGCCTACATCATTTTTGAGATTGTGAGACTATGACCCGAAATATTGTGGATTTATGGAATTCACAATTGATTTGTGGACTTATAACCCACTCGAGTGGGTCAAAAGTCCATTGTGGACTTCTGGCCTGTGGACTTATGACCCTGCGCCGCTAAAAATGGTACTTTAAAAACTGCTCATATCTCGAAAACACCATTTTCGATTTTGATAAAAATGTAACTGCTAGGTAATGTTTATATCCTGAAGAATACGTGGTACTCAGATTTTAGCTAAACAGTTTAATAACAGTGCTTTTCGAATCCAAAGTTGTAACATTTGTCAGCATAATTTTACAAAAAACCGCTCTAACGATTTTGATCAAAATACATATTTTTAAGACAACATAAGCATTCTAAACATGACTACGTACTTAGTTTTTCTCAAAAAATCGAATATAGCCGTTTTATGAATATTTTTCTCAAAAATGACTAGCTACCCAAATCCCGAACATTGAGACCACTGTTCGAAATGGGAATTCGAAATTCATCGCCTACTTGGCTCCTTTAAGTGTCAGTTGTTCGGTGTGAAATTTGAAATGTATGGGGTGGGTGGCCCGCTTAGCTCGCTAATAGGATTTTAACCCTTTTTTCGCAGGGCTTAGCCGCTAACGCGACTTCGTCGCTCCACTAATGGTATGTCAACCACTGTCTGGCTGGCGCCTGGAGCTAAAGTTTAATTATATTTTCTCTGAGGTATTTAGCAGTAGGTACAATTTTTTCAGTCAATAAAAATACATGCACTTTTCTGTGAAAATTGAACATTTTAAAAGTAGATAGCACGATTAAGCGAAGGGAATCACAAAAAGTTGAAGGCAGCAAGTAAAACACTCAATCGTAGCACCTTAACCACACTTGACGACATGACATCCCATAAAATAGTTTGATTTAATTATTACTTTTATCAGAACCAGAACACAGTGCTTACCTCTATATCGGCCCATTGTATAGTTTAACAACCGTATACTAAACCACACTATAGGCATTTGTATTTAAACAACAAAAAATCACCCCTTACCCTAATTTCTGTAGATCCTGATTTACCGCACGCCATTTGCGGTTTCACCTCGTTCCACCTAAATGCATACTTGTTTAGCATTGAAACTGGATCACTCGCTTCTAGCTCCAACCCCCCATCACTACCACCATCAATGGACAGCAGCATTTTAAAAATTCTATTTAACCCGAGCTGCATACAAAAACGAAATATAAATCGAAAGAACACGTTTCATGCTTCCAGGTTGCTTGCATTTAATTAGTAGCAGCATCCTCTCTGCGCAAAAAGCATGACAACTAAACAAACCCTCCAGTGCCACCCACTAAACTCAGCATTCATGGTGCGGCCAGGTGGCATGCCATTTGCCACTGCTACCTACATCTCGCTCATGTTACATTCGCTTGAATTCTAAAATAGAGTATTCAAATAGCTGGCCTGGCCAAAGCGAACCAGTGCCAGCGCCAGCTCAGTGTCGCCAATCGCCAGCAGTGTATACGTTGTATTAGACGTCTGCTCTGTATAGTGAATCTGAATACTAAAAGAAAGGCAACTATACGTAGAATAGGAAGATACAGATAGCCATATATCCTGCGCGCGTTAGCATGTTAGACATAAATAACACTGAGCGATACAAATCCATCCGTCCACAATCTCTCCACATCCTCCGTAGGGTAGGCCGCCTTTAACAACACAAAAACGACACGACGTCGACGACGGTGATGATGTCGACAACGATACGACGAAGGAGCATATAGTGAGCGCAACAATTTTATCCCTTTTAGAACGTGAACGTCGCTATAATGGAATATTTATGTCAGGACGAAAAGTAACTCTATATAACACAACTCATTAATATTCATATTGCAGCCCATTAATGCAACACTCAGTTTGCAACATTAGGTGGGGCAGTACACTACTCGCATGTGTGAGTATCCTCTCCAATGGGCCACAGCCCCGTTCTGCAAATGAAAAGGTATTAGGAACAGAAAAATGTACTCACACGGAAGGACCAACGAAGGTGGGAGTGCAAAAAAAAACATGCATACATAGGTGAAACGACGACGTCTAAGTGTCACATAACGAGCCCGGGTATAACAAGCCAGTTCACATTACGACGTTATACAGCAACGGGCTGCATTCAAAGGACTCAATTGCTGTGCAAGTGTCGGGGATGGGTGTAAGTTGCTTGCACGACAGTCGAATGCAAATTAGTTGAGTAGCGTGACCCACGCATAATGCTAATGTGTAGCCATTCAGATGCAATACAATGAGAGCGTTTTTTCTTAGCCTTCGCCTACCACCGGCCCCGACCCCGGTTTCACATGACATAATAAGCCACCATTGGCGGCAACAGCAGGATAGAATTTACATTACAATCAATGTTTAGAGGCGCGGACGGGCGGGTACAAGGAATAAATTACTAAAGCGGAAATTAAGATGCTTAGAAAAAAAAGGAAAAAAAATCTTGAGTAGCGTTGAGCTGAAGAAGAGAAGAAGGAAATCTCACTCAGTCCTGCAGCAGCAGTCATTTCCGTTTGTTGGCAAAGTTACTGCCAAACGTATAATGACGGTACACAATGTTTTATGCGGCTTGCTAAAAGGGCGGCTAGATTAAACGGATGGGTTTTTATGCATCGCAATGATTCCATAAAAGTTCACCCTATGCAATCGATTGCTGCGAAGGATTCCTGTTGGGGAATTTATCGACTGTAATTAAAAATAAATCGCTTATTGGCTTAAAAGGATTTCACTTCCTGTTTTCTGTGTGCGCAGTTTTTTTCGCCCTTTTTTTTATTGTCTTGTCTTTTCATTATTTTTTCTGGCTGCAATGATATTGGAATTGATTATATCCTTCAGTTGTTCGGTACGGGAATGCTGATTGAAATGATTCTGTTTCTGTGGCTGGTCGGTGATTTGAATGTAGGATCTGGATTTTGTTTTAATATGGAGAAACTGTCTCAGATTTAAACATGTTCTTTTGCCAAGGGAATATTGTCCTAGGGCACTTGAAGATTATAAAATCCAAATTTCATTAATACACCTTCCTCTTACAAAGAGTTGGCGGTCGTGGGCTTGTTTGCATACCCCTTTGACTTTAAAAAAAAACCCCAAATAAGTAAAATTTCCAATGGCGTTAAATCGCAAGATTTGGATGGCCCATTCTGATCGCAAAAATGACCGATTACACGATTAGGAAATGACTCATGCAGCAATTGTATTGTTTCTCTAGCAATACGGCATGTGGCACCGTCTTGTTGAAACCACATGTTGGTCACATCCATATCTTGTAATTTAGGCACTAAAATCTGGGTTATCATGTCACGATAACGATAACACCATTAATTGTTATTGCCTGACCAGCCGAATTTTCGAAGAAGAATGGTCCGATTATGCCTCCAGGCCAAAATCCGCACCAACCAGTCACGCGTTGTGGATGCATTTGTTTCTCAACAATTACTCGTGGGTTTTCTGAACCCCAAATGCGAAAATTTGCCGGTTAACTAAATCAGAATGAAAATGAGCTTCATCACTGAAGATAATTTTGTTCGAAAAATCAGCATCCACTTGTTGTTGTTCCAAAATCCATTCAACGAACTCTCTTCGCGCTGCATTGTCATTATCAATACTCAGTAGCAGCGTTGCCGAAGTGGCACAATCGTGCCTTTTGGACACGCAAATTTATTTGTGGCACGGTGGCACGCAAAAATTGAAAATGGCACGCTTTCTTCATTACCTTACTCAAATAATTAAAGCTCAGTGTAAGCACACCATTACATTTCATTAACAAAGCCAATTCAGTTGAAAACGTATGAACGCAACCATTCTTCTAAATCCCATTATGAATGCATTTAGTTCTTTGCAATCAAAAAATATAGATCCGTCTCTGTCAGAGAATATTTATTTTGATTTTCTTTCGTCTTGCGGTAAGGGGGCGTTCATCATTTGCACAAGAAGAGAAATTATAAAATCTATTCTATAACGTGCACATCTCATTCGTTGCAAATATGCATATCAAACGCTTGTTCGACCCTCCCAGAGGAATTGCAAGAACTAGCCAAGGATATATAATAGCTTTCTAAAAAACAGTCCTAAACGACAAAATGAAATGGAAGTTTTTCAAGAATATTTTCAAATATGTAAAGCAAAACAAAGTAATAGAAAATGATTCCCAGTCGTTGGCTGTCTTTTGGGACAGTTGTGAAATGTTTGTTAAAAAATGAACGGTCTTGACTAATTTTTTTAATTGCTGCAACAGAAGAAAGAATGTTAATTCGATATCACAAAATGATATATCTATGCTATGAAACCCAAAATTCTAAGCCAATATTTGATATTTTTTTGGGAATTGAATTCTTAGAATAGCTTTCAGGTGAGTGCTGATGAAAAATCTTTAATCTTAAGCAACTGTCAAAATTTTTATAAAAAACGTTCAGAAGAAATCGAAACAAAATTCCATTTAAAAGACGAGGTACTAAACGCTTTTAAGATTTAAGATATATATAGCTATTTATGTTTTGTAAATAATGTAGTATTTATTAAAAATTTGTTACTTTTTCATTATATAAATTATTATTTAACTCAGACTAAAAACAAAAATAAATATTTCTTTTTTTTTTTTTTTGATTTTGAAAAAAACCTTTACTTTTTTTTCTTTGGACACGCTAAGGGCACGCTCCTCTGAAAAAAGTGGCACGCTTTATTTTTTTTCGGCGGCAACGCTGCTCAGTAGTCTTCATTTCTTGAGTCAATTGAACTTTATAAGCATGAAGTTACAAGTGTTTCCTGAGAATTCACTGTAGAGAGCTTCTCGAAATAACCAATTCTTGACTACGATGGGTAATTGATGTTCCTGGACTGTCGGCAATACTCTCGCGAACTGCTTCGATGTTTTCTGTTGAACGACTTGTGACAGGATACCGAGAGTGTTTAAGATTACTAATTGATCCAATCTCCCTGAATTTTTCAATTATTCTCTTCACAGATGATGGTTTTAAAATCACTATGACGGTCATATTTTGTTCGAAAATTGCGGACTGTAGCTGAGGTCATTATTTTCAAAATATTGTTCAACAATGAAAATACGTTGTTTTTTCGTATAACGCTCCATTTTTACTAACCCCGAATTGTCAGCTATCACATTGTTGTCTTTTTTTTCGTTTGCATCACTGTACTATTAAATGGCGCAAAATTCAAATTTTGCATGAATTATAGGACTACTTTTTTTTGAAGGATTCCCAATTTCCCGATTCTCAAACCAAACTCATTAGTCTACAGTTCAGTTGATGAGACTCTCACCATCCCAATTAGTCTTTCTATAACAATTTGCATGGGTAATGCTAAAAAATCTTCAGGTGCCGATAGATTATTTTATTATACCCTCCACAGGAAGGTATATTCACTTTGTCATTACATTTGTAACGCCAAGAAGGATTCACCGGAGACCCTATAAAGTATATATATTCTGAATCAGGATCACATTCTAAATCGATTTAGCCATGTCCGTCTGTCTGTCTGTCTGTCTGTCTGTCTGTCCGTCTGTTGAAAGCACGATAGCGTCCAAACGAATTGACCTAGGGGAATGAAATTTTGTGAGAGGACTTATTTTTACCGTCGTCAGGTTGGTATTGAAAATGGGCTATGTCGGTCAAGTAGTTCTGGTACCTCCCATACAAAACCACTATTAAGCTAGTATTAGACGATATGTTGAATCAGCATACGTATGCTGAAAATTGTGTTCCAATCACAACATATCGTGCATACTTGATGACAGAAATTTATTTTTTACACGATATGTTGTGATTGGAACACAATTTTCAGCAAACGTATGCTGATTCAACATATCGTCTAATACTAGCTTTAGACCCATGTGTATCTACGTCTGTTGAAATCACGATAGCGTCCAAACGAATCGACTTAGTCAACTGAAATTTTGTGAGAGATCTTATTTTTACGGTCCTCAGGTTGGTATTGAAAATGGGCTATGTCGGTCAGGTAGTTCTGGTACCTCCCATACAAAACCACTATTAGACCCATGTGTCTCTACGTCTGTTGAAATCACAATAGCGTCCAAACGAATCGACTTAGGCGACTGAAATTTTGTGAAAGATCTTATTTTTACGGTCCTCAGGTTGGTTTACTTGTTTTTTTTTAACAATTCTCCCTTTAAATATAAATTTCAGAAGCTTTCCCAATTCCCAAAAATTATCCACAAACTGTTTTACGATATTTAGATAGACCAATTTGGCTTCTTTCAACTATCAAGAAATGGTTATCTTAAACAGAATGAATTCTGTTTGTACTGAACTAGAGTTTTTTTTAGTATCACCAATTTGACATCAAAGCAATTTATTCGACAGCAGGCTGATGCTGCTATTGGGTTAAATAAGACCAAGAAATTACGCTCTCTATACTTGACATTGAAAATTCAATTGTTTGAGTTAGAACTGAAGGCTTTAAATTCGAATTAATTTTTTATTACACGCTTTTTGCTTAAATAACATCAGGAACCCCAAAATGTAGTAGATATCAAAGAGTGGTAGCTTAGAGTTAGGGTTGATTTTCTATCCTACTGAATAATGAAATGACCAACTGCAAAATGATTCTTGAACAGAAGCTCTTTGCTCTTCGTGGACGACCCTTTGCATCTACTCTTCTTTTCCTTATCCAATAATATCATTATGACGAGTCAATGCATATCTTTAAGCTTAAGTTATATAGTGTATGTTTTACTAAAAATGCGGAATCAAATCAAATTCCATCTTTCTGAAATATACCGAGAACCGCAGTAAACCTGTAACAAAATGTAAGAATCCAGAAATTACCCTAATTGACAAACAACAGGTGAAATATTTAGGGGTGCATTTTTTCTTCAAGTACAAACGACATGATTGAAACTCTTGCACTTCAAAAGAGCATGTATGCCCTATAAATAGTCCTGCCACTTATGAGAATAAGAGACGGGCAAGAAAGGAAGACAAAACTTCATCTAAAGCTCGTTCTTAATTCTGCCATGTTTTGCATGCTGACATTATAATGACGTGTAAACAAAATCTGACGTCATATTGATACAATTGTTGATATTCGTAATAGTAGCTTAAGCACATAATTTATCCGATCATAACTCACTGTTTCTGTAACTGTTACATTACCAAATCCACCTGCATGGAAAAGATCCAAGAACGGAAAGCGTTTTGTCATTGTACATCGTTGAGTAACCCGAAAAGATTGATTTAAAGACTTTTAAGGACTGTTATACAACCGTGATTGACAATCTGCCTGAAACCAACGAAAACATGAAGACACGTCATCGAACAATAAGAACGAATCAAATGACAATGGATTGTAGTACCTAACCCACCCTAACTAAAGCCCGCAGCCTCTACTCACCCCCTACAATAAAATACACTTTGAAAAAAAATGTAAAATGCTATTTCATGCCAATAATGGTAGCTAAATATTCCAATATACTAGCGGAGAGGATTGAAAAACACTGCATATCACTTGTCATACAACAAAAGTATTTATAGCACTACTAGCTGAACCCCCGCCGGCTTCGCCAGGCCTTTTATTGCTTTTTACAATTTTAGTTTTTTATTTTTGTTGGCCCATCAATTGATCACCGTAATTACCGACATTTAAAAAAAATCAACTCTATTGGTTGAAAATTACGGGCGACAGAGGGAAACATAGTTTTTTCATGACTCATGAAAATCGGCCCAGCGGTTATAGAGATATAACGTCACCGAGTTTCACCCCATAGAAGATGTTTTTTGTATAGGAGGTATACGATTTTAAATTTTTTTTTGTATGGGAGGTGCCACGCCCCTTTGTCCAGCTTTCACCAATCTTTACAGGAGCACTCTGCGATCAATACCTAAGATTATCTGTAAGTTTGAGCTCAATCGATTCGGTGGTTTTCGAGATATACCAATTGACCAATCTTCACAGGAGCACTTAACTGCCAATACCTAAGATTGCCTGTAAGTTTGAGCTCAATCCATTTGGTGGTTTTCGAGATATATGATTTTGAATGTTTTTTTTGTATGGGCGGTGCCACGCCCCTTTGTCCGATTTTGAATTTGGTTAGCCTATTGACCAACCACCGTAATTACCGACATTATAAAAACAAATCAACTAAATTGGTTGAAATTTACAGGCTACAGAGGGAAACATACAGTTTTTTCCACTTTGTTTTATATATATAGAGATGGAAACCTTAGCCTTGATATTTGGTAAACATAGGTACTATATTGCCTGTTTGAAGCATTTTATAAAATACTAGATGACCCGGTAAACTTATCGTATCACCTAAAATGGATTTGTTTGTAACTCTTCATAACGATTATGAATCCGAACCCACCTTCCAACTCCCAATTGAGATCGGCTCGGCAGTGTTGCCCGCACTAATGTCCTAAAGTTTAAGTTTCGTTTGTTGATTAAATGTAATTCTTTCGTATTCAGCCTTTGTCCATATTTAACCAGACAACCAATTTTGAGCAACATTCCCGGATCAATACCTAAGAATGCTTAAAAATATTAACTCAATCCTTTCGTTGGTTTTCGAGATACATATAAAGATTTTTAAGTTTTTTTTTCTATGGTAGGTGCCACGACCCTTTGTTTAATTTTGACCACACTTCACAGAAATACCTTTGGGCCAATAACAAAGATTTTCTCAAATTTTGAGCTCAATCTATTCGTTGGGTTACGGGATGTATGATTTTTAAGTTGTTTTTGTTGTATGGGAGGTACCACGCCACTTTGTCCAATTTTAACCGAAATTCTGAATCTCTTTTGGGGCAATAACAAATTGCGATCATTGGTAGTGTTTATTTCCAGACAAAATGGAATTTTTATTCCGATTTTCCGGCTTTTCCTTTGGAATTTTCCGGATTTTTGATTTTTGCTAAACCACTCCTGATTCATGACAAACAAAACAAAAGAAGAATCATACACATCGGTCAAGCTGTTCTCGAATTTTTAAGAGACTAACGTACACCAATTGATTTCAATATTTATACTAGCGGGTCCAGCAAACGCCACCTACCGAGTCAAATTGTGAATCTAAACCATCCTTAGACCCTTTCAAACATACACACACAATTTCATTAAAATCGGTCCAGCCGTTTAGGAGGAGTTCGGTTACAAACACGTACATAAGAATTATATATATATAAAGATAGATTCCTAGAATTGAACAAGGGGCATGGCAACTCTAATGCAGCTTTTATTGCTTCTATTTTCAGTTTTTCACACTGATGAAAGCTCTCTCAATATCGAGGAAAGCTACCTTTGTGACGGAGTGAGTTTACGATCTGCTTTATAAAACGTGACTTAGCGTAATCTCTATGTCTAGACTGCTTTATCTTTAAGGTATGCTCGTCCAGCGTGGCACTAATTTCTAAAGTTTATCGAGGCCCAGCATGTATGTCTAGAAGTTTCGACTTCAGATTGATCGGTCTCATGAGACTACTTGATGAAGCCCAGCAGGGTTTACAGCTACTACAGTGGGACTTCAATAAGTCGAACTCTCAAAATGAAAGAAAATAAATTCGAGTTATAACATTCCGACGACAGACTGACGTCAAATTTTGTCTACATACAACTGTAGACTAGAGCTGTGTCAATCGTGATTGATTCGTTCTTTTTGACCCGATCACAATAAAGTATTGGTGATTGCAATCACATAACCTCAAGTCAATCGTTCATGGAATCAATACTTTTGTTCTGACTGGTTCATTTATCTCGGTTAGCCAGTAAAGAAAGAACGAAACAACACAATCCAAAAATCAATCGTTCACAGAGTCAATACTTTTGTTGCGCATCTGACTCGTTCATTTTTCTCGGTAGCGAGTAAAGAACGAACGACACAAGCCCCAAATCAATCATTCACAAAGTCAATACTTTTATTGCGCATCTGACTGGCTATTTCGGAGAGCAAAAAATAAATCGCTTGATTTGAAGATTTCTTGGACGTTTGTTAATCCACTGGCATCGTAGCCATCCTTTGATGGAATTTGTTACTTTATGTCTTGATAGAAAGAAGACGAACCATATTATGGGATATATGCTATATTTATTTCGAAATGTCACCAGAAAGCCCTAAAATATTAAAAATTTGAGTGATTTTTTTTTCGCTTGGAAAAATTAAGATTTTAGGGCTTTCTGGTGACATTTCGAAATAAATATAGCATATATCCCATAATATGGTTCGTCTTCTTTCTATCAAGACATAAAGAAAAAAATCCATCAAAGGATGGCTACGATGTCAATGGATTAAAAAACGTCTAAGAAATCTTCAATTGAGGCGACTTTTTTTTGAAATGGAACAATCGTTTCATCTCTTTTTTTATTGTCTCTGTCTTTAGATAAACATGTTTTGAAGCTTTCAAAAGTGATTCACTCTTACAATCTATCAGAATGTATCTGTCTCTACCGAAACGAAATTGAACGAATGATTGTATTGAAATTGAATGGAGCAATACAATACTCTCATTCTCATCTGTCATTGAATGATTGAATGATTGATTGAAATGACCGAATCATTTTTTCAACCAATACTTGAACGATTCGATCATTGAATTTGAACGATTGACACAGCTCTACTGTAGACCTGAAATAAAAATGTCAAACATTTACACGGTTTTTGACATGTATAATAGTAGGCAGCTTAAGGATCTTTGTATATTTATATATCTCAATTCATTCGTTCGAAACCATGACTCATGCACCGTGACGCAGTCTATCGAATAAAATCCTCAGAGTATTCTAATCACAATTTGGTAGAATACAACTTTATTGCCCTCCACCCTTTCAAAATTTCAACTGTCAAACGCCTGACGGAGTATGCTAATTACCCTCGCAGCTCTACCGATAATCGCCATTTAAGATGCCATTTAGCAAACGAAAAATATTCTATACCAAAACAACGTTTCAGCCGAGGGTAGAATAATGGCAAAAATCAAAGAAGCCATCAGCCAATAACACTCCCCAGCGTGCCCGTCAAATTGCCATGACTAAACTAAACATAATTAGAAAACTCTCTCGGTAAATTAATCGTGACTCATTTTGGCAAGTACACCACAGCCACGTTTTTTTTTTTTCTGGCCCAGCCGCACCCGTAACCCCCGAAAAATATTTCTAATCAATTTGTTTGTGTCTTCAATGGAGCTCTACCGGTTTGACTAGGCCGTCCGTCGTCGCCTTGGCAGAGCCAACTTTACGCCTTCCTATGTACTTCATGTCAATCAGTGTTACTGGTTTGGGTTTTCCGCCTCAAGGATTGTTCATATTCATTTCATGGGCTTTTGTCTTTGACTGTATTTTCACTGCCACTGCCGCCGCTCCTCTCTTCGCTTTGCCTGCTTTGGCTTTTCCTCAATTAGCATATTTCAAATGGAAAATATAAATTCCATGGCAACGATAACCATTCTGTACTATACAGACAGATAGGTAAAGGAGGTAAAGGAGGGACTGTTACTGACACACCACCGACCATCAATAAGTTCCACTGATAAGAAAATTTTAATAAGGAATCAACATGGCCAGGGGCAGTTTCCTTGATGTGAAATCAAGCGAGATGATTGGTTAAATCGTACATCAACCCATGAATAGGGATGTTTCGGAGCTCCTTCGAGGCGGCTTATAAGTTTATAACTTTTGATCGACATGTAAGGTATGCGGGCTGTGTGCCGCCGTGCGGTCGCCTCGCCTGGTGGTGTAGGCTTTTGTCATTATGTCAAACTTTTAATACCCCAGCGGCATCTGTTTAGAATGTTAAGCTCCGATCAGGATAATTACAATCTATACATACATACGGGGATTATAGGTAATCTTCCATCATCCGTTTCGTGTCTATCATTTTGTGGAGGCAATCTTTTTTGTTTTTCTGTTAATTTTTCATTTCTTTCCGTTGGACAAAATGAAGAAATGTCGCCTGGCCTTAGCCATATAGACTGCAAGTGGACATTTTTACGACCAAAGTCCACATATTAAAGACATAAATCATTTGCACGACTTAGTTGGCACATGTGGACGACGGGACAGGCGATTGCAAGCATTTTCTTCTCTAACCAATGTGGATGATGCATTCACGTATCCTTCGGCAATGATGGTGTGGCAGCACAAAAAAAAAAAAAAGAGAAAATTTTTACCATGTAATGGAAGGATTGATGCAACGCTGTGATATATTGTCGTGCGTTTTTCATTCGTTTTGCGTTTGGACGACGACGTTATGCGCTACAATATATCGAGCGGAAGTCCTGCGTTAGTGGTGTGTAATAAGCTGACATCCGTGAAGCGATATATACTAGAAGAAAGAAGGATTAATGTTTTTGACTCGTGTAGTCATCAGTGTTTTATGTGTGGAATGTGATTACAACTATACCTTTGATAGATCTAGGGCCGAGCTGAGCTCGTTGATGGATTCTGCTGGCTGAGTAAATTTCACAAAAGACGTTAAGAAAACACCAGGCAATTCTCATTGCTAGTATGGAGTACGTAGAGGACTTGACAGCTGTAAAGATGGGTCTTTGTTCATTTCATCAGGTTTGCGGGAAAAAATTAAGTCATTCAAAATTGCTCAGCCTGTGAATTTGCTCAATCTTTGGATAGAAGGGGACGGCTTAAAGATCGATCGAACAAAATTCCTGCTATATTTTGTTACTGAAAGTTTCCAGCAGCTGGATAATTTCTGTCAATTAACAAAAGCAATACATTTAACGTATTTAGAATGTATAAAAAAAAAAAAAAGAAGAAGACTTTAGAAATCAATTTTTGAAAAAATCTCCTTATACAAATGTTGTTTATTACCATCAGGGTTGTTTCCAAATATGTATTCCGTCTTTCAATCACAGTGCAGTAGGGTGTTCAAGCCTATTCTCAATTAGCAAAGCATAGCCGTATTTACAGACGGATTTAAAATTTGTTTGGGAGTTATTTCCAAATTGATTTGGGCGCTATTGCCTTACGCCAAAATGGTTACTGGGGTAGAGTCAGGTGTCTTCTCCGAATCGCTGAGTATATCTAAATCGATACGCCTCCCCCACCATAGTAGCATCTTCCAAGCAGAGGTCCTGGCAGTGACAACAACAGCCCGTGAGTCTGTGGTAAGGACATAATACCACCTGTAGGTATTACCTTTTTATGGACAGACAGGTAGAAATAAAAGCCCTAACTGCACCAGAAATAAAATCGAAGCTTGTGAAGTGCTGTCGGGAAGAACTTAAGGCTCTTGGTACACATATCACAAGGTATCGCTCTGCTGGGTTCCGGGACATGAAGGCATTCCAGGCAATGAGAAAGGAGACGAATTAGCAAGACAAGGTTCGACAACTGTTTGAGAACGAGCTTATCTCTCTGTGAACATCCCGCTGTGCACAACTCAAGCTTGAAGCAAAGAAAAAAGCCGCAAGAGAGGCGAACGCTTGATGGGCCACCTTAAATACATACTTGTAATACCACAGGAATACTATGGCCGTCCTTCAATGAAACCAGAACCGAGAATATGGAATATGGAAGGATTGCAAAATGGAAATCCCTTTCACCCTCCTAGGTATTATAACGGGGCACAATACTCTACGTCTACGGTACCTACCATATGAAGAAAATAGGCTCAACGGAAGAACCTTTATAAAGGTGATGAGGGAGCTCTTGATAATACAACCCATACTTCATAATGTCACTGCCTAGGTCTCCAATACACCAGGTATAAATTCCTAAGGAGTCACATCTTCAACGAGCAACGACCTAGACGAGCTTTCCAGCACATCAATAACAACATAATGAACTTCGTCAAATCAACAGGATGGTAGCATCACAGTAAGTAATTTGAATACAGGGTTATAATGAGTAAGGGACAACATCTTTCCCCTTCGGGCATCACTATGGGTAAATATTGACCTGAGTGTGGCACGGAGAACTCCCCGCCAGCCCTCAAACCTAACCTAACGTGGTTTGGATTGGAACAAGCACCGAATTAAAGGTCAATGACTAGTTTTGACACTAAGATAGGTCGTCTTCATAACAGATGGATATAGTGGCGGGTGAATTTTGAGACAACTATATCCATCTGTTATTAAGACAATGTCTTACTCGCCTCGACAGCCTCTCCATTTGGTATTTCCACTTCTCTTATTTCAGCCCTGTACGCGCCAGACTTTTCAATTAACAATCGAGAGCCAATTTAAAAACGAGAGATAGACTGAACTGCCTCTTCACATACTCACATAGGGAATTGAGCATTTCTGGCTGGATTTCATTCAATACAATAGATTTTGTCAATTTTCAGCAAATTAATCGCCAATATGACTTTATGACTATTTTCCGACCTGTTTAAGTCTATCATCATCATTGGCCTAATCTCGATTGAGAAACTCAGAGAAGTGCCCACTCCATCTGCGTATAAGAAGTCATTCTTATCGGAAAGAAGTGCAGCATCTCTTTGAATTTGACGCCTTCCACTTCCATACTCTCTTATGTAACCTGATACCTGATCTGTTACCAAGGTCGCACTTTTCTCCGAACTTCTTCCAAACGATTTTTCCTTGGCTACCATAAAAGTTAATTTGACACTTCTTCCCGACTTCATGTACCGCTTTCGAGGAGCTGAGCCCCTATGTGAATCCACACCTCCAACATCTTCTTCCTAATAATGGAACAGTTATGGAATTCGTTCAAACTACTCCGTATTTCATAGGTGAGTAACTCCTTCCAGCGTTATGACTTATGCTTGTGACTAATCATCCTTGGTTTACGTTTTGGCCATACAGAGATCATTGCGGCTACGTGGGCATTAAGGTTAGCCTCTCAAGGGCTGCAAGAATTCCATCTTAGAAACCGTAATTTTATGACCCCAGATTGTGATTGGAGATACAACGACGAACTGTACAGCGACATTGACCTAGCCAGAAGAGTAAAGGTCCAACGACTGCGGTGGGTGGGTCATATAGAGCGAATGGACGTAAATGTTCCGGCCCGGAAGATCTTCGAATCCACACCCGAGGGACGGTGCAGTAGAGGAAGACCGCGACTCAGGTGGTGCACGGAAGTGGAAAGGGACCTTAACCAACTTAGCGTGCGAAACTGGAGACAGCTGGCCAAAGATTGGCTGGAGACGCTTGTTGGTTGAGGTCCAGGTCCACCACGGACTGTAGCGCTACCTTAAGTAAGTAAGTGAGATTGTGATTGACAGCTCTCAAATAGTGAGAGCTTTATGTCTGAAAGATCCACACAGTTTCAAATTACAGCCAAGACACGTATTACACTCAATTTTTAGATAGATAGAATTTATTTCGTTACAAAAAATTTACAAAGGCTAGCCACCGCACAATTTACAGTACAGAGATATGATATAGGAGTACATTTATATCTTTCAGCTGAAACATTTTAATCGATTTAATACATATCATTTAATTAAATATTATTTATTTTGAAGGAAAACAACGAAAAAAACTTTCATTTGACGACAAAAAATAAAAAAATTAAAAATAATAAATTATTAAATAAATATATATATATATCTCTACATATATATAGATATTCATAATATATATAAATTGAAACGTAGAATAAAATAAATAAATAACACATAAAAACATAACAAATAAATAAATAAAAAAGCAAATACATAACAAATAAATAAATAAATAACAAAAAAATAAAAATAATAATGATATAAAAAATGCAAAGATATTAATAACAATTTACGCAAATATAATATGCAAACAAATAAGGTTGGTAATCACAGAAAAAAACACAAGAAATCAGTTTAAACTTTGGTGAGTAATATTCAACTCATTTATTAGGGGTTATCAGCGAAGTTACATCTAGTTATAAATACACTCAATTTAACTTAACTTTCTGTTAAGGTTAACCGTATTGGTCCAGAAGTATAAGCTGAACTGGAGCTTCTAGTTGCATTCTAAGAATTGGATATAAATGCATTTAAAAATTCTTTATCGCAAATTATTCTCAGCATGGCAAATGTCCACTTTAATTGTCAGCTTAGTATAGTTGTTAAAGTCATTATAAACGACCCCATGTGTTGGTGCTCTCTGAACTAAAACCATTTTCAACTAGCTTACCATGCAATCTGCATTCCTCATCCATTGTGCAGACTGCAAACTCATTCCAATAACTCTGCATAAGAGCATGCAAAAATTAATTTCACATTTCAAATCGAATTCTCAAATAAATCAAACGAATGCACTCCACAGTTATTCCAGAGTAAAAAAAACAAGGACGCCTCCCCGCGAAAAAAAATTTGCTCTCTTAACGACAGAAAAATCCGCACGCTACATGTCCGCGCAAAAATATAATTAAATTGTTAATTCACATTTCTCACGATAAATGTCAAAAATGTATCCGTGTGAATTATTAGTCACTGGCATTTCCCTCCATGCAAAAACGAACATACTCCCGCACACACACACACACGTAGATACGAGCCCTAAACATACTGCACCACAATTCACGACAGGAGCTAGTAGAGCATGTTAGGTCTCTCAACTTCGGCCCCCCCCAATAAATCCTCAGATTGAAATTAATGTTTCCATCCCATTCCCATCAACATATTTTAGAATTTTTTTTCTTTTCCTCTTTCATATTCGTCTACTATTTCTATCTCATTCTGGTTTTATGACGAAAAATAAACCGAGAAAAATACGGGAATGTAAGCATTCATCAAACGATGAGATGTGTGTGTCCTCTTGGCTTGCTATGTGGGCCGCGTCCTATAGGTTCATGGACAAACACATTAAACTAGCGCTCTATATCAACCATGAGCCCTTTGTACACGTAGCATGCACTGATCGCATCGGATAAGCGGCGAGATGAACTGCCATAAAGCATGCAAGTGTGTAAAGAGTGCAACAATTTCAGACACGAATTATAAAGTGTACACGCCGAAGGATATTGCTACTACAAACATCAAAGGTGCGTATAAAAAAAATACGTGCAACTTTTTGATATCAAAGTAGTAGTAATATTTAACGCTACTCGAAACAATATTGAATATTTCCACCTATACCACAGATATCGGCCCTTTTTTCCGGAACATCTGTGAGTGCAGATCCAAGTAGTGCAGTGTTACTATTAGGGTTGCCAGTTCTCCCGATATTCCGGGAGTCTCCCGGTTTTTTTACTAATCTCCCGGACTCCCGAAAATTCTATGAAATCTCCCGAATTTCCAATATTTCATTTTAATTTTCTTAAAAAACCAAACTACGAAAAGTTAATGTGACTATATAATAGTCTCCCGACCGGGAACCAGGAGTCTCCCGGTTTTTTTACTAATCTCCCGGACTCCCGAAAATTCTATGAAATCTCCCGAATTTCCAATATTTCATTTTAATTTTCTTAAAAAACCAAACTACGAAAAGTTAATGTGACTATATAATAGATTTGTTTTTAAACTGCCACACTGACATTGACAGTTGTTCCCGAATCGAAAATCGTAGGAAATAATAATCTCAAAACTGCTAATTGTATTTCTTTCGCAGTGGATAATGCTTCGGTTAATTATGGAATAAATAAATCGATTTTCAAACACCTAAGAGCCGAAAATCCAAAATTAATCAAAACAAATTGCAATTGTCACATGTTTCATACAGCTGCCAAAATTGCAACTAAAAGACTGTTATGATGTGGAGACTCTTGTGTTAAAAGTTTATTCCGAGTTTTCCAACAGTAGTAAAAGAATACTACTCTCTCAAAACTGAGTTCGAGAAGTTTGAAATGGAGTATATGAAAATACTTCGGCATGGTCCAACACGTTGGCTGTCACTTGGCAATGCTCTTGATAGGCTGATTGTTATTTGGCCAGTGGTTCAGTTTTATTTTTAAGACAATTGTCATCTAGTTATTTGGCAATTTGTTTATGAGACTAATGAACCAAATAATGACGCAAAACCTGAAATATTTTTGTACTTCTTAAGTCATTACATAAATATACAATACCTATACCTATACATATTTACATTTTAACTTTAGAAGATAGTTTTTTAACTGCAATAACTACTCATAAAGTTTTATCAGACTTAAAGGCTGACATAGAATGTACAATTAAGGACAATTTTTTGGAACAAAAACTCATGAGTGCTTAAGAAAAACAAACTTGTCAACCATCAAAAATGTCATTGAGACTAAATTCTTAAATGTATATGAAAATACTATAGAATATTTAAAAAAAATTATGATTTTGAAAGAAGTGTTTTCAAACATCGAGTTAAAGAATATTCAAATGATTTTTAATTCGAAAATGTAAAAAATGTTGTGGAACTCCTTCACATATCTTGTGATCATGATTCCTTATTATGATGAAGTAAATATAATTCGAAGTAGTAGACTCGAAGTAGAGAATATTCTTTCAGAGGAAAACAACAACTTTTGTGCCAGATATTTTCCGATCATTGAAAATATAATTCAAATTATTTTTTCTATTCCCGTGTCAAATGCATTTGTGGAACAAATATTTTCCATGATAGAGTCTCTAAAAAAAATATTATATAGTCTTGTTTTGAAGAAAACCCTGAAATAACACCATAAATTTATTTTGTACTATGAAGTAATAACGTTTTTCTAATTCTCCCGATTTAATCTCAATCTCCCGATATTTTTTCTGAAACCTCCCGATTTGCTGAGAAACATTTCTGGCAACTTTACTATCCCCGTTGGATAATTTTTCCCTCAAACGAGGGAATTTTTTCGTTTGTTTCCATAGTCCTCTGAACAGTAAGTTCAAATTTGTTTCCATATTTAATATTTGATTTTATAAGGCAACTGGACCCGACGGAATCCCGGCTATACCTTAGTACTCAAGAGCTGTGCACCAGAACTTGCACCTGTACTATGTAGCTGTTTAGCAGGTCCTCCTTCCAGCAAGAAGACGTTTCTTTCTTGCTGGAAGACCGCTCGCATTCAACCGATTCCAAAGAAAGGGAGGAAATGTCTGCCACAAAACTATCGTCCAATAGCGCTACTTTCAATGCTCACAAAAGTAATGGAAAAGGCAATAAATGTCGAAATAATCAAATATCTAGAAGGCCACCGATTAATAAGCGACTGGCAATACGGATTTCGGAACTGTCGTTCCACTGGAGACCTGTTAAGCTACGTAACGCACTTATGGACGCGAGCAATTGAACAACACTGCGAACCCAGAGCCGTAACCTTGGACATATCAAAGGCATTTGACCGAGTCTGGCATTGAACCCTATTAGGCAAGTTAGCGTCTTATGGATTACCAAAACAACTCTGCGGATGGATGCAAAATGTTCTACTGGGAAGATCGATCCACGTTGTTGTAGATGGTGTATCATCCAATTCGTTTGCTATAAATGCAGGAGTGCCCCAAGGATCTATTCTTTCTCCAACTCTATTTCTTCTCCACATCAATGATTTGCTTGAATCGTCAAATAATAATATCTTCAGCTTTGCAGATGACAGCACTCTTATATCCTCCATCTTGAACAGTGGGCCTGTGAATGCGACTACATCACACAGTCAGAGATGTGAACAAACTAGTTCTCTAAAAAGTGATGATCTGGACAAAATCTTAAGACAACTTGGTTGTATTTAATGCAAACAAGCCACAGCTCACAACATTTTTCAGGAAAAATGCATCAACAGTTCCTCAGATCCAAATGGATGACCATCCAATCCATTCCAATGACTCAATGCACCTTATAGGAGTCACAGTCAATTCTGGAATAACATTGCAGGACCACATATCCTATATCGCAAGATCGGCGTTGAGCTACCTATTTAGAGCAAAGAAGTACTTTAGCCACAAGCAACTTCTCCTTCTCTACAAAGCTCAGGTTAGACCAGGCCTGGAATATTGTTCCCATATATGGAGCTCGGCCCCAAAACATTCACTTAACCTTCTTGACAGTATACAGAGACGAGCAGTTCAACTTAATGGAGACCCTACACTCACATCAAATTTACAACCATTGGTGCACAGAAGACACGTCGCTGACCTAATGCTTGTTCTATTGGTACTTCCATGGTAGATGTTCCGAGGAACTCAAAGACATTATCCCTCGAAATGCAACTTTTGGGAGCCCCACAAAACAGGCTGCTAATGCTCATGAGCATGACCATACAGTACATTTGACAACCGCGAGGATGTCAATTTTCCAAAACTCCTTCTGTTACAGGACAAGCATAGTTTGGGACTCGCTTCCTGGGGATATATTTCCAGAAGACTAGAATTTGCAGCAATTTAAGTGCAGAACACACATCTGCAAGCATCTCGGGGCGCTGATGAAGCGTTAGGTTCGCCTTTCCCGGGAGAAGTAGGTATTTAAAAAAAAGTCTCCGAAGCATTAATTAGCTGATCATTTCTATTTCTAAGCACAACAATCACAATACAATATTCACACATAATAAAGATAACCTACCTATATCTACAGATACGGATTCGGCAATAATTTAATTAGTGATTCATTTAAATTAAAATTCATAATTTTCTCACATGGATATTATAGATATACAAAAGCTTTTGATTAACATTGTCGTTTCGACATCGAGTTATTATTATCGATTATATAGACGAAACTAGTTCCCGTTACTTTTGGTTTCATTACAGTTTGGGCTAAAAACTTGCTTGACCAGAAATAGAGATCTTCGACGCTAAACATTTATAACAAAATATCCATTACCCAAATGCAAATAAAATCAGTTAATAGCCGACAATGGAACGGATGTCACCTTCAATCTTTTTTGTTTTGATTTTTAATTGTTTTCTTCTTGCTAACGTCTCTTCGACAGGGAAGCATGATTTAGAAAGTATGAATCATAAATATTTTTATCACTCTTTGGAATACTAACTACTAAATTCTATTTTTTTTTAGCAAATGAGCTGCGTATAGTGTCTGGTGAATTGACAGCAATTAATGAGTATCCGTTTATGGTAACTGTGTCAACTTTATAGTGACTAATTATGTGAAACAAATCAATTTTGTTAGTATAAAAATAAATATTTATTTATTTACAGGCGGCACTTGGGTGGAAAAATAGTTTGACTGGTGATGTCGAATTTCTAAGCGGGGGAATGCTTATTACACCAAATTTCGTACTAACTGCGGCGCATTGTGTCTATTTAAGTGGGTCAGTTCGTATTGGTTAAATAATTGAATAATTAATTTTTTTAATTATTGTTTCAGAAAGCCTCCAAATATAATCGAAATAGGGGGCAACCAGCTCAACACCACCTTTAATGACATACATGAAGTGAAAAACGTTTTCGTACACCCTAACTATACTGATGGCAACCCTGCTTATTATGATATTGCACTTTTGGAACTGACCGAAAATTCTGGGTAGGTAAATAATATTTAAGAACATTTTAGAGCAGAAAATATGCCGATTAGCATATCTATATTATAGTCTAAGAGCTACTGAACGTTTTGCTAACCTCATCGTTAAATGAGAAATTTATAAATATTATTATTAATTGGAGTCTTGCGTTCACAGAAATCGCCGTCTGGCAGCCTTAAGGACCCGTCAAAAACGTCTGGCATTATATGAAAATGTTTTCTGGATACGAATACTATTACCTGACAAAAAATCAGCCGTGCAACGATGACGTAATTGATCACTTTTTTTTCACACCTTTGGGGCACTGCCCCTTGCAAATGCCCCTTGCAAATGCCCCAGCTCCAGGCTGCCAGACGGCGATTTCTGTGAACGCAAGACTCCAATTAATAATAATATTTATAAATTTCTCATTTAACGATGAGGTTAGCAAAACGTTCAGTAGCTCTCAGTCTATTATCTGAGCGATAGCTTTTTAGGGGCCCACTACGGACGACGATAATATCTAGAGTTGCCCATAGCTTTTAAGTAGCTATCTATTGATAAAATCGATCTTTCAGGTTGCAGTGTTAGGCCAATTGGGCAGGGAATTTATAAAAAAAAAGTAGCTATCTGAAGGCATATTCAAATTTTCTGGAAGTGGAGTACAAAAATAAAACTTTAGTTGCTACTCTTCGCTTGAAATTCCAGTAAACGATTTATATTTTTTGCAAAATCCTTTAATGAAAATCTGGTTATTAAATACAAAATACAAAATACAAAAAAGAGCCCGTCCCAATTCAAGAAATACCCAGAGAAAGAAATGCCGAATATACTTCTGGATATTGCCGAAAAGTATAACAGCTAAATACGGAATGAACCCCAAATTCAAATTATAAAAAAAATTATATAATCAATTTGTAGGTAAAGCGTTGGCTGGCATCTGAACTGAACACATTATTATAGCAGACTGAGCCACTATCTACGCGCCAAAACATATTTCTTGCCTATATGCATCTACTTACATTTTGAATGCACGTCGGCCACATCGCAAGCAAGCGTGAGCCATTAGGCTACGTCCATAGTGAAACCAGCTTCTCGCTTTCTCACCCTAGAAAGCTGGTTACCGGCGTCAACAAGAATTAAAAATGCATTCCGGTAAAAGCTGGTAAGCGAGAAGCTGGTTCACTATGGAAGTAGCCTAAGTACCGGTGTGAATTTTGCCGGAAAGCTGGTAAGCGAGAAAGTACCGGTGTCTAAGGCTACGTCCGTAGTGAACCAGCTTCTCGCTTACCAGCTTTTACCGGAATGCATTTTTAATTCTTGTTTAATTCTTGAAGCCATTTGGGCTCTTCTAAGTCTTTCAAGTCTCCTTAATTCTTCGTGTACACTCGTTATAAAGGAGCATACCTCCAGCCAGTCATCTTCTGACCTTAACATATGGCTTATTAGACTTTGGGGGTTTGGTAAGTTCGCTCTTCCCCCTGCAAAGCGCCTACAATGGAACATTGCGTGCTCCGTATCTTCTTCTTCGTCTGGGCATTCAGGACACAAAGGCGAGCTATCGTGACCAAATCTATGAAGGTATTTCCGATAGCCGTCGTGCCCCGATAAGAACTGCGTAAGGTTTTAGTTACAGTTTGCATCTCGCTGGAAACAACGCAGGCTGCTTCATCCGAGATTGTTCGAAATCCCCTCATTGTTCGTATTGCGCAGAGCCTGGTATGCTGACGAGAGCTTTCTTCTTGTTTCGTTTGTTTTTAGAGCCCCCGCCCAGACCCGTATGGCGTATAGAAGTATTGAGCTGACCACTCTGGATAGTAGAGTCCTCCAGGTCCACCGATGTTTGGCAGCATTCGGGAAAGAGCTGCTTGCATCTGTGAGGCCTTCCTGCCGGCGTACTGGATATGCGTTTTAAATTTTAGCATGTTGTCGAGCATTACTCCTAGGTACATTTAGAGACACCTTAGACCTAATGGTTTGATTCCCAACCCGGAAATTTGCAAATACCACAGACTTTCGGGTGGTTATCAAGACAGGCTCGGTCTTGTGGTCAGCTCGTAGATGTGTTTGGCCACCGTTACCACGGCGATATCGTCAGCAAAACCGAACACCTTAACTCCTTGAGGCAGAGTTAGTCGCAACACTCCGTGATACATTATATTCCACAGGAGAAGTCCAAGAACAGAGCCTTGTATGGTCTGTTACCTTAACTTTCTATCGGTAAAGTAATTTGCAACTATATGCTCCGCAGGAACACCGGCGCTTCCATTCTGGCCAGCGACCTCCTAATGCATGACCAGTTCGCCGAGTTAAAGGCATTTTTAACGTCCAGCTTAATAGGGCCCATACACGACACAGACACGTCGCTGCAGACCTTAAGTCTGCACAAACATGCCTTCGCCACACACGGTGCTGACAATCTGCACAAAAATTAGTTTGTATCGTTTCGTCGTGGTTGTCGGGTCGAAAAAATGGCGAATACTGCCTGCCGACTTCTTTAAATTTTGCCGAATGGATGAAGGAAATTTAATGAAGCTGCTACAAAAAATAAGACCATTAATAACTAAACAAAAAACTTTAATAGGGGAACCGATTTTCACAAGCTAGAGGCTTTCAATTATGTTTACGCCGTGAATTTTCTCGCTCGTCTGTGCAAAATTCACCATACACGACACAGACATGTCGTTGCAGACCAAGAAAAATTCCAAAAATTTTGAATTCACGCAGACGGTCGCTGCAAACAGTCGACATGGATACACACGACACAGACGGTCTGCGCAGACACGTGCACAACAACAAAATATATTGGTCTGCAGCGACTTGTCTGTGTCGTGTATGGGCCCTATAAGCTATAAGCTTTTATAATTCATGAGCAGGTTTCTGCATTTGATTTCAATCTTTTAATTGTATCTTAAATTTAAATTCTAGGAAGCATCCGGTATGCTTGTGGACAAACCCAACACTTAACACACGAAACGTTACAGCAATCGGCTATGGAGTCACTAAATTTGGTAATTCTCAAACGTATGAAGTTAAAAAAAATCACTTTGACCAATTTATTTCAAAAGCTGGAAGAGGAAGCCCCAAACTGCTAAAGGTTGACCTAGTTGTATTCCAAAAAAAAGTATGCAAACAGTTTTATAAACGTCAAAGAAAATTCCGTTCTGGCATTCGACATTCCCATATGTGTGCCGGCGATCCTGAAGGACGTCGAGATACTTGTCAGGTAAACGAATAAAAATATTTGTATTATTATTCTTCGCAAATTTTTATATTAGGGCGATTCTGGAGGCCCACTGATGGTTGACTATAATCGATTCAAATATGCTGTTGGCATAACATCGACTGGACAAGCGTGTTCTGGCTTCCCGCCAGCAATCTATACGAAAATGTCATCCTACACTGGTTGGATTGAGAAAGCTATTAAGAAGAGCGGATATTCGATACGAAGAACTTGCGACGTAACTGATAAATAAATTAATTGAAATTCAACAAAAAATAAGTAGTAACTTGTATTATTATTTTTGCGATAAAAAAAAAATTCCCATTTATCAAGAGTAAACATGAAGATGGGAAAACCCATCTCGGTACCTATTTCCAACAGCCCTTCCGTTTGCAACACCACTGCAATGGGCTATTAGTTAACAATTTTCACGCCCTTCAGCTTTAATGTGTCTCAATAAATCACTGATATCGGCAAGCAATCATCAAACTAATCGCCGATCAAACAATTAACTCTCGAACTCCACCCAATACCTGAGGCAGCCGATGCTAACGCACCCACTGCCTTGATGGGCGCGGCAGCGTCACTAATTCTGTATTATTTATTGGTTCGGGCCAATAGAACAAATTAAATCGTCCATTTGCACCCACGGCAGAACCTTGTTGTACAGTACAATCAACACCGCGCGGGCTATCTGCACTATCGCATCCCAACACACAACACAGACCCTCGAGGTTATCTGGGCGCGAGCGCTTCCAAGAAATCATTCGGCGGCGCGCTGCATAACATGGAAGAGAACAAAAAAGTCAGTACATTTATACCGATACCGGAGGTCGCAACCTCGCAGCGCCATACAAAATAAATACAAAATAAAGTAGAAGGAATAAATAAATCAGAGCATGTGTTAATTATCCTACAACCACAGTCGATTAATTCCCTGGGGCAACCACTCAGCCACTCAGATCTAGAGTATAGAGGTACAGCACGAAAAGCCCGAGCGCCCAATCGACCGACCGACCTAACGATTTTCTGTGGTATCCTTGTTGGGGTTTTTACTGTTTATTTGTTGTTTTTCTTTGCACTTTATTCCCTAGCTCTCAGCTCTTGGAATTTATTCTTCGATAAAAATGCTGATTTTCTTTGCCTTGGTACTATAAAAAAAAATATGGGATGAGGAACACATGGGAATCAAAGTGGCTGGCATCCTCGTCTCCCGGCTATATAATATCGGGGGAATATAAGGCCAATCTATGGGCTAGGATGTGCTACCATGGATGGCTGCAATTTCATCGTCTTTTTTCACATGAAATCGATAATTGCCGGAGGTTTTTGGGGGTAGTTTTGCTGTTTTACAAGCGTTAATATCCTTGCATTGAGCTTTGGCGACTCGCTGAGAGAAACAAAAACACAATCGAATAAATCCTCGTAGTAATTTCGACCGTTTTACTGGATAACGAGAAGATAATTACACAAATTCCTGTCAGGGTATTAAGAATATGTATAGAAAAGGAACCCATCCAACAGGGTGGATACGCACAATACCATGAGGAAGTTATGCAAAAAGTTTTCTAATTTGCAAGGCATTGATGGCCATTTATGGTAAATGTAGGTAAATTATCCACTTTTACAAACTGTCCTTTAGATTGTTCATCAAAAATCGATTTGCTTCTATATACATATAGATACATCAAATAGCTACTTTGGTAGAGACTGACTCAGATGGACTGACTGAGATGGAGTCACATGAAGCAGCCACCCTTTGACCGATTGTGGATGTATTAGCTTCAATACGATAACATCGGAGTCGCAATTCTTACATGAGTTACTTTTTTTGTAATCGTAGGATTTTTTTAAATAGTTTCTCGGGTCGTCCATTTTAATTTGTGATACGGTTGAAACATTTATATGTATTTTTAAATTTTTGTAAAAGTGGTGAGTTGTATCTTCTGTGGATTTTCTTTTCCCCACCTAGAGATTTTCTTCAGATCTTTATTGAGATTGCCCCTCAGGCTATCCGATAAAAAGATATAAGAGTACTATCATCAGCAAAGCAGTACAAATAGTTATTTGTCGACCAAGTACCTTATTGTTACGGACAAAAAAATAGGAGTGGGAAAATATACATTCTTGGAGCACTCTTGCGATTACCGAGTCTGAACGGCTGAATTGAGAAACTTTTCCATGACATTTATACTCTCGGATGCTTGCCAGACGTGTGCCTAGGTCGAGCAATGGAAAAAAACCTAAGATTTAATGTGTGTTTTTGCGAAGATCGAAACCCCTGGGACCCCTTCTTACTAACCACTGAGCGACTGTGGTACAGTGGAACTTCCATAAGTCGAACTCTCAAAATGAAAGAAAATAAATTCGAGTTATAGAAACTTCGAGTTATGGAGGCCAAAAGTTGAAACGTTGAAAGCGCAAAGTTCTCAATAAAACTTCGAGTAATAGAGAAATTCGACTTAAAGAAGTTCGAGTTATGGAAGTTTGACTGTAATCTAAAGAGCGATAATTTGCTTAGGCAGTAAAGGCTATAGGCTCTGGATCCGCGATATTGTTTCATTGATTGTAATCATAAATAGATTACAGATTTCAAAATATATCCAGTAGGAAGACGGCTACGAAATCCACATAATTACATTATTTTAATTTGATTAAAATTTCCAAAGTGGGGAAGAAGAAAAGATTTAAATTTTAAGAAATTGAATCGAAACAAAAATAAAAAAAAAAAAAGTATAAATTGAAAATTTTAGTACGTATACGCCAGAGTAGGTACACGACTTGTGTATGCTTAATTGATTTGAAGTGAGATGGTAATCGAGTGATGACGAAATTTTTTTTTGTGATATTAAATTGTTTTTACTTAATGTATGTGGTATGCGGCCATAATATCTATATTGAGATTAGGATATTTTCTATAGGTAATAGACACAGTTGAACATTAATAATATTTTTTTTTTTTTTTTTGAAACCCCTTGCACATTAGATATAACTTATTTAGGGTATTATTAAGGTATCTTAGTTATTTTATTTATTTTTTTTTTTTTTTTGGATTGTTTATTTTAGGTTACTATTAGGAGTAATTCGTAAGACTATTTAACAAAGCGAATAAAATGGATAACGATTTTAGAAATTTTCGAGTTTTCTATTCTCTATTCTTATTTTTGGATGAAGCATAGTACAAATGAGCGAGTTTACATGCAGTTGGAATTCTTATACCTTGCTGATTAAGATTATAATGACGTGTTAGGTTTTCGGATTTGGTGGATGTGACGAAGTTTATGGATAACCCTTGGTAGCTTTAGGAGATCGTTTTTCAGATTAGGGGATAATATAAAGAGATGGTGATATATTAGCCATGGACGCATAGTAGGGCTAATAGTTCGAACTATGTGGGGGTGGGTACACCAAGGGAGCAAATAACAACTCGAGCTCCCTCTTTCTTTTCGTAATTTCAAGGTTAGCTGCTACTGGGTATTAAGAATACATTTCGCGCCTCTCATTTTAAATACTTTTCTAGGAATTACATCAACCTAAAGGCATGAATTACGTAACGACCGTCTATTTCATCGGGGCAAGAACCACCCCACCCGACGAGCTGGCCAGTGCAAACTAGCATGCCTACGCCTCGGTGAAGTGGACAACCTTCCTTCTCAGCTGCCCGGACTGCCTCAAGGAGTCATGTGGCCTTGGGTCATATGGGTAGCAAAAGGGTTGGAAGGTTTTAGATCTCGCCGCTTAATATTTATTACCAGCTATTGTTACGTCGCGGCTGAGTAGGGATAAGAACATTCAGTTGTCGGAGGTTCATCCTTCCATTAAGGGATGGGGTGATCCCTACTCATCATTTATTCCGTTACAGGCTTTTTCTTCGTTAATGTAATAAAGATGGCTTTGAGCGCCTAGTTCAAATTATTGTAGAGTTCACAATAGCAATATTAATCATCTTAGAAATTATACATTTTCTTTATATTATTTAAATTCAATATAATATTATTTAGATTTTTTGAGCAGTTTCACCACAGCTATAGGTGCAAGTTCTGGTGCACAGTTTTTGTGCTAAATGGTTGGAATTCAATCGCGTTACGTTGCGTAGGATCCGTTGATTTGTTCGTGGTCAACTATTACTATCTATGATTTCACCCTCGAAATAGATAGCGGCTCCAGTTGTGTACAAAAGCAACAGTATAGAATTCTTCAAAAACATTGAAGCAATAATATTCGCCTTTGCTTTATATCTTGTAACAAAAGGGGATGTACCTAACCAAAACAGCTGATCTTAAGATTATTGAGTTGTTTCAGCCGGTTTTGGGGAGCTTGTGTTGTTGCTTATGAAACCCGAGCTCGTTAAATTTTTCATATTTTGGAAAAATAAAAAAAAAACTATTATCATGCCTCCTACAGAATTTTCAGCTTTTTGAAGGAAATTTGACTAATAATCCCAACGCCCTAAAAACAACCAGCAAACATCGCTGTACCTCAAAGTGTTTCCATTTTTAAACCCACTTCATAGCAACTGGCTTAAATTAAATATACATATAAGGGGAAGCTTATATTTGATCGGCTTTTGAAATTTAGCTACCAATCTTATTCTTGTATTTTCCAGCAATCGAAGGGCGTCAAACTCAACACTATAATATCTATTATGTTGCGAGTTAGAATATCAATCTGAAAAACTTATTTTTACAAACCTGAGTACTGCAGGTCCGATTGCAGCTCGGAGGCTTGGAGCATTATTTCTATTTTTCCGAATTTGAGAATTACCTACCTTTTTATACTGAACTTGCAGCCTGCTTTTAACATTATTGTAGTCAATAAATTAAATTATTAAAAAAACACTCTAGCACTTATTGTGAAATTATCCTTTTCAGGTAAATTTTTCAATCTGTCGCAAAATTAAAAAAAAACGTTCTGCCACAACAAATCTATTAAAAGTCTAAAATTAATATATCAAAAAACAAGCAAAAGTGGTAAGTAAAATAAGAATTATTCAAATTTAATTTTTTTTTTTTTTGCAAACTTTTAAATAATTTGAAACGTCCAATTTGAAATTTGTTAGAAAAGAACACAGAGTTATCAAAATCAAATGTCACTTTGACGCCGGCGCTAGAGATTTCTCTATTAGATTAATATGTATATTGTGCTATTAGTCTAGCGGTCAATGGAACGCCGCCATTATCTTGTAACACATTCTATAAAAAATGTCTTGTGTAACCTTTGACCTTTTTTTGAATGTGCCTACATGTGGCTCCATCATCACTGAAATGATTGTACCTACATAATTTCTATGAATGGTGTGTTTACAAACAAAAGGAAGGCGTCATTGAAATGGAAGGCATACCTATTGGCATATTATATGCCGCATATACCACCGATAAAACCGGCTGTTTTTTCGTCCTTACTCTCTCAACACAAATACCAAATGAAACGCTTGCTTCTAAACTTGTAAAGTTATGACAATGAATTTTTCTCAAATTTCCAAGAATTGTCATGAATTTTCTGGCAAATTTGTACTGACATTAGGTCTATTCGCGTATCTACGCGGTTTAATTCGAACGCAATAGATATCGACCGCAATCGCACAAAGACTATCCACGACAAAATGACAGGAAAAGAGAAAATTAGCAAAATAATGACCAATAAAAGATCAAAAATACGTCTTTATTATCATTCCAATGTGAAACACAAACAAACGTTGTTAACCAAAACGAAAATTATCTTTTTTTACTTATTTCCTCATTAATTTTCATATCATTTTCCTACCCCTCTCAATAACAAATGCATGAACCAAGTTTCAGTTAAAAAACGATCATCTACCAAACAATTCCACTACATAAAAAAAAGTTTAAAAGGAAATAAAGAAGACACGATAATGGGTTGATTCCAGCGTTGTTCCGCAGAAATTTTGGAGTTGAGCCATTCTCCGAGCCATTTCACATAAGTTTGAGCCACTTTATTTAAGAGAAAGGGTGGGGGGGGGGGGGTGCTTTACTTGTTGAGATTTCTTTAAATTTTTTTTGTTTGGTAGTTCGCTGGAAGGCAAAATCATCGAAAAACATTGCAGAACTATTACGCGATTACGGGATGCTTCTGGAAGAGTGAGGGACCTTAAGCCGATCTTAAAAAAACTCCAGAAGTCGTTCGACTAATATCTCGGCAATTAATTTTTTTGAGTCATTTAAAAAAATTGAGAAGATATCAAGAGGTCTTACACCCGCCTTAATATCCTGATTACATTGTCAGTATTTAAAAGTTCTGTTTTCCTTGTCAGCAATGTAAACCGCTAAAGTACTCTTTCAAATAAGCAGTCCGAAGCTTGAAACAGGAAACACACAAATAGATAGGAGCGTACTTCTAGCATAAGGTAACTTAAAGTATCATCTAAAGACGATGAGATTTCTGGAGAATGAAGCTTGCAGGCCATACCTTGAAGACGTGGAAATCGCTTCATATATTCCGCAACAAGAGTAAGACTATTGGGCTTAAAATGGTTAGTCTACCAGAGAATCAACCCTCAAACAGATGCTGGCTCTAATACGGGGAGGTACAGCCATAATCCATGACACCACTCTGAAGGATATAGAGAAACAAAACAAATATGCCTGATGTCTGTCAAAGATTTTTTTGTTACCTATACTTAGATGGCGCTACAGTCCGGGCTACAGTCCGGGGTACAACTGTCTCTCCGGGTTGGAATCAAAGACTCTTCGGGTCAGAGACATGACTCTGTATAGTTCGTCTCTAATGGGAAACATTTCCATACATTATTCCCGATAGGAATTTGAAATGCTGAATGAGTGCTTTTACTTGGTTGAATCGCTTTAACCAGCGATTGTTTTGTGACGGGGTTCAGTTGAGTAAATTTAATTTTTTTAACATTCGTTTTTTTTAAGAACGAAGTTTAAGTCTTAAGAAAAATGTGAGCCATTTCTCTTTGGCTCGGAGCATTGAGCCAAAGTTGAAATACTTGAGCCAAATTACCCAATTGGGTACTTCAGCAGAACGCTGGTTGATTCTCCTATTTTTTGTTTGTATGCTGTAGGTATGAAGAGTTTTGTTGTAAAGCTTGCTTATACTCTTTTCCTTAAAAAGGGTATGTGCATTTGAATCCGAAATTTGCAGTAGGGGACATTTGAACCGTTATGCGTATTTTCTTCTTTTATAGGCAAATCTCAGAATATCATTTGTTCTGTCTTTTTCGCATTTAGTGTTTATTCTTTAAAATATTTAGTCGTCGTATTCCCAGTTGCTTTCCTAAAATATGGAATATTCCTCTGAATATCTGGCAAAAACGATTTAAAAAGAAGGTTTTTTCACCACTTTCAACAGAATTCTTAGCAACTACCAACGATATTTTACCAGATTCAATTTTTCAAAGTTTTGTCAAACAATTCACTGAACTAAAAGAGTTTTCGAGAATACTTTCCAATTCCTGTAACAGCAAATTTTGGATTAAAAATCCATTTTCAACTGACTTCAGTGAAATAAGCAGCTTATCAGCTATAGAAAAAAAACAGCTTATTGATATTTTTTGTGATTCAGCTTTACAATCTTTATGAATTCTGGTTAAGTGCTAGAAAGCAATATCCTTTTATATTCGAAAGGGCTATTAAAGTATCAATTCCCTTTTCTACATCATATTTATGTTAAAAAGCTTTTTCAACTCTTGTTTATACGAAAAATAAATAAAGAAATAAATTTAACGTAGAGCCTGATTTAAGAATTCAGTTATGTTCTTTTGATCCAAATATAAATAACTTGATAAACTTAGTACGCTGCTCGAGAGAAACTAAATCTTAGCTGCACTCCAATTTTTCTCTCCAAACATTAGCTAAAATCCTAGCTAAATTTTGACATAGAGTGCGCTGTGGATATAAGTGTCACAGAACACAGCTGTTCATTGAAAATAACTTTTTTCAAAAATGCATCGACCGGAAAGTGTTATATTTTCGTTGCAGTTTCGTTTTTCTTGGCCTATTCCTATTCCTTGATGTCAAATTTATCACTTTCAAAGTTTCCTCATCGAGGTATTCGAATGTAATTAGTTTTATTGTTGGTAAGGGTCAGCCGACTGATAAATTCGTTGCCCTAGCGGCTCCAAACAGCTCAGGAAATTTCTTCCGGCAAAATGAATGTCAAAATGAAAAAGTTGAAACTTTGACAGATAGACGAAATAAAAAGAAAACATTTCCAGATTCCAAATTACAACAAGCTTGTCGAAATATGACAATAAAAAATTTGTCTTAATAAGACAATGTCAAAATAGTCATCACAAATTTGTCGTTGTACTTAACTGACAATTATGGTCACCTGTAAAATTTTATGAAATGTACAATTTTGTCAAATAAATGCGAAAAATTTGTAAAATTTTCACCTGTTAATGCAGGGGTTCCCAAACTTTTTCATACTGCGACTCCCTAGAGAGGTTGAAATATTTTTGCAACGCCGCCCTTCTAAAAGCACAGATACGTGAATAGAAGCTGATCTTACTGATAATCGCTAAAGTGTTTTTCAATAACGGCGAGTCGACGACGTTGAAATATCGTCGTCCCATATTTATGGAAATTTTGTGTCTACCCGCATTCAACTAAAAATGCGCCTCGTCAGTTCGTCACTATAGATTATTTTTCGGTCAAAATTAGGGTCCTCTTCCATACTCTCCGAAGCCCAGTCAGCGAACAAACGGCTTTGTTTATGGTCAGGTCATTAACGTTGACATCCTGGATTAGTTGGATATTGTAGGGACGTAAGCCCAAGTCCCGATGCAAAATTCGCCAAGTTGCAATCTGCGAAAAGCCGATTTCTTGTGCACGGCGAGGAATTGACTGCCGAAGGTTCTCCTGTCCACTCTCATGGAGCGCGGTAATCCTCTCGACCGATCTGGCTGGCAACGACCCGTGCCAATTGAAAACCATGCCAGGCATGAAGCAAGTCTGACTGGGAATGCGGGAAACACACGCGCTTAAACATCGACTGCAATGTAACTATTGGATTTCGCTTTGACTTTGCTTTTGGTATTCGTAAAGAGAAACGTAATGCTTTTCCTTTGCTCGGAGTCTTAAAAAAAAAAAAAAAAAAATAGGTGGCGCAACAGGCGGTAGACACCCAAGGCCTAGCTAGCTTCTCGCAACCATTCGCTTGTGTGAGTTTCTATTTTTGGGACGAATGGAAGGGACCTACAATTTTATGCCGAGTCCGAACGGCTGAATTGAGAAGCTTTTTCGGGACAGTTATACTCTCGGATGTTTGTCAGACGTTCGCGAGAGGTGGCGCAGTAGAAAAAACCTTAAGATGTAATTTGTGTTTTTCCGGGGATCGAACCTGGGATCCCTCGTACAGTAGTCCAGCACACTAACCACTGCGCTACTGCGCCCACTGTTCGGAGTCTTACAGTAGTGAAAAAAGACTTGCGACGCCCTTAGGATAGCGCCACGACACCCCAGGGCGTTAATGTATGTATGTATATGAAATAGCTTCAATAAAAAAAATTGCTTCTTAAGGTTTTTTTCCACAACCCCATCTCTCGAATCTCTGGCAAACACAGAGTACCTACCTATAACTGCCCGAAAGCTGCTTAATTCGGTGGCAAGGGCTTGGCTGCGAGCAAAACGTCTTGGACTCATATTTTCATGTTTAAGCTGATCTACTCTGTTGCTTAGGGCTATAATCAAGTTTTTATACTTATTATTACTATTGTGGGAAATGATGCATATTCAACGCGCTGTCACACTCTTCGGCTGCCAAGATTTGCTGCCAGACTTTTATTTTCGGTATACTCTCAACTCAGGCTATACATATACAGTAATGCAAATATCTTTCGGTTACCTTTCAGACCGAAAAATTGTAGTAGGCCTGTAGCGTTTTTCTATAACTTATGAAGACAGTCTTGTCTTTGAGTTGCACACCCCAGATAATGCCTACAGGTTTATAGTGCAGCTTCTGGATCACCTGTGCCTTACCTTTATTACTAAAGTGAAGATAAATGTATCTTCACTTTAACAATCCGTCTATATCCACTATAGGTATGGAGCATTATTGAATGTTTTTTTTTTCTTTGCTCAAGTCGATACCTCGAAGGACGTGTACATTTTATACAGCATGTTTGTCAATAGGTCCTACCAATAGCAATAGTACTATAGTACTAAAAATAGGCAAAGTCTCCCCCAAGCATGTATTTTCAGCGTCACCCTTTTAATGCAGGACCATCGCTTACATCCAAATTGTACTTGTGGCCAAAACAATCATCCATCTTCTTCACCATGAGCTATGTTGATAGTTTATTTTGGAAAATTTGGTTCTCTTTTTTTTTTGTGTTCGTCAGTTGGTATCTATGTACCCACCTACTCCCAAGAGCAAGACATTGTTTTTCAATACATTTGGGAACAATCAAGACAAATTAATTTGTCTGTCTGGCAGACATGAGGCATGAGGCCTGCTACTGTTTCTGGATTTTGATATATGGCTCGGAAGCGTACCAGATGTAAATGCCTTGTGCTGGGGTCCATCCGCATTTATATCCGATAAATTACATTTTAAAACATCAACTTGGTAGATTTATGGCTACGGTGCAATCTCCATGATCTGGGAGATGATTCATTCCGAAGAAAGCCCGCACCCCCAACCCCCCTGTCCATTGTGATCTCCGACCAATCAATAATTTAATTTTCTTTTAATTTCACTCCTTTCTCGTTCGATAAATAATCGTCGACGTGTCGGTCGTCGTCGGCCAAACATGGCACATTAGCTAATAAATTCATCCGCCTGTCATATTTCCTGTCTATTGTTGGGGTTGTGAGAAATAAATTTCCACTCCTCGTCCTCGTCCTCGTCGAGTGCGCACACATAACAAATAGTCAATAAGTGCGAGAGTGGCTGCGGCCTATGCTTTGGGTCCTTTTGGGAGTTTTAAAATGGGGACGACCGAAACACGCAGCGGTGACGGGCAGGAATTTTAAATTAAATTTTCTCTATTCTACTTCTACTGAGCCTGGGCCTATTGTGGGGAATTGCTGCCGCTTTATCCTTATTTCTGTGTTGTTGTAGATATATATAACGATACATGTGGCCGCCCATCGTAGTCGTCGGCCGGCGCTGGTGATTTGAATTGGCATCTCTCTGGGGATCCTGTTCGTTATAATGCTGCCTCGCGGAGCAGTTATAATATGCATTTTGAAGAGATCGTGAGGTGCGATTTATTACGCGCCCTCACGACGTTGATGTTTATCTATCTGGGGCGCGCACACCACACAGACACAAACACAATGCCGCGATATGAAGCGAAGTATTATAGAGAAGGGCGATTTGCCAAACACAAAGTTTATTCCAATTGAGCGCAATTGAACGCCATTATGCCGTGCTCTTCTATACTCATAGTTGGCAAATCATTATTTTTGTTTGTGCAATTTTCCAATTGAAAAATATGCGCCGATTGAAATAGGACTTTCATTCAGCAGGCTCTTGACATGAGCCCGAGCGTTAATTATTGTTAGAAAAATCACTCAATCGATTTGCTTTGATCTCAAGGGAGAGAAATATATATGTTGCGGAAGTTAAACGAACGTCAAAGTGCTTTGCACACAAAAGGACTTTAATAAGGAGGCTTGATAGTTGGTGAATAAAAATGAATAGCTTGGTCGCTTATGAGCAGTTATGTACGAGTACTTTCGTATTGAAATTGAAGCAATATCATGGAGCCTTAGAAGTTTTTCAATTGAATGCGATGAATGCGGTATTATTGTGCCGCATTTGGTTCGACTAAAAAGTATCTGCGGATTGTTTGGTGAAGCGAAATCAGTATTTTAGCTAAATGAAAAATGAGTGTAAGTAAAAAAAATCAATATAAAAGTAGAAGACATGGTATAGGTATAGGTCGATTCAAACACAAAATAAGGAGTAAGTTTCTCTTGACTCTTGGGTAGGGTATAGATAGCTTCGATCTTCCATTTCTACTTCGCAACAATCTTTCTCCTCACGGACAAGTTGTCAAATGCAATGGGTAGGCAGGCTGTTTTGGTTACTCTCCGCCTTTCCCAAAGACAATATAGGGTAAAGTCGGCAAATATGGCACTCCTTTTTGTTTTTGTTTTTAACTCAGAAAATAAACAAGATTTTTATTTTAAACAAAAATAACTTTATTTTTCAATTCATTTAAAAGCGTAAAATATGAACATTAAAGGAATTCAGAGTAAAAAACATATTTTTTTTGCAACAAAAAAACACTTAAAAAAAAGATGGAAGGTAATATGGCGCCATTGGAAGGGGTATATGGCACCCTACTTTTTCTTTTGATTACTGTTGTTGTACTTGTTGGATGTGTTAATATACGAAGTGCAGGGGGTCAATTCTCAAAAATTCTCGCATACGTTTATCTGTCAAAATATCCAATTTCATGCGAAAGACTGAAATTTGCTATTCTCAAATTCCGCATACGAGAATTTCTCTTCGAATGTTACTCGTCTGCTTTTTCTAGGCGGATTTGCTTGTGAGTTTGACAATTTGATTTTTTAATTTCTGTGTGAAATAATTTATTGTGAAGAAGCAAAAGTAATTAAAATGGAAGGAAAACAAAAGAAGAAGGTTCTTCAGCAGTTACATAAAGCGTTTGATCTAAATTGGTCAATCATATGAGTAGTCAAGAAATCGATGAATTCCTGTGTTAAGCGCTTGTTTAACCGAAATAATTTCATAAATTTTGTGTCGAAAAGTTCAAAATAGTCTTGGGGTTCTCGGATATCTCGGTCTATTTGAAGTTACTCCAACTGCTGCATTGCCAACTGAACAAAAAATGCTAATCTCATTTCCCCCAATGTGGCCATTGTAAAAACACAATTATTTATTAACTGAAGTTAGAACCAATCACACACAATCGCAAAATGATTTTTTTCGTTTTTGTTAATCGCAAATCAAAACCCACATCCACAATATTTCTTAGCCAATTTGAATTGAATTTTTCTTTTTTTTTTTTTCATGCCATTCTTTGCACAAAAAGTAGGTACATTTCGACGTAAAATTCTACCTCATGCGAGAGGTGAATACAATTTTCGCAGAGGTGGAAAAAACTTTGAGAATACCAATTTTTTTCGTATGCGAAAATTTCAGGCGGATTTGCTCGTATACGAGTTGCGTTATGCGGAATTTGAGAATTGGGGTCCAGGAGTCATGTGGCTAAAATGGCACATTATACACTTAATCCAATCATTTGGCTGGTGATAAAAACAATTCTTCTGCGTTGCAGCATTCGATGACCGTTACGGTCTTACCTCTCTGCAGATGTGACTGCAATTACATTGTGTGATCCCTTCTCTGCAATCACTAACGAGGATCGGTTATTGATTTGACATCCGGTCTATTCCATACCTACTATACAATTTTTTTTTGTCTGGAGATGACGTAGTTTCCAGCAACTATGTATATGTACTGAGAGGGTGAAATAGCACCAGCGCCATATATCCCCACATTTTTGGGTGCCATTTCCCCTTTTTGAAGGTACCACTGATATTGAAAATAACACGATGAAACATGCAAACTCACTCAGCACAGTAAACAAAAGCAATTACATATCGATTTAACTCTCTTATTATGCTGAAGCGGATAGCCGGCGCCAAAAACTTGAGTAAACCACAAAAAAACTTTTTCTCTTAAATTCACTCTAGTTATTTTTACTCACCTTGTCACTAAAAAACTGTATGAACTACTGCGATGTCTACAGCACCTATCAACATACTTCAGTAGAATGAATGATATTTTGGTGTCTCTATTTTGAAAAGAATTCGTCAGTGGGAGATATTGAAAGGGTGCCATATCCCCCCGGGTGCCATAACCCTATCACCTTTTCGACGTAGAACACATTGCTCCAAATAATCTTCTTTGATCTGTACCCATCCACCCTCCTTACAAGCGGACTGTCAGAGGCTACCAGACCGCGTCACACAGACTACATTAGTCAACTCCATCTCGACACTTCGAACATCCCGTCGATGGCAATAGGCGGGGAGTTGCACTGCTTCGGCCACACTTCGTCCTTTTTTCCCCGAAAACAAAACGCGACTTCCTTTTCGAAGGACAGACTCATACGGTCACCCTCAGTGTTTTTCCAGAAGACAATCCGTTCATTGACGTTTGGTCAAGCAACAAAGCAGGTTGATTCATTCAGCCATCTCTGCCCCGCACCAGTATCACTCCTTAAGGCACCAAGTGACAAAGAACAGAAACAGAATTAGGAACAGAACATTTTTTTTTTTTCAGCAACAGAATTTAGCGACAGAAAAATGGCTGTTTGACGACATTGCAAGTTTGTTTCTGTTGCTGGCTGCCAGCGACCAGGATGTCAGGAGGAATGTACATATTACTTTTATTTGTGTTTCTTATTGAACACAAAAAATATATTTCTTTCTGTTCTTAACGAACAGAAACCAACTTTTAAATGAAACAACTTTTTAATTTTTAGTATTTTTATTGAGCTTCAGATTCCTTACCACTGGTGGGGGGAAATCTTGAGCTTAAGCGAAGTGTGATACAGAACTGAGTGGTCTATGGTCAGATGGACCCTTTATATAGTGCTTTTTTGTTTATGCAGCAAATTTGTAGATAAGATTTGTATTGGTTCAACATTCAGTTGAATCTAAAGTCAAGCGTGGTTTATTTATAATACATTTTGCTTATGCAGCATATCTGTAAATGATTCAGTTGAATCTGAAGTCAAGCGTGGGTTTTCTTTGTATTATGTTGCATTTATCTTTTGGGGACGCACAAGTACCCTTCAAGCAAAATCGCTGACCCAACTTTTCCCGTCATTTTTGGATCCGCAAAATGATCCTAAATATGAGGCGTTCCACGCACACATTTGTAAATTCGCTGTATCTATACAACAAGTAGAGCGAGAGTCGCGAGAATTTTTGTTTTGTCTTTTTTTATGCAATGGATTGAGAATAATGAGAGAGTGAACATCAGCCGGTGATTAATCTTTCGTTGACGTTCGTGGTGATGACCGTGATAAAATCTCTCTACGAATTAATTAATTAATAAGGTAAGAACATGAATTCGAGCGATTATTATAAAATTAACCGTGATGTTTCCTTTATTTGCAAACGTGCAAGGAAATATAGTGATGAAGATCACAGGGAACAAATTTCGGGTATATCGGGAGGCTCAACAATGAACTTGTGCGAAAACAGTGTTTTTAACCAATATAGGTAATGATGAAGACAATTTAGATGAAATAGTGAATTTTAATGAAACAAGTGCTCATTGTTCACAAAGTGTATTGCCGCGTTAACACCCTTTTTATTTTCAGAATGTGTAAGGACAAAATTCCCGAATGCCAGAGGAAGCGACATCACAAGTGCCGTAGAGAAATGGTTCCACTATGCCAAAGACAGGATCCGCCGAAAAAAAAAACGTTTTTGTTGTGATAATAGTGTTATTTTACCGAATTAATAAATTCCTAAAAAAAATGCATGCAAATGTAAACAAACTTGTTTGTATTTTTTCGTCTGAAAAAATCTTCGATACTCGATTGTCAATTTGTCATCTGACAGCGCTTGCCTCGTTTTTTAATTTTTTTTTGGATCCGACTTGGATTCATTTTTCGCTGAGTGCGGCGAGCTCGCTCTCTCATTCTCTCACCAACACATACAAAAGTGGGTCCGCGGTGATTCTAATTTCCATACTAATTTGAGCCGACAAACGCAGTTTCGCGGATCCGTATGCGGAGCCGTATGCGGAGTCTTCCATATGTCATTGACATCGTTTATGAACCGAAAACGGACTCTCTTGCTTGAAGGGTAGTGTCTGATATAACATATTTTTATTTGCACAGAATAGTCGGCAGCCATGTTTTTTTTTTTGATCTGTTTCAGTTTTGTGTAGCTGAACGAGCAACGTAAACAGAACCAGAATTTACTACCTTTACTATAGAAAGCTTAAATTTTGCACAGAGGTTCTCTTTATGATGTATACAAGTACAAACACTAAGGAAGGATTTTTGAAAATTCAACCTTTAAAGGTTACCTTTAAAGGGGGGTAAAATTTGTATGCGAAAATTTTTATTTTTCATCCGATTGACTTAAAACTCAGTTTGAGTACTCTCTATAGTGTAATGTTGAATGATGTGCAACCAAACACAGATAATGCGTTCCCATGAAAAGATACACCACACTATACGAACCGAACACCCCCCAAAAGTAATGCCAATCAGCTCAGCAGTTTGAGGGATCCAGAAAATAGGAAAACTACATACAGAATCTCCCAAACATGCATGAGCATATTTCCGCCATGACCGACGTCGTTCTTTTTGACTTAAGTCGTCCGCGTGGTTGGTTGCCCGCTTGATAATTACTTTAAGACGCAAAAAGTCGATAGAAAAAAAAATAGATTAATACAAAACTGGAAATAAGGATAAATTAAATCAATACAGAGGTGTAAAGATAAGGACAAAGTAAAATCATAAGTAGAACTGGTGCAGGAATTCACTACTGGGTATTGAATGGGTAAATGGCGGAGCCATCTTATTCCCGCATGTGCTTGCATAATTTCTGATGCATCCAGAAGGCAGCCTGGCTTTACGTCAGCCTTCAAGTTGGGTTATCAGTGAAACCCAAGTTCACATGTCCAAGAAAAAAAAATAAATAGGCGGCGCAACAGGCGGTAGACACCCAAGGCCTAGCTTCTCGCAACCATTCGTTTTGTGTAGGTAAGTTTCTATTTTTGGAACGAATGGAAGGGACCTAAAATTTTATGCCGAGTCCGAACGGCTGAATTGAGAAGCTTTTTCAGGACAATCATACTCTCGGATGTTTGTCAGACGTTCGCGAGAGGTAGCACAGTAGAAAAAACCTTAAGATGTAATTTGTGTTTTTCCGGGGATCGAACCTGGGATCCCTCGCACAGTAGTCCAGCACACTAACCACTGCGCTACTGCGCCCACAATGTCCAAGAGTGAGGTTAAAAAAGAAACGAACGAGCATATCAACTGGCCGAACTTTCCAGCACTCACATTAAGTGATACGGCCAGCCAACAACAATCTCATCAGAAGACAATGAGCCACCAAGCTCGGCGATCAATGTTTGTATGGAAAAATTTGTATTTTCAAACTCGGTTTGTGTACTCTCTATGAGAAATAAAGCATACTATTTTCTCTAATTTTGAAAATTCAACCCTTAAAGAGGTAAAGGGGAGGTCAAAGTTTGTAAGTTTGTATACTCTCAAGTGTCGGTTCTGGTTTAGTTGAAGGACGGCCATAGCATTCTTACAAGTATTTAAGTTGGCCCATCTAGCGTTCGCCTCTCTTGTCATTTTTTGGTTTACAGATATGAATTGTATGGATATGATATGGTCGATACAGTGATACAATCTGAATCAATCGTATATTGTAATTGGGTAGGCAGGTAGTCTAGGACCTCAAGAATGATATTGGCGACTCGCAAAATCTGGGCTGGATTGAAAAATGAGGCGTAGTACGCCATACGACAAACTTATTTAAAACATTATACCTTGACAATTATGAAAGATTAAGTCTTGCAATTGGCGAATTAAGCCTTAATGCGGATAGTCATAAGGCGTTCACTAACATGGCGAAAGTTCAAGACTTCTTGTCTAAGTCTGCCGCTTACAACCAATCCGCATCCAAATAGACGCTGCTTTTGTTGCCTGTAGCAACCATCGTAGTAGATTTCACAGTTTTTCATCCTCCTTTTTCCCGGCCCGTCTCACCGCACCTGCTGTATGGCGATGATATCTGTTTTGTGGTAGCTTAGAGCCAACGCTAATTGTGTGGCAGCCGCGGTCTGTTCGTGGATCGAATATTCCACATGCAGATCCAAACGTCATTGTTCTTAATTTCGTTTTGCCGGGATATCAACAGTGAATCCGTCCTTATCCGAGGCTTTTTGTTGCTTCGTAACGGAGGGCTAGGCCCTTTGTTGGACCCCTTGGATGAAAGGCGACGGATATTCCGTATCCAGTAACTCGCCGCACATCCTCATTGTGAGGGACTCATGCTAGACTTCTGAAACTCGAGCAGATAGGCAGTTCCGACAGAGCATTATAGTGTTGCTATATTCTTCGTCTTCAACACTCGCGCTTATAAGTTTAGCAAGTCAAGCATGGGTGAGCGAGACCAGTACCTGGTGTGCATTGTCCTGATCCTATTACGCAATTAACACTCTAGGGCGTGTCCAATCCCATTAGCAAAGCGAAAAGAGTTTGCCTAACACTTGATTTCGTGTGTCACTCCTCATGAAAGAAACATACAAACATTTTAAACAACTTCAACTCCCACCAGTAACGCTGTTGTAAACTTGAAACTTGGAAACTTGAATTCCATTGAATGAGTTTGCATTAACATATAGCAAAAGTTTTCCCATTCACTAAGCAGCCTATTCTTTTCCGTACAATCACATGGCAAACATTAATTTAAAAACTTGCATGCAAGGCCGCGAGTCATCCTCCACACTCCGAAATAGGATGATATATACAATCCAACCAAAAAGACATGTGTCATTCCATTAGCGAATGTAAAATTGAATGACAAACCACATTTCAACAATACACACCATACTGAAGACAAATTTTCCTGCCACACAAATCAAGAATGTCACTTTTATATCCACCTATCCCGTTCCAATTTACCATAACGCCATTAGGAGAAAAATCAAATTTTCAAATCACTTACCGAGAAACAAGACATCCATACATCACACAAGGATACAAAAAAAAGATTCCCACCCACAAATCATCGCATCATTTCTCAACGTGCGCCCTTGTTATGCACGTTTAAAAATGAATAATGTATTGAGTTGGGGAGATATCTTTGCACAAAAGGATCACAGGATCACGATGATGATATCTCATACATAGTTTGTGGTATAATTTGTCAACAAACACGATTGTCAGCGGAAGTGCACGGTGGCAAGAGAAATAAAATAGAATGAAATATGCGACTGACCCCGCCATATCAGCCAGCATAAGGATTCAAAACCATTTACATATAATTTTTCACATCCTTGCAGCTTGATGGTCATATATGGTGGCGGCGGGGCTTCCTTCTTCTATAACAAGCTAATTTAAGCCTGAATTCGAGAATAGAGTTAATGTCCAGGAAAGTTATGTGTGAGTTTTGGCCACACAAAAAAAAGTCTTAAAAATGTGCCCATTTGAATTGCAGATAATGTACGAGTGTTGGTCTTGTCGCTGCACACACTGACCGCACATTTCTCTATTCTCAACACCCGAACACTCCCCCCCCCCCCCCCCCCATCAGCGTAAAGTCATCTGCATGGCAATTAATTTCGTTTTAATGTTAATTCCATTCACACACATGTGCACTTGTGGGTTTAATTGACAAAGTAAATTGAATTTTCATCTCTTCTCATCCGCCATCAAGGACGATGGTCAGCCATCCGTGAATGTGCCACCGAAGGATAAACTTTCTATCGACTTAAAGTTTTCATGGGGTATTTTTTTTTTTCTCCTCCTATACTAGCCTGCACAGGGTTTAACTATTTAAAAGGAATGAATTATGTTTTTAATTTTTTTTTTCGTTCGCACAATTTTGTTTCGTCAAACTCTATATAATTCCACTGTTCTCCCACACTCGTCCGTCGAGTCGGTCCGTTGGTCGGTGGCATTAGTGTGGTTTGTCGCCTGTCTTTTCGAGACCGGGACGAATTGAATTAAAAAAGTAAAAAAAAAAGTTTAAACTTTATAAAGTTTATTAATTAGCAGGCAGTGACCATTATTGCCGGGAATACCTGGCGTAATAAGTTTATCTTTTAAAAGCTGTCAGTTTACAATGGAGTTGAAGGTCTGTCATATTGCAGAGGCAGAAGTAGCTATTGGCGTACAATGACATTATGCTGACAGAGGGAGTACCTACATTAAGGAGGTGTTCAGAGTTTTTAATAGGGGTTGGGGAAATATCAAGTAAAAATAAAACAAAGAATAGGTCGAGGGGATGTGAGGCTATCGATGACCCTTATAGCGTGGTACCTAGTGGACGATAAACTCCCACTGGCATTTGAATCGAAATCGAATTAAATTAATAGAATAAGCTTAAATTCTATCCAGGACCTGCCATCCATGGGGAATGGTGTGTTAGGCCGAATTCGGATTTGAACGTACATTGACAAGAAGTATACATAGAAGCTGCTAATGATTGCATCGCAGTTGCGGTAATATTTTATATTAATACTGATCTCTATCTACCCTCAGCTCCTGATAAATCGAACCGTCAACGGTCTTTCTATAGCAAATTATAGGTTAGGTTAGTTTAGAGGGGCAGTTTGCAATACATACTTATATGCAATTTTCACCCAAAAGCCATTGAGGACCATTGTGATTTGTGATTACGCTTTTGTAGTACATGATAGGACATGCATCTAACAAAACCATTCGGATCTGTTGATGAATCTTTTTAAATCCGTCAAAGAACCGTGCTCTCATACAAGAGTAGCGGCGTTCTTGGAGGGCTGGGCAGTGACACAGGAGATGTTCCACAGATTCTATTTCCTCTTCATCTCTGCAACTTCTGCAGAAGTCATTTGTATCCGTTCGGTCTTATAGTCTTCTGGCCATGTTCCCAATGACGCAGTGTCCGATTATTACCCCGACGAGCACTCGGATTTGGTTTCTAACAAAAGATGTTAGGGTCATTGACCTTTTAGTGCCAATTGCGGGCCACAAGCTTCGAGTTATAGTACAACCGAGAGTGTTGTTCCATCGTTCCTTAGCCAAGTTTAAAGTGACATTGTCAATGAAGCCCTTAGCTGCGTTGAAAGCTGGTAATACATACTTGTATAGCAAATTATACAAAGGCCCCAAATATAGATACGATCCTAAGTCGTAGTCGGAAAATGTATCGACGACTTGTTCTCTTTAAGACGGATATATTTGCTTCAACAATTGAGTCCACGTGGGACCTTGACGAAGCAGCGTACCAACTAAACAAAGTGTTGCTAACCTCCTGCCAAAGTAGTTTTGTCAGTAATACCAGTCCTGGTGGAATGACCAACTTGCTAAACTCAGGAAGAAGGTCAGAAAACTCTTTTAATCGAGCTAAACAAACCAAATGTGGACGAATACAGATTCGCTCTCAAGAAATATAACTCAGAACTGAGAAAATTCTTCGAAGTCATAGTAGACATGCCGGTTGCAACGCGTATCCATGAAGTTCTGGCTAAAGATCAAACTAACTATGTAGGATTGTTAAGGAAAATAGATGGTATGTACCTACACGACGGACCGAACGGATACAATTAAAACCTTACTCCAGGTTCACTTTGGGATGTGCTTTTTCTGAGGCCGAGGTTTTGCATCCAAATGCCCAAAGAAACGCCAAACTTTTGTTAAGAGGTACTCTTTATTTCAGTAACCAACTTAAAAACGAATGTCTTATGATTAACTTAAGAATGATTAGATTCCTAAGTGAGGCACGTTGAGTGTATACAGTATGCGGCCCAACGAAAAACGTGGTTCCGTAATTCAGAATCCGGCCAATTGGCAAAGCGTGGCTCGGATATGCAGCCCAGCGACAAGCGTATGGCTCCGATATGCGGCCCAGGTACAAGCGTGGGTCCGGCCCAACAGCAAACGTTTCTCCGATATAAAGCAAGACACCCAAAGGTACTGATACTGCTGATTCAAGGCCAGCTTCGCAAAGGAAACTTAGTCACCAAAAATTTAGAACACTGACACAGGTACGGCAGCCTTATCTGGTACATTAGATTGGTACGATCAACACATAGACAAGTCTCCCTGAATGGCAATTTCATTCGGGAACTCTTGCAATTTCGTCCACTTAGTCAGTGTGACTTATAAGTGACGAATGAAAATCTCTTATGTTACTAGTCATTGACAGCCTACTAGTCGGGAAGATTTATCTATAAATCCAAGTAAAATATTCTAGTGCTTTTTACAGGGAAGAAACCGGAATATTGAACCCATCATAACTATAAATGGCACTACCTTGAGTTACTCCAATGAAGTCAAATATCTCGGAAATATATTCTAGAAAAGAAGCTTAACGGAACTCACACATCAAGTCGGCCATAGAACGTACCACAAGAGCCATTTGGGCGTCTGTATGGCAGAACTTGGGGTCTAAGTCCGAGAATGATACACTGGTTGTTCATCACCATGGTAAACCCCATTATCACTTACGCGGCAATTGTCTGGTGGCCAAAAGTACTTGGATAGGTACCTGGCCATCAAGGTATTGTGGGCAATGAATCGGCGGATCAAATAGTTAGAGCTGGATCTGAGTCCGCGTTCTATGGACCGGAACTTTCTTGCAGAGTCAATTGGGCTACTGCTTTCGGTCTAATTAACGATTGGCAATAACAACTTCGTCTAAACCACTGGGAAAATATTCCGGGTTTAAAACAATTCAAAAGATTAATTTAATTTAATTTAATTTTTATTCCTTCCTACAACGAACTCATCAATCTAAATAAGGAAAGTATCAGAAAGTTGGTGGGCTTTCTCACAGGCCATTTTGGCTTGAGATATCATATTAACAAAATGAATTTGTGTCTGGAGACAGAATGAAGGTTCTGTCTTGAGGATGAAGAATCATCCGAGCACATTCTCTGTGATTGCCCGGCACTTCATTGGTTAAGAAAACGAGTGTTTAACAAGGAGATACGTTTACCAGCAGCGTTAAGGCACGCCGGCCGGCCGCTACTAAGGATATATTGGCCTTCACTATAGAGAGGTCATCCGTCTCTTAGAGTAACATTATCCCTCTTCGATACAATAGACCTTTTTAGGTCGCAGTGTCAGGCAATTTTTTTCTACTGACCGTCTGACAAACATCCGAGAATATACCTTCCCTAAGAATGATTCTCAGTTCAGACGTTTGAATTCCTCATAAAAATTATAGGACCCTATTCCATTCGTCCCGAAAATAAAAGCTCACCCTATATAGAACAACATCTTTTGGCGGCATGTGCATGTTTGCTTATTTTTCTTTACGGCCAACATAACATTGGTAATGTTTTCTTCTTCCGGCTAAGTATATAAACAATTTCCTTCCTAGCCCGACCTCATAGAGATTACTTACTAACACTGATATATTACATAGGTACTATTTAATGAGCCATCAGGAACATGTTCCTAAATTGCCTTTTACCAGTTCCTCAGAATCTTAAAAAAGACAGGTATACATTATTGTTTGGCTAAACAAAAAAGTTCATCATAAAAAAACAAAAATTCAATTTTTCTTCCAAAACCATAAATGTTCTTTAAAAAGTTTCCTCTGCTAAACAAAAAAAATATAAAATTGCACAATTCCAAGAAAACTGGTAACACACAGAAACAAGACAAGCAGAAACGGATGAAGCATAGAGAAAAAAAAGTTACAAAAATAATTCCTTCTTACAAGGAATTGAAATAATGAACGACAAGAGAACATCGCAACTGCCCTTCGGCAGAACGACCAACCGAACCAACAATTTGGCCAAAGTCAGGACTACCGCTATACCAACTCTAAGCTCGCATTGATAACAAACAACCAGCAACATATTTTCAGCAGAAAAAAGGCCAAACCAAAAATAAATACAGGATAGCAAGGAAAAATGAAATAAAAACAGAAATAATTCTCGTTCTGGTGCACACAGCACACGTCTGGGTCGCGATTTTCTTTCAATATGCTCGCACGTGAAGGATTTCCCGCGGGCGCCAACTAAGATACAGTTGTCTTCATTAAGGATGTGTGTACGCATTTATTGTATTTTTTTAGGGTATATTAATGATTGATATATATAGTTTTGTGGAGTTAGCAATGATGAAGTCTTCATACGATTATCATAATCATCCGTTTTAATACGCAAATTACAAGGGTGTTGAGTGTATAGGATGCTGAAGTGAAAGGGTGTTTTTTGAAGCCAAGTAGGTAGGTACTAACTTTGATTTTATAGAAAACACATGAAATTTAATTAAATAGCCATTTATTCGTGTTATATTGAGAGAATACATTCTGCAATGAGTTGTTAAAATTTAAACCCAACTTCAGGTATTATTTGGCTATGTCAACCACGGCTGGTTCTAATGAATGCCATCCGAGAGATAAAGTTTTCAACCAATTTATCAAGCATTTGTGATAAATTGGTTGATATATGAATAACGCTCGTATCTTTTTGCGGACAGAAAAGGGGATAAATGCCCGAAATTTGGAGATTTCAAGGGATATCGCAATTTAAAAAAGAGGATAGAGGATAAGTTTTTAACTTGTTTTCGCACTGAAATTGATGAAATTCAAGAATAGTATCAATACAAAAATTAATGTAAATTGTGTTTAATAAATTATTATTATGTATTTTTAAATTACATATGTGTTTAATAAACAACCAACGTGCCATCACCGCCGTCGTCAGCGATGCCAAACCTAGCCCAATTGTGAAATTCTAGCACTTTCTGATTCGATCTAGCCCTGAAAATTTGGTGTCTGGCCCTGTGTATTTTTTTTAACAAATACATTTTCTTTTAAAAACATTTTTTGTTCTATCGCAAATGTGAACATCCCTTAATGACTAGTTTTTATAAATCTTTGAATCTGAACGCATTCATTTGTATTAGCTACTAGCCGTAAGGCACGCCATTTTGAATTTGTATTGTAGAAAGTAGAAGCGTCATCGTCATGGGCTCACAGCTTGTGGTGGTTGTGCTGTACTGCTGTGCTTTTGCGCATTTGCATTTTTTAACTACAGTACCGTTACCGTTGGCCCGCCATAAAATTTTGTTCTTATAATCGTATCTCGTTCTCACGCAAAACAAACTGCAAGCTGCTTTAAATACAAAAAAAAATATATTTGGCTTTGGCTAAAATAAAATCTTATAGCAGTGAAGCCAATGATGGTGATGACGATGAGCGTTGCTCAAATATTTTATATTTAGATAAAATATAGTTTGATACAAGACATCATGTGCAATTTTATTACTAATAATAATTAATTACTAATACATACCTACTATAATACATATAAAAACACCTAACCAATACATTTTATTATTTTTTTAATTTGGAATTTAATCTAGCCCTAATCTAGCCCTGAAAAAAGTTTTTAGCTCTAAATCACATTTTCGAGTTGGCATCACTGGCCGTCGTCGTCATTCGCATTTGAATCGTTTTCGATAGCAATAGTTTCTCCACTTTTGGTTTTCTTCTTATATTTGTCTTCTGCAGCGATTGAACGAAGGAATTAGGCTTCGTTTCCAGAAATTTGTAGAATTCAATGCATGAGTTGAGTACTGAATGTTACATTTTACTGTGAGAATTGCTTTTAACGTTTTGATTTGCAATCGAGTTTTTTCATTGGTCCAAGGCTTGGTCCTCGCAGAAAAGACTCGTTCCACCGATACTGTTGTTCGCGGCAAGCACAAAGGACCTTATGTACCAATAATCATTTTTAGTCTTCAACTTAAATATTTTGACGGTCACAATGGATAATTTTATATGGAAATTTTCGCAATTGAACTTCGTAAAAGTTAGCCTGGACACTAAAAATGATTATTAGTACCGCGGAAAATGTATTCATTCCACCAACATAGCGATTTCGTTGTGCTCACTATTTTCGGCTTGCAGATGTTTGAATATTTCCACCAGAAATCTGATATGGTGAAAAGAGGAGTTTATAGGATAAAAAAGGGATTTTGAAAATTTTCAGGGGATAGTTTCTTTGACTTCGAAAAAAGGGATACCTAATCCCCTAAAAAAGAGGATAGATACGAGCGTTAATAATATTTGGCTTCCATGTGTGGACTATTATTGGTTTATCAGCGTAGAGTTTACGTATTCCCAAAGAAAATAATCTAGAGGTTTCAAATCGCAATATTTTGGAGGTTTATAGAATCTCTCCACCAAGCTGTTGTGAACGATGTCGGAGCGATAAATTTGCATATTCTTCAACACTCACCTGAACGGACGCAATATTCTCCATTTCTCATGCGTGTCGCTCTCGATGACACAATACGGCGAATAGCCTTCCCAGATGATTGGTTATGCTCTATAAGTTTAATGTACAGAAAAATTACTTTGGAAGCAAAATACTAGAATAGTTTGAAATGTGTCAATTGACAAACTTATTAATTCAACGACGAAATGTAGAATTTCTCTAAAGTCCAAAATGTTGAAATTTTGCATAACATTTTGAAATATTGGAAAATCTAATTCAAAATGGTGAACATTTGGGAGTATAATAAAAGGTCAAACAATCTGGCGAAATAAGATTGCTTCGTTGTATATGGGTTCGCATTATTTGTTAATGGTAAGATTCCCAGTTTTAAAATGGTATTTGCTAAAATTTTATTTTTTTATGCCTACAGTGAATCAAACAAGGCAACCAACAAAATGTCATCAGGTTCTATCGAATTTAATTAAATTTAATTTTTTTTTTCTATTTTCAACTTATCCATTTCCTTAGACTCAAATAAAATCAAACACTGACTAAACATAATATCTTCTCTGTCCAGGATACGAACTACTTCCTCATTTTCGATATAAGAGGGGACTATGTGTGTTCGCCCGAAAAGATTTGGCGTGTGAAAGAAAAGAAGAGATGGAACCTGCGGATCTCGACATAATATGGCTAAAGGTCGTCCTACAAAGCTGTACCAAATTCTTTTGCTGCCTGTACCATTCTCCAAACGATAACGAACCATCTAAATTATTTCTTCATATATTCGATAAGGTAGACTAAATACAAATTCATCATCCAATGGCTGAAGTTATTATGCTTGGGGATGGGGACTTCAATGCCCATGACATGGATTGGCTACGATATTCTAACCGAACGGACAAGGCAGGGAAACAAGCTGAAGACTTCGCCATTTGCTACAACCTCACTCAGCTCGTTGATGAGCCCACGCGAATTCCAGACAATCCATCGAATTACGGGAAAACTCTATTTCTGTTTCTCACAACAGAGCCAGATAATTATAAAATAAAAGTTATCCTCTCTATACCGACACCAATACGAACGAACCATGATCGCCATCATTGGATTTGGAATTATAGTAAATCTAACTGGGACGAGCTGCGTAATTTCTTCGCTTCGTTGCCATGGACTGATATCTGCACAAAAGCCGTAACCGATATGATTTTACTCGGTATGGAACTTTATATTCCATATTGCATCAAAAAACTAGCTTCAAATAAACCCTGGTTTAACAAAGAATGCAAGCGAATTACCGCAGCAAAAAACAAGGCTTTCGGTGAATGGCGGTCAAACCCTTCGGAGCAAAAAACAGTTGAATTTATAATTCTTCGAAATAGATGCAACCTAATTATTGAATCGGTGAAAACAACTTACAACGAAAGAGTCACTAACAAAGTAATTTGACGTCTCACGCGCATTCTGGTCCATGGCAAAGGCAAAGGCAATCAGTAATAACTTTAGTTGCTCTTCCTTTCCACCTCTAATAAAAGAAGACGGCACGCTATCAATAACACCTAAAGAAAAGGCAGATCTTTTCGCTAGCATGTTTTCAGAGAATTCTACCTTAGATTCTGCACAACTAGATACTAGTGCAAACATCGGTGACAATGGCAGAAGTGAAATTTCGGCCTCGAATAATTCAACGCATCCTTAAAGAACTAGATTGAAATAAAGCAACTGAACCCGACGAAATCCCGACTATAGTACTCAAGAGCTGTGCACCAGAACTTCCACCTGTACTATGTAAGCTGTTTAGCATGTCGTACTCCCAGAAGACGTTTCCTTCTTGCTGGAAGACCGCTCGCATTCAACCTATTCCAAAGAAAGGGAGGAAATGTCTGCCTCGAAACTATCGTCCAATGGCGTTACTTGCAATGCTCTCAAAAGTAATGGAAAAGGCAATAGCTAAATTTCGAAATAATCAAATATCTAGAAGGCCTCCGATTAATAAGCGGCAGGCAATATGGACTTCGGAACCGTCCTTTCACTGGAGACCTGTTAAGGAGACAACACGGCGAATCCAGAGCCGTAGCCTTGGACATAAAAAAAGCCATTTGGCCGAGTCTGGCATAGAGCGCTATTAGGCAAGTTAACGTCTTATGGATTACCACAACAACTCTGCAGATGGATGCAAAATTTTCTTCTGGGAAGATCGATCCAAGTTGTTGTAGATGGTGTATCATCTAATTCGTTTGCTATAAATGCAGGAGTGCCCAACCCCGAAGGATCTATTCTTTCTCCAACTCTATTTCTTCTCCACATCAACGATTTGCTTGGATCGACAAATAATAATGTTTAGCTTTGCAGGTGACAGCACTCTTATATCCTCCATCTCGAAAACTGGGCCTGTCCATGCGGCTATATCACACAGTCAGAGATGTGAACAAATTAGTTCTCTAATTGATGATCTGGTCAAAATCTTGAAGTGGGGAAAAGACAACTTGGTTGTATTTAATGCAAACAAGCCACAGCTCACAAAATTTTCTAGGAAAAATGCATCAACAGTTCCTCAGATCCAAATGGGTGACCATCCAATCCATCCCAAGAACTCAGTGCACCTTCTAGGAGTCACAGTCAATTCAGGAATCACATGGCAGGACCACATATCCTATATCGCAAGATCGGCGTTGAGCTACCTATTTAGAGCAAAGAAGTACTTTAGCCCCAAGCAACTTCTCCTTCTCTACAAAGCTCAGGTTAGACCAGGCCTGGAATATTGTTCCCATATATGGAGCTCGGCCTCAAAACATTCACTTAACCTACTTGATAGCATACAGAGGCGAGCAGTGCGACTTATTGGAGACCCTACACTCACAACGAATCTGCAACCGTTGGTGCACAGAAGAAAAGTCGCTGACCTATGCTTGTTCTATAGGTACTTCCATGGTAGATGTTCCGAGGAACTCAAAGACATTATCCCTCGAAATGCAACTTTTGGGAGCCCCACAAGACAGGCTGCTAATGCTCATGAGCATACTGTACACAGTATACTTGACTACCGCGAGGCCATCAACTTTCCAAAACTCCTTCTGTTACAGGACAAGCAAACTTTGAAACTTTGCAAAACCTTAGAAAAATAAAAGTTTATTTTAAAAAACTGATTAATTTTTTATCAAGGATGACATGACACATATGACTCATCATCTTTAGCCAACTACTCATTTGCTGCGCAAAGTAGGCATCTCATTTCGGTAGGTTCATTTCATTATAGCTCAGCTTCTGAATGGAACAGAGAGCTGAGTGAAACTTTAAAATACTCGGGGGAGTATTGCCTAAAAGAAATTTCAAAATTTTTTTGTATTTATTAAGATTTCTGAATGTAATGAAAAGTTGAAAGAAGCAGGTATCTGAAGAGAAGGTGAATTTATGAATTTTCTATCTTTTATGATTGAGCAATGTATTGACGCATGTTTCCAAATGTTTCAAATCTCTAGCCGGTTTTACAGTGCAAGTTTAAACTCCGTTTAACTAGATTTCAAGTTTAAACCTACGTTTAACATGAAAAGGTGTATTACGGTGCTAGTTTAAACTTAATCGAGAGTTTAAACCGAGTTTAACTTAACCGGACATGGATGGGGGTTTAAACTGAGTTTATTTTCCGGAATTTCATAGTACGATCTCCCTCCCGGTTTATATGACAAAGCAACATTGCATCATTGTGGTTTTTAAGGAACCAATTACTTCGCAAGTGCAAGCCCTTATGCTTGATTGTACTCCACTGTTTCTAGAAATGCTTGTATACCGTCTAATACAATAGAGCGGTGTGGCAAAACCGATTCCAGTTGGTACTCGTCAACTTTCAAGTGTAATCAAAAATTACAACACAAAATGCACCATTTCCATTACACAAGTGCAACGACTTAGGTATGTCAATTTATTAGCAGTCTTCGGAAACCGTCGCAAACAATATTGGCTTAGCTATAAATACTAAATGCATAGTGCGCAGTGTCAGCAAGCTTAGCTACGTATTGTCCATCCCGTTCACTTTAAGTTGCATTTTGCCAGCTTGCTGATAATTTTCTCTCCAGCAGGAGCAGGGCCGTAGCCAGGATTTTGTTTCGGGGGGGGCTTGCTTCCAAATCTTACGAGGAATTCTTTAAATAAAAAACTATAAAGGGTGTCCCAGTGAAGCGGAATAATCCTTTAAGGGAAGATTCGTGAAGTGTCGCCGAACAAAAAATTGTATGTTATGGCCCTTCAAAGCATGTGAACTCTAATTTGGAGGTGTTACCACTTAAAACGCTATAACTTCTAAACTATTAGAGATACAAAAATTGTTTTGTGCATTTTGAAAAAAAAAAAAAAAAACATTTTAGAAGCGCATACAAGTCTTATGCACTTAGTGTACATATGTGCAGCTACAAAAAAGTTATGGCTCCTTAAACTCAACATTTTGAAAATTTGTTGTTACATTTTTATACCCGGTACCACACTGTGGTGAGGGTATATTCACTTTGTCATTCCATTTGTAACGCCCATAAGGAGGCGTTGTAGGTATGACAAACTATATATATTATTGATCAGCATCACTTTCTTAGTCGATCTAGCGATGTCCGTCTGTCTGTCCGTCTGTCTGTCTGTCCGCACGATTACGGCCGTAATTTAAGAGCTATCGACTTGAAATTTGGTACGTAAGCTTTTATCCACCAGACTGAGGCTAAGTTCGAAGATGAGCAAGATCGGATGAAAACTACTACTACCTCCCATACAAAAGTATCAGATTTATATAGCTTTTTATGTTAAAAATTAAATTTAAATAGCTACAGTAAAGATAGCAAGTTTAAACTTTGCACGTATTGTTTTAATAATATTTAAAATTTTTTGACAAAAAAGGAGCTTGATCGAATAAAAACTACCCATACCTCCCATACAAATATATAATTTTTTAATACTAAAATATTTTTTTATTTTACAATAATAGGCGTATTTTTTGGAAATCTATAGCTAGTTCACTTTTACTTTTACATGCAAAACTGGTATACTCACTTTTGGTTTTGTTATACCCACTTTTGGTTTTACATGCAAAACGGTTATACTCACTTTTGATTTTGTTATACTCACTTCCCAAAAAATACGCCTAATATAGTACCGGGTATTTGAGCTTCGGCATAGTCGAAGATAATTGTCTTACTGGTTTTACTTAAAATGCTTTTTTCTCAAAATGTTTACTCATTAAATTTTTATTTTTTTATGAAATTTTTATCCTTGAGAAATTTTCTAAAAATTCTGTCAAGCAACTTTTTTACGTACGATCAACAGAAGTTGTTGTAAAAGCCGTTTTTTGTCAAAAAAAAAAAATGGTCAAACAAAATTAAGTCAGAATAATAAACTAACGTAATTATGGGCAATGGGTAACAGTTAATTGTCGAATATGAAAAAAAAGCTTAACATTGATAAGTTGATCTCCACAAAATGTATTCAAAATGTGATTACGCGGACATAGTGTTTGTAAACGGGGTCTGCAATGGAAACGCTTCGTTGGCAAGATAAGAGTCCAACGCCGATACCCAAATCTTAGTACACCATGTAGCCGGGTACTGATGCGTATCAGCGCCTTGTTGATACCGGGTGAGCTCCTCGAACTAAACTAAAAAAAACGACGTTCAGACGCAGCGGCGGCAGAAATTGAGGGTGGGATTTTGAGTGCTGTGGAAGTTAAGCATTTAGTCAGGTCCGAGGACTAGCTGTGCAATTGGAACTTCAGAACCAGAACCAGGATTCACAGAACTCTCCAGAGTAATAGGTTACACCCTTTTCATTTAGCAAGAACATTATGTGGACTGACGAAGCGCAATTCACAAACAAAGTTATAAAGCTACAAACCTCCACAATTTGCACCATTGGTCAGACCCCAATCCCCATTTAATACACACAACATCCTTTCAAAGGTAAGAATTTAATTATTTTGAACAACTTCTTCAAAATGTGTGCTTATTTCAAAGGAGGTTTAGTGTAAATGTTTGAAAACACTTTAGTAGGCCCGCACGTTCTTTCACAAACAGTTAATTCCCTTGTATTTCTTAAAGAACGATTGCCGAAGCTCCTTGAAGATGTTCTTCTTTTTCAGAGAAGAGCGATGTTCTTTCAACAAGATGGAGCACCTTGTGACAGTAGCAGCGGGGTAAATCCATTCCTTAACCATACTTTTAATGAACGGTGAACTGGTCGATTTGGCCCAATCCTTGGCCACCCAGATCTCCTTACCTAACAAACACCCAAGGGTTTTTTTTTCTGGGGTGCTGTGGAAGAAAAAAATGATTTTAGAGAAATATCGAGGATCTTTTCGACCATTTTTGTCTGACAAAAAAACGGCGTTTACTACAAATTCTGTTGATCGTATGTAAAAAAGTTTCTTAACAAAATTTTTAAAAAAAATTCTCAAGGATAAAAATTTCATTAAAAAAAATAAAACGGGAAATATGGTGAAAATAGACCCCCCCTGCCATACAATTTTTTGTTCGGCGGAACTTCAGGAATCTTCCTTTAAAGAATTATACTGCTTAACTGGGACACCTTGTATATTCCAATTCATTGATTTTTATTAGTTTTTAAATCGTATGTACCTATACCTAAACGAACATACTAAAATTATATTTTTCAAAGCAGAAGACGTCTTGATTTTTTTTTTTTTTTACATGACATGATGGTAGAACGTCTGCGTTGACCATGAATCTGTCCGTAAGATTTTGTATTAACGAATCTATGCTAGGAATCAGTATAGACATTCTAATATAGGCTTCAGTATAAGAGGTTTCTGGATTGGAACGTTTCAATGAAGTTCTTGGGACTCTTAATTCAACTTCAAATAAGTCCTCGGCAAGTTGGGACTCGGATTGAAAAGCCCCTCTGAAAAAATCTTCGGCATTTTCTCTGATATTCTTAAGAGAATTCAGAACTTCTTTTGTGCGGTCGATAGCAGAAACGAAATCTAAGGATTTGGTCTGTAGGAAAACTGATAAGGGTAGCGTTAAACTGAATATTTTTTCGCATACAATGAAGCTTACTAGGAATAGGAAATCACTTTTTTGGATCGCTGCCAAAAGTGTTGATGCTTTCGAAGACATCGTCCACGTTCTGCTGATTATTTCTTCAAGACTCGTTGAGATACATTTGAAGAGCTCTACAAAGGAAATAAGGCACAAAGGCTTAGAAGTCGAGTTTTTCGGCTCTCTGGTGCGTGTTTTTCAATGATATTTTTTTTTAAGTTATATTTGCATTTGAATAGTTCCATGAGTTTTAGTTTCTAATTTTTTGCTTAGCGTTTCGGGGGGGGCTTCAGCCCCTCAAGCCCCCCCCCCTGGCTACGTGCCTGAGCAGGAGTCTGCAAGAAGTTGTCCCTCCAAACGGCCACTTCAGTTTAGGTCCACTTGGGTTTATCCCAAACCTAGAGAAAGATGCATTGCGGTTTGCCTAGAGCTTGCAGAAGATGAGCTAGCTTACCTTCTTCTTAGGTACTTCATCGGGCGACTGCTTGGAGTGCGAAATTGGAGAAGGCAGGCTAGAGATCGACCCGGCTGGAGGGACATAATAAGTAAGGCCCAGGACCACCACGCTTTGTAGCGCCATCAAAAACTTTCAAATTTTCAAACTGACACAATAAATAAAATATAAAACTGATGGAAATTTCAAATACACATGAGTTCTACGTTTACAGTGGCGTACAAAACAGACGAGAAAAGTTAAACCGACGACGTTTAACTAAAGTACTTCGTTTAAACTTGCCTGCGAGTTTAACTAAACCTGAGTTTAAACTTGCACTGTAAAACCGGCTATAAGTAGTTGGAAAGTAGGTGAAATATTTTATATTTGGTTTCTTTCAACAATCAAATAGAAAGTAAATTTAAGTAAAAGTTTTGAAGGTGGCGAAAATTACATTTCGTTAGAAGTGAGTACAAACTTTTATTTGGTTAGAAATTCAGTGAAAAAATATGTGTCAGGACAATGCGACACTTTTCAATTAGGCACAAAAATATATTTCAATAAGATTTTGTAAACATTAAATTTTGGTTGTAGTTAATTCAAACTTAGCGTTAATGTCGTGTAAAAAAATTATTAAGAAAGTGGGGATAAGACTTTGTTGTGTTTTCCCGCATCTTTTAATCTTTTATGCGTGCGGAATGCGGTTGCGGATTTATTTAATTGCGCCCTCGCGCAAATCAAGACCAAAAAACCACAAAACCAATTTTAGGGTTTCCCCACATTCTTCATTAAAATCGAAGTCGTTGCATCAAAAAAGTCCACACAATACGAACATTAAATGCGGATCCTTGTTTTATGCGGGGATTTTTTTTTTTTTTTTTTTTGATATATTTTGTTTGTGTTTTTTTATTATCCTTAGCCGCATTTACGGATTTTTCTCTTTTACCATGTACCGTCAATGGGGCATCAATTTCAAATCGATTTCAAGTATAGTTCTTTGAAAAGGAAACAACGAATCTGGAGAGAAAAATCCTTCAAAAAAAGTTTATCCTCTACAACAGAAAAAAGGAAAGGAGCAATTCTCCATCGTCGACTTTGCAGAGTGCGGCTAAAGTATTCTCCTCGCTGAATGCACCCGAAAAAGTGTATTTGAAATCAAATTATACAACATTGACTTTACCTACCCCCTAGTTAGGGCTCTTTGCTGCTGCTTGTGTTGTTGGATTTTATTCTGCTTTAACTATCATTCAAAACATAGCACAAGTGCACTCCATTTAATAAAATGCAAATTAAAATAATATTGCTGGCCGTAAATGGTGTCATTGCAGGGAATGATTTTCGCGATATCCTCGAGACCTCGACTCTGTATATAGTCTGTACAGAAGCGGAAGGCAAGGCAATGATATCGCGCGTTTGACTGGTGTTGTGTGCGCTGCCTGTTTTTAGCTGGAAGAAAGACCCTCTGCCGCCTCTAGACGTTGGGTGTTGAGATAATAATTTTTAATTTATTTTATTATTTAGATTTTTTTTTCCTTGCTATCTCTTTCTCTATTTTGCACGACCGACGTCGTCGAAATGACAAGGACGACGATGATGGTGATGATGACGACGACAAATGGGAGGGCAATAGAAAGAAAAGACGCTTGACTGGCTCTTGGATCAATAATGTAATTTAAATTTATGGAGTGCAACGTCGGAGGATGGTATACGTCCAAGCAAGACTACGCTACGGCGACAACGTTGAAGAGGACAGACAAATTAATGCCGCACTTGAGTGGTGTCCATTGGATGTTTATTAGGACGAGCCAAGGACATTCAAATTCAATTGGGCCAATTGAATGATTTGCAGATGGAATTGGATGTCAGACTTCTGATTGATTCAAAGTGCGTTGTCGATTTTAACTGCAGTGTTGATTTGTGGCTTACGTATTTTGATGAAAGTAAATGGGAAAACGTTTAAAAAAAAGCTTTAAAGAAAGATCACCGATGAATGAGGGCAATCGTGTGATTTCTTTTTTCGCTGACTTAAGTCTAGTTGGTCACTCTTTAATGGCTCGGGTTGGTTGGTTGGTTGAAAGTGGCAGACAGCTGGGAAACGCCAACACACTTAGACCAGCATAGGACCATTGTGATACTACGAAAAACGGATCATATAAGATCTCCCTAATAGTTGAACTTTTTTTAGCTCTTTATAAAGCGTAAGAGCTTTCTGATGTCTGTGTTTATCAGGTCACCCAAGTCGTTATAATGGAATGTTCCCAAGTGAAGCTTCCTTCTACGGAGCTCATCTTCTTCATCCATACAGCTTCTGCAAAAGTCGTTTATTGTGGTGCCGATATATGCATTCTGTTGAGTGAAATCAATTTCTTAGAGCGTTAAAAATCCAGCGTAGGCCACTAGACAAGTAGTGCCACTTATCCACCTAAGATTTGCACTCTCGATAGCATACAGCTTCAATTTTTGTTTACAAGTAGCAATTGGTATGACTAGGGAACCTTTATCCGGCAGGATGGGTTGAGTTGTTCCTATTCCGATGAGTTCATCGGCCTTACAATACCCTGGAATCGGCATCAGCAGTCAAAGGCTACTATAGAAGTTATAGAGATCGAATCCACGGATTTGATGGCGAAAATATGCGTTGAGTTGTTCCTATTCCGGTGAGTTCATCGGCCTTACAATTCCCTGGAATGTCTCTATGACCCAAATTAGGTGAATGTTGAACTGTTCGGCCATCTCCGTAAGATACAATCGGCATCAGAAGTCAAGGGCTACTATAGAAGTTATAGAGATCGAATCCACGGATTTGATGGCGAAAATATGCAGATATCATTGACGAATATCACATTTTTCTTGAGCCAAGATAAGACTTCTTCTAAGACAAATTTTATTAATAAGACAAAAATTATTAAAAATTGTTTCCTGTATAATTTTTTGGGACCTTATTTCATCTCTTTTTTTAACCTTATTTCATTGGGGCCTTATTTCGCAAAGCCGAAAGGTTAAAACTTTCAGAGAAAACCACCAACTCAATCTTTAGTTTTCGAGTGAATTGATTCATCTTCTAAAAATGTGTTCTCATTACACATTTTTCTGGAGGGGATGGTGACGAGAAAGTTATTGTTAAAATTTAGGGATGGAGTGGTGTAGTTTGTGTTTTCGGTTGAGATTTTTGAAGTTTGGCCAAAGTCTTTCCTTGACCACTGTGAGGTATTTTTAAGGCTGCACTTACTGCCATTTGCTTGCTTAATATATCAAGGGGTAAAAGATGAAATATTATGTCCAGTGCCGCAGAAGAAGTTGTGCGTAGTGTCACGCTTATGCACATACAAGCTGCACATTGCTTAGATAATCGGGATTTAAAGCTTTCTCCAAGGCTGTCCTCCAGACAATTACGCCATATATATGAGTATATATCGGTCTTATGACCGAGATATAGAACCATCAGTGAGTTATTCGAGGTTGTAGGCCCCATATAATTTCCAATAGCTTTTTTGCAAGTGAAAACTCCTACTGTATCCTTCTTGCCTCTTTCTTGGATGTTAAGTTTCCAACTAATCTTCCTTTCCAGGATAAGACCCGAATGTTTTTGCTTTGTCGGAGAAAGTTAGGCTTACACCATTGAGAGCGGGAGGGTCGACTGTATCGGACTTTTATATTTCCTGATGAAGAAAACCAGATCAGTTTTATGGGGTTTTACACCCTAACCGCACCAACTCGCTTAGCAAACTAGCTTGTTTTATACATCTTGTATGAGCTCTTTTAGAGTACTTAGTTGACTTCCTATGACAGTTATAGCAACGTCATCTGCATAAGCGATGGCGGTGGCCATGCATCCTTCACCTTCCAGGATTATCAGTAGTTCAGTCTTAAGTTCAAGACAACTTTTAAAGATTATCTGAAGCATCGGCAAGGTTATGTCCGATGATTTCTGCCATTCGGCAGGCATTATGCCGTCAGGTCCCGCGGATTTATATGGTTTGAAGCTGTGGATTCCCCAGTTTAGTTTACTTTGTGTAATTATTTTTGAGGGTATGGTTATTGGTTCAGATGGACTACTGAAGTCCGAGTTGTTAACCGCATGGGAGGTGCCTATGAAGTGAGTGTCAAGCAGTAGATTAAGCGAATCTTCGCAGGATGTCGTCCAAGACCCATCGGCTGGTATGCAAAATGCTCAGACTCAAGTCTTACTGTCTCACAACAAGAGGTAAAGCTCATCGTCTTTCTTCGAAAATGAAGATTTCAGCAATTTGTTTGGCTAGAAATGTACGAACTGAACTCAGACGAACTTTAGTGGCAGCTAGATGGCGTTACGTACCGAACAAGCTGTGCAGTGTGCAACTACCCATTTTCAGCCGTTCAGCTGCTTTTGATCAGGACCTCATAAGCTTTAAAAATATAGGTATACTTACAGCATAGTTGGGTTGACAGGGTGGGCTACTGCCAAGTCAGCCGGAGACAGTCATCTGAATGAAAAAAAAGTTCCATAACTAATGGATTCAGTCATTTCAATCGAGCAGCAAACTTCGAAGAGGCCTCGGTTCACCCCGAACTGTAGAGGCGCCTAAGTAAGTAAGTAACAAGCTTTGAACGTCTATGCTCTGTAGTCAACCGTGGAACAATGTAGACGTAGGTAAACAGGCTAAGATGACATTAAAATGGGCGCCCAGTTCCACTCAAAGAATGGTAGAGTCGAGTATGAGTAGAAACATTGACACGATTACTTCGGATATGTTTTAAGGAAGTTGGGCTTCACAGAGGATGTTAAATGTAACATATATGTAGGTATATGTTGGAGGCTAAGTCAGTGGTTAACATATACTAATCAGTTTCAGCGCTATAGCCGACAGAAAAATTAAGATCCTGGGTCAACAACGAATGGATAAAACAGATCTCCTTTAAATAGATGCTGGTGTTAGAACTAGGATTTTAGTACAATGTATGTAGTTATATGCTCTCGACAATAACAGTGCAGGCAGCTCTTACAAACCGTCATGTCTTCGCATCAAAACAGATGATCGAATCGCCAAATAAATCGAGAACATTCTTATAGCAATGTCAACCCCATCTCCACAATATTACGAAGGTGTACTAGGGGCAAGCCCCCGATGGATAAAGTAAGAAATTGCATCTTTTGCAGTATTAAGCTTGTTCAAAGGCTAAAGTTAATCAGTATACTGCAATCACTCCACTGGGTAAAGGTACTTCATTAGTGCATAGATAGACATGCTTCGACTGTTGAAACCAAAAACTACCAAGATAAGACCCCATCAGGACTCTTCCGACTTCGTCATCTTTCATGCGCTTCAGGGCACACTGTATCACAATTCAGATTTTTCCCCTACTGTTTTAATCCCACATCGTGAAGTCACCTTCACTGGGAAAACTGTAAAGAAACAAACACCCGTCAAGAAATAAGGTCATCTCAAGAAAAAACAAAAGCTATATCCACCCAAAAAAAAAAAACATGTTACGACGACACTAAACTACTACCCCCAGCTGTAGATACTTTTGTTTTATATGTTACTGTGTGTTTACATTATTACATCCAGCGTCGAACGTAACGAAATTTTCCTCAAAATATCTCCCGTGGGACTAATAAAATCCCGATATAATGAGATACACGAGAATGGGTATACCACACTTCCTCCGTCACCTCGTTGTTGTCTGACTTTGAGCACAGGAATACGAAAACTTTTCATAGCAACGCAAAAGCCAGCGCTTGTGCTGCAGCAACGCAACTTGTACTTGCTACTGCTAATGCTCAATCCCAACACCCCACAAGGTAAGGTACATCAATTTCTAATTCCGTTGAAAGCTGGGGAACAGGGACCCAAGCAAAAATACTCATACACACACACTCACGAAAAAAGGGGTCCGCCGCCGCTCAGGGTCGAACTCATCTGCGGCGAGCGAGTTGAACTTTTTTTATCCGTATTGTCAGTCAAATTACTTGTGCCCCCCGCGGATCTAGTAACCGTACTATATGTGGCTGAGAATGGAAGGATCAGGTGGTGTTATGGGGACATTCTCTCATCTCCTAACCTCGCACTCGCACACTGGCTTTGTTTGTTTAGTCACTGCTTCGTAATTCCTCAAATACGTGTTATTAGCTTTTGCGTCTTAGTGGTGATTTCGTTTCCATGCGGCAGCGGTGGCCGACTACAATATTCATTTCATATACGCATCTCAATCCACCGCATTATGAGTTCATTATTTGCCGAAGCGTTCGCTTTATGTGCTCACCTTGCTGTATGATGGCATAGAGAAGAAATGCTCCTGTGCCTGTCCTGGCCCATTAACAGCTATATGATGGTAGGGGTAGCTCGCATGAAATTGAAATGTGAGCGAAACAGGTGGAACATAGTGTAGGTATATGCGGAACAAATAATCTCTCACAACGGGTAGCAAATATTGCTAGAGCCTTTGGCACCACATTCTCTTGGCTCTCCTTTAATTGTGCGGCTCCTTGCAAATATTTACTGTACAATGGCAGCCGAGGGGTGAGGTTATTACAGTTACGATTTGCAATTTGGCTTTGTGCTTGGCGCGCTTTATAAAACCCCTGCGGCGCAATAACTACGGCAATAATTGACATTCCGTATGTGGAAGTGAATGTGGATGATTGTTGTAGCATCCCTGGAGTGTGCTTTCTGGGCGGGTATATTGTGAGATAGCTGCTGCCTCAATGTCTTGGCACATTGTTAACATTGACACTGCATTATTTGGGTGACAGTGCGGGGATATGAACTATCTTGGCGTGTACATATTTGCTGTGATTTCAATTACATTTTTCATTTAGGCTAAGGTTATAATAGGGATGATACATGAGCAGAGCAGGCTTTTGGAATTTTTTTTATTGTCGCTTAGGGGTCTAAAGATATTAAGTTTTGTTCAGAGCTTAAGTAATTACGGGCAATATTGATGTGGGAACAAGGAAGAAAAACTTATTTGATGGTCCCTATACGCGGGATGTAGATTCGATGTATAGTACTCGTAGGTACGATATAAGCTTGGTGGTCTCTATAGTGACGATTTCAAGCTATTCTTCTATTGAGTAAACAATGTCGAAAAGATTTGTGTTCAAGGTACTTACTCAAAAAATAAAAAAAATTTTAATTCTGGAAGCTCAATCTGTTCTTGATGGATTTCTCTCTCTCTCACTCCATTTTACGACTGTGCGTTCTGCGTGCTCGCCGCCGGCCAGCCGCTTGCGCTTGCGCTATTACCCTGAGGGCAAAAATATTTCGATTCGACGACCCGAAATTTGGCTTAGCTGTATCTAGGTACACAATGTGGAAGCTCAAAGGCTCGCAAAATTCAAATGGTAAAAAAACTTAAGCCAGGCTACCATAATTTATTATTATGCGGATTTGGCATAAACAGACCTTATTTTTCAAGGAACATTGAACCCATTTGGATAGGTAGGTATCCAAAGTGCAAGGATTCGCAAAAATAAGTTTTTTATTTATTAATTACTTTTCTTATGACATGACCGTCTTCGGTTTATGCTGAGTGAGAATCGATTGACTTCTTTTCATGTTTATTTATTAGAGTTGCCACACCACATTCAAAAACGTAGTAGTACGTGAACGGTGCAAAAGGCCACCTAAGAAGGTAAAAGCAGTCACAAAATTTTGTTTGTACAGGGTGGGCCATCTAAAGGTTTCTTTTTAAATCATAGGTTATTTTGACACTGACAGCTGTTTCCCGCTCGAAATCTTAACAGAAAGTCAGTATCATACCTCCGCGGAACTAAATGAGCCGCTTTACGCTTAAACAACGTTGGGAAATACTGAAAACTTATTTTCAAAGTGAGTGCTGTGTAGCCGGAGCAGTGCATTTTTTTAAAAGAAGTTTTGGCCAAAATGAAGCACCCACCCACCTCTGTTCTGACGAGGCGCATGTTCATCTCGGCGGCTACGTTGAAAAACAAAATTGTGCGGATTGTGAAGTGGTGGCATTATTGGACCATCTTCGAAATTGAGGCTGGGAACAACGTTTCGGCCAACAGACATGAGACAATATGTTAAACGACTTTTTATACCCGGTACCACGCAGTGGTGAGGGTATATTCACTTTGACATTCCATTTGTAACGCACATAAGGAGGCGTTGTAGGTATGACAAACTATATAAGTTATTGATCATCATCACTTTCCTAGTCGATCTAGCGATGTCCGTCTGTCTGTCCGCACGATTACGGCCGTCATTTAAGAGCTATTGACTTGAAATTTGGTACGTAAGATTTTATCCACCAAACTGATGCTAAGTTCGAAGATGAGCAAGATCGGATGAAAACTACTACTACCTCCCATACAAAATATATAGCTATTTGATGTTAAAAATTAAATTTAAATAGCTACAGTAAAGGTAGCAAGTTTAAGCTTTCCACATATTGCTTTTAAAATTTGTTGACAAAAAATGAGCTTGGCCGAATAAAAACTACCCATACCTCCCATACAAATACATAATGTATATAAGTTTTTAATATCTACTAAAATATTTTTTTATTTTTACAGTAATATAGTACCGGGTCTTTGAGCTTCGGCATAGTCGAAGATAATTGTCTTACTGGTTTTTTACTGAAATTGAAGACATATATTTCGACGACCTCCGGTTCATGCAGGATGGCGCGCCATGCCACACAGCCCATGCCACAATCGATCTTTTGCGCACCAAATTCCCAAATCGTGTTATCAGCCGTCTTGGCGATGTCAATTGGCCGCCTCGGAGCTGCGATTTGACCCTTTTGGACTTTTTTTTGTGGGAAACCGTGAAGGACCGATGTTATGCCAACCTCCGGAATTTATTCAGCCACTTAAGGCCAATATCACCAACATAATGCGTGAGCTACAAGCCGAAACCATCAACAAGGGCTTGGAAAATTGGAGTGGCGGTATGCGCTACTGCGAAGCCAGCCGAGGCAGCCGATTGAATTAACGACTTTGAGTTCCATAATTACTTAAAACTTGAAAACCACTGCTTCGATTGAGCTCAAATTTACAGACAATCTTAAGTATTTGCCCAGGAGTGTTCCTGTGAATATCGGAAAATTGAACATAGGGGCGTGGCACCGCCTACCTATACAAAATAAATATTCAACATCTTATATCTCAAAAATCGCCAATCCGATTGAGCTCAAATTTATAGGTACACAATCTTAGGTATTTACCCGGGAGCGTGAAGATTGGTCAAAATTGGAAAAAGGGACGTGGCACCTCCCATACAAAAAACATTTTCGATGACGTTATATCTAGAAAGCCGCTGGGCCGATTTCCATGATTCTTTTTTGTTTTGTTGCTGAATTGCTGAATTTCAGGTTTATTCAGAAAGTAAATTCCAGAAAATCGATTTATTCTCATTTTTCACATTTTACGAAAGAACATTATTATCTAAAACTTAATCAACACAATTCCTGTGCACAGGCTAAGCCGGGCGGTTACAGTTAGTTTAAAAATAAATATCGTTAACTTCCCGAAAGAATGTATTAAGCGACAATTTTTCCGAATATGACTTTTTAAGATCTACCTATATTTCGTGCTAATCGCCACATTTTGGTCTAAGTTTGACACCTCTAGTAGATATACAAATGACACTAGATACAAAAAAATTTTAATAACTTACAAGTTTACTTGGTAGAACTACAGTGGTGGAAGCCTAATTAGAAACAATGAAAAAATAGACATGGAGTTGTCATTGTGTCTTTGTTTACACAAGTTTCATACAATATACATATATGGACTTGTTAAGTGCCGTTGTTTTGCAGCAGCCTTGCGTATTTTTTGTACATTAAGTACTTAGATCCGTTAAAATTTCTCGCGAAGTATTTGGTGGACAAAGTTTACTAAGTGTTAAGATCGATATAAGACATTCTGTGGAAATTTAATTAGAAACATCGCATACAAATTTTGAATACTTTGTTTTTATTACGGTAAAAGTTTGACTCTGCATATTTTTCCTGTTAATACGTCTTAGTAATATTATTTAGTTTAGTAAAATGGGAAAAAACAAGAGCTGCACACCGGAACTAAGACAATTGATCATCCGAAAATACTGTACGGCAGGAGCATATATGGATTCCATCGCCAGGACCTGGAGTGCTCCAAAAAGATGGTCTATGGTGTAATAAAAGTTTTCAATGATACAGGTAGTATAGAAAAGCCCAGAAGAAAAAAAAGGGCAAGAAAAACAACCGCTAAAGAAGACAGACTCTTTTTCCGTTTGAGTAGGGCAGATCCTTTTCTTACCAGTAAAGAAATTCTGTCAAATGTATCGGCACAACTAAGTCAGGAAATCACATACAGAACCGTCAGGAACCGACTATTAGAAGCAGGTCTGCGGGGGTGCATCGTACGTAAAAAGCCACACGTTAAAAAAAAAAATGTAAAATGTCGGTTGGAATTTTTGAAGGAATATGCACTTAAACCCCCCTCTTTCTGAAAAAAAAGTGCTTTGGAGTGATGAATCAAAATTTAATATGTTTGGATCCAACGGGAAAAATATTTAAGTCGACCAAAAAATCAGAAACTGAACCCCAAGTACATCATAAAAATGTTCAAGCATGGTGGTGGAAATATGATGGTTTGGGGAGCCTTTTCCTGGCGCGGTGTTGGTCCTATTGTACGTGCTACTAGACGAATGGACCAGCATGTGTATAAGCACATACTAGCAAATGTTATGGAGCCATATGCTTTTGACCATTTGCCAGTGTCTTAAATTTTCCAACAAAACAATGATCCTAAACTCACTTCACGGCTTGTGAAGAGTTAGTTTCCGGAAGAAAAAATAGATGTTTTGAGATAGCCAGCGCAAAGTCCCGACCTCAATCCAATTGAGAATTTGTGGACTGATCTGGAAAGAAGTTTGGGAACGAAAACATCGAAAAACGCCAGCGAATTGTTCAAAAACATTGAACAAGCTAGGAGAAATATCCCCGTTAAGAGATGTCAAAAGTTGGTAGCCATTTTACCAAACCGGTGTGCTGCTGTCATTGCAAATAGTGGATATCCCACAAAATATTAATCAAATTTTTTAATTATTAAGAGTTGGAATCAAAAACTTAATTTTTTATATTTATTTTTGAATTTAAATTATAATTACGTTTTTTGTTTCTAATTATAATTCCACACAAAAACATACCTTCTGCTCTTTTTTTTGAATTTGTTTCTATTTCTTCTTCATTTCTTTATTTGATTCCCATTTTTATTACTATTAATACGCTATTATTTATGTTTACTAAGGTCGTATCGAAATTGTTGATAAATAAACCAGCGGTAATTAAATCCTCAGAAAAAATTATTTGTTTCTAATTAGTTTTCCACCACTGTATATTTGTACTAACCGACAAAAGTTATGAATTATGATGCATGAGGATGGCGTTTAATTTAACCGAAGTTGTCCCTTAGAACAATAGCCCAACTAAAAGTTGGTCAGTTTTTAGTCGTTTCAACAAGCATTCAAGCATTCATGTCCAGACGTAATTTCTTTGTTATTAAATTAATATAACCGAAGTAGTAGTAGTTTACTGTTTTGCTGCAATATGTCTTAAGTCAATTATTTTCTAATGTTTTCTTAACTTTGTTGCTTTCAAAACGAAATTTTAAAATTAATTAAAAGGCTGAACTTTTTGTAATCTTGTATTATTTTTACAATTTAAATGATTCTAATGTATTAAGCGACAATATTTTGACGGGGAAAATTAAGCAAAAAAACTCATTTTCCTACCTATATTAATGTTGTGTATTTCTAAAAACCTCATAAGTCCTACGTCTATAACAATATTTATACTTACAATCCGCTGTACTAATAATCATTTTTAGTGTCCAGGCTAACTTTTACGAAGCTACAATGACGAACATTTCCATATAAAATTATCGATTGTGACCGTCAAAATATTTAAGTTAAAGACTAAAGATTATTGGTAAGGCCCAATATTATTAAATTGGTTGAAATTTCATTGACTTCAATTTAAATGCGTACTAGCTTATGCCCAGAGACCTCACAGTTCATATAAAAAGAAAATGTTTCTGATTATCCTTAACTGCATAGCCTCAGTACTGATTACACAGAAATCCGCCCGTTACCTTTTTCCCATGTAACTTTTAAAGAACGAAGACTTAATCAAATATTTCTGAAACACAAATCAACCCAAATCAAAGGAACCCCAAATATGCCTCGTGATACCTACTACATCATGTTTCTGTAACATTACACCCATCATTCAAACACCATAATTCACCACACACACATATTCGTTTTATATCTCGTTGTTTCTGCTACCATACCACCCTTAAATCAAAGCTTACAAATTCCGCAATTTGTATAAATGTAAATCAGTTCCAGTTACAAAGGCAAATAGAATGTATAGGTGGCTTGTAGATAAAAAAAAAAAAAATAAAAAAAATACCGAATATTATTTTCAAGGATTCACAATATCGCCTCGGATAACACCTGTTTGTTCATCACAACCCAGATATTGAAATACCTTTGATACTCGTATATCCTGAGCCCACAGTGTGAATTTACATATGTATACCCAGCCAAAGCAAATATGTTCGCTTCTTTTACATCCAGGATAACATGCCACTCGTCAAAATTGACGAATAAATTTCGCTCCGCTTTCGGTTTCCTTCTCACCGAGCGCGAAACCTGAGCGCAGAAGGTGCTTCTGCTGCTGCTTCTCGTACTGCCTACAAAAAAAGGGTAAAACCGTCAGAAAAAAAGGAAAATCCAAGGAAACGTTTAAAATTGAAACATAATGCTTCACAAAACCGAAAATAATAACTCGTAACACAAATATTTACTCAAATCAATATTTTTCTTTTTTTTTGTTGCAGCTGTATATGTATATTTAGGGTGGTCCATGGGCCACTCTTGTTGTTTTGTGCAACAAGAGTGAGCAAAGTTTTCCGCTATGCTCGACTTAGTCCCGGAGAATGATGATTGCTCCTTGCGTCTGACCCGATATTTTCAATTCGTTTGTAAAGTTGCTCCTTATGTTTTATTTTTTTTTTTTTTTTTTGAAAATAATTTCCTGCAATTCTAGTTCAATTTGTGTACTCCCACCTCCTTCGATATGGGAGGGGGGAGGAGGATGGTATAGTACTACCCAAAGGAGTTTGGGTTTTATGCAGAACGCTCAAAGAACAACAAAAGTTGAAACAGACAAAGTTATTCCATTTAATATTCACAACTTGCCATTGAACAAGTTGCATGGAGTGCTCCACAGTGCAGGAAACAGGAGTCCCAACTGTGAGCGAGAATCGGGTGAACTTTATTAAAACATCCTTGGGGGCATTTGGCAATTCGCATGTATGCGTGCTGATTGGATTGTGTACGATGGCATTTTTCCTGTGTTATGATTGTTTTTTTTTTTTGCATTTTTCTGTTTGTTTACCGTTTCTAATGAAATGAAATTTAACTGAAAATCGAGATGGGAAACTGGGAAGGAGTGCGGGGGGTTGGCGAGTCGGGTTTCATTATCCTTCTACAAGAAATGAGTGAATATTTTTTTTTTGCTGTTCTTTTGCAATCGAAAGGTTAACAATGCGAACAATTACAGTTGGTTGCACTTCCTTGCTACTTTTTGGGTGGTTTTTGTTTGGTTTTTAAACAAAAGAATTGTTTTGGAAAAGGTTTCTTTTCCCCCAACTGCTGTTGTTTTAGGACAATTCTTTTGCTGCTATAACGATTGGTTAACCAATTCAAGTGGAACGAAGTACAAGACTGTGGCAGAAAGTAACATCTGCTATGGCGAACGAATATTGAGCGAGTACTGTTGTTTATATACGAATCTGCTGAATTTTAATAGGTAGGTACCTGTTCAAGAACTTCTGGTGAAATTAATGCTGTTCGAGGAAAATAATCATATACAATAGAAATAACATTTTGGTGGACGTGCTCTCAACGTTTATAATTGTTTTTGGTGAGTTTCATTCGACAGCATACCTAGAGAAAACATTCGGCTGAAGCTGAATCATCTCGTACAATGCCCAAAGTTGAGTGCAACACGTTTGTTTGTATAGCTATTAGTTTTGAGAATCTCTATCCAGGAATCGGAGTACATCGGTTGTCTTAAGACGCAAAATTAAAACCAAAACCTACAGTTCTTCAAAACGTCTAACTCCCAGTTTCACAGTAGGTTCAGTTGAACTTTTGTTTAAACTTAAGGCAACGAACGTTATGATTATGGCCCCTATTTTGAGTGTCGATAGTTGATCGTTGAGCGACGATATTTGTCGATTTGACAGTCGCTTGTAGTCGATTACAAATGTCTGGTCGATGCTTTCTCTTGGAAGTGAAAAAATGTTGTGCGTACGAATAGCTAAAATCAATCGACGCAATCGACAATTGTCGTGACGATCACAATAAGGGCCTATGTCTTATGAGAGACAGAGATACGTAATGACAATGTTCTGTATGTATAAAACTTCGACTGAGCAAAGGCGAAATATTCGTTTTCTTTGCATGCGAACAAAATTGGCCAAGGTATATAATTTAAAAATATTGTTATACCTATGTTGCAAAACATTTTTTGAAATTATTATTTATTCTTTTCGACACATCTATGAATAATAAGCTTCAATTTGGTAGACAAAAAATAGAATTGGCTTACATTAAGTATGTTAAAGATGTACCACAAGAAATAGTGTCAGCGATTAATATATACTAACTAGCGAACCCCCAACACACTTCGTAGTGCAAAATAGAAAAATAAAAAAATCAATTTCAAATTCATTTAAATCAGTGACAAAAAGTTTTTATTGTAATGCTCTGTACACTAGATTTTTTGTTTTTCCAGGAATCGTATTGCCTACATAGTATTCTTGTCTATCAGGACAATGCATAATTATCAATGTTACAAATTTTAAAAACTTTGGCTTCCATGACTGTCGAAGAAAAGTGAACACTCCCAGGCCAACACCTAAGATTGTCTAAAAATTGTAACCTAATCGATTAGGTGGTTTTCGAAATATAAAATATTTAATTTTTTTTTTGTATGGGCTGTGCCACGCCCCTTTTTCCAACTTTGACCAATCTTTACATGAATACTCCTGGGACTATACCCAAGATTGTATGTAAATTTAAACTCAATCGATTCGGTTGTTTTCGAGATATAAGATTTTGAATGTATTTTGAATGTAGATGGGGCGGGTTTTTTTTAAGGGTTAAGGAAATCTATGAAGGCTCTAACATTCTCATTGCTGGACTATACGAGTTAAACCACAAGCTTACCTTCGCTATTATTAGGTACTGGTCAGAGTAGATATTGACACTAATGAATCTTCGGATGTCAAAAATATTGGATTCAAACCCAGGATTTTCGCTGCATTCACTTAGAAGGCTTTTCTGTTCGAGGTATGGATGGCAATGATTTAAGCTTAGTATACATCCAATATCTCAATTAGTTGTTCGGCAGAACATGGCTTGTACTCCCTAACACTCTTCGTATAAATAACCTTTTTGGTCTCTATCAGTCCGATCTTCTCAAAGTATTGTGCAATATCTTGCAAACACCAACGGTATTGGCATACTGGGTAGAATAGAATCATAAGCAGTTGAAACGGGTTTAGTTGTTAATGAGGGCAAATCCAACATATACTTTAACTATATTCACATAAAATAGAATCATAGAGGACGTCCAAATAGACAGTTTCAACTTTGAGGTTGTGTTACCAAAAAAGGAAAGAAACGGCGCAGGGGCCTTGGAGCTAGGTCAATAGAGCAGATAGGTATCTACGTTCTGTTTCGGAGAATCATTATTCAATTCTTTTCGAAAATGTCGATGTCAAGACCGACATGGAGAGCGGTACAAAAACAATCATACTTTTTTTTGTCAGAAATTTGGGATATGACATTGGATGTCGATCTTCAGCTGACAGAGATGGTTGTCGAGTAATCAGCCATTTTTATGACTTACCTGGCCATGGCCACCCCAACCAAAGCTGCGATTTGACGACGTTTCACTTTCTTTTGTAAGCCACCGATAATAGACGTTATACCGCTCAAAACCATCGAGAACGTAATGTAATATTTCGCTGACATTGATTGTATTGTTTTATGTCATTGTATTATAATTTCGAAGAGTTATTCTTTTCAATACAGCAACAAACTTTGAAAAATGTTGATATTTTCTAAACATTTCTAAAAGAAACCCATCACAGATGGCCCAAAATAACAGCGCAACTCCCTTCCAATCATTTGGCAAATATTTTCCTTTCTGCATCCACCCACAAAGCGAAAAACAAGCATAAATATTGCACAACAGTTTAACCAATAAGTGGATATCTATAACCGGCATGCTATGTCCCTTGCTATCAGTAAATGACTATCTTCTCTGTGTGCGCGCATAAAAAAGGTCGTTATTCTCGGAAATTTATGAATATGAATAAAAGTGTTACGACACAGCAACACCAAAGGCAGCATCGACATCGCCATCGCCATAGTCATCGCCATCCAAGGCCAAGGAATTGAAAACGGTGACAAGGACGATGAAAGCCACCCCCACGCCACGCATGTACTATTATATTCATTGGAGATAACCTACAGACACAGCAGGAAAAGCATGTAATCGATACAAAGGAGTAAACCGGTGGGGGATAAGGACACTTTGAACTCAAGAAGCGAACGCATAAAATAATATCACCTAGGATCTATCTCCCCAGCAACAGGGTATGGGTGAGGGAGGATACTCCATCGAGAATGTCGTTTCGCCAGATTATGCTCATTCCACGCGCAAGAGAGATGGTTGTGTTCCTTCGAGAAAAACAAAAAAAAACAAATTGCTCAAGTTCCTTGGAGTTGCTTAACTCTTATTGAAGATTTCAGATGACATTTTGGGACGAGGTCGACACCACACCCACTCACTGGATTGCACATAGATCTTCGACGACGACGACGCTCCGTAAAACTTATTTCCATTTTGTGGAAACACCTTAATTTCCAATTATTTGAGTAGGCAATTTGGATAAGACATCTTCAGCACCAGCAGAGCAGCCCCAGCCAGCCAGGACGCACACACATCCTCGGGGACTCGAACAAGAAGAAGTTCACTATGGGAACTGGGTAACTGGTAATGGCAACTGGAAGACGTTACCTACTCTAGTCTATAGGTAAGCTCAAGCGGCTCAGTTCGGTTGGTTGCTTGGTTAGTAATTGGTTGGTGGTTGTGCCAATGCCAACCGGGGGGAATATAATAATTCACTCGACAAGTTCACATAAATTGTATCCTGGTGTAAATTCAGCAAACGACAACGGTAGGTACACGTTATATAATTTTTGCTAAGCATGTCGACCAGATATACAGATACGCCGCGCCGCACCATCGTCGGAGTTCAAGTCTAGGGATGGGATATGATTTTATTGTTTGTATTCCATCGGGACTGGGGGCCTGAGCTGATGCTTAAGGCCGAAGCCTGCTTGGGTGTAGTTAAGTGCGTAGCACAACAAACTGCACACAAAATTTCTAAAACTTTAATCTGTACATGGATTTATCTTGGACTTACACTCAGAGCTCGTAAAAGAGTCGACTACGTCGGGTATAGAAGGACTAGTTATACCTGCTTGGAGTCTGTGTGGAGTGGCAATGAATCGGGGCCCATACCACTTCAATGAGTAGGCCATTTATTTATAGGAAACGTGCGAATATTATACGGCATAGTCGTCAGGAGAAAAATATTTATGTGCTTGCTGCCAGCAAGGGTAGTCCTCTCCTCCTGCCAACAACCTACAAGGCAAACGTTTGTGTGCACTTGTATTCTCGACGATATATATAAATTTCTTTTTTTATTTATTTGTTTTCGCTTTTTTTTTTTTTCAAGTCAAGCCCTGTGGATGGATGTAGTCCTAGATGATTGGCATGGGAATGGTGGTGAAAGCGAAATGAGGGAGATGTGCTGTTTTATGTTTGCATTTTTCAGATTTTGCATTAACATTGCTGATTGGTGCAGTCGATTGGGTCCTAATGATGTGAAATCAAATGTGAGAATTCGTTACTGACTGAGGAGATGGTGGGGGGTGAATGGTTCAGTAATAAATTCTGCACCTAAGGCACAAAGTTGAAAGTTGGTAAAAGTACGAGTAAGAGCGATTTTTCTGTCTTTAAATTAAAAAGTGTCGTTTTTTTTTATTTTTTGACTTACCTAAGAACACGTTATCATGCAAATTTATGTACAATAATTTATGACGTAGGTCCGTTCCCGTATTTTATACTCCGCAAATATGAACAACTGGTTAAAAGTGAAATCTCCCTTAGACGGTCAGCGACATTGCCAATATTTTTGTCGACTTCGGGAGTTGCCCAGGAAAAAAAAATTTCGATAGTTTCATTTTGGCGGCTTCTAAAATACATGAGTTAAATTTGTTCCTTACAAAAAATTAAGGCTTACAACAACTATGCATAGAAAGAGCATAGCTTTAGATAAAACATACTCTATGAAAGAACAGAACACATTCACACAAAGACGATATTTTTGAGTAACGCACCATTGCACCCAAGAAAATGTAATTGCTTAGCTCCAACCGTGTACGACTTGTGACTAGATTTTGTCAGCCAGCAGGATCTCAATTTGGTTTCCTCAATAGTAGATTTCATTATATCTGGGCGAAACAGGTTAAAAGTTCTTCTAAAGGCAGCGACAGTAACCGCACTAGCGTTCTTAGTCTAACGCGTAACAAACCGAATACTCTCCTACTCTCACTTGTTATTGACAGACAAGTATGGGTGGTTAGCAGCACCTCTATTGCGGATATTGTGCAATCAATCTATTTAGAGGGACTTTGAATAGGTTGAAAGACAGAAGTACGGGTTATAGATACTGACCAGAATATCTTTCACACTCAGGCCTCTTTTGTATTTGTATGAGTTTTGCAAAGCTTCCGACTTTACAGACTCGTTGTTGTGAGCCAGCAAGTAAGATCCCATTAATCTTACTTGCTGGCTCACAACAACATAAGCACTAAGAAAGATTAAAAACTGTGACATCCAAGAAGCCTCTGGCTTCAAAGCCTAGACTTTTTACAATTTGCATCAAGGCAATAAACGAGAAAGGCCGCAGTACCTACCTATAAAGCATTCTACGATCTTCTTGAGCAAATTTATGATAAATGCGCGTAGTACAAAGTCAACATTGTTCTTAAGGACTTAAACGAGAAAATCGAAAATGAGGTTTTCTATGGATCTACTGGCTCACAACAACAACTCAGGCTAGCCGTCTTTGTGGGGGAACGAAACGTATATAAACTAGCAAGAGCAACTGTATTGTATATTGGATGTCCCAACGGTCCAAGCGTTTTTGAGAGAAAGATTCTTCGGACGATATTCGGTCCAGTTTGTATCGATGGAGTGTGGAGGAGAAGATTTAACGACGAGCTTTATGGGCTATACAGCGACGTTGTTATGGGCTATAAAGCTCAACATACAACGGCTGAGATGGCTGGGGCACCTGGAGCGTATGGAAAGTAACGCACCAGCCCGACGAGTCTTTGAGTTCACCCCTGAAGGACAACGTAGCAGAGGAATACCCAACCTTAGGTGGCTCGCACAATTGGAGGGCGACCTCAACCCACTTGGTGTGCACAACTGGAGGCAGCTAGCTAGGGACCGAGCTGGAGGGGATCGTTGGTTGAGGCCGTGGTCCACCCCGGACTGTAAGCGCCCCCAAAAGTAAAAGTAAGTAATGTTCCAAGTGGCTGAGTGGCACGGGCCAAAGTAAAGGTATCAATTACTTTACTACACCCAACGGAGATACCGTAAAAAGATTTGACACCGCACGGCTACCGTTTAAAGAAAACAAAAATTTGGCTGATAGCATTTTCTTTACCCCCTAGCAGAGGGCCAGTGGAAGCACTGTCAATGTTCCAGCCATTATGGCCTTATGTCACTTTCAAGTCATTTTCAGGTTGGGTGTATGCAAAGTTTCTTTTTTTCATAGGGCCATATTTCGAAATATTTCCTTATGTCGCATGGCCTTATGTCATGGCACCGTTCCAGCACATGTGCCGTCTTCACTAGTTGACCCTAACAAAGGCTCTAGAATGACTAGAAGTACTGGCTGTACATTAAACCAGGAACAATGCTTAAGGAACTCTAGAAAAAAAATAAAGAGAGCAACGAAAAAAGAGCTATCCTGTCCTGTCCTGTAGTGCGTTTGCAAGAGTATTGACCCAGATGCAGCAAAAATGGGTCTAGCTGCTAATGAATGCAAACCAAAGTTTCTATGACAATCATTCTTAACATCGACTACTCGTACAAAAGGTCACAGTCTACATATATTGCTTTAAAACACTTAAATGCTTAGTTTACCCAAGCACTACAATTACCTCGCTGACATCAACACATAGACCAAGCGAAGAACCACTCTTGCCAATCGCTGTTTCTACAAACTAAGAAGGAATCTAAGAAGTAAAGTTCTCCCTAATGAGAACTTAACTCCTTAGCCACTCTAAAATGCTAACTAATTTTCGAATATCCAATATTACAAACATCACAACATCAGTGGCCACTAAGAGATAAACTTAATATTCTTACCAAAATATACTCTGACCTATTTCTGGACATTTATTAGTGGCCACATTATTTCAATACTTCCCCCAACAATAGATCACAATTAATCCTCCCCATGGGACAAGGGTTTTGAAAAAAATCATTGTTGAGAAGAGACATTACTGTATACCGTTGCAATGAGTGCTTATACTCGTACACTAAAACTAAGCTAATTTTTCATACGAAAACGAGGCCCACTATCATATTCATGAACGACAAGAAAATAAAAACAATTATTATTGCACAAATTGTATAGTTCTGCAGATTTATGTCGTTCGAGATTGTGAATTATGGCATAGTTCTAATTAGTCGATTGCACCCATGTGTAGTGCTTGCTTACAGAGAGATGAGCTGGAGCTGGAGCTGGGGCATATAGCTACAGCTCCCACAGAGTGTCTACCACCCTCGATCTGTGGCAATAATTTCTCAATTTCATTGCACCCCCTGGAATCCGAATACCGAAGGCGACTAACAGAGCGAGTGCGACGCTGTGCTATACAAAAGGAAATCATTTATTCTGCAGGTAATTCGAGTGCGATAATAATGTGTAATTTATCTAAATAACCCGCAATGAAAATGTTCACCGCAAGAAATTGTCTCGCAATTAAAATCATGAATCGATAAGCTAGAGTGTTATCCCCAGCCATGGGGGAGATTTTGGCGGTAGATGTCTTTAGCCTTGGATTTATATCCACTAGATGAAATCATTAAGTATTCAAAAGGGGCCGGAGACAGAAAGGTGATGGTGGGAGTTAGATTTGTAGCAGACGCACAGATATATCCTTGGGATCTAAGAGAAGTTTTATCACTTGTGCTTGTGCCCACCCTGGGAGTGGAGTTGATGTATGCGCATTTGGGGACGTTCTAAGGTGATGAGGCTATGGGATGATTGTTTCGTCGAAGAGATACTATATAAAGAGCACGACTGGGTCGCACGAAACTTCCTTGCTTGTAAATTTACAGTCATTAGCTGTAGTAAATAAATAAAATAAATTACAACTATTTGTTTGTGTGATTTTTTTTTAATTTTTGGTACGAATGAAAGAGACCTACAATTTAATGGCGAGTCCGAAAGACTAAATTGAGAAGCTTTCTCAGTATAGTAATACCCTTGCATGATTGTCAGATTTTCGGGAATTGGAAAAAAAACCTTATGCGATTTGTGGTTTTCCGGGGTTTAAACCTCAGACCCTTTGCTCAATAGTCTAGTACACTAACCACAGAACCACTTCCCCTACATTTAAATAAAAGCTAAGCTAGTGAAAACAAAAACAGCGGGAAGGTTTCCCTGTCTCACAGAGCGAAAAAAGACTACATAAAATCAATAAGATTGCCTTATTGCACTGATTTACCATGAAATCTTATTAAAAGGAGTAAATAATATGAATTTTCCATAAAGAAATCTTAATGGTTTAATGGAGAAAATCTTATTAATCTTTTTAAGAGTTTTTCATATCATTTTTGCATGCCAAATCATATTAAATGATAAAAATAATATGAAAACCTTATTACTATTTGGATTTAAGAAGTCAAGCTTATTACAAAATTATGTTTATAAACGTTTAAAAGGAATTCTTCTGAAATCTATATGACTTCTCTTTAAAATTTTAAAGAGATATCACATTAATTTTGGGTGGGAGTATTAAATTGTATAATAATTATATGAAAACCTTGTTAATATTCGGTTTTGAGAAGACGAACTTCTTAAAAGAGCTTGTCTTTAAACGGTAATAAGGAAATATTCTTAAATCAATAAGAATTCCCCTTAGAACTAAAAATATTCCCATATTTTATAAAAGTGCATATAAACGGTGTATTGCTTTGCCGAACGCATTCGTTTTCAGATTTCATGTCAAAAGCGCGTCTACGTATCGAGGAGTGTAAGTAATTTATTAAATAAGAAAATTTTAACTTTGTATTTGTTTTCTTCTTTTAGAATAATTATACTTTTATTATTACTTTTTTCAGAAAAAAATGTTAATTTTGTCTTTATTGTGTAAATGTAAATTAACATGTAAAATATGAAAAAAAAAAAATGAAAATAAATAAATAAAAAATTTTAAAAAGATAATAAGTTTTCCATATTTTTCCAATCGGTTTTACATATACTTTCAATAAGTTTTTCCTATTGGTGCGAAGAGATTTTCATATACTTTTCAATAAGTTTTCATATTGCTTTAAGAAGCCGTCGTATTGATATAAAAAAAAAAAAAATAAATAAATAGGTGGCGCAACAGGCGGTAGACACCCTAGGCCTAGCTTCTCGCAACCATTCGTTTTGTGTGAGTTTCTATTTTTGGGACGAATGGAAGGGACCTACAATTTTATGCCGATTCCGAACGGCTGAATTGAGAAGCTTTTTCAGGACAGTTATACTCTCGGATGTTTGTCAGACGTTCGCGAGAGGTGGCGCAGTAGAAAAAAACACTAAGATGTAATTTGTGTTTTTCCGGGGATCGAACCTGGGATCCCTCGCACAGCAGTCCAGCACACTAACCACTGCGCTACTGCGCCCACAAATTCGTCGTATTGATATGGAATAAGATATCTTGTTAAAAGTATGTGGTTTTCTTATAGAATATTCATAAAGATTTCAATAAGATTTTCTCTCTTGTTTTGATATGACTTTCTTTTTGGATGAAAACCATAGAGAAATCTTATAGTTTTTCTTCTACTTTATGTGGTGGTTTTCTCTCTGTATGCTCAATTCGCTCAGGATGGGATTTTGGAAATCAGATTTAGGTTTCTCGAAAACGCTGTGTACGATTTTAAAAAAATTACTACTTTGAGTAAAATATATCTTACAATTTCAAATGCGAAAAATTTTAAAAACAATTGTTTTACGTTGCAGATCTGCTTAGGGGTATTAGAAGCACATCGAAAGCGTTAAAGGTAAGGTCAAAAGTATAGGTCTTATACATTGAGGAATCTGCTACCAAAAGTGCCTTAAGGATTATCCAAACTAGTTCTTGGATCTCGTGCAATTTTGGTCACGCACAAATTCTGGGGAAATACGTTGGGAACGTTGTCACTTCTGACTATATGATTCCCCATCTAAACTTTGATGGACCATTCTCCTTCTCGTTTCCGAGTAGAGATGAATGGAACACAAATGAAACCACGAACAGGAAATCAATATCCATCTACACAGATGGATCGAAGATGTGGAACCGGTGCCGGTAGATATATTCTTGGAGGAATTAAATATACACTGTTCAATCAGGCTTCCAGATAGCAGCAGTGTCTTCTAAGCGAAGTAAGGTTGGCAATACCAAGAAATGATATTACCATTTTCATTAACAGTTTCCGCTATTGAAATAAAATCCAAGTTATTTCATCGCTGCCGTGAAGAGTTTAAGGTCATTTCCACTTGTTATTGCTTTTCATTCGAATCTTATTCTCCACTCGTTCTCTAAGATTACAGAGTGTTGGCTTGATCGACTGTAGTGCTCGATCATGATCCACTGCGGACCCGAATCTCTGTCACTTGAGGAACAGAACACTTCCATGACCTACCAGAACTTTCTGATGTCTCACTTTCTGATCTTTGAGGATATCAGGATGGCTGGACGGCCGGCCGGCGTCGAGTAATCACTAGAAGAAGGGAGTTGAGGTCAATAACCATCTCAACATTAACGGTTAACCCCCATTTAAAATGGCATCACAATGTGTCCACAAGGACCTAAGTGTGGCACAGCAACCTAAAGACAGAAGTACACTTTGTTCCGTGCGGCGTCAGTGACATGTTTTTTAAGTTTTTGTGGAAAAGCCGTGCCGTCGCAACGAACGGGAACAGACATTTGATGTGGCCTGTGTGTGCATAGCGCTTGGTAGAGAAAAAGACAGAAGGATGGTGTTATGTTTGTTTACATTTTTTAGCTGATCTTCGGATAAACTGGCGAAGTCATCGTTGAATATTGTGAAAACCTTGATGGTTCTCACGAATTACTTAGGTATAATAGAGAAGTAGCTTGAGTGTCATTCTTTTTTTTTTTTACCAACAAACATTTAGGTCCTGACAAACTTTCAGGCATCAAGTGTTTTTTTTTTTTTTTTTGAATGGATGGAGGCTTTAAGAAGTGTAGTAAAATGCATAAAATACCATAGAATTATGTTGGGTATGATATTCCGACTATACTTTCCTTCTCACTTTTTACCAGTGAAATTCGCAAATTTCTATCCAGAAAATATGTAAAATAAATAAATAAATAAATAAATAGGCGGCGCGACAGGCGGTAGACACCCAAGGCCTAGCTTCTCGCAACCAATCGTTTTGTGTGAGTTTCTATTTTTGGAACGAATGGAAGGGACCTACAATTTTATGCCGAGTCCGAACGGCTGAATTGAGAAGCTTTTTCAGGACAGTCATACTCTCGGATGTTTGTCAGACGTTCGCGAGAGGTGGCGCAGTAGAAAAAACCTTAAGACGTAATTTGTGTTTTTCCGGGGATCGAACCTGGGATCCCTCGCACAGTAGTCCAGCACACTAACCACTGCGCTACTGCGCCCAGAAAATATGTAGGCAGTTCAATTATTCCCTTGAGCGAACAAAAAAAATATTTCACAGCTGTAGTCCAATTTTCGAAGCTATAGTCTATTCCATTTTTCGGGCCTACAAGAATTTGTTCAGCCTGTATACAGCTTTTCATGAATTAATTCATTAATTTTCTATATGGCCCGCTTATCCATTAGGTCGCGGGTGCTGGTTACTCATGTAGACCATCCATAGCTCTCTATTACCCGCCATCGACTCTTAATCATCAAGGACAATCCTCGCATTGTGGAAGAAGATTATATGCGTTGCACACGTCAAATTGAAAATTGAAATTGCTTGGGTAAAATGAAAACGTTCAATCGTTTCCGATTGCACAAAGGTTTTACTTTATGTCATTTAATTTCATTGGCGTTTGCGTTTTATTTTTGCTTCATGTAACTTCAAAAACGAAAGACGTTTTGCGTTTCGTGCAAAAATAAAACTCGCCTTAATTCATAGGGATGGTTGTGTAGAAAAGTGGCAAAAATTGAGATTTAACTCAATCCTACACAACCATCCCTATGAATTAAGGCGACAAAAAGAAACACACATTTAGGTACCTATGCTGTCAGAAACAAACGTTTTTAGAACTCAGCAATATCCCTAAAAGTATGCAATTTCAACTACACCGCTTTGTTAAAAGTTAGTGAAGAGGAAAAAAAATTGAAAAGAGTATAAGGGGAATTTTTTTAAAAGCGAAAGCTTTTTATTTTCTAATTAATTAATTTCATTAATAATATTTTATTAATTAAAATTATAAAAGTTGGTTAGAGTGTTAATGTATATTTTTATTTAGAATGGTGTTCATGTATCAATATTGAGGATATGGATACCAGTTACGAGCTTCATTATTTGAATATAGAGTATTCGCTTGCAATGTGTACTAATTTCCTTGATAACCGCTTTCGTTAACTTGAGCTTTCACAGTCGTAAAGTACCTTACTGACTTATTTTGATGGAGCTACAGTCCGGGGTGAACCTGGGCCTCAACCAACCAACTGGGGAGGCCTCCAGTTAGCTCGGATTTGGCTAACAGCTAACAGGCGACACCTAAGGCGAGGTCTTCCTTTACTGCGTTGTCCCCCCGGGTTGAAATCGAAGACTGTTTAGCCTGGATCGTTGGTGCCCATTCGCTCTACATGTTCTAGCCGTCTTAGGCGACTGATACGTATTTCAGACTTCGCTGTACACTACAGCTCGTAGAGTTTGCTGCTAAATCTCCTCCGACCGAAAATCACTCGAAGAATTTTGCGTTCGAAACGACCAAGAAGATCTTCAACCGCCTTTCTAACAACGTCCATGCTTCTGTGCCAAAGAGCAGCACTGGGATGGTGAGGGTCTCATATAGAATCTCAGCTTAGTGTTTCTTGACAAGGCCTTACTAGTCAATTGGCTATATTTGGGGAGTTCGTAGTTTATTATGAACTAATTCCTAATGAATTAAGTCCCAATTTGAGAAAAGTGGGAGTTAGTTCCAGTTTGGACTTAGTTCATGTGGCCCAAAGTTATAGCTGTCTATCGTGACGTTCTGTCCGATTCGTCGATGTTGTGTGTCCCTTCTTGTTAACAGCATATGTATTTTATGTAAAGTTACTATGGACGTGAAAGATAGACCTTAGTCTCACAAAAAAACACAAACTTAAACTATTTTTTGGTCTAAGTGCATCTCAATAATGGGACAGTGAATTGGCCAGCGAAATTGATAGTTAGTTAGTTGGAGTCTTTGAACAGTCTTAATTAAAGGAAAACATCAAGTCAAGAATGTTATCTGCTGCCTCACCTGATTGTTAAAGCCAGAACTAAATCAATTACCCCGATGAAGAAATTAGACCACCCGCCCTTCCATTTTATAAAGATCTAGGTTTCTGTGGTCTGCTCTGCTATTGACTACACTTTCATCTTACAAATGAACAAAACAAAATTTCAAACACGATAATAATACTTCCCTTGAGAGAACATTACATCCGTGTCTCTACTGAAAGGACTATCTTCGAAGAGGTCACCATCGAAATGGTTATCTCCCTAATAGCAGTCGAAGTATAGGTATTGCATTGCTTGTTATTTTGATCTGAAAACACTTGGTCCTATACCAAATATTTACATATACATAGACCTAGAGAGGGACCTACCTACACAGACGTTTCACATCCCAATTCCGAACACCATCAATCGATGCCAATTCAATATCAAAGCATTTATTATCTATTTAATATCGGCAAGTTTTGACCAGGATATGCGTATATTAATTGAATGGCTCTGATTGATGTCCGAATTCATTATGCAAATGTTCTAGATTTTCAGGATTTATTTCGCCACACACATGCATAAGAGAGAGAGAGAGATAACGTATTCGTTGGTCTGAGATTCATCTTCGGTTTTAATCATGTGTCTGACTCGAGAGATCTATTGATTTTGCGATATTGGCAAAACCGAAGGAACCCAATTCAAAGAGGAAGGAATCCTGTTTTTCCTGATGCTGCTACTGCTGTACGACAACAGCCACAGTGAATCACACACACACAGTGCACTGGAATAAAGTCATAACTCAGTGAGGAGATCGTAGACGACCGGACCGAGTGTCATCTGGAATAGTTTCGTTATTTATGGGCTTTTATTGGCTTTCACAATAATTTAATGGCCGACAACTAGGTGCTGCACACGCACATATACTACTGTATGAAGGAAATCATTTTGAGACATACCCAACCCATCCCATGCACCACACGCATCTCGGTGTATACAGTTCAGATCCTGGTACATATGTCACTAAAACCAATAAAAAGCAAAATGGGGGCACACACATATCCGAGATAAGGATGCTTGGTGCGGTCTCTTCGGCCTAGCTAGACAAGAGCAATTAATGTAAAGCATATGCATAACACTCCTGGGAGACTGATGACCAAACAGCGATGGATGGGCGATGGATAGATGGATAGATTTTGGCAAGGACGTAAGTGCATGTATGGTTATGGAGATAATAAGCCAAAGGACTGCGAAACAATGCGGATTGGGCAAGAAATATTCTCTTGTTCCTTCGCTTGGTAAAGCCGCACATAAATATACCCAGCAATGACATGAGGCTTCCAACGAATTTCTCCCAGTTTGCCATTCATCGTTGGTTTCATTTCTTACCCGGTCCTCGGGAAGGGACATCATGTAGACGACCGTATTGATGTGCAAACATTCCCATTGTCCGGCGTTCGTGTGTGCGTATGTATATGTTGGGTTCTTATAAACAATCGTTTGAGGAGGTCGTCGAAAGCTGGGAGGTCCTCGCACTCACCCCCCAAAATGTTTGATATTCAAATAAATTTCGTTTTCGGGTATATGTGAGTGAGTGTGTTTGCACTATAAGACGATAGCCAAATATGCATTTGCTGAAGGGGTACAGAGACATTTATATAGATGGATTGAGGATACCGGATACGGTTGGCAGTGTATTTACTAAGGGAGCCCAATCCCGTCTTTTATTCTCCGATAATATGCCGTAAATTGCCGGGGGACCAAATCCGACGAATGATTCGATTCGGGGACACTGCTTCGAATTTCATGCTTTGTTGTTAACAACGGGGGAAGAGATGAGCTAAATAGGGAAAGCATTTGTAATTTATACCGTGTCGCCGTACAGACAAGGGATATCTAAGCACAATATTTATGAATTTGAATGTAGAGGTATAGAGCACCTATACTCGTATATGGAATTAGGTCGGTTGGAAATATTACGATTGCTACCAATCGCTTAAATCTTTGTATTAAGACAGTAAGGCCGTTTAGTGACTTGCAATTCTAATACAGCAACTTTATGTGCCGTGAGTAGGTACCTACGTTACGTAGATATAGTCAAATTACTAAAACGATAGATAACTTTAAGATTGTGTAAGGTTTACATTTGGTTCCCATAACAAGACGAAGGAGCTTAATATCAAAGCAATATTTTTTTGATCGTTATGTTGAAATAAATGACACTGGTCTAACTTGTCTAACTTGGATGTAAAAAAAATACATTCCCTTAATTTGTTGCTGGCTACAGTACCTTTTTGTTCTAAGTAAATATGTAGCAAAGCCTACACGATAACACGTCTGGAAACGGACTTAGGCTAATCGACTTTGCTGCGGGACCTAATGTTACTGTAACTCAGTAGCACACGGTTTCCTCACCTCAATATCTACAAAGGAACATGTCGGTCTACAGATGTGTGAGATGTGTGAGCTCACACACAAACGCAGTTGCCCCCTTCTTGTAAGAAATTTATTTAAAAAGGTTGCTCTGACACGAAAGTAAGCCAAATTAAAACACTGCAATTTTTTGCAATAATGGTTCTTTTCTATGGTATTTTCTGCAATACTGGTTCTTTTTCGTGGTATTTTCTGCAATAATGGTTCTTATCCATGGTAACACCTAAACAAAAGCCGTATTTTATTATGCCCGTGATCTGAACCAGATCAAAAATTAACACTAATTTGGAACAACTACACGTGATCCAACTTTCTATCTGGATAATTTTTCATGATCCAGATAGATAATATGATAGTATACTATTAGGCGAATAATTTTATTCGTGTATGTTGGTAGTTCTATGAACACAATACAAATAAAGTGGCTTAAAGAATTTTGACAACCCAATAACCGTTTCTCGCATAAAATTTGTAAGCCACTGTCAAATGTCAAAAAAATTACAATTGATCCTGGTTTGTTTTATTATGCTGATCTGATCCGGGTCAGCACGGCTAAAAATGCGACATTTTAGTCGCATCAGAGCCCTCTAATGGTGATCTCAGTAATTAGCGCAAACTTTTTTTGTGCATGTAGTAGTTTTTATGGCGCTTTCAAAAAGTGTGCCACTTGAAAGTTAGAGGTATAGCTAACTTTTACACGCTTTTCTCCGAGTTATTTGGTGAATTTTGTAAGTATCTTTTAAAAAATAAACAAACTGATGTGTTTATAAAGTTTATAAACAAGTCGCTAAGTGAGAAATCAAGTGTTTTGAGTCTTGGCTGGCTATGATCTTCGTAGGTACCTAAATACGTTTGAAGAAATGTTTCAAAGATTAAGTAGATGATTTTGCTGGACCTCCACAAAAATCCCGAATGCTCGATTTAAACACACATTTCAAGAACCTTTATGTAGAAATAAAAGACAATATTATAAGACAAGATATAAATCACGTTTACACGCAACCATTTAAAATAATTCACGACACGCCACTGCCTCCCATACAAATATATAATTTTTTAATATACTAAAATATTTTTTACAATAATATAGTACCTACCGGGTATTTGAGCTTCGGCACAGTCGAAGATAATTGTCTTACTGTTTAAGTTATCTTTCATTCTGGTGCGATATTTTGGAAGAAGTTGATGCAGCACAGAAATACTTGCAAAAATCCGGGGTCACTCTATAAAAAAGTGTAATAAAACTTGAGGCGCTCGCGAGTTTTCTTCATGAACATCGTGATGAAACCGTGAAAAAGGCCATAATATAAATAAATAAATAAATGGGCGGCGGAACAGGCGGTAGACACCCAAGGCCTAACTTCTCGCAACCATTCGTTTTGTGTGAATTTCTATTTTTGGAACGAACGAATGGAAGGGACCTACAATTTTATGCCGAGTCCGAACGGCTGAATTGATAAGCTTTTTCAGGACAGTCATACTCTCGGATGTTTGTCAGACGTTCGCGAGAGGTAGCGCAGTAGAAAAAACCTTAAGATGTAATTTGTGTTTTTCCGGGGATCGAACCTGGGATCGAACCTGGGATCCCTCGCACAGTAGTCTAGCACATTAACCACTGCGCTACTGCGCCCACGCCATAATATACGCAAGAGAACAATGTTCTGAGCTAGAAATTTCAATTGAAAGTCGGGGAAGAACAAAAAATTATGGCAGGCGAAAAGAATGCTGGTTTGACGTTGGAAGAGGAAACACGAAGATCCATGTTAGAATGTGAGAATAAATTTTATACTGAACTTATTCATCGGTCTAAGGCCAATGCGTCAGTTTTCTCAGCTCTGCAAAAAAAATTACTGTATGGAACGGAAGAAGAACTGCGTGGTGTTGTTCCTATGCTTACCTCGACATTTACAGCACTAACAGTAACAGACAACAGTATCATATTGGAAATCGAGCGAATACGGCGTCAAATGGTAGCTGCAAAAATAAATTTAAAAGATGCAGAAATTTGGACAGCCTTTATGCATTTTTCAGCTTCATTGTTAAGTGGGATTTTTCCGACTCGTTACCGAGTCTGTCATTGGCGATGAGAATTTATTTAACAATTTGCGTCTCAGTGGCATCGTGTGAACGAAGCTTTTCAAAATTAAAATTAATTAAGACTTATCTGCGATCAACAATGGACCAAAATAGGTTGACTAATCTGGCTATACTTTCAATCGAAAAGGAGCACACAAAAATTATAGATTTTAATGATTTAATCGAAACATTCAGTGCACCTTTAAATAAAATGTTTGTTCGTGTTTTTTTTTTTATAATTTTTTTAAGGGGTGCAAGCTTGTTTTACCGCCCCGGGTGCCACTGCCTCTTAGTCCGCCCCTGCCCGGTACCACACTGTGGTGAGGGTATATTCACTTTGACATTCCATTTGTAACGCACAGGTATGTAGGTATGACAAACTATATATATTATTTATCAGCATCACTTTCTTAGTCGATCTAGCGATGTCCGTCTGTCTGTCTGTCCGCACGATTACGGCCGTAATTTAAGAGCTTTCGACTTGAAATTTGGTACGTAAGCTTTTATCCACCAAACTGAGGCTAAGTTCGAAGATGAGCAAGATCGGATGAAAACTACTACTACCTCCCATACAAAATATATAGCTATTTGATGTTAAAAATTAAATTTAAATAGCTACAGTAAAGATAGCAAGTTTAAATTTTGCACATATTGTTTTAATAATAGTTAAAAATTTTTGACAAAAAATGAGCTTGGTCGAATAAAAAGTACCCATACCTCCCATACAAATATATAATTTTTTAATACTAAAATATTTTTTTTATTTTACAATAATATAGTACCGGGTAGAGCTGTGTCAATCGTTCAAATTCAATGATCGAATCGTTCAAGTATTGGTTGAAAAAATGATTCGGTCATTTCAATCAATCATTCAATCATTCCATGACAGATGAGAATGAGAGTATTGTATTGCTCCATTCAATTTCAATACAATCATTCGTTCAATTTCGTTTCGGTAGAGACAGATACATTCTGATAGATTGTAAGAGTGAATCACTTTTGAAAGCTTCAAAACATGTTTATCTAAAGACAGAGACAATAAAAAAAAGAGATGAAACGATTGTTCCATTTCAAAAAAAAGTCGCCTCAATTGAAGATTTCTTAGACGTTTTTTAATCCATTGACATCGTAGCCATCCTTTGATGGATTTTTTTTCTTTATGTCTTGATAGAAAGAAGACGAACCATATTATGGGATATATGCTATATTTATTTCGAAATGTCACCAGAAAGCCCTAAAATCTTAATTTTTCCAAGAGAAAAAAATCACTCAAATTTTTAATATTTTAGGGCTTTCTGGTGACATTTCGAAATAAATATAGCATATATCCCATAATATGGTTCGTCTTCTTTCTATCAAGACATAAAGTAACAAATTCCATCAAAGGATGGCTACGATGCCAGTGGATTAACAAACGTCCAAGAAATCTTCAAATCAAGCGATTTATTTTTTGCTCTCCGAAATAGCCAGTCAGATGCGCAACAAAAGTATTGACTCTGTGAACGATTGATTGTGTTGTTTCGATCTTTCTTTACTGGCTAACCGAGATAAATGAACCAGTCAGAACAAAAGTATTGATTCCATGAACGATTGACTTGAGGTTATGTGATTGCAATCACCTTTAAAGACAAAATAAAAGAACACTTTCTATAATGGCGATGTCAGCCGATTTTATTTTTGACTTCTCGTCTCTCGTCTCATTTCTAGAATGCCACACCCAAGATGGCCGCCTTCCCTCTTCGTACAATTATATCTTTTTCTTAAGTTGGCTATACAATTGATACTTAATCCTTTAGTGTGTAGATGGCGCTCTCACATGATGACAGTTCTAGTGGCTACGTTACATTTGACAAGAATAGGTATTACAACTCGGCCAATCTGACTTTATGATCGACCACGATCATTAGAATAAGGAGACTAAACATATAAATGGAAAAGTTAGATTAAATTAAATTACAAAACATTTGAGCACCACTAATATACGTATCCTAAAGAGTTTCGTGTTGCCTAATTAGCTGTTAGTGATTCTAATTCCCGTCTTTGGGGTTATCCATTTCCTCATTCGAATGGCTTCTACAACATTATTATAGGGTAGTTGTGTTAATTGACAGTTATCAATATCAGTAACGACATAACGGTCGTTTGGTAGTACTTTATGTATGATGTAGGGGCCTCGATACTTTTGAACAAATTTTTTATTGGTTCCGATTGTTGTATCAACATGTTTTACTACCACGAAATCCCCGACCGCATATACCTTAGCCGGCACACTATGCTTTAAAAAGTACTGTTCGTTGTATTCCTGGGACGCTTTTATAGCGTTCGATGCCTTTAATCTAATCGTAGGCAGATCAATTTCCGCAACTCGACCAATCTTGTCACTTAGATACTCTGACAGTTCATCTACAATTGCTCCGCGCTGATCTATTCCGAAAAGTAGTTTGCTTGGTGTCTCTTTCGTTGAGCTGTGTATTGTGTTATTGATCGCATGTTCAACTTGAGCCAATTTTGTGGACCAATCTGCATGATTTACAGGTTCACTGATTTTACTAAGCATAGCTTTAATTACTCTATTCACTCGCTCGACTTGTCCGTTGGCTTGTGGTGATGCAACGGCGACCTTCACATGTTCGACATTGTTCCTAAGAAGGTAATTGCTGAACTCTAAAGAGGTAAAACAAGAACCGCGGTCAGAAATTATACGTCTAGGACGACTATAATAACTGAAATATTTGTCTAATGAAGCACAAACTTCTTTCGTACTTGTCGAGTTAACCGGGTACAGACGTACAAATTTCGTGAAGGCGTCGATAACAACCAAGATGTGTTTCCGTTTGGAAGATATAGACGGCAATGGCCCGAAATGGTCTACATGGACTGTATCAAAAGGGACAGGTTTTTTTTGAATACTGTACATATTATGGTCATTTGACCGGGCAGGCGCAGAATATAGGATGCACTTGATACAATTTTGTACAAATCCTTCAATTTTTCTTTTCATACTTGGGAACCAATAGTTTCTTTTTATCTGATGGTAGCATTTGTCAACCCCTAGATGACCAACCTTTTCATGTACCATACGTATGACATTGTCCTGCATTTCAGCAGGGACATAAAGCAATAACTGGTTTTGATCCGACTTACGGAAAACTAATCCATCCTGCAACTCGTAGTGCTCAAGAGCCTCCACTTCCAAATTTTCACGCAGTGTTCTAATATCAGGATCTCGATTTTGTGCCACTTGAATGTAAAAGTCCACTTCGTCACTGCTCAGAGCAGCGACAACATGACATCGGCTTAACGCATCCACATGACCCATTGATGCACCGCTTCGGTGTTGTACGGAATAGTTATAGTTTTCTAACTCTAAAGCCCACCTAGCAATTCTAGGATTAACCTGCTTCTTACCTAACGTGAGCGTTAGGGAGTTGCAATCAGTGATTATCTTAAACGGTATACCCTCCAGGTATACTCGAAAACGTCGCAATGAATAAATTATAGCCAAGGTCTCCAACTCGAAGCTGTGGTATTTGGCCTCGGCTGCAGTAGTAGTCTTCGAAAAATACGCGACTGGGTGAAATTTCCCATCTTCCTGACGCTGCATTAACGCTGAGCCAAACCCATGGCTGCTGGCATCGCAGTGCAACTCAGTTTGCCTATCTGGGTCATAAACTGCTAACACCGGGGCTGAGACTAACTTATCACGGAGCTGTCTGAAAGCCTTGACACATTCGTCCGTGAACTCATACCTAGTTTCTTTGCGCATCAAATCTAGAAGTGGCTTAGCAATTTTTGAAAACGATGGTACAAAACGACGGAAATACGAAAATAAACCTAAACACCTTTGCAACTCATTTTGGTTCTTGGGCATGGGATACTGCTTTATGCTCTGTATATGTGCATCCGTCGGTCGTATCCCTAATGCATTCACAGAATAGCCTAAATACTCTAATTTGTCGTAGCCAAACCTGCACTTGGTCATCCTAAGCTCTAGACCCTTTTCATAAATTCGGCGCAAAACCTCAGTGAGTATTTCCAAATGGGAATCGAAATCAGAAGTAGCAATTAAAATATCGTCTAAGTAAATGATAAGCTTTCCTGCTTCGATCAAATCTTGAAATATTCCATGCAAAAATCGTTGGAAAACTGCAGGTGCATTTTTCAGGCCAAATGGCATTCTTAAGTACTCATACTGACCTTCCGGTGTCACAAAAGCAGTAAATGGTACTGAATCTTTATCCATAAGCACCTGATTAAACCCCTCCTTTAAATCAAGCAAGGTAAACCACCGCTTACCCCCTAAGAACTCGATGCAGTAATCTATTAACGGCAAAGGAAAATTATCCCGAACGGTCTTTTTATTTAACGCACGATAGTCAATACACAACCGCAAACTACCATTTTTTTTCTTAACAAGTACTACTTGCGAGGCATACGGCGATTTGCTATGTTGGATTATTTTCCGATCTAGCATATCTTTTATTTTGTTTCGTATTTCCTTTCTCTCGAATACAGATAGTGACCTCGGGGGACAGTGGAAGGGTGTATCATCAGTTAAATTAATCTTCATCTGATAGTTATGTGGCTTACGCTCAATATCGGTCGGGTTCAAGTAATTACAATCAATAACTGCCCCAACAGCTTCAATCTGACACATATCTAAACGCGGACAAATATCAACATCAGACTGCATTTCACAAGAGTCGACCGCGGAAATTCCAAAAATAAATTCTTCATCACAGTGTGCCGGCTTCGGATCATCAGTTGTCAAAGCCGATACATCATCTGTTTTGTTTATCTTTACACTACACGGCGGAATTAACAGCGAGTTCATCAGGCAATTAAAATCACTAACAACACTAACAATACCTAACTTATTCAAGTTAAATGCATCCTGAGTAACAAACTGCTTTTTATTTAATTTAGAATTCTCTTCGATTGACAAATTCGCGGTTTCTGTTGTTTTAAATCGACTTAAATGAATGTTGAATGTTCGCAAAAAGTTCCGTCCCAAAATTAATGGTAGTGTCATCACGTTATCTGGAAGAATCCAAAGGGATATTTTTTTTTTCTCGTTTAAAAATGTAATAAAGCACTGTATTATACCATATGAATGGAGTTTGGTTCGACCGATTCCGAAATATTTAGTTTCTCTTAACACTTTGGACACTCTAATGTTACTTGGGATTATGGAACGTCTAATGAAATTAATTGCGCTACCGGTATCGAAAAGAGAAAAACAATTAGTCAATCTGATGCATCTAACCTGATCACAAATAAAGGCAACACTTACGGTTTGCATGGCGCTGATGGCACCAGCCAATTCTTCTTCACTGTCTTCGTCTTCTTCGGCTAATGCCTTAGTAACAGCAGCTACAATTTTCTGGTGCTTTCGTTGGGCCTTCGGGCAACTATGATGAAAATGGCCGACTTCATTGCATATGAAGCAAGCATTTGCTGGCCTTGGTGGTTTTGTGCAGCTACTTTTGTAGTGGCCAAACTTCGAACAATTAAAGCAACGTACTTCGGCTAGTTCCTTTGGTCTTGCACCGGCGGACTTCTGTTTGACTGCGGCGATAGCACTGGGTCCTGGCTTGGCTGTAGATTTACGTCTGAGGTATACGTCACGTTTTTCCTGATATCGATCGAGTCGGCTTAGGAGTTCCGAGATGGTCCTTGCGTCGTTTATCAGTGTAATGTTGGCACTGTCGTCATCAAATCCATCGATGATAAAAGTCACCAATTCCGCTTCTGGAATGGATATCTTGGCGGCAAGCGATTTCATCGAAATGACGAATTCCAGACATGATTCATCTGCATCTATTCGTCGATGTTCCAGCTGTCTATAAATGTCCCGGTAAGTGACTTGCCTACCGAAGGTTTCCACTAACGCTTCCTTCAACTCGTCGTAATCGACGACACCCATCGTACTCAGGAAATCCTTAGCCGTCTCTCTAAGCAATCTACGCACCCCCATGTACTTTTCATCTGGTGTGTAGTTACGTGTTGTAGTGTACTGCTCGAAATCGTCGAACCATTTCCGAATGTCGCAATGGTTCTTTCCACTGAATGGATTTAGCGCGTTCTCAAGATGATCGAAATTAACATTTCGGCGGCTATGGTTTGCATTCGATGAGATGGCTTCCATGTTCCTGATTTCTTGGTGGAGCGCCAACATTTCACGACGCATGCGCAGAATTTTGAGCTCTGCTTCTAATTGGGCAGAGACTTCGTCCACTGGGGTTCTCATTGCGGATTGTTGAACTGCGGCTGCTTGCTGGCCTGCGGATTGTTGGACTGCGGATTGCTGGACAGCGGATTCTTGGACAGCAGATTGCTGGACAGCGGATTGTTGGACATCGGATTGTTGTACATCGTTTGGTTGGACATCGGTCTGTTGGACATCGGATTGTTCGACAGCGGCTGCTGGTTCGTCGTCAATGGCGTCGTCGTAAACTTCATCCGTCGGATTGCGTATGTTTTCTGCTCCAGCATAACTTCGCAAAAGCTCGTCGTATAGTGGTCGTATTTGGGACACTGTGGCTTTTGGTGGGAACGCAATTTCTGCGTTGTTGAGCGCGTCCACCATTATTTGACGTGTTGCACGCGGATCTGACATTTTTCACAAACTTTTCTTTTTTTTTTTCAAATTGTTTAATATGTATTGATTCTGATTGTTTGGGTTTACCCCACATCTGAGATTTAAAGACAAAATAAAAGAACACTTTCTATAATGGCGATGTCAGCCGATTTTATTTTTGACTTCTCGTCTCTCGTCTCATTTCTAGAATGCCACACCCAAGATGGCCGCCTTCCCTCTTCGTACAATTATATCTTTTTCTTAAGTTGGCTATACAATTGATACTTAATCCTTTAGTGTGTAGATGGCGCTCTCACATGATGACAGTTCTAGTGGCTACGTTACATTTGACAAGAATAGGTATTACACACCAATACTTTTTTGTGATCGGGTCAAAAAGAACGAATCAATCACGATTGACACAGCTCTAGTACCGGGTATTTGAGCTTCGGCATAGTCGAAGATAATTGTCTTACTGGTTTTACTATAATATAGTACCGGGTATTTGAGCTTCGGCATAGTCTTACTGTTTTTTTTTTTTCATATAAATGTAATTAATTTTTTGGGACCATTTCATTTTCGTTAAGCCATTTGTCATTGTGTTTGCAAATATTAGCATAGAGCGGCACAAATTGGTTTAATGTTGAATGAGGGCAAAACAAAATATATGCCTTCAACAAGAAGGAACACACAACATCGACGAATCGGATAGAATATCACGATAGACATCTACAAGTTTGAGGTTGTTATGGACTTTGTTTTTGTCTCCGCTATTAACTATGAAAATGACATCACTTCAGAAATTAAGCGAAGAATTACACTTGCGAACCGCTGTTACTTCGGCCTAAGAAGGCAATTGACTCTAGTAAAGCCTTGTCGAGAAACACCAAGGAGACTATTTATAAAACCCTCATCATTCCAGTCCTGCTTTATGGCGCAGAATCATGGACTTTATCAAAGGCGGACGAAAATCTCCATGTTCGGTCTCGTTTGCGTTGACGGGCTTTGGAGGAGAAGATTTAACCTGGAGGGACAACGCAGTAGAGGAAGACCACGCCTTATGTTTGCGAACAAGTGGAAATTGACATCAACCCAAGTTTGGGAAGCGAAGAAAATATGCAGTTCAGCTCAATTAGATCTGCTGTCATAATTCTAAATTACGATGGCGATTCTGGCTGACTCTTCTTGGTGTTACTTAAAGATTTTATTTCATAATCAGGTACTGTTGTGCGAAAACAGTTCGAGAGTGTTCCTAAAATTTGCTTGAATTGTCTCGAGTCCGCGTGGTCTCATCCTCATCTACAACCTAAATAAAATTCCACCAAAAACGGTCCGTACCTAAAATATTTCATTTAAGATTCTTACCAATATTGAGACGAACTGTTAGCAAAGACTCCTCGTAGATTTTAAACCAACTGAAAGGATCGAATTCACCGGAATTGCAGGTGGACATAATATTAAAATTTGGGTATTTAGGGAATATAACTGTATGACATTTTTAAACTAAAAACTGTTGTCACCCATAAATGGAATTACTAAAATAAGATTCTCGCTACTAAATTTAAATTATTCTAGACTCGTACCTGATGGAATTCAGACCAACTGCACCTGTTCAAAAAATTTCCCTAAATATTCACAATTAAAAATAAATTCCATTCCTCCTCTATGGATGCCGTAGGTAGGTATAGCAGAAGAGAAACTCTTGAAAATAATTATAGAAATATTAAAAATGCATAGGAAAAATAAATCCCAACATCTAATTCATCTTCCGACCCAGTGATTCAAGAGCCGTTTCCAAGCAAATCGGTCAACCGGCAAACCCCTCTCAATGTCAAAGATGGAGTCCTACTTGATTTTGCTTGACATAGTTTTCTTTTTCCGTTCAGATGCAAATAATTAAGTAGGCATATAGCAAAAAAAAAAATAAAATAATGTTTCGCTTAAACAAGGAAAAATATACCACAAAAGGTAGATATATACTATATGGAAGCCAACTCGTAATAACGAGCAAATATGTGTGCTGCACATCCCTGCTACCAACCGATCCGACTATATCAGCGCACAGAAGTCACTTCGAGACCAAATGGGGGCAGAAAAATTATCTAAAATTCATAAAGACTATACCTACTATACATCCGTATGAAGTCATCAACACCAGTGTGTATGCCATCAGCACACTGCTGCGGTGGTTCCACGACCATAAAATCAGTCAGCCAACAAACCACTATTAGTTCCAAAACATAGATTCAACAAGGCGTCTCTACATGCCTGTGTGTTCCGTCCGTCCTTGAAAGCATCCTACTCTTTGCGTATGCATAGAGTCTCCTAACACAGAGAGCAGGGTTAGTTTTGATTAGGAATGCAGCTTCAGTGCATATGACTGGCATGTCAAATAGCATTAGTTGCCATGTAGGTTGTATAAACCTCATACACTCGGCATTCATGGGAAAAAGCAACTGTATGCACCCAAGCTCCCCCCGCCGGCGCAGACGAAGAGGAGTAGACATACAGAGCAACGTTTACAAATATTCTAAAATTTTCATTATGACCAAATCATAGCATCAGATTTTAATTAATATTTGATATGCCAGCTTAAATATGTGCATTTGTCGGGACTGTCAGTGTTGTGCCTGTCAGAGTATTCCAAATGGGACGAAAAACGTCCCCCGTCCTCAGTTTGGCAATTTGAGGCAGTTTTATCGGTGATTGGGCCATCGGATTTTTTTTTTTTTGTTCTTGTTGCCCGGTATAATACTGTGGAGACTTTGGGAAAACAAAACAGTGGACCAAAGTGATCATTTTGATGGAGTACAAAATTAGATTTAATTTTTATATCATACCCTTTTCGAGATCGATCATCGTTTTGGGCGGACGATTTAGTATCGAATGGCGCTGGATCAATTGAATTTGAAAACTGTCGGACGGGTGAAAAAAGAAAAAGTTTGAAACGCATCGAGTACGATGGGATTGCTCGATTCTTAATTTTTTTTTTTAAGAAAATACGACGTCCAAAATAGAGGATGGGCCATTACTTCTCTTGGGAAAGGTTGAAAAGGAGGCTTCGTTCCCATGTTCAATACACGCGGTTTTTTCTTAATAAAGTAAAAGAGCTTGATGCGATACTGTCCCAACTGCTTTTGACTTATCTTGGATTTAATTTTTGGAATGCCATTTGCCACCTATAGTCGGAAAGAGTCCAGCAGAATAGAAAAGATGAACTTACTTACTTGAGATGGCGCTACTGTGTGGACCTGGGCCTCAACCAACAAGCGTCTTCAGCCAGCACGTTATTTGGCTAGCTGTCTCCAGTTTCGCATGCTAAGGCGGTTAAGGTCCTCCTTAGTGGTCCTCCTCTACTTCACCGTCCCTCGAGTGTGGATTCGAACTGGGATGATTAGGGTCTTATAAAGGGTCACTTTAGTTGTTGGAGAGAGGCCATTGCAACTCAGTTGCTTTCTTAGCCCAAAGAGGCAGCGATTGGGAAGAGTTATTCTTCTGAGCGCTGGTGTCATTGTCTGAGTTCATAGCGGAGCCCAGGTAGAGAAAGTCCCTAACCACCTAAAAGTATTATCTGTCTATAGTGATATTCTGTCCGAGACGTCGGTATTGGGTGTCCTTTCTTGATGACAGTATATACTTCGTCTTGCCCTCAGAAGAAAATATGAATTATACTTATTTACGTTGCGATACCGTCCGCACTCATGAATCGCTTCCGGAAAACGGAATAATTGCTTGGTTTTGTTGGGGCGCAGATTTCCCGGGTTATTGAACCTTCAACTTGAGTGTGCCAACAAAACCAAGATTTACTTCCATAGTGTTTTCCAAAAGCTTTAGAATCTACATCTTTTCGGGAATAGGAGTTTTCCATTTGAGCTACATAACATATCCTAGTCATCTTTCGGAATTTTCGGACATATTCGCTATTAAGTCTTCTTCTCCAAATCCCGTCAAATCAAAGGATACCAAACATCAGTTAAAGAAATCTGTCCCATAGATTAATTATTGATGAGGACCGTATATAGAGCTTCTTAAGTGACTCTTTTCACAGCATATGACAGCGCATAACTCTGTCATGCTACCCTGTTCACCACAACTTGATGAGTTCCAAAAATATCGCAAAACTATATATGTGGCTACCTATAACTTGTATAAATACTCTCGAATGTGGCCTCAATTTTGATCTTCATCCTTCTTTAGGATATATCGTAGTGTGAATATTTGGTCTATTCTGGGCACGGCTATGCGAGCTTGTATGCAATACTAAGCAGACATGTCTCTATGTCATGTGCTCTTCTTTCTTCTTCTTTATTACACAAGGAAGCGCAAAAGTCAACAAAAGCAAAAAATGTCAATTCTACTTTGAAATTTGTGAAGTAAAGGGATACAAAACATGAATCGCTATACTCCTAAAGAACAGGGTATAATTGTTTCGATTTTTTTGCGGAATAATTCGTCGGTGGTGTTGGAGCAGATTTCCCTATCTTTTCGGACACCAACTGGGCAAACACTACCACGTTTAGCTAGAACCTAGAAGAGTATGGGACAAAACGTGATGCTACCAGGTCTTTTCGCCCATGGAGCAGCTATTGAGCGCTGAGGCGTTATTGGGCATTATTTTTTTAAGAAACACCGCTGGCCAGATGACTACTGTGTACGAGAGCAGTACAGAGCCATGTTCAACGACTTTTTCTTTCCTCAATTGGATGAATTGGGACTGGAGAACATGTGATTCCAACAGGATGGATCAACGGCGCATACTGCATGAGCCACAACCGAAATTGTGAGGGCAGCATTTCCGGGTCGCCTACTCTCTCGTTTCGGCGATTTGCACTAACCGGCACGATCGCCTGATTTAACCGTTCGAGACTTCTTATTGACGGGCTATCTATGTCAACAACCCTCGGACCCTTCTGGCAGGCAGTTTTTCATTCATTAGCTGCATGAGGTGGCCATCATTCGTTGAGTTCTTGGAGATCACCTAGTGAAACCCACAGCACATCAGAGGCGACATGTCCGTCAACTATCTGGCAGCAATGCCATTGATCTCCCGCACTTTTAATCTAGAGGCAAGGAACTTGTTTAAAAATTGGAACCGCTGTCGGTAAGAGTTCTGTCGATTTGTTGCAGCCTTTCGATTTCAATGTCGAAGACTCCGACAGTAATTCCGTTTTGATAGCCTCTATGATGTCTCTAAATGTGCAAACTTCTGAAACACTTGAGACATGCTTATCTGTGGTTAATACGTCTTGATCAGGAGACAGTCTATCTTTCAAACCGTCAGGCATGATTTGAATACCATACTTAGAAGTTTAGAACAGAGGTTTTCTACAGAAGCTCATAAAATCATTCTTCTGTCGGGAAGTGACCGCACATTATTCTTATGATGACGAATTTAGAAGTAAGGTAAAAAAAAATCAAACCAACATCAACATTTTTTGCAACATCCAATATAAATGTTTGGCCCACTGTCCTGACAACCGGCGCAGCTTAGTGACGACGGATGGCTTGGCATTGGCACCCATGCATCTTCTATTAGTCGTAATTATTAGACCATGCAAGTGCGTGTGCTAATCAGATTACCATATCTCTCCCATTATCCGATCTGTGGGGGCATTAGCTTCGGATAGAATGAAATAATTACAATTTCATTATAAGGATGCGCCGGAGGCGTTTCGCCCAAATATGAGTTTGTGAATAATGCAAGAGCGTTGTGTGTACAACACGGGGTAGATAAATTTAATTTTCTACCCTATATAGTGTGGTAGTTTAGTGATGCATAGGTGTGCGCTATGGTATATAATTTTGTTGGCAATTTAGTCGAGCTTACATAAATTAATGCGACAGCACAAAAGTCATATAATTAATCCATGAGGACGATTGCCAGTATTTTCTAGATTTTCCATTTTGTCAGAGAACTGAGACAGATTAAAAAAAAAGCTATTGTGTTGGAGAGATATTAAATTTATGTGACACTTGATTGCACGTAAAAAGACGCTTGTTTTAGACATTCTTTAGTGGTCGTCAAATAACGCCCTAGTGCCTTTCGAAACATCCATTGCTTTGTGTGTACAAAATTTGAATGACGTCTTCACGGATGTAGGAAAAATTTCTCTGCTTTGTCAAAACTGACAAAACGTCATCTCTCGTCAATCCAATCCGGCTTCGTGCCCAAACCGCAAACAAACGCTTTTCGCATAAAAATTCCAATTTCTTCGCGCATAAAACTACAAAGTGAAGTAGAACGCTCTCGTCCAGCAGCCCGTTCGTCTCTTCTCACAAACAGACACATAATTCGAGTTTACAAAGTAATCGCTTGTAGCACGTCCTTTATCATTGGTATAAGAGCGAGCGATACTCTCAACTGCTACTGTTTGCTGCTGCCATATCAAATGCCCGTTTCCTTGAAGTGTGTGGCGGCAGCAGCTTCTCTCTCGTTTGCAGGCATCAAAAACTTCCAGCGTTATCCTGGTTCGTACTTTTTATTCTTCCTTGTGTATCGCTTTTTTTGTGTTTGTGTTGTTGATTCAAGGAAAAGCAGTTGATCGTCCAAGAAGATTTCCCCCGGTACTGCCAAACAACCAACTAATGAAACGAACTGGAAAAGTTTGCTTTTTTCCCAATACCCCCCGCTGCTGCTGCATTCGCTATTCGCCGTATGCTCCTTTTGTGTGTCGCGCCTGCCATTCATATGGAAATCGCTTAAGACGACGTGAAGTTGCTCTGCTCATAGAGCCACTTCCTTGGCTACCATTTTATACTATACTCGTAGAGATGTCGACTGTCGTTGGCCAAAGTATGCGGAAAGTGTTAAAGTTTCGCTTTTGTGAGAGTCTTGCGAGCGATTTTCGGTGTATGAATTGCGTTTTTGGAATTTCTGAAATTGCCACCCCGGTTGATTTGGTCCCAATCTACGAGGAAACACCCTATGCGGTTGCCCGATATCCCAATTTATATTCATTTGGGGAATTTTCGTTCTGGACACTTTCTTGAATAGAAGAACAAGATTTAGAAGCACAGTTTGCACCCTGGTTAAGCTGGTATCTGGGGGGACCCACTTTACACACAGTGACACACGCCGCACTCAGAAGGGATATGAAAGAAAGGTAACAGCGTATCCTGCTGTAGGTGCCCTATCATTTGGAATGGAATTTTGCGGATGAATGCGAATGCAAATATGTTTTCCATCGGAGATGCAATTTGTTCGGTCGGGTGGATGGGCTGAGAGGATACATGCAGGATGTTGACATCTCTGCGCGATGTCAAAAAAGTGTAGTAACATTGAATCGCATCATTTGGCAAAGGAATCATTTCGCTTTTTGCGTATATGTGTAATATATGGTTACCCTTTGCCTTCGCTGGCACTTTGGGTATTCTCAGTTCGCTGAGCCGAAGGATTCACTTTGTGCGCGCAGTCGTTACAGTCTCATTGCGAATTTTCACGAGTGACTACGACACAAATTATGCGGTTGAATAAGATGCAGATGCAGGAGCAAAATGCAAATGATTTCGCTATCGAAGGGGATATTCATTGCACATGAACGTGCCGTGATGGAAGATGTATTATTGAAAGTTTTACTGGTGTTTTTGCACAATGGTCGGTCGGTGGGATGCCAAATATTATAACGAGATAGCAAATGAATTGAAAAGTATTACCACCGAGTATTTAGTCAGGCTAAGGAGAATCGGCTTACATTTCCAGAGCATAATACATTAAACTATGAGTCGGTTACTACTGGAAAGAAAAGGAACATCGATTTTATTTGGACCGGGGTCTATTGGCGGTAGCAATTATTGATGTAGCTCGGCATAAAAAAGACGTAAATTATTGGTGCCAATAATCGGATTCCGTTTATTATTATCAGTGATAGTGTAGCACCGACTGATGCGATTTTAATCCAAGGTTTTCTTATGCTTTTTATAAGGGTCGCATAAGGCTAAAGGCTGGTTCATGGCGACAGCATAGTACACAATTTAAAATCAAAACAAATAATTTGAACTTTAAATTTAAATAAAATCCCGGTCTAAGGTGGAAGGGAAATCATCTGGATGTGGAATCCCAAATGTTGGCGTTAGGACTCCTTGGCCACCGACCCAATCCATGTAGATGCAATGGCCGATAGGTTTATCGTATCTACCCAAAATTAGGCGCTTGCATCTCCTCCGCGACCTACGCCGGTTATCAAAGAAAATTTAAGCCATAATTTGTTAAACACATAAATTTAAAATTTTAATTATAAAAAATAAATTTGGTTTAATTTAAAAATAAATATTGCTTTGTAAAACGAAAAAAAACTAAAACTAAGAATTGAAAATTTAAATATGTGTGTGTATTAACTTAAATTTGTGTTTAAGATTTAAAAATGTCAATATTAATGTTAATTTTACGATAGAAATAAAAAATGAATCAAAAGTGTACCTTGAATTTTGTTGAAGTCCGTGCGGATGAATTCTTGAAGTTTAAAAGTATTTTTAGGAGTTTAAAATAATTAAATAATAAATGCACAACACAAAATTAAACTTAACAACAACACAAACTTAAATGAAATGAAAATGGAAATAACAATAATTAAAAAGAAAAATTTAAACTCTAATACTATTTTATTTTATCTTCAAATGCACAAATTATGGTATTGTGCCCTCAATTTTTTTTTTCTTTTTCCCTTCTTCCTGCTTAAAGTTTTTTTTTTTTTTTTGTTTTTTATTCTTATATTCTTTATTTTGTTATCTTGGATTTTTTGTTTTTTTTTTTGTATTGAGCCTTTTTAGACTCTCAGAGCTCACAATTCCAGACGTTCAAAGTTAAGGCCTTTGGAGTCAAAGAATGACTATATGAGATAAAAAAATCTAATACAATAAGCCAAAAAAATATTAAAGTCTTTACCTTTCCCTAGACATCCCTTAAGTCAATAGGTAAGGCTAATGAGTGGAGGATGTTTGTTCCTTTAATTTTATTTGGAGTGATTTATAATTTTTTTTATGAACGATTCTTTTATAATAAAATAAATAAATAGGCGGCGCAACAGGCGGTATACACACAAGGCCCTAGCTTCTCGCAACCATTCGTTTTGTGTGAGTTTCTATTTTTGGAACGAATGGAAGGGACCTACAATTTTATGCCGAGTCCGAACGGCTGAATTGAGAAACTTTTTTAGGACAGTCATACCCTCGGATGTTTGTCAGACGTTCACGAGAGGTGGCGCAGTAGAAAAAACCTTAAGATGTAATTTGTGTTTTTCCGGGGATCGAACCTGGGATCCCTCGCACAGTAGTCCAGCACACTAACCACTCCACTGAGCTACTGCGCCCATTCTTCTTTTCTTTCTTTTATAATATTTCTAATAATTTGTATGACAAATAATTGTTTTTTTTTTTTTTTTTTGTTTTATTCAAAACAAAAACTAACTGAAATAATTTTAGCAACAGTATAATTTCCAAAGTGCTTATTCGGACGGACGCGACGGAAAGAGCAGAAATAATTCAATCGTTACACTTTGTCATCGGGAGTTCCTTTGCCTTTTTAGTAAAACCCTTCATTGGGTATCATCTTTATCACAGCTCCTGATTCCCATTTTGCATCGCCGCCTTTACTATAGACCACATATTTCGTCAAGCCTAGGATTCGCATTGGTGGGCATGCAAAACCTAGAATCATCAGGTTCTCTGCTAGCTGTTCTCTCTACAAAAGGCAATTCGCCATCAGGAGATGCTAACAATTTAACCAACTGCCTAAGTCACCACCAGGGGTCGTATCCACAGAATTCTCTCAAAAAAATTTCGCAGGTAGCAATAGATGATAGACTTGTAATGCCTTATCAATAAGTGCTAAGTGTGTCTTTCGAAGACAGCTACCTAACCTAGTATAACCTAAGCTAGCTATTGCAGCGATATGACTCATCAGTATAGACATATGGATGCGGATGGACGAAGATTCCGGCAGTCTCTTGCGATTGCAGCCTTTCTTCGCCATGCCTTCTTACAGTACTGTGGATATCCACACATACCTGCCTAAAAAAAAATTGGACCGTGTCAATGGTGGGATTTTTCAAACATCAATACTGGATTCGTCGTTTTGATCCGAAGACTGGCATATTCTCTTGTGAATATTCAGCTGCGAAAACTGCATTTTTGCTACAGTGATCCCAGACCAAAGTTAAATATGTTCCTATAATTGGTATCATGGAGGTCTTGCTTACAAGCTGTCCTACCAAGGATCTCCTTCTTAAGCAATGCACTCACGTGGCATGGTGACCAAGTGGAATATGGCATCGCTAAAGCCTATGTAAACAAATGTAGATTCGAACATCAAAGCCGACTGCGGTATGTCAGTCTGGTGCCAATTATCTTGAAAAAGTTTAAATTTCGAGTGGCAGGCGGGTTGTGTATGGTGATGACGTGGATTTGTAGACGCAAAACATATTGTGGAGGCTGGTGTCGCCGTTGATTTTGGCATTGCAAGTGTGTTTATTCAAAAACTAAAAACATGTAAGACGACCAAGAATTCAAAGAAGGACGACATTTAGGAACTGCTGAATAGGTGGCTCCACACGTTGTGCGTTTTAAATCACTTTTATACTTCACTTCGCCGCCCTTCCATCGCCACACCACTCCTATGCCACCTGCCAGTTGGTCACCACGCCACTGCCACGCCACTTGCTCACCACTTCAGTGCGCGCCTTAACTTAGGATGGAGCTCAAATCATCTAGTACGAATGAAAAATCATATTTAGGATATTTCGTCATCGAGGATCGTTTATAGGTAGCGCGCTCCTTTTCCACTTCAGTGACATAGGCTAATAGTGGTTTCGTAGGTTAATAGTTTCATCAAAACGAAAGGTAATGCTGCTTGCCATATCCGATTATTAAATTCGTCATGACCAAACATTACGAATAGGTATCCAAAAATGCCAAAACTGTTATTACTCAGAGACTACGCCTTCTCCCGCTTTAAACACAGTGTCCCTTGATAACTGTCATTACATCCAGGCATGACCAGGACCACCCCTAGACTCTACTCCACCTGCGAGTATAGCCATGCTTTCAAAAACTCCTGTCTACATCGGAACTAGGGAAGGGCTTCTCTATGACGAAAGCCAAGCACTGAAAATCAGAATTTTCCATTATGATAATCACAGTATCGTATCGTATCCTTTCCTACTGCGATTTCCATGCAGAAATAATATCGCACTATAATCCTTGAACTCACTATCGAATGCAAAGTGGTGGGCGTGGTCATAGTATCGACGCCGCTAATGCAGGGTTATTTTCTTTTGCCATCGAACATGAGCAAGGACATCCTAACATTTTTTTACATTCTCTCTATGTCAATGTGCATTTGTTACGGCTTATTACCGTTGAATAGATGGTAATAATAATTCAGTATAGCTCTGTTTAAGCCTTTCGTTTCGCATTTCCTTGAATAAATGGCCAACTAAATCGATTCGCCTACAAGTGTTATGATTATTGTTATTAGTTGATATTGAAAAGGATAACACATTTTATCGAGATTTCTCTGACAACTTTTATCCACGAATAAAAGTCATAGAAAAAAAAATAAGGTACAAAAAACCAACGGCTTAGTGCTGGAGAGGTCTATATGTTTATTTTCGGGATGAATAGCCAGCGAACTCCGTTTTTGCAAGGCGCACACAAATCCTATTTGATAGATGAGGGCAATTATCGGCCGCACATGCCACAACGTCCAATTCATGTCGTTCGCCCTCAATCTGTAGCCAATCAGTATTCACTTAAATTACAGGCTAACATTCCAATACCGGCGCTGCTGTTTCCGCGTTTAATGTGGGGACGACTGTGATGGTTGGAGTCTTTGCTGCCGCTGCTGGGGTTATGAGTCATTATGGGGGTGCGAGAAAAAGCCACGTTTTCGACGCCACCGTTCACCATTGATTGACGGAAATTGCAGATGGCAAAGAGGCGATAGCAACGAAATGGAGATTTTTTGGCTTGCAAGGATGAAGAATATCCCGTGTAGCTGGAGGGCGGTGGTGGCTGTCAAACTCACTCACAGAAGAGATGAGGGGGAAAAAACAAAAGAGTACACACATCAGTTAATTGGAGTGGCATGACAGCGAATTACAAATTGCAGGCATATCAATTCAATCGATGACTTTTGAAATTACCGCGTCAATTTGATTTGATTTTTTTTTTCTTTTGTATTTGGGTGTGCTATAGGAACATACATATACGCGCCTTTGACTACACTTTGGAAGATTGGTGTGTAGTACCAAATCTTCTTCGAGGGTAGACACTTAGTGTGTTTAAATTGCAAGCAAATCGACTAATTAGAAGCGATTGACCAGTTTATAGAGTAGGTACATAATAATCTTGCTCATTGCTACCGTCAAATTTCGTATTGGACGTAGGTACATCCCAAAGAATGTTTTTCAAAACCTTCAAAAAACTCCATCAGCTTTTATAATGGATTTTATTCCGTAATTGTCCAAGTAAGTGATTTTTCGCTTCATAGTTTAAGCCTTATCTAACGCTGTTTTAATTCAAGGCTACTGTTGATAGCAGTTGATAGCAATATGAAATTCATTGATGCTTTCGTAGAGTATCTTATGGCACTGTACTTAACCGAGACAATGGCTTCTTCAGTAGAACAGAAGAAATATAACACAATAATAGATTCCATTTCTAAAGAATACGCGGCTTTCATTAAAAAAAAATGAGTGATTACACATAATTTTTTTTTTTTTGTGAATACATTTGAGCTAAGGATTAAGAAATTGAGTGCACATAATCAATAGCGAAACATTTTAACTGCTCGTGCAGTCCTCAGGATTTGGGCACAGAGAATTCTTCACAGTCAGTTAGTTTGTAATAAGAAAACACGTCTTATCGATTGTAGTTACCTTTATTGAATGTCAACATTATTCTTATGCGGCTATGTCGCTAACTTATTGTATATCTTAAATGGTTAATGTATCCCACGCTCGCAGTTGCGTGGTTTCCAATGACGATTGGAATGAGCTGACTCAGCAGCATAGTTTTCAATGAATATCCGAAATATTCTTATGCGGCTATGCCGCTAACTTATGGTATGTCTTAAATTCGTAATGTACCCCGCGCTCGCATGTGCGTGGTTTTTGGACAAAACATATTTCTTAGCTGGCCAAATACACCGATATGATGAGCAACATCTTTAGACTAAGGTGCAACTCTTACCTTTTAATTATATCCCACACCGCCCAGATCTTCCTATATACTGTGCAACATTTGCAACCAGAAAGATCGTCAGGATGTGTACCACTTTCGACGAAGTGTTCGTGAGTTAAGAAAAGGGACCCTTAAAAAGGGTTCATCACCAATAACTCGGGCCCCAAGCTGAATTTCCAAAATAGAAAATACTGATTATCTTTATTTCTTATAATAGACTACACAAACCGAGTTTTAAGTCAAACGGATAAAAAATACAAATTTGCCCATACAAAAATGTTGACCCCCCCTTTTTACTCCTTTAAAGGTTGAATTTCCAAAATCGGAGAAATCAGTTTCCTTTATTTCTCATAGAGCGTACAAAAATTTGCCCATACAAACGTTGACACCCTTTTACCCTTTTAGGGGTTTAATTTCCAAAATCGGAGAAATAAGTTTTCTTTATTTCTCATAGAGAGTACACAAACCGAGTTTGTCCATATAACCCGATTCCTACCGAGTTACCTTTTAAATGTTTCAGTTTCAGCTACACAACAATGTTTACTTAAAAACGAGCAAAATAAAACCAACGGTATAAACTTAATAATATGTATCTATTCATTTGCGCAAGCTACACCTACTCACCCCGACCCGACCCCACTACCAGCAACTTAATTGAACTTTATGGTCAAGCACACACGGAAACACACGCCCTTCGCTTCTTTATCATTAGTATTAGAACTGCCCTGCCCACACTCTCTGAGTATAACCCAAAGCTAAAATAACCCGAAATATGTCGGGTTCGGTTCGTCTCCTTTCCCTTTTGTACCCTTGCGATTATCTGTGTTTGGTCCTCCCTGTTCAACGCCCGCTTTCTTATGCAAAAAAAATAACCCGAAGAAAAGCGGGTGTGTTTATAAAGTTTATAAACAAGTCGCTAAGTGAGAAATCAACTGTTTTGAGTCTTGGCTATGATCTTCGTACCTAAATACGTTTGAAGAAATCTTTCAAAGAATAAGTAGATGATTTTGCTGAACCTCCACAAAAACCCCAAATGATCGATTTAAACACTCATTTAAAGAACCTTTATGTAGAAATAAAGGACAATATTATAATACATGTTATAAATAACCTTTACACGAAATATGAAAGTTTTGCACTCAAGATGGAAAAATATGTTCATTAAATTAATTTCTTCCTGGAGTTTTCGATTGTATGGCTTTAAAAAATTAACTGAAGATTTTGTATACACATATATGTACTACATCTTCCCTTCGACATTTTGATATTTTTAGACTTCGACTTACCATTTAAAATTATTCACGCCACGCCACTGGTAGCGAGCAAGCTCTCGTCTGCTCCGATGCTCCGAATGCACAATCTTAGCCCTTATCTGGAACGCTTTCGATGTGATGCATAGCATTTTGTTCGGGTATGCTGTATGCACTCTCAAGAGACTTTTAGCGAGTTTATGAGGTCTTTTTCATTGTGGACATGGCTGTGGTTCTCTTTAAGGCTTCTTTTTAATTGGTAACATAAATGCTCGGTGGAGTTTAGGTCTGCGCTAATCGTTGGCCACTGCAAAACTGTAATATTGGCATCAGAAAGAGCTCTTAGTGTATATGAGGGCGAGCAGCGAGTATTGTCTTGCATAAGAACAAAGCCAGGATCCACTTTCTGTGAAAATGGAATCACAATAGGTCATATTAATGTTTCAATGTAACTGGCGACGGTTACGGTACCCTCATCCAGAATTATGAGCTCTGTTCTGCCTAAGAAGCTTATTCCAGCTCATACTATAAGAATTGGGCCCCCAAAACGGTCAGTTTCGTTAGTGCATGGGTCACCCTTCGTCACTAAGAAACTTGACCTTACATTCGTCTGTTAAGAATATAGTCCTTCAGTTTTCCGTAGTCAAATTCGAATTATCGCGGGCGTCTACCTTAAGCGCGCTGCCCTATGAGCCGTTGTCAGTTTCGGTCAAACAGCATGCACTCTGGACCATTCACCATCTTCGTGGAGTCGATTACGTATACCGTTTGATCACTTACTTGAGTGCCTGTAGATTGACGCAGTTGATTTCTCAAATCCTGGGCGATAATGCTTACCAAGGGCGTTGTCAAGAAACATTAAGGGGATTCTATATAAGACCCTCATCATCCCAGTCCTACTATGGCGCAGAAGAATGGACGTTACCAAAAGCAGATAAACATCTTCTTGGTCATTTCGAACGCAAAATTCTTCGAGTGATTTTCTTTCCCGTTTGTGTTAATAGGCTTTGAGGAAGAGGAGATTTAACACCGAACTCTACGAGCTGTACAGCGACATCGACCTGCCCAGAAAAGTCCGTATCAGTCGATTAAGATGGCTAGGACATGTAGGGCGTATGAAAAGCAATGCTCCGGCCTGAAGAGTCTTCGATTCCAACCGGGAGGGTCAACGCAGTAGAGGAAGACCTCACCTTAGGTGCGGTGCGCACAAGTGGTAGGAGACCTCAACCAACTTGGAATGCGCAACTGGAGGCTGTTAGCCAAAGACCGAGATAATTGGAGAGGCGTGTTGGTTGAGGCCAAGGTCCATCCCGGACTGCAGTAATTGTTTTCTTTGAGATTTGGGACTCCCTATAAAACTGAGGGCCACTTCGACTTCAATTCGCTCCAATTGAACATAAAGTTTGATGACAATGGCCATTATTGTTTACCTAATTTAAATGATTATTTTTTTTTAATTATTGGAAAAACACGGTATTTTAAAAACTCAAAAATTTTAGCATCCAGATTATGAACCTCATCCGAATGTTCAATTTAGTATCAAAAGTGGTAGAGTTGGTGGGTGATGGAGAATCGAATTGTGAACTCTTTCGAACCCATATAGAGAGAAGTTGAATCTGGATAAATTAAATCTGAAAAACTTACCAAAATTCCATATTTACATATTTACATATTCGCCTGCAGATACTCGTTATTGACTTTTGAATTTTTTCAAAAATGTTCTGCTACATATTTTATGTGTGTACATCCACAAAATAAAAAAAAAAATTATTTTTGTGATAGTTATTTTGACTTTATGTGTCAGCGTGTTTTATTCTGAGCGGCATACATCTACAACAATCATCCGCAGATAAAAGCCTGCGAATTTATTTTTATTGGTCACTCATCCCCCCCGTAGCGCGCACGCTATGCATTTGCGTATAAAAATGTTCAATGGCAAACATTTTATTGGGAGCTTTCAATTTGTGCACAAAACAATTAATTATCCCTGAGACCGGGATAAGGATACGTATATACCGTACGTAAGTGTGTCCGTGCATGTCTGAATGAATCCACATTGTGATTGGGATATTTCTGTTGATTTGGTATGCGGATTTCATTTTGCCTGCTGAAACTCACAGGAAGATGGCAACAAAAAAAAATAATTACGAGGATAACAATTTTTTTTTTTACTGTTTTGCAGTTCATTCATTTTGTCCTGGTTGCTGTGTGTGTGTGTTTTTTTTTTGTCCAATGGATAAAAATCCAATGGCAAACATTGCAAAAGGATTCGATTTATGGGTAGATGAGCAAGGATGTGGCAAGAGGAAAGGCCATGCATATTGAAATCCGGTGAAAATAAATTCCGAATTGCAGATGGCGTTGATGTGAGCAAATATTGGAATAGTGTTGCCCGGAGAAGCGGGAACGAGACGAGGGACATTTCGGGATAAATGTATTTTTCACTTTGCCTGTTTGTTTGTATGCTCGTTGCTTACCGCAGTTATTGTCAATCGGGGTTTTTTTCCTCTGTTAATTCAAGTAAAACATCGTTTACGGTTGGCGCTGAAAATGAGCAGTGGCTTTTATGGACAACGGTAGAGGTGCATCCAGGCCGAGTAGAATAATGGTGCTGATGTGGTTTTGAATAATTTACCACAAAAAGGGGGTATCGTTGATGACCAACTGTTACAAAAAGACCGGCTTCGATAAGCCACCGCTAAGACCCTCTCTGATGTCCACCTAATTGAAAGGGGCTATAGTGAAATTTGCTTCGTTAATTCTTGAGCAGGAATTACAATTTACTATTCGCTTTGTAGCGTGCAGCCCATTAAGTGTGGCTGTGGGGAGGAAATTGTTGGTCAAAAGGCGCAGCTAAACTTTGGCTATCCCACCGGAAAAGCGGATCGTATTCATAATTAATGCGACGAAGCGACGCCGGCCGTCTTCAGAAACCCCAAGGATACTTGAAAGTTGAAACCGATGTCAAGCTAAAGAGAGTCCAATGCTTTGGCAGCCAAATATTATTATCTACTAAAGAAAATAGCATTCGTCGGAAAATAAATGGACGAAAGAACGCGAAAGGAAGTATCGTATCGAGGGTCATAGAGAGCGTCGAAAGGATGAGAAGATGAACAGCTCCATGGTAATCCGAATGGAATTCCATTTTTCTCTTCGCCTATACCTATACATACATACAGGAGGAATTCACGAAACCCCACCATGGGTTGATGATAATTTAAGAATGAATGTAAGCAGACACTGCCGATGAGGTTGGCTTTCAGACGTTGGATGGATTGGTAACCGCCGCTGCCGCCGCCGCGCCACCGAGCCTCCATCGGTGACGCAGTGCTGACGATGGGATGCCATCTCGAAAAGGAATGTGGAGGACATTTCTTTTTGTGCCGCTGCCACTCGAAGTGCACGTAAATAGTACAACCATTAATCAACTTGACACAATAAAGTCAGCGTAACTGATGCCTCTCCGGAGGGAGGATGTCGGAATGGAACTGATTATTTTTTCACCACGCTCTTGCCGATGTGCTCAATCGATTCAGGTGATGTCGTTCGTTCGCTTCGCTGTATAATCGTCATCGAGATACCTCTCCCTCTCACTCTTTCAATGTGACAAATAGAGCTATATCGATTGAGTGTGTCGAATCAGTCTACACTCTATAGTGGGACAAATGCTTTCATAAAAATGTCATTCTTGTGTCTGTGATGGAAGACTGGCTTCCGTTGTTTCTGTTCCTGTGATTGGAATTGAAAGTTTTTTCCTCACCTGGTTCGCAACAAAAAAAAAAACACACACACACACACAAATAGTTCCTTAATTAACCTGTCAATTAGATAATAATGAAAGATGAATGAGTAATGACGCCAATTACGGACAGGGTTGCATTATAAGACTTAATTTGGCTGTCAAAAGGATTTAATTAAATTATAGCGAAACTGGCTTTTCCACGCCACCGAACATGCAAGACCAAGAGACCTATACTGCAAGTTGCAAGCGCACCGGTAAATGGTATCTGGCAGAATTATTTAACAGCTTCCCACACCTTCAATAGTGTTTAGTTTTGCTTTTTCGACTATGGTTTCCTTTGGTTGCTCCTTAATGTCGATACGTGTCCGACATGGCAATGAAGTTATAAAATTAAAAATTAATTTTTTTCTAGTTTTGGCGGTTGTCTTTACCACGGTTTAAGGTGATTTTTGTGGAATTTTTTTGTTAGTGAACTTTGAAATATTCAGGACACGAAAAAGCAGTAACGTCTTTAAAATGGTAGGTACTTATTTGGGGTTCTTTTTAGCAACAGCATTTTGTGATTGTAATTTCTATACCTACACATTGATGCAATAGAGGGATGGTGCAATTATCAGGGCAGGTTTAAAAGTCGTACTTTGGTTACTGGGTTCAGAAGAGCAATACTGCCGAATATTAACATTTTCTCTAATGTTAGCTGTCAAAGAACCGTGGTTCGATACAACAGCAGCGGTGTTCTTCGAGGACTGGGCAGTGACACAAGATATGTTCCACAGATTTTACTTCCTCTTCATCCCTGCAACATCTGCAGAAGTCATTTGTAAACATACCCATACCCACCCAGTCTGTTGGCCCTGTTTCCAATGATGCCGTGGCCGGTTATTATCCCGACGAGCACTAAGATTTGTTTTCTATCAAAAGATGATAGGAATTTTGACCTTTTAGCATCAATTGTGGTTGTGGTACAACCGGTACAAGAACTATACGAAGAATCTTTCTCTCGAAGCAACCGAGGATGTCTTCAGCCGCTTTAGATAAAGTCCAAGCTTCAGCGCCAGAAAGCAGGACTGGAAAGATCAAGGTATTATAGACTCTGCTTAGTTGTTCGGGATAGGGCTCTACTATACTCATTTGCCTTCTTAGCCCAAAGAAGCAGCCGTTGGCAAGAGTTATTCTTCGTTTAATTTCTTAAACCTTGATTGATGCAGCAGCGAGCTTTCTTCATCCTCATCCTCCACAATCGAACGAATTTTGAAGGGATGCCAAGGCTAGACATGGCTCTATATAGCTCGTTTCTATAGACGCTGTCATACGCGGCTTTGAAATCGATGACCATCTTGGTGGGTATCGATTTGGATTTCTTGGGTTTTTTCCAGGATCTGTATTGAAAATTTGGTCGGACTTTCCTTGCCTAAAATCCCACTAATAGGGACCAACCAGGTTATTTACGAAGGGTTTAAGGCCTTCACACAATATGGCAGATAGGATCTTGTATGCGCTGTTAAGGAGACCGATACCTCTATAGTTGGCACAGTTGAAGGGGTTTCCTTTCCTTGTGAACCGGGCAAACGATGCTGAGATTCCACTGCATTCATTTGATTAAATTTTGGAAATACGTTGGTGCATGCTCTCTATACCAAGTCATCTCCTTACTTACTTACTTAGATGGCGCTACAGTCCGGGGTGGACCTGGGCCTCAACCAACACGCCTCTCCAGTTAGCACGATCTTTGGCTAACCGCCTCCAGTTGCGCACTCCTAGTTGGTTGAGGTCCCCTTCCACTTGTGCGCGCCACCTAAGGCGAGGTCTTGCTCTACTGCGTTGTCCCTTTGGTTGGAATCGAAGACTCTTCGGGCCGGAGCGTTGGTGTCCATTCGCTCTACATGTCCCAGCCATCTTAGTCGACTGATACGTACTTTTCTGACCAGGTCGATGTCGCTGTACAGCTCGTAGAGTTCGCCGTTAAATCTCCTCCTCCAAAGCCCGTCAACGCAAACGGGACCGAAAATCACTAGAAGAATTTTGCGTTCGAAGCGACCAAGGAGATCTTCATCCGCCTTTGATAACGTCCACGATACCAAGTCATCTCCAGCTGCTCTAAAAAGCTCGGTCACGCACGCCAGCTTTGTTGTTCTAAGCTTGGATATTATGCTATCCGTATTTTGTTTTGGTCAGGTGGACGGAAGTTACAGAAGGTAATTTCCATTGCTGGTAGTTCCATTACTAAGACAGTTTAAGCCCCCTTCTTGTCCGGAATAAAGACTTTAAATTTTTTGTCACAGTCATACCTTCGATTCTTGTAGTCCTTGAGTGGCATGCGTCCGCTCTGATCAAATATTTGAAGTATGCGCGAGAGTGACTGAACGATTCGGACTTCCAAATTTTGTTCTTTCTTAGTCTGAGAGTACCTTTGGCTGTCACGTTCTTGGTTAGTTGGTTGGTTGGTTGAAAGTGGCTGCCAGCTGGGAATTGCCAACGCAGTTAGACCAACATAGGTCCATTGTGATACGGATACCACGAAAAACGGATCATAATAGATCTTCCTACTATTCCTCTTTACAAAGTGTAAGAGGCTTCTGATGTCTGTGTTTGACAGATCACCCAAGTCGTTCTTAATATAGCTCGATGGGTTGTAGGTTCAGCAACGTTTCTAGGCCTAGATGTGGTGTAGATTTTAGTGAACTATCTATACCTATGCAAGTCATAGGTCATTGTACCTTGTTAAAAGTCGCTGATGATTTACGAAAAGCTATAGATGAAAACCTTGTTGCGTTCCAAGCGATATTAGTCTTCTCCAAGGCCTTCAACAAAGTCAACCACTTCATATTAATAAATTAATAAATTAAATTAATAAACTTAAATTTTTATATGGTTTTTCTAATTCGGCTGCAAAATGTATTCTCTCCAATCTCCAGGAAAGTAAACAAGCGGTTTTTTACAATAATATTTCTTCCAAATGTATTCCTTAACAGGAGCTCCACAAGGTTGAGTTCTTGGTGCTCTTCTTTTTATGCTTTTCGTCAATGATCTTCCTAAAGCTTTCCCAAGCTAAACGATAATATTTGCAGGTTTTGAAATGTATCTCAATAAAGCTGTTCTCTCTCTAGACTGTTAAGAATTCACATTGGTATCTTTCCTGGATATTTAGGAAGTGTCGAACAATGTCGTACCAAATGCAATTATTGGCGCACTGACGAGCATTGGAACTGATAAGTCGATTGGCCGGCTCGGAGGTTCATCAGTAGTGGTATACGCTACAAGGTGTTGTGATCACACCTTTTCTGTGGAACCTAGTGGTGAATGAACTACTACTAATACTGGAAGGGGAAGGGTGCACACGACGTTGCTATCGCTGTCTCAGGAAAACATCTCAATAGGCTTAGGGACAGAATTGGCTCTCTTCACAAGGAAGTTCAAAATTTCCGTCTTTGTTCGCCCAAAACAAAATGGCACCCGGCTGGAGCTCTCTAATACGGCTAAGTAAACCTAGGCCTCACTCTAAACAGCAAGCTGAGCTGGAAACCCAATATATTGCAGGGGGTTCAGAAAGCCACCACGGCATTATAGTGCTGTAAAAAAGCTATTGGTAGCAAATGGGGACTTCAGCCTCGAATTACATATTGGCTTTATGTCATTAGACCTATTCTCACGTATGGCATCATCGTCTAGTGGACGGCGCTCGTCTGTTCTTGATAAAATAGAATGAATGCATCCCAAAAGATACGGCTTACACTCACCCCCCGTTTCAATTTAGTAAGAATATTGATACTGCATACTCTCCAGGATTGACAGAGAGAGTGATGTAGTGTCTCGCAAAAAGATCCGCCTGCTTTTACACAGATGAGTCCAAAACGGAAACAGGAGTAGGGGGTGTTTTCTCCCAAGATTTAAATTGTACGATCTCATTCTGTCTTCCTAATCACTGTAGCGTGCTCCAGGCGGAAATCATGGCAATCAACGAGGCCCTGTCGTGGCTACGGTATAATGTAATATCCGCAGAGGATATCGTAATTTATACAGTCAAGCCGCGATTAAATCCCTGGATTCGATCTTCCTTAAGTTTAAAGCCACCCTCAATTTCCGCTTATCTCGTAACGAGTTGAAGGAACAATTCAAACTTCACCTTACATATATGGTGCCGGGCCACAGGGACATTCCAGGGAATTGCAAGGCCGATGAACTCGACATGGCACAACTTTGTCGATTCTACCGGAAAAGGAGAGTCTTCATATGCCTTTCGCTACGTGTAAACTTTTAATTAAACAAAATGCGATAAGGGCCACTAATCGATGGTGGTCAAACTGCACCACGTGCTCCATCACGAAACAGATTTGGCCTACGCTGGATCTCAAGCGCTCCAACAATCTTGTAACACTAAAAAGATCCAATATAAGCACATTAGTATGTGTCATCACGGGACACTGCACACTGCACTATTGGGAGACATCAGACATGCTCTCAGGCTGGGCCTCCCTTCCAACGATTTCTGTAGAAGTTGCATAGACGAGGAGGAGGAAGAGACAACTCATCACCTTCTATGCACGTGCCTAGCCCTCTCAGCTCGCAGAAAACTATATCTCGGAGAATACTTCTTCGACAATCTCGACGAACTCGCTACTATGCAAGCATGAGTTGCCTCCAACGCTTCACTCTCAGCTCCTGCTGGTTCAACGGCCAACGGGTAGTTGTGAGATCATTTGAGTCCTATGGTATCACAATGGGCCTCCTCTGTCTTAAGTGAGGCTGCGCGTACTGCGGCCGTTCTCCTGCTACATAATATGTCTCGGAGATAATCCAATCCAGTATGTAAGGAAGGCTAAGAACGTCGACATCTGGTTCAAATCAAAGCTTTAGTTGCGATGAACTTATTGCTACAACAATTGGTAAAAAAATAATTAAAAACGAAATAACTTCATTTAAGCTAAGCTTATAAGTACAAATTATATAAGCTTGCCTTGCCCAACAGTATGGCGTCCTTAATCCTATAGAGAATATTCAAACCGCTTTAACTACCGCGCCAACTAATTACCAACTTTGGACAGACTTAATTAAAATTAACGACTTGTATGTTAAAATTAAAAATCGGAAAGCGAAAAAGTCATAACTGCCAGATTGTTGTTGTGAAATTTGTACGAATTTATTATACCAAACCCCGTAGCTTGATTCTGAAATCATCGTAGCATAACTTCATTAGCCAAATGGTGCACCTTGAATGGAAATAGAAAGTCGTATGCTCTAATTTTTGGGAGAAAACTTAATATACAAGAAATAACAGTAGTTGCAGTTTGGAAACTTTCTATTAGTGAACTATATACACACATAGACTGCGAATATAGTGAAATATTTTTTATTGCAAAAGTTAGCCCATTTTATGCACCGACTGCATAACGTCGTATTTATCTTCAACGTTGGCAAAGAGTAACAAATCACAGAATCTCTGCTTAGGCAACACCACCATCAGTATTCAGGACCCCACAACCAGAAGCAGCAACAATGGGGTATGCTGGGGAGTATTGGTAGTATATAGTTCATCGTTGCGAATATGCCAAAGTGCACTTAATAAAGATTAGCGGTGGCTCGTAAATCATCCTAACTTGCCTAACTAAAACAGAAACGCACTGGCATGACTGCGAAGTGCAGTTGATCTGTCATGCTAAAAAGCCTTTGCGTTTTAATCACCATTTTTAGTAAAATCCCTCGTCGAGTGACAATCCATCTAGATGAGGATATTTTTTGAGCCCGTTGATAGCGTTTATTAATTTTGTCCAACTAAAAGGTTTGCGTTTTTTTTTCCGGATGTTCTGGATATGGTATATGAATATGGACGCTTCTGGCTGGTGACGGTGAGACCTTTTATTAGTTGGGTAAATGCATCAGATGTGGGGAGCTTTTAAATTGGACAAATTTGCATGACCTAACCAGGGAGTTACGGGTGCAGATACCTACTACTACAGTGGAACTATACGTGCGGTAAGCTGTTATTAACTTTAGTGTTGGCCAACATCGGACATTTTAATTCTTCACATAATTCGATTTCGGCTTGCAATGCATGACGATATGATGGTCGACGTTGATAGATCAAAACGATTTTATTCGTTATTATATACTGTTGTCCAGGAGTAAAGATATGTCATGCATTATTTGATTAAATCTGATCTCATCAAAAAAGCCAAGCAACTGGCTGCCGGCTTCAAAACGGGAACGCAGCTCTTAGAGACAGCTAAGTAAACCTAGTCACAGAAGCGCAGGGAATAGAGATGTGTTTAAGCAGAATTTCTAGCGGCTGCTTAATGAGCATCACGTAGAGAAAGTGATAGAGAAAGAAGAGAACCCATGTCCAGTCAATGAGGAACTATAGTTCCACCACCAGTAGATATAGAAGAAGTTGGCCTAGCTATAAAAAATCTTAAGAACAACAATGCCGCAGGCTCTGATAGTTTACCAGCGAAGCTCTTTAAATACGATGTGGGTGGGAGAAAATATGCCGGATGACTGGACTATCAGCTACAAAAAAGGCGATCCTATGTCTTGCAAGAACCATTGAAGCATATCCAACGTACTGTGTGAACGTCTTAAACCGTTCTGCAACACACTAATCGGCACGTACCAGTGTGGCTTCCGGCCCGGCAGATCGACTATAGACCATATTTTCACACTGAGGCAAATCCTGGAAAAGACCAATGGCCCTTAGTAATAGAAATTCGTAAAGTCGCTCCTAAAGTCGAATTTTGTTAGGTGTAGCTAGGGTACTTTTAAGTTTTCGTAGTAATAAATCAGTTTTAACAAAACTCGAATTTAACGTAATCATTGTGACTCAAATTTACCCATTCGCTATTGTGAGCAGAGCAGAGCTGGTTTTGACAGAACAACAAACTGCAAATTTGATTTTTCATTTGAAATGGCAAATTCAAATGTGGTAAGTTCATTAATAAATTCACTTTCATTAATTTATTTTATCTATTATACATATTTAGAAACGAGAAAGGGGGACAATTGAGGAAAAAGAATTTCTCAAAGATATCATCGCTTCGTATGTGAACATCGTGGATTCAAAAAATAAGCCGAAGAAATGACTAGTTTTGGTGTCAATTTGCCAATTCCGAAATTAAAGGCACAGTGGATGAGGATGAAAACTTTAGCACGCTCCAATATCTACATAATATCTAGTTATCGAAGGGAAACGCATTCAAAAACGCAAATGTGCACCGGCACTAAGGAACTAGATTGCCTCGACTATGCATCAAAGAATTGTTGCCACAATATTTCCATATATCGTGCATATTGTAGTTTTCGACAGCGATGCTCATTTTAAGGAACAGCTAATTCCGTCAGTTGATTTGACGCCGAAACAGACTTCAATAGCATCAAAGAAAAATGTAACAAGAACTTCACAAGATGTTTTGCAGAAAAGGTTTGAGCAAATCGATGCATGCAAAAGGAGTTCGAAATGCAAAAACAAATTATAAAATTTACAAATTTAAAACAAATTTGCAGATTGAGTATGAAAAAACCCGTGTTAAATATACATATTTCTCGTGTTAAATTATTTTCTGTATCATTAATAATATCCCAATCTTGTAAAATTCGTTCGAAACTCATTTTGAAACGCTTGACTGTCCCTTTTAAATTCGACTTAGATACGACTCGACCACAACTAAGTATTTGTCGATTTTAGAAGTAGATCGAGCGTTTATTACTACGGATTTCGTGTTAAATTCGAGTTTACGTAAAACTCGAGTTTAAATTCGTTTATTACTAAGGGCCAATGAATTTAAAGTCGAAACTCACCACTTATTCATCGACTTCAATGCCGCTTATGATAGCATGCATTGTCAGAAGCTCTACATGGCGATGACCGAATTCGGAATCCAGGCAAAACTGATTCGTCTGTGTCGCGTGATGCTGGAAAACATGTACTGCAAATTTAGAAATTTAGCTATCATGCGACTTCTAGAAGCTGTTATGGTGATTGAAGAACAGGCGAAATCCGTTGGCGTTGAAGTAAATGAGGAGAAGACTAGGTACATGCTATCAACAAACAAACAAGCATCTGTCCACCGCATAGAACAAAACGTCACTATTGATAGTAAAAATTTCTAGGTAGTTAAGGAGTTCACCTACCTCGAAGTAAACATGAACTCCACGAATGAGACCCTGGTGGAGATCCGGCGAAGAATTACCCTAGGAAACCGTTGCTACTAATGTTCAAAACTCCTAACTCGAAGGACGGAATATGCGTTCTACAAAACCCTTATACTGGCCAGTTCTGATTTATGGCGCCGAGTGCTGGACAATAAACAAGAAGGGAGAGATGATTTTTGGTCCTGTGTGCGTGAGCTATATGAGCTGTACCAAAATGTGGATGTGCAAAAAGCCAAAACACGTCGACTACATTGGCTTTGCCACATCTAGCGAATGGTCAATAATGATCTAGCTAAGAGGATCTTCGAATCCTAGCCCGCAGGTTCGAGAAGGCGAGGAAAACCGAACCTCCGTTTCAAAGACCATCGCGGATGCCAAATCGCTTGGTCTGGACAACTGTAAGCAGCGTGACCGAGATTGTAGAGGATGGAAGACTGCAGTAACTCAGGCTGAGACTCTTCACGGGAGCCCGATAAGTAAAAGTATAAATAGATCTGGATCAGGTCATGTCAATAAAGCACAGCTAGATTTTGAAAGTTCTAAAAAGCTACATCAAAACTTTGACAAATGCCTTTCTCTTTCTTGCTTTTCTTTTTTTCTATAAAATTTCAATGCATTGACTTCTCGTCAGATTTTGACATAAGCCGCCATTATTGAAAAATTTAAAATAGATGCAGACGAAAATCTTTATTACCTATGTTTAGTATTGTTGTTGTGAGTGCGTACTAAAACCTGGTCTAGATTAGATCACGAACATAATAAAATACGGCACTCTGCTGTTATAGGTTCTCAAAATGAAGTTATGTTTAGACTCTTGTCGAATAAGATTGCTGAACGAAAGAGCCTTATGTGGTAAACGGGAGACGACTACAGAGCATACACCACACCAGCATCTCCAAGATTTTGCCGAAAGAAAGTGTGCCTTATGGGAACCACCATAATCTCCTAATCTCTCACCCGAAGCCAAATAAATACCTGGGTATGGGATGTGTCCTTTCGCTGTCCAAACATATCTATTGCTTTTGCTCATCGGACTACTCGTAGAGTAACAACGTTTCCCGCGAAGGAGCTCCTGTCAATTTTTTCAAGTTTTCAAAAAATTAGTCTTATTGCAAAGTTACAGTCTAATAGGGCCCATACACGACACAGACACGTCGCTGCAGACCAATATATTTTGTTGTTGTGCACATGTCTGCGCAGACCGTATGTGTCGTGTATATCCATGTCGACTGTTTGCAGCGACGGTCTGCGTGAATTCAAAAATTTTTTAATTTTTCTTGGTCTGCAACGACATGTCTGTGTCGTGTATGGTGAATTTTGCACAGACGAGTGAGAAAACTCAGGGTGTAAACATAATCGAAAGCCTCTCGCTTGAAGAAATCGGTTTCCTCATTAAAGTTTCTTGTTTAGTTATTAATGGACTTATTTTTAGTAGCACATTCATTAAATTTCTTTCATTGATTCGGAAAATATGAAGAAAGTCGTCAGTTAGTATCTGCCATTTTTCCGATCCGATGACCACGACGAATCGATACAAACTAATGTCTGTGCAGATTGTCTGCACCGTGTGTGGCGAAGGCATGTTTGCACAGACTTAAGGTCTGCAGCGACGTGTCTGTGTCGTGTATGGGCCCTATAAGAGCTGTCCTATTTGTCGTTTTAAATGTTCCAGCTGATATGCAAAATATCGAACATATAGGAAACATCAAAACAGACATAAAACAGATCAATAAGTTAAAACATCAATTTTGCATCCTTAACGCGCACCCGAGAAGACTAACACCTCCAAATTTGATTTGATAAATAGGCAACAATTTACTTGTCATCATTGTTATCGCGTCCTTCTCCCGCACAATCGAACTCCGAACTCGATAGCTCCATCAAAACCAACTTCGATTGTCAATTCCATGATTTATCGAATTTCGTTCATCAACAATATGAGGACAAAAAAAAACAAAGTTCTCCGCCCCAAATCAATGTGAGAGACTGCTTTGTAGACAAGCCCTCGATATATCTCATACTTAATTCAAGCAACACAATAACATCTGTCTCGCATTCCACCCCGCATAATAGTACCTAAAAAAAAAATTGGTAACACACGCAATTCACAGTACCGCGACGCCTGAACACATATGCGACCTGCCATCGTTTTTCCACTTTTAACGGTCATAAATCAACACGTGATGCGAAAATCTAATGAAAAACCGAGTCGCGAATAAAAAACGAACAACTCGCATAAAACTGACACATATTGAGATTTTTCCCACCCCCCTTCCGTTCTGTCCTGTTCCGTGTCTGTGCCTCAAGCCCAACGCTGACAGTCAAAGAGGAGCAAAGCAATAGGCATTGCTGACGCACTTTGTAATATATCATCTCATTCGTGCGCAAGAAGTGAGTCCTAGTAAATTATACTCCCCTGAGTCCTGGGTATATAGTAGTCGTAGTCACCGGAAAAGGACACGAGACAAGACACTTAATATGCAGACCCATAACCGCGTACATTGTATCTCTCTCTCGCTCTCTCTCTCTCTCTGTCACTCTCTACGCAAGAAAGTGCAATAAAAGGACATTGAATTCGCCAATCTGCAAATGAAAAAAATAAATTCGAACAAGTTTCCTAGACTAGGTTGGCGTACCTACATCGTTCCATTATTTTTTATTTTTTTAAGGTGAAATTTATGCGCTTCTCAGTTGGGTAACGAAATACATATACATTTTTTGTCGATTCCGAATAACGAATTTTATAATTGAATCACGTACGACATTTTGTGTGTGTTTTCCCTAAGGGGCTCGACTTTATATGAAAGAGGTGCTTCGCAAGGTCCACAAGAAACTTGAATCCAACCGCAACGCACACTTGCACACACACAGAAGAAATGCAAAATTGGATCTGTTAAAATCATCACACCCATACCAATGGGGTGATAGTCTGAGGAGTTAGAAACACCAGCAGGAGCAGCCCCTTAAGAATGCAGAAAGAAGGAGCACCGCAATAATATCCGAGATATTTTATCAGTATCATTGTGAGACGAGCTTAATAAATCAGGACTAACAATAATGGAGTGTCCTCGTTTAGTGGTGCGTTCTCTTTATGGGGTTTTGTGGTCTATGCGCAGTGCATATTCATTTTGCTTCCACTGTTGTGTATTGCATTTGGAAGTAATGCATCTTATGATGGTGTAGCAGTTGTTGTAGCCCCATCCAAAGGTGATGTATATAGATACTTATTTTTGAATCTATTTGCAATAAAAAATTTACTTGACATAAATGGTGAATGCAGATACATGTGGTTGCTGATTTATGTAAATCGGATATTTCTCTGATTGGGAGACTTAAGATGGGGCTGTGGTTTTTTACGACAAGTCCCGGTTATACGACGTTTCAAAAGTTTCACTGTGAGATATGTTAATCCCTTGGGCAAAAATCCTCTACTTGTTGTTCCTTCTCGCGGGCGCCCGTTCGAAAATGGCTAATCAGCTTGTCTGGTTAGTGTCAGCCAAGGGTCACACTTTCGTATCGGCCGTACGTTGTGACTCATTAGGATACGAAAGCGTGAACCATTAGTATGAGGTGGGAGACAACCCTAAAGGTCGTCTGCTGATGCGACTCATGTTGATTTGGGCTCTACTTAGATTCTCATAGGATGCTTTTTGCGTGGCATAAACTGTAACATGGGAGTTTGTGTGGAGCTTAAGTCTTTGTGTGCCGTATCAGCAAACGGCCCTAAATCAAGGCCGAACCAAGGTGTCATACGACCCGTGCCGAGGGTTAACCTGGCTGGGGGCCATAGCTCAGTCGCTAACGGAGTATCCGGATACCTGGCGACCTCCGGATTAGCCAGCCTTGTCTGTGTAATGCGGATCTCTGCACAGATCGACATCTTTTCTCCGCTACTCGTGGGTCCACTAATGAAAAAAACAAAAAACAAAACAAACACAAATTTAACCAGAGTCCGGTGCTCTCAAACAACCGGCTGGAAGTACTGCCTCTGAGCTCGCTTCCAGTAGCGCTTCTGCCACAATGAAAGCCAAGAACTTGGACACCAGACCTGTTCCAGGCCTCGCTGGAGAGCGCTCTTCGCAACTACCCGCTGCATGTCGTACTGCCTCGAGCTCGCGACATGCTAACCTCTCGACTAGGCAATACCGAGAGCGGCGTACAGCCTCCAGACTTCTGGAGCGCTATAAGGACGTCCCTCAAGATCAGCTCTCGGAGAAAAATAAGAATTCGATCTCCCGGGCAACGAAAGTTGTACAGGAGAATCCTCCTCTCGATCCCTCAAGAAAGGACTCCACTTCCAAACGACAAAGGGCGATTGAGGAATCACAAGTCGACCCAAAAAGAGTGAAGGTCAACTTTAGCAGTTCCTCTCTCCCCCCAAAACATAATAAACCTTACAGCGACGTGATCAAAGCACAGCTGGTCCTTGCTGTAATAGACAGAAGCGACATCGATGGCAGCATCACACCTGACAAGTGGAGGAAAGTAGAAGTCAATCTGGCAACCACACTTCCTGCGTATCTTGGAAAACCATCCAGGACCTCCTCCCTTTCTGGAGGTTTCTGGAGGTAAGTGTAGCGATGATGCTGCGGTTACTTCAGATTAACCTACACCACTCCAAAACGGCCTCGGCCTCCCTTCTTCTGCGGATAACAAAAAGCGCGGAAGACATTGTCCTGATCCAGGAACCCTGGGTCATCAAGAATCAGGTGCATGGACTCAGGACTCCTAACTACAAACTCATCTACGTGAGGAATGAAGGTAAGCCAAGAGCCTGCATCCTTGCGAAGAGATCACTTGAAATTTTTCTTCTCCCTAATTACAGTGATCGTGACATCGTGACGGCCAGTCTTGAAGTTGGACTGAAGACATTTTGGTTGACTTCAGCTTACATGGCGTAAGCTCCTGTGGCACTACTGGGGAAGACGATCTCGGATGGGGAGAGACACAAAGCTGCACTAATCCTGGGATGCGACGCCAACGCGCATCACACAGTCTGGGGCAGCGCTGACATCAATAAAAGAGGTGAGCTACTTTTCGATTACTTAATTAGCACTAAGCTAGTCACATGTAACATTGGTTGCGAACCCACATTTATCACAAGCAATAGACAGGAGGTCGTAGATATTACACTGGTCTCTGAAAGTATTTATAATGCTGTCAAAGACTGGAAAGTATCATATGAACACTCCTTCTCAGATCACAGATATATTCAATTTGGTATAAACCACCTCCCTCAAGTTCAAACTGCCTTTAGGAATTATAGGAAGACAGACTGGACTAAATATAGGAATAGTGTGGAATCCTCTGTAATCAACAGCAACCCTATTCCCCCCACCAATAAACATGAACTGGACTGGATGGTGGAGGAACTAACGAAGACCCTCAACCGCGCTATGTCGTTCTCATGTCCAACAAGTAACCCTAAGGGCAAGCCGAGACCACCCTGGTGGAGTCAGGAGATTATATCTCTAAGAAAAACATGCAGGCAGCTCTTTAATTAGGCCAAGCGATCCCGCGAAGGCACTGACTGGATCTCGTACAAAGAGGCCCTCAAATCTTATAAAACCAAAGTTAAGAAAGCCCAACGAAATTCCTGGAGACTCTTCTGTGGAAAAATAGAAGAGATCTCTGAGGCCTCTAGGCTCAGAAAGATTCTCGCGTCGACTCCTAGGATACCGAGTTATCTTAAGAGAGCTGATTGCTCATGGACTACCTCCAGTTCAGAATCTCTAGATCTTCTATTAGATACCCACTTTCCAAATAGCTGCAACGCCGTCACTAGTCCGACTGCGAATTCGGCTAGATCTATAATAAGCAGCTCCTCACATCTTGTTACCAAGAACAACATTCTCTGGGCTATTAGCGGCTTTAAGCCATTCAAGTCTCCTGGACCTGATGGCATAATACCGGCCGAACTTCAACGGAATTTGGAGCTAATCCTTCCATGGGTAACCGTAATATTCAAGAGTTGCCTAGATTTGTCACATATTCCCAAGTCTTGGACGGAAGTTAATGTGGTTTTCATACCCAAGGCTGGTAAAAGCTCGCATGTTAGTCCCAAAGATCTTAGACCCATAACTTTGTCATCATTTCTACTGAAAACCTTAGAGAAATTGATAGATTCCCACATACGCTGCATTGTTAACGCAAATCTTCTGTCAGCCTAGCAACATGCGTATAGTAAAGGGAAATCGGTTGAAACGGCCCTTCACTCTCTTGTATCAACTATTGAGAAATCTTTAGACTGCAAAGAATACACATTGGCAGCTTTCCTGGACATTGAGGGAGCGTTTAACAACGTCGAACCAAAGGCAATTATTGACGCACTGACGAGCCTTGGAGTTGATAAGTCGACTGGGGAATGGGTAAATCAGTTCCTCACCAACAGGTTCATCAATTCAAAACTGGGCGAAGCATCGGCTCGGAGGTTCGTCAGTATAGGGGTACGCCACAAGTTGGTGTGATCTCACCTCTTCTATGGAACCTAGTAGTGAATGAACTACTACTAATACTGGAAGGGGAAGGGTGCAAGGTAATTGCCTATGCTGATGACGTTGCTATCGCTGTCTCAGGGAAACACCTCAATACACTTAGGGATCTCATGCAGAAAGCCCTCTCTAGGCTCTCTAAATGGACCAAAACATGCGGACTTGGTGTCAATCCTCAGAAAACTGAATTGGTTCTCTTTACAAGGAAGTACAAAATTCCCGTCTTCATTCCCCCAAAACTAAATGGCACCCAACTAGTGCTCTCCAATACGGCTAAGTACTTAGGCCTCACTCTAGACAGCAAACTGAGCTGGAAACCCAATATACTGCAGAGGGTTCAGAAAGCCACCACGGCATTATACTGCTGCAAAAAAGCTATTGGTAGCAAATGGGGACTCCAGCCTCGAATCACATATTGGCTTTATGTATCCGTCATTAGACCTATACTCACATATGGCGTCGTAGTCTGGTGGACTGCGCTTGAAAAGGCTATTCACTGTAAACAACTTAGTCGTGTTCAACGAACGGCTTGTGTATACATCAGTGGTGCGCTTAGGACCACTCCAACAGCGGCGATGGACATACTATTCCACCTGATACCGCTAGACCTCTATTGCAAACAAGTGGCAGCGAATGCAGCCATCCGCATGAAAGCAATCCGTCTGTGGACTAGTCGACAAACTGGTCACTCGTCTATTCTAGACAAAATAGAATGCATTCCAAAAGATACTGATTACACCCTCCCCCAGTTCCAATTCAGTAAAAATTTCGAAACCTGCATACCCTCCAGGACTGACTGGGAGAGTGATGTAGTGTCTCAAAAAAGATCCGTCTGCTTTTACACAGATGGGTCCAAAACGGAAACAGGAGTAGGGGGGGGGGGGGTGTTTTCTCCCAAGATTTGGATTGTATGATCTCATTCCGTCTTCATAATCACTGTAGCGTGTTCCAGGCGGAAATCATGGCGATCAAGGCGGCCCTGTCGTGGCTACGGTATAATGTAATATCTGCTAAGGATATCGTAATTTTTACCGATAGTCAAGCCGCGATTAAATCCCTTTATTCGGTCATCTTCAAGTCCAAAACCGCCCTCAATTGCCGCTTATCTCTTAACGAGATGGCGGAACAATTCAACATTCACCTTATACGGGTGCCGGGCCACAGGGACATTCCGGGGAATTGCAGGGCCGACTTTTAAACTTTTATTTAAACAAAATGCAATAAGCGCCACCAATCGAAGGTGGTCACACTGCACCACGTGCTCCATCACGAAACAGATCTGGCCCATGCTGGATCTTAAGCGCTCCAACAATCTTGTAAAACAAAAAAGATCCAACATAAGCACATTAGTAGGTGTCATCACGGGACACTGCATTATTGGGAGACATGCTCTCAGATTGGGCCTCCCTTCCAATGATTTTTGTAGAAGCTGCATGGACGATGAGGAGGAGGAGACAATTCTTCACCTCCTATGCACGTGCCCAGCCCTCTCAGCACGCAGAAAACTACACATCGGAGAACATTTCTTCGACAATCTTGGCGAACTCGCTAATACAAGCAAGTTGCCTCCAACGCTTCATTCTCAGCTCCTCTTGGTTCAATGGGTAGTTGTGAGATCATTAGATCCTGTGGTATCACAATGGGCCTCCTCTGGCCTAAGTGAGGCTGCACTTAATGCGGCCTGCCACTCTAACCTAACCTAACCTAATCCTTTACAATATCTAATTTTGGGTGCCTCTACTATTTTAGCAGCTATTCGCAATTCGTTTTCTTTAAATAGAGTTGCAAAACGGGATGACCTACTGGACCTCAACTTACAATCTTGTACAACAAAGTGCTTGTACATGTACCTACCCGTTTTTGAAAGGGTCCATACCACTCTGCCGAAAGGCCGCTTTATGTAAAGTTTACATAGTTGTTCATGAGTTTGTTTATATGCAAGCTTAAGCAAGCGTGCAACAAGCTGCAAATTATGAAAGTGTGCGTATGAAACGCAGCTACGTGAACAGTAGGCCTTATAGAGTTGCTAAAATTGATACTTCATTTGATTTCTGTGCCGATGTCATTACTGTAGTTTACTGTAGTCCTCGGATAGGTCGCTATGTGGGCTGATACTGGGCAGAGCTGGGAAACGCACGATTTTGAATCCTATCCAGTAGGTGCCATATGGTTTTCGGGCCACCAGATCATATACATATAAGAGTTGTACTCAAGTTTGGGACGAATAAAGGCTTATTATATTGTAGCCAGATCAGAAGGGGTATCTTGCATCGCTTGAGAAAACCTAGATTCGCAGCATTCTTGGCGACTTCGATATAGCAGACAGCATTGTGTTTTTTTGATGCATTAAATTCCACTTTTAAAATGTTGTCAAGCTCGGAATTTATTGAGCTCAACATACATTGCCGTTCCAGTTCTACGGCCGAAGAGCAGGGAAAAATTGGTGGAAGAAGAAGATTCGCCTTTTTTAGGCACGGGCTGGACAAATTGAAATTTTTAATTTAATTATTAATTTTTAAAATATAAATAATTGAAACTAAAAAATTTTAATTAAAAACTAGGATTATATACCCTCTTATTTAAAAATGTTGTCTTCTACCTACTCAAAAAGAGTCCAGAAGAATAGCACAGATGAAAAAGTATAAGCAGAGGTTTTTCCAGAGTGGAACGATGGGGGAGATACAGTCTGGACCAGCGGATATATTTATATTGAGATCATTAAGTACTCTTGCAACTGTACGAGTAGTAAATTCGGGTATGGTATAACTCGCGGTTTTTTTCTTGCATTTTGTTATTTCGCTGCGATCATTTCGCATTTTATTATTTCGCATATCAACAACTTGCATTTTGTTATTTCGCAGTTTCTATTTGGCAAAATTTCAATTAGCCTTGTAATTATTTCGCCATATTTCGCATTTATTATTTCGCAATAACTTACTTTGATTTACTTATTTCCGCATTGTTTTATTTCGCGGTTCCTTATTTCGCTTTATTTTATTTGGCAAATAATATAATTTTGGTTTTATAATTTGTTTCGCGCGAAATTTCTTAACATGTGATAGGTAAAATGAAAGCCAAACAAATTAGAAAACCAAAACTGCTGTACCTAACCTACCGCATGTTGCTTAAAAAAAATTAACAAAGTTTTTGATTTCATTGACAACAATTTTATTAACGTAAAATTAAACTCAAACACAAGGCAAAATGGAATTAGAAAAAAAATCTTGTCGACAATAATATAATAAATATTTAAACATTTTCAAAAAGATTTACATACATACATATTTCATAGTGCGTTCGCTTTAAATTGCTTCAGGAGGCAATCACTGCAATCACACAAGCTTACTAAAAACGAATAATTCTAGTCTCGAATTTAATAATTTTACTGAAGCTCAAAATTGCGATTTGTGCGAAGAATATATCTAGGCATTGTGAACTATATTTAAAGTCGAAACTAAAATTGGTTATTAGTATACCTCGATTAGTACCTAAGGCGCAAGAACACTGCATATAAAACCAGTGAAATTGACAAAAAAAATGCATGCTAATAAATAAACAAGCGACTAAATAGCATGGCGCGAAATAACGTTTTGCAACATAAGCAAAATCAAAAACACCAAAAGCCACTTGAAAGAAGAGCGAAACATAGAAATGCTAAGGAAGTAATGCGAGTTAATCTAACAGCGAGATGAACGCAAGACGAAATAACAATTTGCAACAAGAGTTTTGCGAAATAAAGGAAATATATTTAGACAGAGATAATAGTTTGCGAATTAAAAACAGCGAATTGATAGGCACCCAGTAAATTCGACGCTCTCGACTAAAGGTAAGGACAATCGGGGTATCGAGCTGACTGCAACATGTGCTTTGTCATGGGCTTTTTTGAATGGGATGATCTCAGAAAAATTGTGTATGAAAAGGAGGAAAAAGTGGCTAAAATAGTCATTTTTAGCAATTTTCAATAAATCATAAAAAATATTAGCGAAGAGATTTTAAAAAAAAAATTGTTGCAGTCACTATTAGAATTGTTTGATGAAACTTTTTGCATCAAAACATTTAAAATTTTTTTTTTTTTTTTGACCGAGGAAAAAAGTAAAAAAAGTAGACTTTTACAAAAGTTCTAAATTTTCAATGGGTACTTAATGGGTTAAGGAAAGTTTTGTATCATTCCAACGGAATTTAAATGACCTTTCCATTGATGCCAAAATTTGCATGAAGTAAGTTCAAATTTATGAGTAGATTAACTTTACTTTTGTGCCACTACTGTATGTACTTTCCATTTTCAAAAAGAAATAAAAGGGAATTTTTGTTCCTTGAAACTTTACTTTATTTTGTAATTTGTGTGTTTTCCAGAGATCGAACAGTAGTTCAGCACACTAACCACTGCGCTACTGCGCCCATATTTGGAAACAGTTAATAATCACTTTGTAAAAGTCACTCACAGCAATCTAAGTTCTGATTGTCTTGTTAACATGGTCGTTGTCAAGAAGTGAGAGAGAGAGAACATTTTTTTGTTAATCGATCCTTCCTTTCTACGTAATCAGGCTCTCTTAATAATCTATTAGTTTTAGGACTCCGTGTCATCACAGAAGACGATAGTAGAGTTTTTGATGACACGATCATCCTCCTGCATAGACCCCCGATACTTAAACTGAAGTTCATAATAAAACCCTGAAAACAGTTAAAAACATTTCGCATTCGGTGTCTTTTTATGGCGTTCTTGGGTGTAAACACACATCTCTGTTTCACAAAGTTGAATAATTTCTTCCATAAGTATAGACCGTAACAAAATGTCACTGCACTTTTCCCATTCTTCGAGCCGAGTAGATCGACATGATTCGATTAGGTCAAGATCTATGAATCCATGAACTACTTCTCAGATATTATATACCATCGGCCATCAGTAGCCCAAACGCACCTGACACTTCGGTGACAATTTGTAAACTGACAGCTGGACAATTCTCAAATTTTTGTATCATAAATAATTAAACAATTTTGTAGAATTATCGGAAAATAACCTACAATTGTCAAGTTTTAGTTTCATAAAAAAATTATCACAAATAGGTATTCGGAGAATTGTCATTAATTTTTTGACAAATTTGTACCTAATGATAATATTTTTATGGGAAATTTAACAATTTACAATTTTGTCAGTATGTAATTGACATTTCCGACAAGCGTTTGAATTTCGGTCAAGTACCTATTGACAGTGAATTGACAAGTATCTATGATTAAAAATTCTAATAATTATTAAATTTCTTCAAACGGATATGATGAATAATCTAAAATCCAGTTTCGTGTAGCACGCACTCGACACTTTAAAGAAAGAATAAATAAATAATAATTTTATTGCTTTATGTTAGGTATGTGATTTCAAATTTAAAGAAAAATTGCAAACTCGATCGGTTTGTAGCCGTTTGTGTTGAAGCTGAGATGAAGGCAAACGTGAAAAAATCTGAAGTAATGGTCGTCCCCAGAACGCCTGTTCAATGCACTCTGCATGTTAGTGGAGTCCCATTGAAACAGGTGGAGAAGTTTAAGTATCTCGGGGTCTTATTGAGGAGTGATGGAAGGAGCAATGCTGAGTTTTCGTGTAGGATTGGTCAAGCTGGATCAATTTTGAGACAGCTTGGTCATTCTGTTATCAGAAGGACTGAACTTGGTGTCAAAGCTAAGTTGTCAGTCTTTAATTCGGTGTTTGTTCCAACTCTTACCTATGGTCATGAGGTTTGGGTAATGACCGAAAGAATAAGATCGCGGATACAAGCTGCCGAAATGAGATTTATCCGTTATATTGCTGGAACTCAATGTCAAGTCCGTAGGATCGGTCAGGCGTCCTCTAGGTAGACCCAGGATGAGATGGTTAGATCAAATTCATAATCTCTCCTCTACCCGTATGGGTATTGTCCTTGATGATTTGGAGTCGATTGCGAAGGATCAAGAGCTATGGAGGGTCCACTTGAGCAACCTACACCCGCGAACCACTTAATGGATAAGCGGGCCATTGAAAATGTATGTATTATGTATGTATGTAGGAAAAATTGCATTTTGTTAAAAAATTAGTGGACATCTAGAACATCCCGCAAAAAGCAACTATGTACTCTCTTGATGACAATACCCACTACAAATTTGTAAAAATATCTATAACTATGACAAAATTGTCAGGACACATTTGTCAAAATAAGACAATGACAAGTCATTTGTCGTTATACTGAGTGACAATTCTGATATCTGTCAATATTTTATGAAATTAAAATTTGTCAGACAATCGGGTCAAATTTGTAGAATTGTCACCTGTCAATGTTTATGAAATAGACCCCAGTGTTTATGAAACACTATTTTACTAATAAACCCAAAATATTAGAAAATTTGCTAATAATTATTTGACTAATAATTTTATGAAATAGGCCCCTTGTGGTAGTTATTCATGTCATTCGTGTTTCGCTCGTTTGTTGACTCCTCTTCGTTAGTTTTTGAAGTATAGGTATGAGAAAAATAATATATTTTTCTTTGCGTTGACTTAAAGCATATTTGATCGAAAATCTTTAATTAACTATAGGAAACGCTTAATAGGTTAGAAATTCTATGATATAGATATCTCATATCTGCTAACTTTGAGATATATGACAATTATTAGATATTCAGATACCTATGCCAATTAGTAATTCGAAACTAGAATTCCTGGGCACTGGCAAGTCCGGCCGGGACACCTATATAGTAATAAATTAATTGATGTCTCAGCATCGATAGTAAATCATAAGTTTTTTAATTCCCATTAATCTTTTCAATCAAACCGATTACAGCAATAAGCAAAAACCGTATATAGGTACAACCCTGATGCGAATGGAAAATCTGCTTACGCTGATTATATTGACTTGTCAAAGCTATGCTCTTAAATATCCCGTCCTACATTATAATGTCAAATGAATAAATTTCAATACATTCCCCTCTCGCCCCGAAACCATAGTGAAACTTGTTAACCACCCTCAAATATGCCATTTATCACACTTTTAAGGTCCGTAAATTATCAGCATCGCGGCTGTCAAGTGTCCCGTTGACCAAATGTTTGGCTTGTCCCGCTGGCTCTGGCGCAACGTTCACATTTTTTATTGGCGTGCACAAAAAAAAAATACCCATCAGGACTCAGGAGCTATTCCTGGCCTCAAATTGGAAAAATATGTGCATTATCTGTTTAAGGCCCGATAATGATAATTTCCCACTTTCTGTCCATTTGGCACGACTGTACAGTGTACAACTATTTATTTATATTAAATTATTGAAACTCATGTCAACAGTAATTAATTTCACCGACTTAATGTGTTTCCTGCTCGGAGGAGAATTTTTCTTTTTTTTTCCTCGTGTAAAATATAAAATTGATAATAATGCAAAAATGAAAATTTTGCAGGAACGATTCTGGTTCCGGTACGGCTCTTGGCTCTTTCAAGGGCAGCTCAGACGGGAGGCGGTAAAAAAAAAATTGGTAATAAAAATGCAAATCGTCCCGAAGTCCAAGTTAATTAATTTGGATATTATCATAAAATGGACACAGGATTCGTGCCGCTGCGTAATGCTGAGAACGCTCATCGGGGCTATGTGCAAAAATGGATGAGATAAGAGTGTAGTTGGTCCATGAGGGGCTGTAAATTGTGGCAAACTTATAACAACAACAAAAACAAGAACAAAAATGCAATTGAAGGGACGCGCAAACAGATATTTTGTGCGTGTGAGTTTTTTTCTCGATTTTTCGATGACAATGGGAGTGAACGCATCCGTTTGGGAGAAGGAAATGAAACGATTTTTAATGAATTAAATTATGTCATCTGGAGTGACACATGGTTTTGGTTAATTTGTTTAAACAAAGGCATGCGTGTGCCGGTGTACTTTGTAAACGTACGCTTTATTCTCAAAGGACCATCACTCGTATAATGGTGTGGCATTATTTTGTGTCCTCGTTTCCCCGTAATGACGTAAACACATTTATTTGCCACATTTTATTTATGTTTATTTTGTTAATAATGGTTCCATTGACAGATAGGTTTCGCTTAAAGTATTCCCGCATGCAATGGGGGTTATCCCATAGGTGATAGGGGCTCTTTGTAGTTTGCTTCGTTTGTTTGTGAGCCTTAAAGTGAAAAGTAAATACGAATTTTTTTGTAGCTCACATTTGCGTGAATGGGTTCGAAATAACTCAAAGGTGTCAGTTTGTTTGAAATATTTTTTTTTTTTTACGTGAGATGAAAGTTTACCCCCTTTTTTTATTTAAATTTAATAATGCGTGGCGAAGCAGTTGAATACGAAGGACGAATACCGCTACACAAATGAGTTGATTCTATGGATACTCTGGGTTGAGATTTTAGATCATACCAAGATACACCCATGATAGATTGGAGACCTAATCAAATTTTCAGTGCAACTGGTTATTGCAATCTTGCTTTACTTTGGAATAGAGTTAAAAGGTGTGAGATGATCCATTTGTACAGTTGAAATCAGTTGGCCAAAGTTTCTCGATATGCTTTTGAATACAATCTGAAGAGCAGACACTTACATCAATAGAAGGGAAGGATAGCGACAGTGATGGTTATAGGTGGAAGTGGTTAAATCTACCAGGACATGGTAAGTGCTGATGAGCAGTTTAGATCAGAGCTCGCGTAACCTGAACCACGGTGAATGGAGGAGGAGATACAACGACGAAATGTACGGGCTGTGTAGTGACATCGATCGAATCAGAAAAGTGAACGTCATGTACAGGAATGGACACGAATGCTCCAGCTCTTCTTCGAATCCTCCCCTGAGGGACGGACGGCGCTGTTGAGGAAGACCGCGACTCAGGTGGCGCACGCAAGTGGAAGGGGACATTAACCAACTTAACGTGCGAAACTGGAGACAGCTGGCCAAAAATCGTGCTGGCTGGAGACGCTGGTTGATTGAGGACCACGGACTGTAGCGACTGTAGCACCTTAAGTAAGTAAGTTTTTGATTGGGCAGGAAATATATTGGGTGGTTGGGTGTGTATGAATCGGGCAGGCATTGATTGGGATTAACTTGGCAATGTCCAGTATTTTAACTTTCTCATACACATCAATTGTGCTTATTTTACCTCCGCGTGGTAACCACCGGGTACTGGCCTCGCCCACCTGGGCTTGGCTTGCTAAACTTATAAGCGCGAGTGTTGAACACGAAGAAAATAGCAACACTATAATGCTCTGTCGGAATTGACTGTCTGCTTGAGTCTCAGAAGTCTAACATGAGCACCTCAGAATGAGGACGTACGGCGGATGAATTTAAACGATTAAATCAACGGTGGCGTCAACAGTCAACTTGGCAGATACCTTAATGGGCTTTTTTTTTTTTTTTTTTTTTTTTTTTTTTGTCGGAGGTTGTTACTATCCGATGGAGCACTCAGACACAACTACTGGTCCATTGTACTGCCAAACAGACACCTTACATTGCTGTACTTAGTTTTCCCGTCTTTCGAAGAAAGATAAGAAGGAGCTTCAGTGATGAAGAGCTTAGATGTTCGGCACTCACCACGTCAGCCCCAAAAATCCGCCACCTGATGCGAGCAAAGGCAGGACAACTACAGAGGAAGTGTTCCGCCGTATCATCGTCCTCTCCACAAGCAGGACAGATGGTGGTGTCGCTCAAGCCCAATACATTTAAGTGTTTGGCGAAAGCTTGGTGGCCCGAAAGGACGCCCACAAGCAGTCTACAGTCGATTCTCCTGAGAGACAGAAGAAAGGACGCGGACCTTTTGCAGATGTCCGGAAGCAGTCGCTTGGCCTGTCTGCACCCAGCACAATCACGCCACCGACGCTCGTGTTTGCGAGAAACCCAAATATCGATGGATGACCCAACCACAGATGCAGGCAGACCCAGCGCGGGTTCAGGTCCTGAAAGAGCTTCTTCTGAACCCAGCCTGGCAAGCCCATCAGCGATCTCATTTCCCTGGATACCAGTGTGACCTGGGACCCAAACAAGTTTGACCGTGTTTAGCCTACCGACCAAGTTCAAAGCAAGCTTGAGTTCGAGCACTAGCTTGGACGAGGTGAGAGGGTTAAGCAGCGCTTTTAGTGCAGCCTGGCTGTCACTGCAAACGCATATACTTTTAGCCCTCCACCTGTTTGTCACAATATAGCGCATAGCCATAAGGATAGCGAAAATCTCCGCCTGGAAGACAGTCGCGTGGTTACCTAAAGGGTAGTGTAGTCTAATGTTCTCGCATTCCACGAAGACTCCAGAACCAGACCCCTGTCCGGTTTTAGAGCCATCCGTGAATACACGATGGCATTCTTTCCCTGGCTCAGAGTCCGGCCGAAGCCATTCCGTTGCCTGAGGAAAGTTGACGTGGTAGTTTTGTCGCAGTAGGATTTCTGGTGTCATTGCATCAGACGGCATATCCATAAGACAGGGGTCAAAGGATAATTCTCGCACAAGTTCATCAAAATTCCAATGCGCGTGGTACCAAAAGCCACCTCTCTTTAAACGGGAGATGGTTTTCAGTGTACACCCCATGATAAAAATATCAAGGGGGGGGAGGTTCATCATAGCATCTAGAGCAGAACCCGGGGTGCTGGGGAAGGCCCCTGTGCAGCCAAGGCAAACTGTTCTTTGGAGTTTGGCGAAAGAGGCAGTAACACGTTTCCGCGAAAGCCTGTTCCACCACACAACCGATGCATATGAGAGAAGTGGTCTTACCATTGCCGTATAGATCCAAAGGACCCTTTTCGGAGATAAGCCCCATGTCTTACCAAAAGCGCCTTTGCACTGCCAGAAAGTCGACAGCGCTTTATCGGTTTTCGATTCAACATGCTTGGACCAAAGAAGTTTTCTATCGAGGATTACTCCAAGATATTTGACTTCGTCAGAGATCGGGATAGTGACACCTTTTAGCACAAGTTGAGTCAGACCAGTGAAGTTCCTCCTCCTCGTGAAGAGAACAACCGTAGTTTTAAGAGGATTCACTGAAAGCCCATTTCTTGTGCACCAATCATCGATCAAGCCCAAGGATCTCTGCGCCTGAGAGCAGACAGTCCTTAGGTTCGAGCCGACAGACAGAACGGCGACATCGTCCGCGTAGGCTTGTGTGTAGGTTCCAGGAAGATTGAGTAACGTTAGCAGAGAGTCTACTACCATACACCATAAAAGGGGAGACAGAACACCACCTTGTGGGCAGCCCCTGTTTACCCCTGTCATGACGCATTTGCCACAATCCGCCTCGGCAATCAACGTCCTGTACATTAGCATTGCTTTAATCCACAACACCAATGTTTCATCTATACCGTGATGTCTAGCTGCGTTACACATGCTGTCAAAAGTCGCATTATCAAAAGCACCCTCAATATCGACGAAAATACCTTAATGGGCTACTTCGACTTATTTGGAGCTAAGGTCATTAGGGCTTTTCAGCATTAGTCAGGATGTTGAAATAGAGATGGTGGCGGATGAGCCCTTTATGGGCCAACGGCAGCGCTCATATCCCCGAAGCGGGTTACTGACTCCGGGAAATCCGGCCCCTTTTGTCCAAGGGGTTCAGCCAAGGTACTGGCCTTCCAGGTTGGGGGTTGTGCGTCGGGGTAACTTCCCTACCACGGAAAAAACCAGGCAGTTATGAACCAACTACAAGCCTCGGATATGGATGATCCAAATGTTGACGACCCCAGCAAACGAAATAAGGACAACGAACTTCGGATCTGCACATGGAATGTCCGGACCTTAAACAGACCACGTGCAGCCGAACAACTTGTGGAGACCCTGGATAGGTACAAAGCCGACATTACGGCCATCCAGGAAGTGCGATGGGATGGAGAAGGCATAAGAAGGATGAAAAGCTGTGACATCTACTACGGCGAGTGCCGCAGAGAGCAGAGTCAGCGGTTATTTGGGTGTGGATTTGTGATTAGAGGAAGACTTAGGCAAGAAGTCTTGGGATTTCGCAATGTTAGCGACCGCCTAGTCACAATCCGCATCAGGGCCAAATTTAAAAATATCACGCTGATCTGTGCTCACGCCCCGACAGAGGAGAAAGACGACACCACCAAAGAAGCATTCTACGATCTTCTTGAGAAAACGTATGATAAGTGCCCGAAGTACGACGTCAAGATAGTTCTTGGCGACTTTAACGCCAAAATCTTTGGCTCTACAGTCGGAAAGCACAGCCTGCACGACAACACCTCCGGAAACGGACTCAGGCTAATCGACTTTGCGGCCGGCGGGGCGAAATGTCATCATTGCCAGCACACGATTCCCACACCTCAACATACACAAGGGGACTTGGCGGTCTCCAGATCAACAAACCGTCAACCAAATCGATCATGTTGCGATCGACGCCAGACATGCCTCCAGTATCATGGATGTCCGAACTTTTCGAGCGGCCAACATAGACTCGGACCATTACTTGGTAGTAGCCAAAGTACGGATGCGGATATCCAATACTCCACAACACCGAGAGGATACTACAAGAAGATTTGACGTCGCAAGGCTACTATCGCAAGAGACCGCCAAAACCTTTACCGACCGCGTCTCCCTATACCTCTCAGCAAGACCATCCTCAGCTTCACCAGCATCAAGTACAGAGGACCAGTGGCAACTCTGCCAGCGTGCCATCAGAAACGCCGCTACCGAAGTGCTGGGTTTCACTAAGCGACCACAACGAAACCCCTGGTTCGATGAGGAATGCCGCCAGGCACATGCAGCCAAGGACGAGGCCTATCAATTAATGCTGCAGACAAGAACCAGAGCGGCTGAGAGAGCTGCCCGCGAGCTCTACGGGCAAAAAAGAAGGGAGGAACACCGACTTCTCAGAAGGAAAAAGAAAGAGCACGAGAAGCGAGCGGTCGAATCAATTGAGGGACCCTACTGCAGAGGCAATGTTCGAAAGTTCTACCAAAGGGTAAAACGATCCACCCAAGGATACAAGGCCCGAACAGAAGCCTACAGAGATGAGCATGGGAATACAGTAGTAGATTCACAGTCGGTGCTGAGGATTTGGAAAGAACACTTCTGCAGACTGTTAAACGGCGGAGACAGCCAACAACCCGCTGTCAGGCAGAATGATCTGTTCAGCTTGGACGATGATGGCCAAAACTTCCGTCCACCTGACCTACACGAAGTGAGGATACAATTACAATTACAATTAGTTTTTATTGAGACTTATTTCTTTATAATCAATACATTGTTTGTGTAAAGCAAATGTTTTTTGTAGCTATGACTAATATAATGTCTGGCTAAGGAAGTATAATAAAAATTTATTATTAACAATTTAATCTGTTTTAATGTAAGTGTGAAAAGGTAAATTACGTTCTACGTACGCTTGCTCCCGGCATAACTTCAACATTGCTTCAAAGAGCACTTAAAACTAAAATATATGACTAGATACAAAAAAGAAAAAAAAAAATATAAGGTATTATATATTTTTTAACTACTTTTTAAGTCTTTATAAGACATATTAGGTCAATAATTCTTAACATAGTGTGTAATTAATTAACAATTTTAAATGTATGTGTGTATACCTATAGTTATTCACTTTAGCTTATGATCTGCTTAAAGAAACCCATATTGAGGCACAATATGTTCAAAAGCAGAGCAAAAGCTGTAGTGGTTAGAAAAAAGTTCTGTAAGCTACCGGGAAAAAGAAGAAAAAGTTATCGCCGCAAATTGGACGGGGATGCTTTTTCGTAAAAGGGAACGGAAAGGTTTCGATTTTCGTTTGGTCTAAGCAAAGGTAAAGATCTAGGATTTAAAAGGTTAAATGGTGAAAGGTAATAATGTTCCTCTGCACTATCATTAATATTTGAGTCCATTAAACATTTAACAAGCGGGTTACGATGTTCACGTACACGCTCTAATTTTTTAACAAGTAGTTCGGTTTGGTATGTCATTAAAGGTTTGATTTTATTTTCCGAATATAGCGTTTTATTGGAAAACCATTTTTTGTTTGGTCTCCTAAATTTACCGCAACAGAATCTTAAGATTTTCCTTTCAAAAATCTGAAGCTCTTCGGCGACAGTGGGTGAAATTGTAAACCATGTACAAAATCCATAAGCTAATATTGGTCTCACCAAAGTCTTATACATTAAAATCTTAGTATTTGGCGACACTTGTGTGGAATTAAGCATTGGCTTAAGTATTGATGTGACCATTTTTTGCTTTTTTCAACGTTTCTCGGGCATGTATATTAAAGCTAAGTCTTTTATGGAAAGTAATACCGAGGTATTTGACACCATCTCGAAGGGGAATATCACTTCCATTTATTTGCAGTTTTAGAGACTTACTATCTTTTACTGCAAGATAATGTCCTTTCCCGCTTGCATTTCTGAAGCATGTTATGCCACATTTATCAGTGTTCATTTTTAATTTCCACGTTTTAAGATAAGTTAAAAGAATTGGTATATTTTCTTTAATCTTATTTAGTGCAACCTGTGGTCTTATGTCACTTGCTAATATCATAGAGTCATCTGCGTACAGGATAACACTAGGATCATCTTGCATTGTGTTTTGAAAAGGAAAGTCATGAATATAGATATTAAACAGGAGTGGTCCTAGAATTGATCCTTGGGCCACACCTGACAGGATTGGGAAACAGTTCGAGTACTCAGAGCCTATGATGACAGAGCTAAATCTATCTCTGAGGAAGCTTAAAATTATAAAAATTAAGTATCTTGGAGAATTAAGCCTAATTAGCTTATAGAGCAAGCCCTTGTGCCAGACTGAGTCAAAGGCTTTTTCCAGATCTATATCAAAACCTACGGTACATTTCTTGTTTCTCAGGTTCTGAACAATTTTGTTGTGTAGTACCAATGACGCATGCTCCGTAGAGTGTCCCTTTTTAAAGCCAAATTGGTTATTTGGGATTATTTGAGACTCCTCGCAAAAGTTATTTAACTTTTCTGCTATACACCTCTCAAATAGCTTTCCTATATTGGATAGCATGGATATTGGACGAAAGTCTTTTACATCCTTTGCCCTCTTTGATTTAGCTATTGGAAGTATTTTTCCTTTCTTCCAAATTGTGGGAAAATAGCCATTGTTTAGACAGTGGTTGAAGATAGCCGATAGCGTCACGTCGAGAGAGCTAGGACATTTTCGAAGAATGTAATTTGATACATTATCTATGCCAGCTGATTTTTTGTTGTTCAGAGCTGCTCTTAGCATGCTGACCGTATTTGGTGATGCAAAAACCTGAACGTTGTTTGGGCTTATTGCGGTGTTTGAAGGCGAAAAATTAGTAAGGGTTGAATTGTACTCGGTATTGCAAAATGAATCTACTGTCGCGTGGATGTTATGCTCTTCTGTTTGATCTGGAGGTGTTTCTAGACCCGAGTACACGTGGGAGTAAAACTCTTTAAACGCTCTAAGCTTACTTTCAACATCTTTTAAATTCTCTCCGTTGTGGACCAAAATATCTTTCCCAATATTGGTTCCGAAGAATTTTCTTCCTGTTATCCTATCAATTTCCTTAAACGCTTGCGGCGAGGGCCTGATTTTATTTAATCTTTCTTTAAAAGCATTGTTGTTATCAATCCGCACCCTATCTTTAATGATTTTACTCAAGCACTGTACCCTAGCATGAAGTTGACGATATTCGTCATTAATACTGTTCAAGTGTCGGTGATAAAGTCTTTTCAGTTGAGTGAGCCAGGTACCGCTCAGCTTTATTAATTTTTTTGTAGTATCTGATATATTGTGATATCTCTGATTTTTCACTTCGCGGACGGAAGAGTGCGATTGAACCACAAACCAGTAAGAAATAGACCGTCGACTCCTCCCACATAACGGACTTTGCCTACAAGCTGTTGGCTACCATAGGATTTATTTATGTGTTGGGCATGTATAAATCAAAGGGATGAAATTTGGCTCACCCATACATAGTAAAATCCTATGGTAGTTGCACCTGGCCAGTGATTTGTGGTGAGATATCAATTGTGGGCGGCTGTGTTCAGCAGATTTCGTCCTTCAAGTTAGACGGAGTTCACATCACAGTGTAATTTGAGGATTTATAGAATTTTAAAATTGTATCAAATAAAACAAAATATAAATTAGGTACGACGTCAAACACCTTGATTAATAATAATCAATATTTTATATGTTTTGCGGAATTTCAGGACATAATTAAAAGAAAATATACATTTCGTAGATGTTTGTAATTAAAATGCTTCGAAGTAATTTTTTGACAAATTATTTCAACAAAATTGAGAGAACGTAAATATTATGTAAGAAAACCCTCATTTGTTTATTCTTCGAAATTGAAAAAATTTAAATTGAAATGGTTTTTAAAACGTAGGTAGTGTAAAAATTATTATTTTCGCAGTAGAAAGAACAATTTTTCTTTACAGTTTTTTTTTACAGTAGGTAGAACAATACCTACTGCTTATTACTTTCTATTGGACACTCGAAATCGGAAATCAAATCAGAGAATCCAATGAAATGGATTAGGATAATTTCAAATTCGAAGTTTGTTCACTTATATTTATTAATTTGCTTTGACATCAGTACAGAATTTTCTTGGTTATCGTGCTTTTTTTTATAATTCGGTACAAGTTTTCTTTTTTTTTTTTTGTGTATTATTTATTCAGTATTTTACAATGAAATTATATTATATGTAATTATGTTCAAAAATGCAATTATCCACAGATATAATAGGGGTATTTATGCAACGTCGTAAAACCGTCGCAAACGTAGTAAAACTTCGTAAGTTTACGACGCGGTAAATGACATTTCACACTTGAAATAAAGTCGTGTACCTAAACAGAAAAAAATAGCTTTGCATGCATTTGTAATACTTTTGATGCATTTACAAAAAGCAAATTGCACATTTTACAATTCCATGTGCAGTATAATTAATTAATCCATCAAATTTTATTAAGAAAATAAGTTTTCAAAGAGTATAAATAACGAAATTTACAATTCCAAACTTCTTGCAAGGGTGTTTCGTTCGTGGCAAAAAGGTTGGAAATTTCGTTATTTTGTTCATGAAATGTGTCGTTCTGAATATAACTTCATCCAGAACCGTTCAATATTCAATATTAAAGTGACGAATTTCAAATAATACTTGGTCCAAATTAGCTAACTAAAAATTATTTAAACTAATGGGAAGTTTGATGATTTTCAATCATAGATACGTATTTCTAAACATTTTCTGAAATTCGTATACATAATATATACCTATATATCTTCGGCCCCAGTAGATGCTATGTAAAATGCAACCGAAAAAATGTTTTGGAATTATAAAGTTAATTCTTTAAATTTGATATATAAATTTTCTAGAAATCGAGTTTATTAATATTTCCGTACCTACGTAACTTTTCTTGTTCAACTTCCCAGTCAATTCGACAACATTTTCCACTGAATTCCTGTCATATTCTATGGTTAAATCATTCAGATTTGTTCTGTTTTGTGTTTTTACGGATGCATTTTACTGATAGCTATAACTGACGCTTTGGTGCGAACGTACTATTAGACAGTGGGTTGTTGAATCATTTTGGAACAACCCCTAATCTACCACACCGGCAGCTGCTGTGTTGAAATAGTGGAGTTGTCAAAAAAAGAAAACAAATCATTCAAATTGGAAATTGGAGCAATTTTTTTTGGCGCCGGAAAACGAAAAGGACATATTACAGGTAATATTTATTAAAAACTATGCTTTTCAATATTTTCTAAATCAATTTTTTATAAATTAATTTCCAGATTACCATAAAAATGGATGCAAGCGGGGAACCTGCGCCAAAACGCCTTAGAAAAACGAAGTATTCCCGGCGAAAATGTTTCTTGGGTTGCACGGATTTCCGGACTACGTTTGAGGTCCCGGAAGATGCTATCAGGTAAATTGTTCTCCTTTTTATACTAATAAAGTTATGAATAATAATAATAGGTGTGTTTTTATGTCTATTCTATATAGGCTTACAAAAATAATTTCATTCAAATCCAGACTAACGAAATCTATATAGAATTAAATTTGGGCTATTGCTATTCGCACGTTGTTCGGGACACGGCTTCGGGGCACGGCTTCGGGACACGACTGCGTCAAGTTGGGGTATGTGGCTCGCTACGCTCGCGGCAAGGACTCTAAACTCCAGTATAATCATTTTCGGACATTATGCCGTACGTTTAGGATCCAACAGTTATATTTATAAAGAGTTTTTAATGAAAATAGAATTACGTTACGTGCCCGTGTCCCGAACATAGGAAACATCAGTTCCGTACAAAATTTGTCAAAATGAACGTGCGAATAGACACATCGTTAAATTTGTATGAAATTATTTGTTTAAGCCTATAGAATAGCCAAAAAACACGTATTATTATTATTCATAACTTATTAGCTTATAGCTAAATAAATTAAAAAACGAATGCCATGTAATACAGCACTAGCTACCGAGGGTTGTTTTCGGCTATTTTTTTTAAAACAAATGGTGCAAGATTTAGGGAGTATAGGTATGTATTGTGCAAGTTGGATGTTTTTTCGGATTCCGATAATTCCATGAATCTTTGTATGTAGGACTCACGGGGAGTTGTTGCTTTAGGCAATTTGTTTAGTGCTGTGTTGATGGATTTTTCTTTTAGAGCCCACGGACGAAAGGTAGCTGATTTTGTTTAGTTGACTGGAACAGGTAGTCCGATAACTTTGGCTAAACTTAGAGTTTTGTGTAAGGTAGATGCATTTTCTGGCGTTTTTTTATACAAGAGGTTTTTTTTGCATCACTGTTTAATTGGGATTTATGTGTGGGGTTAAATTTCAAGTATATTGTTGAGATTAGGAAATTAAGTCTTTGTTTTATGGATGGTTCATTTTTTATATTACTTATCTCTATTCACATGCAGATACTAGGGTATAAGTTGATGATAGGTATAACAGTGTTTTCGATACCAGCCCAGGGGGCATTCTAAATTCGCTCTTTACTGATCTCACATATTTTTATCATTCAGTAATTTACTTAGGTGTTCAAGTAAGTACATATTATTAAAGTAGTTTTATATACACAAATGACTTTAGAGATACATACATTTACATATAGTTTGTAAGGGTCACATAACACATAACATATTGACTTATCAAAACCATACATTTTTCTTATTATACAGCGGCTACACACAAGATCTTTAACATGTTTTAAAAAATCATATCGAGGAATGAATGGCAGTATTATTTACATTATTTGGGTAAATATACATATTAAGTCTATAAGTAAGTAACGTAATGTAGCATACGTTTTATTTATAGTTTAAGAAATTTATTAATATACATTCCTAGTTCTTAGATTAGATTGTAAAACCATTTTTAGTGTCTATGTTAAACTTTATGAACTAACGAAATATAATTTCATAAAAATATATGTTCCATATAAACTTGTCTATTGTTACCGACAAAATATTTAAGTTGAAGGTTAAAATTGGTAATTGGTAAGGCCCATTATCAGGTAGTACCATAATTTAGAATATGTTAAGTCTAAAATAACTGAAATAATGATGTTATGAGAAACGTTGTAAGCTTAAGATAGTCATAGTGCAGTTATTAAGGTAGGGTCCTAATGTATAAAATCTAACTTGATAATTATAAATAAAATAACATATTTTACAACAGTAGGGACGTTTGGAGAGTAAATCTGGGACTCAATACTTTGGCAAGAGGTCAAAGAGTATGTGATCAGCATTTCTCCGAAATGATGTTCACAGCCTCAAAGACACGTCTTCTGCAGTGGGCAGTCCCAGATTGGTCTCTACACAACATCATAAGCACAGAGTCAGTAACATTTCGAACGGAATCGCCTCATATTCAAATAGAGGAAGAAGAAATTACCGCTGCGGGTTTCGTAAATTCGAACGTTTACGATTCTATTACACCGGAATTTCCTCTTCCTCACTTGAAGGAAGACGATAGTTGCGTAAATGAAATAATTTTCGAAACGTCTGACTCTGCGACCCAAACCTGTGCTTCCCTCTGGAATAACACCCAAGAGAATGTGAGTACAATACTTCAGCCAGTAGAAACCAACAAAACGTTAGAACAAATAGAAACTGAAAATTTATTAGCTTTAGGAGCAAAGGACGCAGAGATTCTGCTTTTGAAAGGACAATTGCTTAACCTCCAGAAAAAGCTGGACAGTGTTAAGTCGGAACATGAGCAATTGCCAGACTCGCTCAAGGTATTGGTTGAAAACTGTTTGACTAACTCTACCCGTAGTGCCCAAGGGTGTAGACACAGTAATGCAACGAAAATTCTGGCACTTTTGATGCACTTTATGTCCCCGTCAGGGTATAGGGAGTTAAGGGGAATGTTCAATCTTCCTTGCGTATCCACTTTGAAGGTCTTTATATCTTCATGGCCAAATTCACCAGGCAACCTTGCGCTTAATATAAAGAGTTTAGAGCTTAAGACAAGTCAGCTTCCTGACATGTACAAGTATTGCTCCATTTCTGCTGACGAGATGTCTCTTAAAGCGCATATGGATTACAATAGACGAAGTGATACGATTATTGGAGTTGAAGACTACGGTGATGACGAACACCGATCACCGCACCCTGCAACCAGTGTACTCGTGCTGATGGCACAAGGCATTGCGAAGAGATGGAAACATCCCATTGGGTATTATTTCGTTCACAGCAGTTGCAAGCCTGCTATGCTAAAAAAATTAATTGTGGAAGCAATCACCGCCCTACAAAAAAGTAAGTTGATTCCGGTGCATTTCGTTTGCGACCAAGGTTCCAACTTCAGGGGCTTAGCTCGTAATCTTGGTATTACTTCAGCAAGGCCCTATTTCTTGGTCAACAATGCGAAAATCTTCTTCTTTTACGATGCTCCACATTTAATAAAAAGCACCCGCAACTGCCTGATTAAAAATAACATCATTTTTGAAAATAAGACGGCTTCTTGGAACGACATTGTACAGTTCTATAATATCGATTCCAAGAACGAACTCAAAGCCGCTCCGAAGTTAACCATTGCGCATATACGGCCAAATAGCTTTCAACGAATGAAAGTAAAATATGCGACGCAGGTCTTAAGCCACTCAGTTTATGCGGGTCTTTCAACCATTGCCGAAGTTCGTTCCGATTTACCAACGCTAAAAAACACTGCTGAGTTTGTTCATTTTTTTGACCATCTTTTAAACCTCTTCAACACTTCATCTCTGAAGAAGCCCCAGGAATTTATGGAAGCGTTCACACAAAATAAAAGGCAGGAAGAGTTTTTGGGAAAGGCAAGGAAATTTTTAATTTCAATGAAAGTAGTAGCTCCTGATGGCAAGAACGGTACTTGCAAATTTTTTTTTATTAAAGGGTGGTTGCTCAACATTTCATCCCTTTTTTCGCTGTGGCAACATCTCCAGCAATGTCAGTTTCATTACATCCTAACTAGACATCTGAATCAGGATTGCTTAGAGCATTTCTTCGGCGCTATTAGAAGTTCAGGGGGCAATAATAGACGTCCAACAGGCATGCACTTTTCAAGTGCCTTTCAAAGGCTTTGGGGTATTCAATATCTCAAGGCTGTGAGAACAGGCAACTGTGAAATAATTCAGGATGACCAAATCAAATTTTTTGAAAATTTTTCAAAAAATGATTTGGTTACGAATACTGAATGGTTGCAAGAGAAGGTTGCGACTGTACCGAATAATATATTCGAAATAACCCTTACCAATGATATGAATGGAGCTGATTTCCTACAGGAAAACACCTTTACTTATGTGTGCGGTTGGTTATTCCGTAAATGTTATGAAAGTCATAGCTGCAGCTTCTCAGCCCCGTTATTGTCCTCCAGTTCCGAACCGTCAACAAGCCGGCTTCTTACCACCACTAAGCAATATGACAATTGCAAGCTCTTCGATCCACCTCCAGCGTTTGTGGAATATATAAAATGCTTGGATCGACATTTTTGTATATTCTTCCCAGAGCATTGTCATATAAAAGGCCTTGCGGAACACCTTTTTCAAAAACTAAAGATTTATTCCCCGTACGAATGTTGCGAAAACTTGAAAACATTCTTTATTTTAAGGTATTTTCTTCGAGTGAGAATCCATTTCGCTCTTAAGTTCTTAAACAGGGATATGAGCGATCCTTCTTTTAAAAGCAAATTTCTCTGCGTCGCTCATTTGTAAATTATTAGTTTGTACATACATTATTATTGTGAATTGTGATATATTTATTTTATACTTTTATTTATACTTTTTCTAACGTTTTGTGCAATACCCTTTATAGAAATCCCAAAAGGTGACTAGCTTCAGAAGGTCAATATTGGGGTGATAGTCCCACAATTACGGCATAAATCGGAACTGATACTGATTTTGTATTCGCTATATATCGTGAAAACACCCACGTATTGACGTTTTTAACCCTGTCACTCTTATTTTAAGTGAATTATAACTAACATTTATTTTTTTTTTAGTCTGGTGCAATATGCCTACTGGGGAAACCGAACACCAAACAAAAAAAATCGGTTAACGCGCCAAAATGCATACCTCATAGGTGGTGTGGAAATGCAGCTCACGTTTTTATTTCCAGATTTATTGTCATCAATAGGCTTATACATATTTTCGAGTAGAAAATGATTTATATCATTTCAGAGATATTAGAATAACACAAGAAGATCCGCAGCAAGGTTAGAATACACAAGTTCTTATGTAGTGAACTTCAGAGAACTGCAATACCTAAATAATATTGTAATATGTAGGTATACATTTATTTGAGTAATAAATTGTATTTTTATTTATATATGTATAGTATATAATGCACAATATAAAATATATTAAAAATATTTAATACTTCAAGAATCGGAGTTGACGATCGTTTCAGTTTGAGTTGAGATATCAGTTAAGCTTTCAGTTAAACTGATGTTCTACCGTGCATTTAGACATCAGTCCGGTATTCAGTTGAGCGTTCATTTTACTTGTGAGCAACCGAAGGTTTGAAGATATATCTACTAAAACTGACAACTTATGGGAATCCCATCAGTTTCAGTTGAGCTATCAGTTAAGCTTTAACTGATGTCTAAATGCAAAAATTGAAGCGTTTAACTGAAACTGATGGGATTCCCATAAGTTGTCAGTTTTAGTAGATATATCTTCAAACCTTCGGTTGCTCACAAGTAAAATGAACGCTCAACTGAATACCGGGCTGAAGTCTAAATGCACTGATTGATTTCCATTATGCTCTTGGACATGTCACCACTGCTGTATGCCTTACTGCGTCCGAATTTCATTTCCTTCATTAGACCCGTGCCCGTTGACGAGGAAGACGATGAGGAATGTGGTGGTCGCAAATGGCTTCCGTGTAGCCAGTGCATTTTACGCAGCGGTATTTGTTCTTATCATCGAAGTACTCACGCGTGATGCAAGAGTTCTGAAAATAAAGACAAAGGTTTCACATCTGAGTGCAACCAAATCGGGATAACCTACCTGAATGAACGAATTTGACGTCTCAGCGTAACCCGATATCGGAACCGGTACTGCAATGTAGATCATTGTCTTCTTTTGCTCGGTCACTGTTTCACAGCTCAAGCACTTTGTTTTCGACACAGTCATACCCACAAAGTCTTCCGTATAGAAGTTCAATCCTAATTTCCGGATCTTCTCTGCTAACCGCTCCTTGTCATTTATTGACATCAGCTCATCACCGGCTGGGGAGGGATTTTTATAATGCTCCTCATCGCTTGTTGAATTTACGAATACGCCTCTGTTAATAGTTACTGTACTGGTTGGCTGGGGCTGTTGCAATGGCTGCTGCTGAATGCTATCCTTTAGAGGTGACTGTAATCGCCGATTCTTGGAGTTCTTGGCTTCGTCTTTTCGTTTGCATCCAATGCCTAAACAGACTTAGTGCGCTACGGGTGGAGGAAAACTAATTAGACCATACCTTCGCTTCTGTCTCATTAACTTACCCATTAACTATCACATCTGGACAACCGGGAATTGTGTTTATGAACGACTGACACGTCTTACGTATGCTGTCCAGCAAGCACATCAGGAACTCATATGCGTCCTGTTGCTGATTACCCTCGAATATTGCACTAACATCCTGTATCGCGTGCAGAAATGTATCCGCATGGAATGGATCAGTCATCTCCGAGATCTCATTACGATGAAGGTTCTGGAGGCTCGTGGAGTTTTCCTGTTGCCACTTGTTGGCTTGATCCCTGCGTATCACATTGGCCATAGCTCTCCAGTGACGCCAAGTCCTTGCTGCTCCAACCTAAAAAAACGTAATATAATTTCAGTTTTAATTTCTATTCTATTTAACTTTACCTGTTACAGCAAATGCGAACATTTTTTCAATTTGTTTTAAAGTTGTTTCCCCAAGTAGTTTTGGTATTGTCGCAATGAAACAGCACTGTAGACAATTATTATTTATATTATTTAATAATTTACGAATGTTGTTGACATTTTGACGTCGACGCCTACTTGCACAAATTAAAAACACACGATAATACAAAAAATAAGAGAAAATGTTTTTTTTTACGTTCAGCTTGGCACTCGAAATCTAAGAACCGCAATTACAATAATATTCCGCTTTTAAAAGAGTAAGAAATTAGTTTTTAGAAATAATAGCGACACCAAAGATGCTTTTATTTTTGCAATTGTAAAATTTCACCATACCGCCATGACAGCATTTTGATAAATTTAATTCCACCACGCCGCCATTAATTTTGACATTTCACACGTATTCACAGACAGGGCAATTGAAATGTCATTTTTCCGGGGAGAATCGGGTAGGTGCACGGAAAGTCGGCGGTCTAGTTCTTACTGGTTTGTGGATTGAACGCTGGCGTTGATTTGATCATTAAGATTCGTTATTAAATTATCTATTTCCTCATTTTCTATATTTCTTTCAGCAGGGATGTTCAGAGAGGAAAGACGATGATGAAGTCCCAATCTAAAAGCTAGCCAGTCAGTGTTCTTAAAACATCTATACGTAGCCGGTGGCACTAAAATTGGCAGGAAATCTCCTATGTTTAGATGTAATTTAATACCAAAATGATCCGAATTCGTTGGAAAAGTTGAACAAACTAGTGGACTCAAGTTATTGCTGGTAAGGGATGCGGATATCAGAAAGAAATCAAGAACGGAGGATGATCTGGGAAAAGTGGGACTGTTGGGCGCGATTAGATCTATACCCAAATACGGCCCGTTGTAAAACCAATTGTAGATCTGGTTACCATTTTGATTGTGTAGCGTGTCACCCCATTCTGAGTGGCGTGCATTGAAATCTGTTAAACGGCGGAGACAGCCAACAACCCGCTGTCAGGCAGAATGATCTGTTCAGCTTGGACGATGATGGCCAAAATTTCCGTCCCCCTGACCTACACGAAGTGAGGATAGCGATATCCAAACTTAAGTCCAACAAAGCTGCTGGAGCGGACGGCCTCCCGGCCGAACTTTTCAAAGCAGCGGGAGATGGCTTGGTAAGGAGCATGCACCAACTCATCTGTAAAATCTGGTCGGATGAAAGCATGCCCGACGAATGGAACCTCAGCATCGTGTGCCCCATCCACAAGAAAGGAGATACTCTGAACTGCGCCAACTACAGAGGAATAAGTCCCCTGAATGTCGCGTATAAGATCTTGTCGGCTGTATTATGTGAACGTCTAAAACCTTTCGCCAACAACCTGATCGGCCCATATCAGTGTGGTTTTAGACCAGGAAAGTCAACCATCGACCAAATTTTCACACTCCACACATCTTGGAAAAAACCCAGGAATTTCAGATCGATACACACCATCTATTTATCGACTTTAAAGTCGCCTATGATAGCGTATATAGGGACGAATTATACAAAGCCATGTCAAGTTTTGGCATCCCCGCCAAACTCGTCCGTCTGTGCAGGATGACGATGGAGAAATCTCGCTGCTCCGTCAAAGTCGGCAAGAACACCACTGATTCATTTGATGTCGAAAAAGGTTTGAGACAAGGCGACGCGAATTAAAACACTTGTTTCTTACTTTTAAAATTAAACAATATTTATTTGGAACTATGTCCTTTATTATTGAAATACTTTTTACTAATTCTAAAAGGAGCTTAAGGCTACTATGTAGTTACAATAAGACTATCGATAAATTCATCATACAGTCGTATTTATATATTTTTCTTATCTATCTACAAGGAGACCCAAGCGTACAATCGTCTTGCTTGATAATGAAGAAGAGATAATATTCCAACATTGTATACAAACGATATTATCTCTTGTACATATGTTATCATTGTAGCGTTGTGTGCAAGACTGTACTAGAGGCTAAAGATATCATTGAATACAAATAATGTTATCTTTTTTCTCAATATGTTTTGCTATGGATACTTAACTCCCCCCCTTGTTAAACGAAATCGTCCCGATTTTTCGACGCTATTTTTAACATTTCTCTTTCATAAGTTTTGTTATATGCGTCAATCTTTTTTTGTTTTTGACGATCTGTTATACATTGTATAGTTTTTATCATTACGTACGTAAATGCTAGAATAACAATCAGTGTTACAATTGTGTATATAGTTGATAATATCGGTTTTTCTTCAAAAGGAATAATTAGTTTTTTTAAAGTATCTATGTTATCGAATTTGTACATTGTATCTTCTTTAATTATTTGGTCGATGTAAGACTCTGAATTATGATTTCTTAATATAACTTCTTTAATTTGCTTATGCATGTTTTTGTATATTTTATCGTCTAGATTTATAGTATTTTCATAAGTAACTAAGTTTATACCATTAATTGTTTGATTATTTAACTTATGCTTACCGCTTAATAACATAACACCGGATTCAATTTCTAAGTCGTAATCGTATTCTTGTTTAATGTTGCATTTTGAAGTTATATTCTTTAAAAGTGGAATAAGACAATTTTCTTCTTCAAAGTTAATTTCACAAATGTTTTTACTTAGATGATTTTGACAATTTCTTGTTCTTAAATAAGTTTGGTTACATAAGGCAATTGTTTTATCTGTAATGATTTTTCCATGTTTTGAATTTAAAGGTGTTACTTTATACAATTTACATGATTTAATTAGAACTGGATATTTATATATTGTGATGAAGAATTCATCAGTTCTAGCTAAAAATATTTTAGAGTACTCAAGTATATTTATTATGGGTACTTGAATTATTTCATGTTGAATAATATTTTTAATGTCATCTAAGTCTAGGCTTTCTGATAAATATTCATTATTTTTTGCTGCATTAATTGTTCTGGTCAATAATAATAATTGTTCGTACACTTGTTTTATTACTAAATGTTCTTTAAGGCTCTGACCTTCGAATTGTTGCAAAATTTGTTCAAATCTAGAATTTATAGTTTTTTGTTTATTATTGTTTTCTATGAGATTATTTATACTCGTTTCTATGTTAACTAAGTCATAATGGTCAGGATTACCAAACACATATTTGAAAGCTGTTCCTAAAAAGTTAATTGATCTAGTATGCCTAGTATGTTCTTGTAATTGGTCTGCTAAATTCTTAATTTTACTTAACCAAATTTTTTCTTCCTGTGTAGGTTGATATTTACTAGTTACGATATTTACGTAAGGTTGAAATATCGAAGTCAGGTTGGTGGCATGTAACAAATAAGTTTGTTCTTTGAATAAATACACGTCATCTGTTTGCGTAAGTATAAACTTCTTGTTTAGTAACTCAGTTATTTGAACGTTTCCTTGCCCTTCTTGACTCTGTACAATTCCTAGTAATGTTAGGAATATTAATATTTTCGTCATCTGAAAAATGATAATTCTTTATGTTATCCTTGTGAATTTTTATTCCTTCTTTAGAGATTACCGTGTCTCCTTTATCTTCTTCTACTATTCTTGTTATGTATCTAGCGTTAGATTTCTTTCTAAGACCTGTGATTCTTACCATTATCTTATCTCCTTTTTTATACTCTCTGTGTCGAGTTCCTTTATTTAGACGTTCGATCACTTTTTTGGATGCTGAGTTTAGTTTATTTATTATAATTTCACTATTTCTATATTTATTTTGATTAAAGAAAATGTCTCTAGGTTTCAAACCGGTAACTGAGTGTATAGAATTATTTAATTCACGCACTGTTCTAAATATTTCTTCGATAAGTCTTGTTTTATTCTGAATTGTGAATATTCTAGACAGTTCAGTTATTGTACCGTTTACACGTTCTACCTGACCGTTAGCTGTCGATCTGTATACTGGAGTTTCTACTTTAGTTATGTTGTATTTCAAACACATTTGGTTCACCATTTCTGTTTTGAATCCCTTCTCGTTATCTGTCATGAGTCGTTCACATTTTGGGAAATAATTAGATAAGACCTCTTCCATAACGTCGTACAGTCTGTTTCGAGTTTCGATTTCCCGAAGGATTGTATATTTAGAATACTTATCTACTGTTACAAGGAAAGTATACTTGTCGTTGAAGTATATGTCCATATGAATGTGTGTTCCCACATGTGTTGGTATTTCTGAATTATTCAGAGGTTCTCTGATAGGTTTTCTTTCATATTTTCCAAATAGACATGCTATGCATTTTTTGTTGAAACTCTTTGCTTGTTTATTTAGATCGGGCCAGTAATATTTCTCTGAGATTTCTTGTATATTGTTACGTAACCCTCGGTGTGCTCTTTCATGAGTTACCCTTACAAGTTTTAGTTGTTCCTCCAAATTTGTCACGTCTTGAAGTTTTCTTGGTGTGAATATAAATCTTACTAGTGGGAATTCTTTTTTTATGTTTTCACCATATTTGTATATGTTTTCAAATTTCGTATGCAAAGCTACAATCTTTTGGGGTTGTATAACTTCTTTCATCTGCCTTAGTAAAGAGTCTTTGTCCTTAAACTTTATTATGAGTCTTATTTTGTTACCAAAATAGATTTGTGTTTCGATATTATTTGTTATATCTTCTGTATGCATTAAAAGGCTGATTCACAGTTTTTATTATATCATTAGAAGAACTTTCAGCTGAATGTGCTGTTTCTATGGTAGAAGTATTTATGCGTTGACGTGATAATGCGTCAGCTACAAGATTTAGGTTTCCTGGTTTATAAACTAATTTTGCTCCAAAGTCTTCAATGATTCCCTTCCAACGTTTCAGCTTTGTGTTGGGATTTTTTTCTGATACAGAATATATAAGGCTCTGGTGATCGGTATATATGGTTAAGTCTGCTATACCATATATGTAGTTTCTGAGTTTTTGTAAGGACCATATGATCGCTAATAGCTCTTTCTCGTTTGTGCTATAGTTCTCTTCTGTCTTACTCAGTGTTCTTGACAAGAAGTGTATAGGTTGCTTATTCTGACTTAGTACGGCTCCAATAGCTATGTTGGATGCATCAGTAGTAAGCTCGAATGGTTTACTATAATCCGGTTGAAAAAGTTCGACTTGTTCTTTCAAATAATTTTTTAAAATTCTAATCGCTTCTAATGCTGAATCATTCAGATTTAACTTAATATTTTTACTTTGTTTTTTGTTTACTTTACCGTTATCTCCTCGTAAATATAATGTCAGGGGCTTGGCTATGCTTGCGTATCCCTTTATAAACTTACGATAGTAACCTGTAAGACCTAAAAATCCTCTCAAATCCTTTACCGTTTGTGGGACTGGAAAATTTTCTATAGCTGCTATTTTCTCAGGGTTCGTAGTGATTCTACCATGTCTGATTATGTGACCTAAGTATTCTACTTCTTCTTGAAAAAACTTACTTTTCTCATCAGATATTTTTAATGTGGCTTTATTGAGTACGTCGAATACTTGACTTATGTGCTGTATATGTTCTTCCTCAGATGAAGAATATATCAATACGTCATCAATGTAAACGTGTACGAATTTACCTACAAAGTCTCTCAAAATGTCGTCCACGCATCTCTGAAATATGCTTGGTGCATTTTTGAGCCCGAAAGGCATTCGTTTAAATTGATATTTTGCGCCATTTATAGCAAAAGCTGTTTTTTCTTTATCATCTGTTTTGATTTTAATTTGGTGGAAACCTGACTCCAAATCTAACGTTGTAAAGTACTTGGCTTTACCTAAATTTTGAATTGTCATGTTGACATCCGGAATGGGGTATCTGTCTGTTACAGTGTGAGCGTTAAGTTTTTGGAAATCAACAACCATGCGCCGTTTTGGTTTTCCTTTTTCGTCCAAACCTTTTTTAGGTACTGTCCATATGGGACTGTTATAAGGACTATGGCTTTTTTCTATTATATCGTCATGTAAGAGTTTCTGTATTTCTTTGTTTACGAATTCGTTATCTGCTATGGGATATGGATATTGTTTAACATAAACCGGATTATCATTGGTCGTCCTAATGCTTGCTTCTATAGTATCTGTAAAGGGTAACGGTCCTATGCTGTTATTAATCTTCATCAGTCTATCTATGTCTGCTTTATAAATATTATTTTCCCCAATTATGTAATTAATTTTCTGAATAGATTCGACACTGCTTATGGTAGTTAGAGTCATATTACTGAAATTTATTTCCGCGTTTAGAACTTTAAGTCCTTCATATCCTAATATCATATCAAAAGACTGAATATCCTCTAATTCAAAAAATGTTATATTTTTCTTTAATATCCTAACTACTTTCTTTGTATCTACCATAGAATAACCATGCATTGTTTTTATTTTTATAGGTTTAATTTTAATTTTTTCGCTAGAATCGCATTTTCTATTAATGTAATTATGGGTTGCACCAGTATCAATAAGAATTTTGTAAATTTTCTTATGAATAGTACTAGTTAAATTTAAGCAGGGCAACCCGTCTACTAGTTTAAATGATCTATTCTTATGTTATTATTTACCATACATTCCGTTTCATCTGCTTCTGCATATGTACTGCTGACATCGTCTCTGCGTTGTTGTCGGGAGTTATTTACTCTCTGCTGCTTGAAGTTCTGCTGATAAGATCGTTGCGGTCTGTTGTGTGTGTTGAAACTCCCGCTGTGTTCACGTTTCGCTGGTGGATTATATACATCGGGTTTGCATTGATTCCAATTTTGTCGCTGTGCATGTACAATTTGTCTCGAGTTTATCTCCATCGGCTGTGGTCCTTGATTGTGTTGCTGCATATTATCGTATTGCTTCTGGGGTTGATAATTCGTTGTTTGGCTCGAATAATTTGGTCTTCTTTCGTTTCTGCGTTCATGTGGCATATTTTTGTGGTGCTTATCTTGAGTGAGATGTAAATGCCTGTGCACATTATCATGTTCTATTCTGCGAGCAATTGCGAATGCGTGTTCTAGATCATTTATTGTAGCTGAATATAATGATCCTCTTGTAAAGTTGTCACTCATACCATCAATGAATATACGAACTGCGTCGTCGTTAGCATTTTTAATTAGTCTGTCGATTATATTCGGCGGATCACCTGACATAGTGATTTTTGATATTATTAAATTGAGATTTTTATTTATCTCGTCGTGGTATTCAGACAGTGTGCTTCTTTTTTGCGTGATGGCTTTCATCATGTCTTGTAGCACGTATAGAGGTTCTTGATTAGAGTACGTATAATCTAATCTGTTACGTATCGCCTCAAAATTAAAAATTGTGTTATAATTAGTTAACACATTCGCGGCTGCACCCTGTATTTTACTTTTCACTATAGTCAATGCTGCTGCGTACTTACTGTGTGTTTTGAAGTTTTTAATGCTGTCCATTAATCTGGATGCTTCTTCGCGCCACGACCGATAATTTGATTGATCGCCGTTGAAAATAGGTAGGCTTTTAAATGCGTCTAACTGTATTTCACTACCATCTGTATATGTGGTTCTTATTTCCTCTAGCACAGGTATGTTTGGTACTATGCCTAATCCAGATTTTACTTCATTTAGTTTTGTTTCTAAATTAGTGTTTATTTGATTTTGGTTAGTTATTATTGCTGCTAACCTTGCATTCTCTGTGCGTGTGTGCTCTAGGGTTTGTGTTACTGTGTTGCACCTGGTTTCTAAAGCTTCTAATCTTGCCATTAATACTGCGAGTTGTTCCATTTTGAACTCGTGTCTGTTGTCGTCGAATTTGTGTGTTTTTTTTCTCCACATATACACTTTCACTGAATTGCTTAGCTGCTTCGTATGAAGAAGCTATATTTGTACCTGCTATGCTAGGTAATTCTTGTAACCGGTAACGCGAGTGTTCTGTTTATACTAGATTTCACTACTTGTTCCCGAGGTCCGCTCGATTGAAGTTAAAAAGTATATTTAACCTCCTGGCAGGATCGCCAATTAAAACACTTGTTTCTTACTTTTAAAATTAAACAATATTTATTTGGAACTATGTCCTTTATTATTGAAATACTTTTTACTAATTCTAAAAGGAGCTTAAGGCTACTATGTAGTTACAATAAGACTATCGATAAATTCATCATACAGTCGTATTTATATATTTTTCTTATCTATCTACAAGGAGACCCAAGCGTACAATCGTCTTGCTTGATAATGAAGAAGAGATAATATTCCAACATTGTATACAAACGATATTATCTCTTGTACATATGTTATCATTGTAGCGTTGTGTGCAAGACTGTACTAGAGGCTAAAGATATCATTGAATACAAATAATGTTATCTTTTTTCTCAATATGTTTTGCTATGGATACTTAACTCGCGCTATCATGTACTCTCTTTAACATCGTTCTTGAAGCAATTGTACGAAACTCACAACTCACAAGCCAACACCAGAGGTACAATTTTTCAAAAGTCCGTACAACTACTTGCCTATGCTGATGATATTGACATTATTGGGAGAACGCGGCGAGCTGTCAGTGGTGCATTTGCAAGCATCGAAACGGAGGCGGCGAAGATGGGTCTGGCTGTTAATGAGGACAAAACGAAGTATATGCTGTCAAGGAGAAAGGACTCTCAACATCGGCGACTCGGACAAAACGTCACGATGCGATGGACAGATACAACTTCGAAGTTGTTAAAGACTTTGTCTACCTGGGCTCCACTATAACATCGCAAAATGACATCGGCGCAGAGATCAAGCGAAGAATCACTCTTGCCAATCGCTGTTTCTTCGGGCTAAGAAGGCATCTAAGAAGTAAAGCCCTCTCTCATAGAACCAAGGAGATATTATATAAGACCTTAATCATCCCGGTCCTGCTGTATGGTGCAGAAGCATGGACCCTGTCAAAAGCGGATGAAAACCTTCTGGGATGTTTTGAGAGAAAGATTCTTCGAATGATATTCGGTCCAGTTTGTGACGGTGGACTATGGAGAAGAAGATTCAATAACGAACTATACGGGCTATACAGCGACGCTGACCTGGTCAAAAAGCTAAAAATACAACGGCTGAGATGGCTGGGACATGTGGAGCGTATGGACAACAACGCACCAGCCCGACGAGTCTTCGAATCCAACCCTGAGGGACAACGCAGCAGAGGAAGACCCCACCTTAGGTGGCGCGCACAATTGGAGAACGACCTCAACCAACTTGGTGTGCGTAACTGGAGGCAGCTAGCGAGGGACCGAGCTGGCTGGAGGGGCTTGTTGGTTGAGGCCGTGGTCCACCCCGGACTGTAAGCGCCACCAAAAGAAAGTAAAGGAAATATATTGAAAATGTCCCAAAGCTCTTTTCCAAGCGACTAGTACCCATTCGATTTTATGATCTGATTTTTTTTTTTTTTTAATCCCTGAACATTTTTGATACAAAAGTCTGGCGCTTTTTCCTAGGAACCCGTGGTTTAATCCAGAATTTTTTTAATTTGACATTTACGTGTCTTAATTTGACATTTCTGTTAAACTTTTCTTTCCAAAGTTCCAAGAGGAAAAACTTGTCTTTTTCGAACCATATTTTTGCTAAATAAAGAGCTGCAGTTAAAAAGGTTTGTTCCATTTTATTTTGGGAATATTCGAGATGACAGATACGTAATCAAAACAAAACACGTATACAAATCACATAATTAGTAATTATGAAAAGTATGAGAAATCACGTAGGTATAATTAATGAGATCATTTGGCTAAATCAAGTGGATTTAGCTAAATCACGTTGGTGTGAACTTGGTCTAAAGGTACTACATACGTATGTAGCTCTACGCTGACGTAAAAATTACGTCAGTGCTACATACGTATGTGGCTTGCTACATGCCGCATACTAGCACCTTAAGAATACATTTTAACTGATAACTAGCAGAAGAAATATCAAGTAATACAAGTTATGAGAGTAGTTTCAGGGAAGAAACTCTCAAAATTCTACCAAAGAACTCTCGAGTCTCGATATTAAAATGTCGAAAATATTACTCCCAAATGGACAGCCACCCGAGGGTAACTCTCGAGAGTACCTAATTTACTAGCGAAAGTTCTCTCAAATGGACAGGCACTTTTTAGACGACCGTTTGTGCGGGTTTTTTAACCCTGACCTTATAGTTTTTAAACTTTCGGACAGAGATTTCGTGGAGGTATTTGCGTGATTGTGGGCGCAGTGTCTCAGTGGTTAATGTGGTGGACTACTGAGAGAGGGGTCTCCCATTCGATCCCCAGAAAAGACAAAATTACATTTTAATAATTTTCCCACTGGACCAGCTCACGCGAACGGCTGACTAAGAGCCGAGATTAAAAAGACAGTCCTTAGAAGCTTTTCAATTCAGTTCGGAATCGCTATAAAATTCCATTCATACGAATCGTTGTGAGAAAGTAGGCCAAACAAAACAGAAATCACTGAGTACTAGGGTAGGGGTTGACATTCCAAACATTTAGCTCATCGAAGTTACCTTTTGTCCACTCAGCAGATCCAATTGGATTCTCAAAGAAGTTATTGCTCTCAGAAAATGGCATGTCGATAAAATGCTTCACTGATGTCGGTCGCCTTTAAATGCATTTCAATTATTGTGATCAAATTGATTAAGTAATTATTTGGGGATTTTTTCCTCGCTCATCCCTTAAGGGCTGACATGTAATTCGAATAGCTTACCAATGCAAACATCAGACACATAAATTGTTTCGTCGAAAATGCACAATCAAACAATCCGGTCGTTAGCCACATTCGGCAAATTAAAACGAATGACCAAAGGAATGTATTTATTTTAATGTTCAGCAGGAATCCTTCTTTATTCGGGATATTTTTCCAAAAGATAAGCATGCCACTTCAATATACGAATAGCGCTGTATTGGAAACAACGCCGCTGACGCAATCTCGCACAAAGGGATTTCCTCTGTCCTATTGGAGCAATATATTGGCAAAACGATTTTAATTTTCTTTTTTTTTTTCTCTCTGACCAGAAACGGTTTGTATAAATATCCTGGAATTAAACAGAAATCCAGCAATGCTCCTCTGCTACTGCAAGACCGACCGTAGTGGCAGTTTTGTTTGTTAATCCGAACCTTAAATGCGGCGATGTCTTCATAGGATTTATACCCGATATGGCATTCGTTTTGGCTTATGCTCTGGCTTTTTGTGTTAGCGTTGGGGTTCGCTTTATGTGCTTTTTTGTTTAAAGGGGGAATTGCGATCATACCACGCCTGGTATTTGCAAACGAAAAATATTCGAAGAATTTTTCGCCCAAAGAGTCCGCCATAAATTGATGTCTTCGGTAACAGATGGGCTATTGTGTTTGAGGGACTTTGGCTTAAAGGAGAAACATCTCAGTAATCCGCTTTTGTAAAAAAAAAAATACGTATAGTATGTAAAACTGCAAACTTACACAACTTATCATCCACAACTCAAAGTAACTCTTGAATTCTATGCCGACTATGTTACTGAAGTCCCAACAGCACTGTCATGTTTTAAACTTGACTGTGTGTATTTTTGTCTACAATAAAGGGAAACTAAGCAATTCATCGCCTCAAATATATGCCAAATAAACCTCCAACTGTCAGTCAAGAAATTTATCCATCTGACTCCCTATTTGCGCGGTGACTTTAACCGCGAAACTTTCCCTCCTCGAGCAGCAAAAACCCGCAGCGCACGAACTACGACTACGGCAGAGCGAGCAAAACAAAAAAAAAATAGATCTTAGGCAATTGTCGGCAGTTCGTTTTAGCGAAATTGCCGCAAATTACGAAATGCCGTCTGTTGGAAAATGAATTATGAAAACGCCATCTATGTAAACCTGCCGGATGCACTTTCATCATCAAAATGCTTCCAAACGCGAAAATTACCTCCTGTGTGCATGTCATGTTGCCCTTGCACGAACTTGTGACGACAACGAGGAGTTGGGCCTGGGAGTTCTTTCAAAGAACTTGAGAATGGAATTGGATCTACGGCAGTAGTGGATTAGGGTGATGATGGGCCGCGGCAGCGGAACGGGCGGGTAACAGAGAACAGAGAAAAGTTCCAACAACCACATCGGAAATAATTGTCATCACGATTTAAATTTGAATGGAAGAAAATTTCACGTTGCCGTTAAAAAGTTCAAAAGTTATTCAGAAAAGTTATTAGTTTTGTGCGCTATGTTTCCGTAACGTTGCTTCCACTTGAACTGTGTCCCTTCTTTATATGTGATTAGGGATGAGAACGATGGTGGTGTGGTGGGTGGATGTTGGTGGGATTTTTGTTTCAGAATAAGAACCCAGTCCCAGTATGGTCTAACGAATTTTGATATGAAAATGTTTCCAATAGATAACGTCAAGTCGAATGAACATGGTTGAGGCATCTGAAGGTAAGAAGGAAGGTGGCCGAATTTTTGGTAACTCTTTTACAAAGTTCAAATACTTATAAGTGCATACCAACACTGTCATTGTGAATGGATTTTCATAGAAGAATCGTGTTGCGCTTTTGCCGCTACGTCGACAGAGCTTCGTTTGTTTATATGCAAGCTGCAAGGCAACTGTTAACAAGAGTACAACAAGCTGCAAATGACGAAAGCGTGCCTATGAAGTGCAGCTACGTGGACAGTAGGCCAAATGTAATGCCATAAGGCGTTAACGAATTTAATATAATGTAGAAATTTAGGCAGTACATTGGCAGTAGTTCTGGTGACATGTGGTATGAAAGTGATTTAAGGCGCACTGAAGTTGCAAACAACGAATGGTGCCACCGATTCATCAGTTCCAATGTAGTCTTATGCTGAATGATTGGTCGTTTCTCATGTTTTTAGTTTTCAGGTAGAGTACAATACGCAGTAGTTGTTATGCCAAAATCCACATCATCACCAGCCTCTATAATATAATATGTCTCTACAAGGGATACGCCTCTACAACTGGAAGTCGTCACTAGCCGCTTACCACTCGAAAATTAAACTTGTTCGAGAAAAGAGTGGCACCAGGCTAGCATCACGCCACCCGCAAAATTCCACGACGCTCCCACTCCGGTTAAATACGAGCGTCTTCATTTTGTTTACATAATATAGGCTTTAGCGATTCCACCACGCCACGTCACAGAAGGGTTGAAGTCCTATAAAGAGGGTTTTGGAATATATTCTGTAACTCTTCTATTTACTTTCAAATTCCTCAAATCCAGAAATCCACCTTAATCTGTTTATGTTTCTAGAGCTGAATGTAGGGAATTGAGCAGGTGCAAGACTTATATAGAGCTAAGGGCATAATAAGCTTGCTTTACTCTATGTGAAAAATGGATGCGGACGCCTTTAATACCACAGAAGTTGTCGCCTTCTTTTATGGGATGGATCTTGGTCTGAAACAAAACATGTATTAAAACATGTATTCGTGGAACCAACTCCTAAATTTGAGTCCATTTTTTACCACTTTAGGACTTTAGAGGACCTTGGGCAGCTTGGAAAATGTTGTTAAGCCTTGTTTCTCTGCTTTGAATCTGCGTTCAGAACTTTTTGAAGCAAGGGATTTTTAACCGTTTTGATAATTTCTAGTTCGTGGGAGGTGATATTTGTACACGTTATGAGAATTAAGTTGTTTGATATAGCTCTGTTTTAAGCCGGCTAAATCTTACGCAAAATTATTACAATAATAGCACTACCACGGAATGATATTACCATATTTATTGACAGCCAGGCGGCTATCAAGGCAATCTCTACTAATGAGATAAAATCCAAACTAATTCGCCGCTATCGCGAAGAGCTCAAGGCTCTTGGCTCACAGCATAATACGATTCTCTGCATGGTTCTTGGAGACAGGGACATGACCGGCAACGAGACAGCTGACGAACTGGCAAGAAAAGGCTCTGCAATGGATCTAGACCAGGCTCTGTAGTCTCAGAGAGCGAGTGGAATACAAGATCCGAATGAAAGCCAATATCAGGTGGAAAACACTAACCACCTGTGACATATCACGGAAGATGTGACCAAAGTACAACAAAAGCAGTACCAACAAACTTTTGCGATATGACAGAATATTGCTGTTTAAGTTGGTTGGCGCCCTCACTAGTCACAATATTATATTCTCAGAAGCCATACAGTGAAACTAAATCTCAAGAATGATGACATTTATAGAGGCTGCGGTGATGAAGAAGCCCACGAGGACACCCCTCACTTTCTCTGTCACTGCCCAAGTCTCTGTCACTTGAAGAACAGAACACTTGAAAGTTACTACTTTCAGGAAATACATAAAAACTCTCTAATGTCTCAATATCTAAACTTTAGAAGTTTCTGACAACGAGATGGCTGGGCAAAGCCGAGTAACCACGGGAAGGATGAAATATAGCCAATACAACACGGCTAACCCCATCGAAGGGTATCACAATGGGTCCACGAGGATCTGAGTGGGGTGAAGAAGAGGCTACTCAGCTTCACCAACCCGTAAACCTAAGCTAACCTACTGAAAATTATTAAATTGATCAGATTTCTTCCTCAGGTCAGTGTATTTGAGAAATAGTGCAGGCAAATGTATCTTTTATACGTGAGGAATAGGCTTCCCCTGCAGGGCTGCAGATACGCTAAGACCGAAGCCACTTTTATACCTTCTCCATTCCGCTTCGGGTTCCTGTGTATAACTGCTGTCCTCGAGGAACTCGGACAAAGTCGCCTTGACTATCAACGGTGATACCAATTAAGTGATTGAACTTACAGAATTATTAATATTAAACATCTAACAAATATCCGAGAGATAATTTATTAAGCTGTCGTCTTCTTATTATAAATCACCTACTTGCTTAAAATACTACTACCTTCCTTGGAGTAATCATCCTTATTTGAGCTTGAATAGAATCCGACTGCCAACAAACTCTTCTATACAACTAGTTCGACAAAGTAGTAGGGTACAACGGCTCACGTGTCTGGGCACTTCCGTAGCCATGCGTACCTATCCCACTGCGACTATAGAAACATTAATAGGACATACACCCCTCCTCCTCCACGTTTACATAAAAAAAACGCAGTTCTGCAAGTTTGACTCAGGCGGAAGAATTAAATATTAGTGAGCATCCAGAACTAATGGAACTACTTTTTGAACTTCCAGAATTTGACATGATCTGTGCGGTTACAGAATGCCTGATGGAGCTGGTATTTACGGACCGAATAGAAATGTATCAATACCTATGGGAAAAAACCCCAGTATATTTTTGGCATAGCTTCATGCCATCAAAGAATGCGCAAATTATATATATAACTCAGATATTAAATGCGCTAGCATCCATATATTAACGGACAGTCAATCAGCCGTAAAAGGTCTTAGCTCACCCACTACAAATAACTACAAATCAATACTGCACTGCTTTAATTCCCTCCATACACTTAGTACCAGGAACAAAACCAATTCATAGTGGGTCCCCGGCCACAAGGGGATTGAAGGAAATGAAAAACTGATGAACTACCCAGAAAAGGCTCGGAAACCCCTTTCAAAGGACCTGAACCTTTGTGTGCAATCCCCAAATCACAACAACAAATTCGGTTGTAAATAGCTGGGAACGCAACAAGATTATTTCTTATTGGGAGAACATCCCAGGTCTAAGACATAAAAAAGCTATTCAGCCTGTCAAAAACGATGCCAAAAAAATACTAAATCTACGCAAGCACGACATCAAAAATCTAGTTGGCTACCTAAAATTTCAGCATGGTTTGTGATATGTCTTGAGGAAGACACAGCTGAGCTGAGCATATCATAATAATATGTGAATGCCGGGCCCTCTATGGTATTAGACGGAAATCATTTTTCAGGGAAATACTAAGCAGCGGTGCCAGATTCCACGATTTATCGTATTTTCACGATTTTAGGGCTTAAAACTTATTCCAAGATTTTTGAGGTAAAAAAGCATAAAATTTCAAGACTTTTTAAAATTTATCGAATACAAAAATTCATTTGCAATTTTCCAAATACGAAAATGTGAAGGTGGACGAGCAGGGACAAATACATAAAATGTATGATGAAGTGAAGCAATTAGTTTTTTTTCTTAAACCCAATATTTTAGAGGTGGTAAACATAATATACCTTAATGATGAATTTAGATTGCTTTCGAATATTGTTTCTTTGGCAATTTTATCTCGGTGTAGAAATTCAAGACCAAATGGATTCTTTGAATGTTGAAGCATTCAAACAGACTTGCTTATGTTTCTATATAGAGCTTGTCCATCACATCTTAAAAGTCAATTTAAATTTAATTTTATTAAATAAAGCATAATTGTAATAATAAATAAATATATACTTATATGAATTATCATGATCACATTTACGTCATTGTAGATACACATTGTAATCTTTGTAAATGTTTGTCAAAATTAAATAAATATCAAATATAAAATATCAAGACGCCGATGCCGAATTTCGTGAGATAAGAAACCTCAATTTTGAAAATATTTTTTCTGCACCTCGATCTTCAATAGATGTAACATTTTTTTTTGAAAAACGTTTTACAAACAAAGCATGGTAACGAAAGTTTACCATTCCGTTAATGAAAAAATTCATTAAGGCTTATCACTTCCGAATTCATCTGCTATTGTTGAACGTATATTTTCGCCGGTTATCCTGAATAAAACGAAAACAAGAAATTCGTTGGTCACAGAAACCTGTAAGGAATTTTGCATACCAAAGATTTGCTAAGAATGCAAGAGGTTTCTTGCTACAATTTGAATATAAATAGCGGCATTTTGAATCAATTTAATTCTAATATGAATGTGTAAGGAAGTAGACTGTAATAGAATACAGTAGTAAAAACATGTATACATAAAGTTTTTTTTTCTTATTTAATAAATTAAAAATGTTATGTTTCGAAAAATGTTTATGTTATCCAAAATAATTTATGTTGTAATACCTGAATTGAAGTATAATAACGTTCTTCTGTGTTTTTGTTTTGTTTTTTTTTTTTTATTTCCAACAAAATCGTATTTCCACTTTTTTGAAAGCTAGTAATTACGATTTCTAGTGAAAACATCTGGCAGCACTGATACTAAGTACTGAAAAATTAAAGAAATCCTCTGCTGAATGTATCATCAGCTACATTAGGAAAGTAGACCCGCTACTAAACAAACCGTAAATCTGACAATTTTATGTACAATATAGATCTTTTAGGTAAACGTGCATCAAGGCGCTCGGGCGAGTCAGAATTAAAATAAAAAATTGTTTGTAAAAAAGGTTACAATTGTTGTTTTTCATACCCAACATGATCTTTTCTTTGATAATATTGGGCTTCTGGATTATGCCAATGTAAATGTCGTTCTCCTATATAAAGATCAAGAGATTCTTCTAAGCTATACTGAAGATTTATCTGTAGGTATGACTTCACAGTGATGGCTATTATTGGATCCCAGTTTTGATCGCTAGGTCTAAGCCCTCCAGCAGCTTGTATACAACGATAGCATCTGCTACATCTTTAGGGCCAGGTGAGCGGAAGATTGTAAGTGTGACCAGCTTTATGCCTAATTAAAGCAAGGCAAACACGGGTCAGCTAGTACATTATATAATCTTGTGTGTCCGTCTGTAAGGTACTCAATAGCTTTTTAATGGTTTAACCAAACTTCTTGATATTCTCCAGATCCCATACATATCGTCAATAGGCTAAAAGGAGGCGCTGAACCTCTTACAAAAAAAAATATTCAAAATTGTATACATACCTCGAATACCACCGAATCGATTGAATTCAAATTTTTAGACAATCCACGGTATTGGCCCGAAAGTGTTTTTGCGAAGTTTGGTCAAAATTCGACAAAGGGCCGTGACACCTCCCGTACAAAAAAAAAACATTGCAAACACTTATTGATTTTTTATTTAAATTTACATTTTCGTCTCGAAAATCATACTCATCTTGAGGTTATCATCTTCCAATAAATTGTAATCCTCCTTGTTGTTGCCTTTTGCAGCATGTAACTCGGTTGACAATACAATTCAAAAATTCTTCCCTCAAATGCCACAAACAAAATCCGTGAACTTGCCGTACCCCCATAGAATTCTAATCAGTCTCCTTTGTTTTCGTAAACATGTGAAACATTGATTAAGCCATCATAATGCCCCAGTAAACAGCACCGTGTCGAAGGTTTAATAACATGAAAACCAAGTGATTATCATGTTACATGCTATACACAGAAACGCAAATGAAATCCATTGAAAAATTCATAACCCCTTTATTGCTCTTCAATAGATAATATGCACACCCTAACTGCAGAACTTGTGACAACTTGTACTCATCCTGCCTGCCAGCCAGCCAGGCTGCCACTCCTGCCGAAAGTCGTCGACATAGTAGGTACAGCAAAATACTACGACGATGATTCCAACGACAGTTGTCGTCGTCGTTGTCGGCATTGGCATCAACAGCTACACAACCATTTTCTAAAACAATAATTTATTCATTTCGATAACAAAGAGCATAACGTAAACACATCTACGCCCGCCACCCGCATGTGTGCCGTGTTGATGTGGAGATCCTTTCAGCAAATCTTTCCGTTCCGTAACTCCCAATTTCAACTACTTCACCCACTCTGACTGAGGTGCAAGTGAAAAGGATATGCAGAGCCTGCGAGCATTTGGATATATGTATGGGAGTGCACAACACACACATCACCGCATATGATGCACAAGCTAATAGATGGAACGTTGCACGCTCATTTCACATCGCAGATAGATTGGGGAAGTGAAAGGATGTAGCCAACGTTCTCCGACACAGGAAGTAGTCTCACAAGTGAGCGGGCTACCGAACTAATGCCATTTAAAATGACGCAGAAAATATTTGACTTTGCATTCAATGCAATGGTGCGGCGGAACCGTATATGCGGCGCGCACTCAAACGGAAAGGAAGACGAACACTATATCGACGCCATCACTCCGGGTGGAATATATCTGCGTTTGCCTGCAGCAGCTCGCAGCTTTCAGTTAGCACAGCACCGAGCCTAATGCAATACACAAAGAACTCTTTCCCATGCTGCTAACAGTGCTAACGCTGGCGATGATCTCTGCAACCCCACCCCCAGTCAGTTGCAATTGAATTGCGGATCTGGCTTGCCTGCTCCTGCCATCCCCATCAGCCGCGTTCAGGGAAGTATAGAGTCAGTGCTTCTGTTCTCCTAATGAATTTATTACAATGATAACATTAGCGAGTTAGGATTTTTGACAGCTTCTCACACACGGAACTCCAGGCCACAGAGCAAATGGATCCCCCCCAAAATAAGTGGGTGGCCTGGATATGTCGGTGGTGCTCGCTATGCTTCGTTCATGGTATGCTCTGGGAGCGTAATCAAGTCATGCGAACATTTCCACACTATTGCCATAATTATTTCTCTTTATAGTCGTCACTCAAAGAGGATGATGTGCACTCATACACAGTATAGAATCGGACACACACACAGACTCATGCTCGACGTCTCTGTGCCATCCATGTAGAGGCGAAAAATTATGAATAATAGAAGGAAAATTAAGCAGAACTTCCCTGACGCATGTTGGAGTTCGGTTTATATACACAGACAAACACTCTCTGGATCTAGGATGAGGGTGGAACACGCTGAGTGGAGCAAAGTGTAGACGACATGTTCACCGAAATTAACATCTATGGCGGAGGGTTATGATGGGAGTCTTTGACTACGGTGACGGGGACAGAGGTTGTGCAGAATATTAGCCAGGAGCTCGGTGTGCTCTTTCACACTAGATACCGCATGCATGGATGGCTGTTTCTATCGGTCGACGGTGTCGGGTCGGTATGTATGTATATCTTTCGGTAGATTGTTGGTGTTTGTTGATTAAATTGAGTGCTGAGATGTGGTACCGAGGAATGGCTTGCAAATATTTCATCATTATTAAAGCGAATACCGCACAGAGCCAGACGAATATTTGAAGTTTTTTTTTTGTTATTCATATGCATTGCATGTACTGTACATATCTACATTTTCCTTAAAATTATCTTTGGTTGTTTGGTCTCGGTCTTCTTATTACCACCTCACAGCTGGTATAAACACGTTTGTTACGAAGAAATTTATCGGGATTATAGTTCAGCTTTTTGTTAACTCTGTAATAGGGTATAGTGATGGAAGCGGGATGATTACTAGTCCTGGTATTATAGCCAAGTAGAATACCAGGACTGATATTATAGCCAAGTAGATTCTAAAATGCTGTCGGAACTGACTGTCTGTTCGAGTCTCAGAAGTCTAACATGAGCCCCTCAGCCCTCAGAAAGAGGACGTGCGGCGGAAGAATTCACGCGATTGAATCAACGGTGACGTCAACAGTCGGCATGGCAGATACCTTAATGAGCTACTTCGACGTATTTGGAGCTGAGGTCATTAAGGATTTTTTTCAATACTAGTCAGGGTGTTGAAATAGAGATGGTGGCAGAAGAGCCCTTAATGGGCCAACGGCAGCACTCAAATCCCCGAAGCGGGTTACTGACTCCGGAATATCCGGCCCCTTTTGTCCAAGGGGTCACAGAAAGGGCCTGGCCCTCCAGGTTGCGGGTTGTGCGTGGGGTTAACTACCCAACCACGGACAACAGCACCGGTTACGAAGCAACCAAAAGCCTCGGATATGGATGGATTTACTGTTGACGACCCTGCAAAACGAAAAAAGGACAATGACTTTCGGATCTGCACATGGAATGTTCGAACCCTGAACAGACCGCGTGCAGCCGAATAATTAGCGGAGGCCCTAGACTGCTACAATGCAGATATCACCGCCATCCAGGAGGTGCGGTGTGATGGGCCCGGCAAAAGAAGGATGAAAAACTGTGACATCTACTACGGTGATTGCTACAGATAACAGAAGCAGCGCCTATTCGGATGCGGATTCGCTGTAAGCGGCGGACTTAGGCAAGAAATCTTGAGCTTTCGACACGTTAGTGAACGCCTTACAACTATCCGCATCAAGGCTAAATTCGCCAACATCAGCCTGATATGCGCTCACGCCCCACAGAAGATAAAGACGATGCTACCAAAGAATGTTTCTATGAGCTCCTCGACAAGACATATGAGCAATGTCCTAAGTACGACGTTAAAATCGTCTTAGGTGATTTTAACGCCAAAATAGGAAAGGAGGACATCTTTGGTAGCACAATCGGAAAGCACAGCCTACACGACACCACGTCTGGAAACGGACTTAGGCTAATTGACTTTGCTGCGGGACGTAATGTTACTATAGCTAGCACACGGTTTCCTCACCTCAACATTCACAAAGGGACATGGCGGTCACCAGATCAACAAACCGTCAATCAAATTGACCATGTTGCGATCGACGCAAGGCACTCCTCCAGTATTCTAGATGTCCGAACTTTCCGAGCGGCCAACATGTCTCGGATCAATACTTTGTTGTAGCCAAGGTACGTATGCGGATATCCCAGACACCACAACAACGAGGAAATACTGTGAGGAGATTCAACGTAGAACGGCTACAAACGCAACAAACCGCCGATCGCGTCTCCCCCAACCTCTCGAGAAGTCCTATACAGCCAGCATCAAGTGCTGAAGACCAGTGGCATCGATGCCAAGAAGCCATCAGAAAAGCCGCAACTGATGTGCTAGGTTTCACCCAACCACCACCGCGAAACCCTTGGTTTGATGAAGACTGCCGGCAAGCACATGCAGCAAAGCAACTGGCCTACAAAGCGGCGCTGCAGAGAAGGACGAGAGCAGCTCGTGAGCTCTACGAGCAAAAAAGGAGAGAAGAACACCGGCTTCTCCGGAGGAAAAAGAAAGAGCATGAGAAGCGCGCGATTGAGGAAATAGAGAGGTGTTACTCCAGGAACAATGTTCGGAAGTTTTACCAAAAGGTAAAAAGAACGTGTCACGGGAACAAGACCCGAACAGAGACCTGTAGAGACGAACAAGGAAACCTTGTAGTGGAGTCACAGTCGGTGCTGAGGACATGGAAAACCCATTTTTGCAAACTGTTAAACGGCGAAGACGACACAAATTCCGCTGTCAGGCAGAATGAACCATTCAACCTGGGCGATGAAAGCCAAGACTTCCGCCCACCTGACCAAAATGAGGTACGGATAGCAATATCCAAGCTGAAGTCCAACAAAGCTGCAGGACCGGACGGTTTATCGGCCGAGCTTTTTAAGGCAGCGGGAGATGACTTGGTAGAGAGCATACACCAACTCGTTTCTAAAATTTGGTCAGAGGAAAGTATGCCTAAAGAATGGAGCCTCAGCATTGTTTGCCCGATACATAAGAAAGGAGACCCTCTAAACTGCGCCAACTATAGAGGCATCAGTCTCCTTAACATCGCTTACAAGATCCTGTCTGCGGTACTGTGTGAACGCCTGAAACCATTTGTCAACGAACTGATTGGACCCTATCAGTGCGGTTTTAGGCCTGGTAAGTCTACGACCGACCAAATATTCACACTACGGCAGATCCTGGAGAAAACCCAAGAAGTCCAAATCGATACTCACCATCTATTTATCGATTTTAAGGCCGCATATGACAGCATTTATAGAGACGAGCTATACAGAGCCATGTCTAGTTTTGGCATCCCTGCAAAACTTGTCAGATTGTGCAGAATGACGATGGAGAACGCTCGCTGCTCCGTAAAGGTCGGAAACAATCTCACCGAGACCTTTGATGTCAAAAAAGGATTTAGACAAGGTGATGCGTTGTCATGTGACTTTTTTAACATCATTCTTGAGAAAATTGTGCGAAACTCGCAAGCCAACACCAGGGGCACAATTTTCCAAAAGTCTGTGCAACTACTTGCATACGCTGACGACATCGACATCATTGCCAGAACACAGCGAGCTGTCACTGGTGCGTTTGCAAGTATTAGCACAGAAGCGGCGAAAATGGGTTTAGTGGTGAAACAAAATATATGCTGTCAACAAGAAGGGACACACAACATCGACGAATCGGACAGAACGTCACCATAGACAGCTATAACTTTGAGGTAGTTCGGGACTTTGTCTACCTCGGCTCCGCTATTAACTCTGAAAATGACATCACATAAGAAATCAAGCGAAGAATTACACTTGCCAACCGCTGTTACTTTGGCCTAAGAAGGCAATTGATTAGTGAGGCCTTGTCGAGAAACACAAAGGAGACTCTATATAAGACCCTCATCATCCCAGTCCTGCTTTATGGCGCAGAATCATGGACGTTATCAAAAGCGGATGAAGATCTCCTTGGTCGTTTCGAACGCAAAATTCTTCGAATGATTTTCGGTCCCGTTTGCGTTGACGGCCTCTGGAGGAGGAGATTTAACAGCGAACTCTACGAGCTGTACAGCGACATCGACCTGGTCAGAAAAGTACGTATCGTATCGGTCGTAATAATTTAGGATTTTTTGAGTTTAAGAAAAACCGTTGATGAGAGCATATAAATAAGAGCTGCAATTTAAACAATTTTCAGGCAACTGCAGCAACATTTAAATAGTAAACCCAATGTCAACAATTAGTATCATCTGCCTGAATTGATTTTTGAAAACGTGCCTCAGGGAGACGCATTGATGTACAGCAATAGGAGACTCCTCTGAACTGAGCGCGCTACTGAAAAATGACTCTATTTTAAAATACACTAGGGTCTTTCTCGACTTGGATAAGGCGAACAAATTTTATTTCTTCAACATCTCTACAGCTTCTGCAGAAGTCATTATGCATGTACGGTGTACGCCTATCGCACAGTGTCCAGCAATGACCCCCGTGAGTATGCGAATATCCTTGCGGTTCAGTCCGATTATGAATTTGGGTTCCTTTTTACTCACCTCTGGCCATAATTCTTTTGTCTGCCTGCATGTATTGAGATTAATCCAGCGTAGGTTTGTTCTATTCCAGGATTCAATGTCAATCTTCCTTGCAAGGGTGCTTAGCGGAGTTCTTACAGATTCTAGGGCCATTGATGAGTGCATTTTCGATCCGTTTCTTGCAAGCTCATCCGCCTCCTGTTGATTACCCGGAATACCCAAACCTCAATATTACACTATATCTTGACATTTATTGGAGCATTAGCATTGAAATTTGAAAAACGAAGAGTTATAATTTTTCCAAATTTCTAAATCTCTAAAGCATTACAATTATTGTTGTTGTCTCTATTTTCATATTTTTTGGGCATTGTAATAGAAACTTATTACTAATTCTTTAATTATTTAGACAAAGGTTAAGCCAACCGCATCTGCGCACTTATGAATTGAGACAGTGAGTTAATGACAGATGTCAGCTATGATTGTCGTCTCTAGATGACAATTGAAAGTTTTGCTATAATATAAATGACGAATAATTTACGGTGTTGCAAACTAGTCTAACGAAATTTCTTTACAAATTTCCACTATCTGCAGTTGAGGCATTATTTCCACCACAAAGTTACTTCCAAACTGTGCAATCGAACCATTCGTACCACGAACAAATAATATAACTAGTTTCTGTAAATTTTATCTGGCATAAGAACTGTCAGTATCAAAATAGCATATGATTCGAAAAGAAACCAACAGATGGCCCACCCTTTCTGACAAAACGAAACGTGTATCTGAGATCCCCTTTTCCAATTTCTATGTTTTTCTGTCAGCTATTAAATATTTTGTTTTGGCTTTTGTACATACGAATATTTATGTACATTGTTTTTGGTATATTTTTGAAATACAAGTTCTTTCCAAAATTGTTGTTTGCAAATTCAATGTAAGAAAAAGATTTTTCGAAAATTGTGGGTAAAGTGTCAGAAATGGTGTTCAGTTTTAAAACAGAAGGCTTTATAATATCAAAGAGATTAGGAAACACACTCGATCAGTATTTCTCATCAAATCTAGCTAATTTTTCTGACTCGCAGTGCCTATAACTATTGCTAGAGCTGGAAGACTTATTATCCGAAAGTATTAATCTTATAAGCTCTCCTTCCGTCTACCAAACTATTATAGCGTGTTCCAGGCAGAAATTATAGCGATAAAAGAAGTCCTATGGTCACATGGCTCAAGAAAAACGTGCTATCCGTGGGATCATGACGTAATCTCGAATGACAAAAATCTGGAAGGCTAAAGATCTCGAAGGTTAAAAATCTCGGAAAGTTTTTTTTTAATCTCGAAAGCAAAAATTTCGAGTGTACAAAAATCTCGAAAGACTATATCTCGAAAAAATCTCGAAAATAAAAAGTAAATTCGAGATTTTTTTTTTTTTTTTACCCATCCCATAGCCAAACAGTAAACCCAAGCGGAGGGGTTGCAGCATGCCCCCCCATACGCATCTCAATTTTTAACACCATTTTTAAGATTAATTCGAGATTTTTTTTGAGATTTTTGGTATTCGAGATTAAGCTTTCTAGATTTTTTTTTCGAGATTTTTTAAATTCGAGATTTTTACATTCGAGATTTTTGCTTTCGAGATTTTTTTCGAGATATCGTGGTAAACCCGCTATCCGTTAAAGATATCTGCGTATTTTCGGAAAGCCAAGCAGATACCAAATCCTTCTTCAAAACTTCTCAAGTAGCTATCAACAGCCGATCATCTCTTACGGGTGCCGTGGCATGGAGACATTCCAGGGAATTGTAAGGCCGATGAACTCGGTAGAATAGGAACAAATATACCCATCCTGCCGGACAGAGGCACCCTCGGTATACCAATCGCTACCTGCAAACAAAATTGAAGCTGGATGCGATAAAACATATTTGGCCTAAACTGGATTTTAAACGCTCTACGAAATTGATTTTTCTCAACAGATTGCATGTCGGCTGATAGGAAAGCATGCCGTAAAGCTAGGCCTTTTCGCAAACGAGTTTTGCAGAAGTTGTATGGTTGAGGAAGAGGAGGAAACTATTCCTCACCTTCTTTTTTTCTGCCCAGCTCTCTCCGGTAGAAGGAAGCTTCACTTGCCTTCCATTTCAACGATTTGGGTGATCTGCTAAACACAGACATTAAGAAGCCTCTTACACTTTATAAAGAGCTCAAAATGGTTCAACTAGTAGGGAGATCTTATATGAGCCGTTTTTCGTGGTATAATAATGGACCTATGCTGGTCTAAGTGTGTTGGTATTTCCCAGCTGGCAGCCGCTTTGAACCAACCTAGAAGACTTTTTATACTCTTATATAATTTTAATTTTAATTTTATTTTATTTTTTTAATTTTAATTTTAAATTTTAAATAAAAATAAATTTAATTTTAATTTAAAATTAAGTTTAATTTTTCCTTTTAATATTGGTAACGTTACCAACGGTTAAGGCTGCTGTTATAGCTATCAGGAAAATGCATCCGTAAAAAAATTTTTTCACTTTTTAGGAGCACTTAAACTCAATCGTTGAACTCAATCTTGGTCTTAAATGTTGTTTTTGAATTATAAAACTAATTCTTAAAACAAAATTAAGCAATTGATCTTTAAATTTTCTAAAAAAGGAATTTCTTTATTTTTCCGTACGAAAAACTTTTTCTGTTCAACTTCTCAACCAGTTTCACGAAGTATTCCACTAAATTCCTATGATATGCTATGGCTAAATGTGTCAGTTTTGTTCTGTTTCGTGTTTTTACGGATGGATTTTTCTGATGGCTATAACTGAAGCCTAAGTTGTTCACGTCTACAAAAGAGTTTCTTCTAAAATTCTCATATGTTCTGTTTGTTTCCCATTAAAAGATACTTTCCATGTGCACCCGCCATTTTGTAAATCGAATCCGCAAAGCTTACAGATCAGTCTTTCCTAAGAATTCCTTAAGCTTAAAACTATTTAAAACCTTTCGCAAATAACTCCAAATCCGAATAAATATTTGCAGTAAATTTAAGTATAAACCGATGCAATGGGTGTGGTTAGGGTTACGTTATACCCATCACCATTCACGCAAACACATTCAACTGTTTAATTTACCATTTTGGGGGAAAACTTGCGCGTCTCAGCTTGATATGTTTTTTCCCATTTTCGTTATTTTTTTTATGGACCGTCATGGGAGAATTGCTTTCTGCTTCTGTATCTGTACCTCCTGGACAGAGTAAATTTTCCATCGACCCTCGCACTCGAAGATGGAGGAATTTAATTTTTTAACGGATCTTTTTTACGAGCGTTTTATGTTTCGCGAAATGCATTTTCAATTAGGACAGTGTCCCCAGCGTAAGCGCTTTTATCGCTTCTATGTCCTCAATTTCCTTAAAGGTGGCTTTGTAACTTCAAATGGGGCATAGCATATAACATAAAAATTCTCTCTGTCTCCCCTGATGATAATCCTCGTTTCCTTTGCAATCTCTTTGAGTTCGAAAGTCACTTAGAATAAAAATCCGCTCCCCTCCTCTCGAAAACTGATGAAATTTTAAAATTTCTCAAAAGTAAATTCTAAATGTTGCCAATTTAAGTTGAGATCTTATACCGTACAAAAGAAACTCGTATTAACTATCAGGAGTTGCAGAAAGGAAGAAACCATATTACGACTTGTAGTAGAGTATAAAGAAACTCACGTGTCACTTGTGCGAGTGACATCAGTGGCAGAGGTAATCCCATTCCGCAGAAATAAAAGTTTGGCAGAACAAAAAGGGAAAAAGAGCAAATTCATAACTTCCGACAAACAGAGAAACTGGAGATGATTACATTCCATCCATTCATCTATTCGACATCACGAAAGAGCTATATTCTGACTTGTGTCTTTGTTTGCCGTTTTCATAAGGCTATGTGCTGGGACCAAAGAGGATGCATTTCTTGAAGGCGCCCCATAGTTGTTGTCGTTCTTCTTCGCATCTCCCCAAATGTAATAAGAAAATTCACTTAGAGCATGGAAATGCTTATCCTAGTACCTCTGACGAAGAAATCCCCAATAGAAGAGTGAACTAAAGCCTTTTAACGGGTGAGGGGAGAAGGAAAGGTCGCAGCGGACAAGAGGCTAAGTGCCCTCAAAACAGCGCACTAAGATGGATTCGGGAATAGCGCAAGCGAAGACGTTGGTGAACAGAAGTCGTATCATGGATTTCCTGTACACGGTATAGTTCCTATCATCCCACCTGTGTATAGCTTTCCTTTGACAATGGTAATCATCTTCCTTATGGCATCTCCTTATCGCTCTATCAAAAGTCGTCCTCGTTGCAGTCGAACCCTTCGAGATGAACTGTATACTCATCGTGGGGTTAGGTTGGCGAACGCATTCGATTGTTGGCATCTGAAAAGCGTTATATAGTTAAGAAGTTTCTCACAGTTAGGTGCCGTACTTCGTTCCAAATGGCGAGATTACCAACAGATGCTGGCGCAGATGAACCCAAAGTCGAGTTGAATATACCGAGGGCAATAGAATTTTATTTCCATTGCAATAGCATCATAGTGGAAGATGGTATGGCCGGGTTGATTGTGCACATTTTCGAAGTGCGCTGCACTTTTGGGAGCGTCCTTTTGGGTTTGGCGCTATGAATTATCAAAATATTTTAATTCAGGTTCCCTTTGGTGGAACGAATTCCAGCTTTCAAACGGAATGAAGTAACTTTGTGCATAAAGAAAGTGAGCAGGCGATAGGGCCAGGATTCGCTATTCACAAATTTCGAAATGAATTTGCCAAAGGGATGAACGAAGCAGTATTTTACAAATTAAGTAGAACTGCAACTGCCAATGGCCAGTTGGGGGTTTGTTCTTCAGAAAGTGAAAAGGTCATGAGGTTTTTATTTTTCGTTCCCAATGGGAATGTGATGCGCTGAAGATTTTGCGAGATATGAATGGAAATTGTGGTTGAGGAAGATTTCACTTTAAAAGGTTCATTGAACGGAGGATTTCCGTGGATCGTATATTTTAATTTAATGACATACAACAGATGGATGATAATGTCCGATATATAAATATGTTCTGAATCTTGGTATGGGCGATATAGGTGCACCCTTAGTAAGCTGCACGTTATAAAGGTTGGAATAAATAAACTTAAGGCCAAATTGCATTCTCTACAGCTCGGAGTGAACCAAAACCTCAACTAACAAGACATGTGCATCCAGTTGCGTACTCTGTTGGTTTGACATCCGTTTCTACTTGTGTGTCCCAAATTTAGCGAGATCTTCATCTCACATTGACCGTTGTTGGAATCAAAAACTTTTCGGACCCCAGCGTTGGTGTCCATTCGTTGTATATTTCCTGGCCTCAAACACCCAATGCCCAGTTTTTGACTAGATCCATGTCTCTATCCACAAGAAAGGAGACCCTCTAAATTGCGCCAACTATAAAGGCATTAGTTTCCTCAGCATCGCATATAAGATCCTATGTGCCGTACTGTGTAAAAAAAAATAAAAACCAGTAAGACAATTATCTTCGACTATGCCGAAGCTCAAATACCCGGTACTATATTATTGTAAAATAAAAAAAATATTTTAGTATTAAAAAATTATATATTTGTATGGGAGGTATGGGTACTTTTTATTCGACCAAGCTCATTTTTTGTCAAAAATTTTTAAATATTATTAAAACAATATGTGCAAAGTTTAAATTTGCTATCTTTACTGTAGCTATTTAAATTTAATTTTTAACATAAAAAGCTATATAAATCTGATATTTTTGTATGGGAGGTAGTAGTAGTTTTCATCCGAGCTTGCTCATCTTCGAACTTAGCCTCAGTTTGGTGGATAAAAGCTTACATACCAAATTTCAAGTCGATAGCTCTTAAATTACGGCCGTAATCGTGCGGACAGACGGACAGACAGACAGACGGACAGACAGACGGACATCGCTAGATCGACTAAGAAAGTGATGCTGATCAATAATATATATAGTTTGTCATACCTACAACGCCTCCTTATGGGCGTTACAAATGGAATGACAAAGTGAATATACCCTCACCACAGTGTGGTACCGGGTATAAAAAACTGTATATCTCTGATCCATTGTGATGCCCGTAGGGGAAAGAGGTTGTCCCTTACCCTTTATAGTCCTGTATTCAAATTACTTACTGTGCTGCTACCATTCTGATGATTTGACGAAGTTCATTATCTTATCTATTGATGAGCTGGAAAGCTCTTCTAGGTCGTTGAAGAAGTGACTCCCTAGGAATTTATATCTGGAGTATTGGAAACCTAGCCAGTGACATAGGAAGTGGGTTGTGTCCTCAAGAGCTCCCTCATCACCGCAGAGTCTACAAAGTTCTCCTTCCGTTGAGCCCATTTTCTTCATGTATGGTACCGCAGACTTTTATTCCCCGTTATGATTACTACGAGGGTGGGCAGGTATTTCCTATCCTTCCGTATGATCTTCTCGATTCTGGCTTCAATGCAGGACGGCCATAGCATTCTTGTGGTATTACAAGTATTTAAGGTGGCCTGTCTAGCGTTCGTTTCTCTTGTGGCTTTTCTCCCTGCTTCAAGCTTGAGTGTGCATGGCGGGATATTCACAGCGGGATCAGCTTGTTCTGAAACAGCTGTCGAACCTTCCCTTGATAATTCGTCTGCTTTCTCATTACCTGGAATACGTTCATGCCCCGGAACCCAGCAGAGCGATACCTTGTGCTGCGTACCAAGAGCCTTGAGTTCTTCGGGTCTGCACTTCACAAGCTTCGATTTTATTTCTGGTGCAGTTATGGCTTATATTGCTGCCTGAATGTAATACCTCTAGGTGGTATTGCCCTTACCACGAACTCACGTGCTACTGTTGTCACTGCCAGGACCTCTGCTTGGAAGACTCTACTATGGTCGGGGAGGTGTATCAAATTTGATATACCCAAGCGATTCTGAGAAGACACCTGACGCTACCCCAAGTGTCCATTTTAGATCCGTCTGAAAATACGACTTTGGCTTGCATGATAGGTTCGAGTCCGTCTCTCTATTTTTCCCTGGATAGGCGCTCGAGAAGGGTCTTGTAAACTCTAGTTAAGGCGTGATGTAGTCCGTGACAGGCACTTTGGTGTTACTTTGATTAGAGTAAATGTGTTCTTTAAGATAGCGTGGTTTCCAAGCTATTTTCACCAAATCATTTTAAGCATGTGTAAGTGTATGTTCCTGTTTTAGTATATACCAACTTCCAAGATCTATTTAAACCTTAAAAGAAACCTCACATAAAGTAATTTATGCAAAACGTGCAGCACTAACATCTCTTGTGTGTGATGAAAACACATTCAGAGTCGTATTCCCTAATGCTCTCGCTCATAAAACCGAAGGAGTAATATCACTTCGGAAATAACAGCAAATAGGATTAAATTTACTTTACTGCCGTTCATTCCGATTGATGTGGATGCTCGTACATCTAATTACATAATTTCATAATATTACACTCATACGCTGCTGAAGACGACACACAGACACATTCGTGTGCGATGTCAGACTAGAATTTAACTCCTTCCCGTTGGTAGACTTTCCTTTCTTTCGATTTGTTTTCCGTATATACTCAAACCCCAAACTCAGCCCTGCTCCACATGCAGATAAATCCCCTTCAATTTCCGTCGAAAAGAGCATCAGCGTTCATTTCCGCTCAGACATTGTGACTTCCTTTTTTGTGCTCAGGATTATTTGCCACTTAAAAGGAACCAACCAACCATCGGGCGGTCGTCGGTTCTGTTAATCCTGTGTGAAAAATTCATCATAAAACTCTAGAATGAAACGGAGGTGCACAATGGGGGGGCTCGGACGGACAACGAAGAAGAATGAGACGACGAAAGGATGAACTACGGAGTTTCCTTTTGAATGTAGAGCAAAGGAAATTATCCTGTGGTTAATGTCACGGTTAATGGATGTGAAGGAAACCCAACCTGTCTGATGATGAGCAAAAAGACATACCAAACGAGTGTGTAGTGAGATTTTTGTTCTACTTCTGAAAAGGATGTGTGACGACAGTTATATCCTTGACAAGTTTCAATTAAGAACCATACGGACAAAGAGAGCAAAGACATATATTTTTTTTATGTACTATTTGCACACACATCGCATTTTTCTAAAGTGCAGCCACATGTGTTAGTAAAATTGTTAAACTTCAGAGGCACCAGAAGGATAATGGAGCGGTATGTGAATATATTTTGTACCACACCTTCGAAGAAATTATTTTTTTTCCCCTTTTTTGACACATTCGCGGTTTGCAGCAGTCAAAAACTTTATCTTTGAAAAGCTGTCATCGGTAAGAGAAAAAAGAAAGTCCTGGAACTATTTTAATATCGCTTAAGTGCCGAACAAAAAACTATTATGATACTGATGAACGCAAAATATTTCAGAATGCAGTCTATTATCCTTCATACTTGGGTATTTATGGAGACAATTTAATGACAATGAGAATTCACAATGTGCGTAATGGCTCGGCGGTCACTGTGCCAAAGGTCTTACAATCTTCTATATATCTCCGGCCAACGTCTGTCAAACGTTCGAGAGTATAACTTCTTAATTCAGCCGTTCGGACAGGGTGTAAAACGATTGGTTGTGAGAAGAGTGACTCATGGTCCCAATGTATGTATCTGTTGCGCCAAATGACATCTGCCTACTCTACTTTTTTTTATGACAGGCTACCTTCCTTCCTGTTGTATATTTCCATCTTTTGGTAATAATTTGATTTATGTCCAGAATTGTCGCGATACTTCAACTTCTTCCGACTGCATGTTGTTCTGATTTTTAAAAGACCTGAAAGAACCACGGATTGAGGTCTATTTTACTTCGAAACAAAAATTAATTCAGTTACGTATTACTGATGCTGATGCCTCCATGTGAGTTCGAATACTTACGTTTCCTCCTTAAATCCCTTTGTCTCTTTCGTGAAGTTGCATTATGACTTGTAGGGCCTAATCCGTATTGAAATGGCCCATGAGCAAAATTTCGAATCGTAGGAAAAAATGCTTCCTGGGAGCCTATCAAGTTTGTCCACGATTTTTGGTGCATAGATTAAAGCCACAAGAACACGTGCAAATTGTGCAAACTTATTTTGAAAACCATGGTTCGGTTCGCCAAACTAATCGTACGCTACGTCCATTTTACGGTCGACATAATCGTCCATCTGAAGAAGGAAGGCTGGTGGAATCATCGGCCAATATTTCTTTAAGGACGATGCCGGCCAGAATGTTACAATCAATGGAGAGCGCTATAGAAATATAATTTCTGTCTCAGTTGCTCAGTTGAATGGATTTGATGTGACAGAGCTTTGGTTTTCACAAGATGGTGCAACATGCCACACTGCACGCGACACCATATTGCGGGAAACTTTTGCTGAGCACACAATTTCGCGTAATGAACCTGTCAACTGGCTTCCACGATCCTGTGATCTGTCACCTTTAGATTACTTTCTTTGGGGGCATGTGAAGTCACTAGTCGATGAACCAGAGACGTTGGACGATATGGAAGTCAACATTCGCCGTGTTATTACTGATATACGGCCCCATTTGCTCGATAAAGTTGTCGAAAATTGTACTTCGCGATTGCGCTTTCTCCGAACTAGCCGTAGAGCGCATATACCCGAAAACATTTTTAAGCAGTAATGGCATAAAATTATCTATTAAATAAATCAAAAACCATAGACATTAACATTAGCTTCAAGTGTTTTATTTTATATTGAATTTGGATACCTCTAAAAAAACACCCTTTAACTTGTAACTTGTTCAATCATCGCATTACCTATACTATTAAGTTGTTTTTACTATTAGGGCAAAGTGTGGTTATTGTGTCAGGGGATATATAGCATGAGCATCCCAATGACGCCACATGGTTCCGAAAGGGCCCAGCGTCAAAGCGTGGTTCCTGGGTCAGGATGGAGTGGTTTTAGACCGGGACGCACAGTGAAAAGGAAATGAAAGGCAGGTCACGAGAAACATCATACTGCTGGATGAGCAGAATGGGACAGGAAGCAGAACAACACGGAGTCGAGGCTTCCGATCTATAATAAAGGGTGATTTGTTAAGCGTTTGGTTTTTAAAATTAATAAAACAACAACGAAAATGTTTGCCATTAACTTTTTGAATATTATTTCGTGCAAATGTTGACCGCGATTACACCTCAAGTGGTCCATCCGGAATGTCCAATTTTGGCATACTTTTTCCAACATATCGATTGATGGTATCTCACCAATAACACGAGTTATGTTGTCTTCCAAGGCGGCAATAGTTCCTGGCTTATCCGTACAGACGATAGACTTCACATAACTTATATACAACAAAAAACTGTCCAGTGGGGTCAAATCGCACGATCTACGTGGCCATTTCACAGGTCCAAAACGTGAGATGAATTGCTCATTAAATTCGTCTCGCAATATGTCCATGGATTCGCGACACATTTTTTACTGAGCACGACTTTTGGTAATAAAATTCAATTAAATGACAATCCTAACTGGGCATTTTTACTTTGACAGGTGTCACGAATCACACGGGAACTGTCAAAAAATATCACACTGAAAAACAGCAAAAAAAAATCACCCTTTATTAGCCAAAAAAAAAAAAAAAAACTTATTCGCTGCCTTTATTGTTATTTTTCTTTACCTTCACCGTTTAATATCCCTTTTTGTGTACAAGCAGTAATTGCATATAGGCTTGCGAAAGATTATACATACATACCTCTAGTATTGGCTTGTAAGCTTTGTGTTTGTAGATGCTGGCATAGGTGGATTTGAAATCTATCAAAGATGGCGATTATCGATTTTGATTCGGCTGTACACGATCGGATTTGAACATTTACAGATATCAGGAATTAAGCCTTAAGCCAGTTATTTATCAATTGACGTGTCAAAAGTTTAAGACTCCTTGCCTAAGACTTCAGCTTGTAAAGTACTAGCAATACTATAAAGCAATCACTGTAGCAAATATCAGAGTTGGAGAACCCGGACCTCGCAACTTTTTGTAACTTATGTGCTAAGGTGCGATAGTATTATAACTTTGACAAGTTTTTAGACAGAAGAAACGTAGGTAAATCCAGGACTTGCGGCAAGATCCCATAACCATCGATGAGCTTCCTCGTGCATTATTATGTTTAGTTCACCAGATTCTCTTTACGAATACCAAGAGCAAGGTCGAAGCGAGTTACATTGCAGTCGGAGATTAAGCACGTTTGTGTTGCCCGCATTTTCAGTCAGACTTGCTTCGTGGTTGGCACTAATATATTTGCCTGGCCTGAAAATGAAATAAATGGGTTTCAATTGGCACGGGTCGTTGCCAGCCAGATTGGTCGGAAGGATTACCGCGCTCCATGAGAGTGTACAGGGGAACCCGAGGCAGGCAATTCCTCGCAGTGCACAAGAAATCGGCCTTTCGCATATTCCAACTTTCCAACTTTGCGAATTTTGCATCGGAACTTGAGCTAACGCCCCTACAATATCCAACTAATCCACGAGCTCAGCGTTAATAACCAAAGTCATAGACCAAGCAGTTTGTTCGCTGGCTTCGCTATGGTTTCGGAGAGTTTTGAAGAGGGCCCCAATTTTGACCGAAAAATCATCTTTAGCGACGAAGCGTATTTTTAGATGAATGCGGGTATGTTAACACACAAAATTGCCATAAATATGGGACAACGATATTTCAACGTGTCGTCGACCCGTCACTATTGAAAAACCCTTTAGTGAATTTCAGTAAGATTAGCTTCTATTCACATAAGTATCTGTGCTTTTAGAAGGCCGTCGAAAAAATTGTTCAACCTGCCTAGGGAGACGCAGCATGAAAAAGATTGGGAACCCCTGGTTTAAGGAACATTTTCTATAACCTCATGTTTTGGCTCTCTGATACCTCATATTGCTGTTATGGGCTGTGACCTGTGATTTAGTGTCCAATTGCCGGCCGGTCTTTAAAATGGCCAAGCGATTCGTTTTGATAACTAGGAATAACCCGATGCGATGGACGCTACGGAAGACGAAATGATGCTGTGTGGTTTCTCAGACCGAGACTCTTCATGTTATGTAAGTAAGTCCGCGAGACTGCAATCTCAATAGCGTAAGATGCGGCTAGCCTCATTTCACTTTGGAAAGATTGACGCAATTCGTAAATATCATCGGCAATGCCAAATACATATTTCATTGGCATCTGGTAATAGTGGCATCTGGTGGATGTTTAAAAATTATTTTCCAATCACCAATTTACCACTCTTTAGAAATATTTCATTCCCCTCACCCCATCAACAACCCTTCCAAGTGAAAACATTCCCCAAAAATTAGAACCCATCCTCACCTGCCATTGCTTACTGTATGTACTTCTGTACGCACAAATTAATAACTCATCAATAATTCAACAACAGAAATAACTCATCCAGGGTCCCCCCCCCCCGACTCTAAAGTTGGTTGTAACGCTCTATCTAAACGCTATCATGCCCATACATCACCTGCACTGATTCATTTCAAGAAATTCAATCAAACAATCATTTGTATCGCTGTGTCAGAGAGTGTCGGTTTGTTATCATTACATTAAGATCACGGCAATTCGATGTAATATCAATGAGTGGCGCAGACATAAAGCAATTACCCGGGGCATGCCATCAGCCATCCCCTTCGTGGAAGTGGAACTGGCGGCGCGCGGTGGCGAGGCCAACAAATTTATCATCTCTGCGGCAATTTGTTCGACGTCCTGCAGTTGAAGGTGAAGGCTAAATGTCGGCCTACATAATATCCTTTCGTGGTTTCGGCAGCGCTTTGGGAGAGGATACATACCTTCGTCGAGCACACACGCACTTAGAGACTTTCAGTGGCGGCAGTAGGTAACAATAAGCTGTTGATTCGAGACGATTACCTACCACCACTATAGAACGCACAGACGGATTTGTATGTAGGTATTAAGTGTTTCGTGATCCGGGCCCATATATCAGTACAACAAAAAGGACGTAGAGTTGGTTTTTCCTTTATTGCGGAATGGAATCGCATTTTTTTTTTTTTTTTGCTTTTTAGGTTTTCGCCTCTTTGGTGGATGATGATTCGTTTGCCTGTGCGGAACAATCGTAAATTGAATGATTGAAATTAGTTCGCCTCCGATACAAGGCGGTCTTTTTCGATTTCTTCGATGGAGAAGTGAAAAGTTAAATTGTGGCAGCAACAGCGGTCTGGGGGGGAGCTTTTCAATTGGGTGTCGAAATGCTTGAAGGAAATGTGTTTCGAATTGAGTAATTTAATTGTGGGGGAATTTGTGGGGCAATCACTTCGTAAGGGTATCAGAGGCAAACTCAAGATTGAGTAATTGAGGAAACTAATTTTCAGTTGTTGAGAAAGTTCTATCGTATACTGCGGTTGAGAGAGAGATAGTTTTGAAAGATTTGTCGCTCAGAAAGACATTGGCTTTCGGAAATAGAGACACAACCATTTAGATCAATTCGTCAGACCCGAACCCGAATGGTCATCTGTCAGTTATGCCGCAAAAATGGGGTTTTCAGCCACTGCCTTTTTCCGAAAATACCATGGAGGACATTTTGATGTCATGTTTATACCTGATGGGGTTGGGGTATACTGTCATTAGTCATTAAAGATAAATTTTGATTAAGTCATCAGATTACCGTGCAGGTCATATTCCGAATTTGAGTTGGTAATAAGAAATCGATTATAAGCGGCTTTTGGACCGCTTTTTGCTCAAAACTAACTTTTTAAGTAAGATGCGACTTTTAACTACAAAATGGTAACATTAAGTAAAAATTGATAAACAGAGTGTTGACGTATTATGGAAAATAAATAATAATACGGTCTGATGTGCGAACGGATGGCTCCAAAACTACATAAGGGTCCGATGCTGGTGTCTTCGTGGAAAACGACAACGATTAGACTTCACTACTCGTTAGGCAAGCATGCCACTGTTTTTTAAGCGGAGATCTGTGCTATCCTAATGGCTGCCAAATAAAAAAAAATAAATAAATAGGTGGCGCAACAGGCGGTAGACACCCTAGGCCTAGCTTCTCGCAACCATTCGTTTGTGTGAGTTTCTATTTTTGCGACGTATGGAAGGGGACCTACAATTTTTATGCCGAGTCCGAACGGCTGAATTGAGAAGCTTTTTCATGACAGTTATACTCTCGGATGTTTGTCAGACGTTCGCGAGAGGTGGCGCAGTAGAAAAAACCTTAAGATGTAATTTGTGTTTTTCCGGGATCGAACCTGGCATCCCTCGCACAGTAGTCCAGCACACTAACCACTGCGCTACTGCGCCCACAATGGCTGCCAAATATATTGTTATAAATAGGGGGCGGGGTCTGACCAATTTTCATTTCATAAAATATTGACATGTGGCATAATATTGTCAGTTAAATAAAAAAATTTGTCCTGACAATTTTTTCATAGTTATAGATGTTATTTGACAAATTTATCGTGGTCTTATATCGAGAGAGTTTAGGTTTCGGATAGTTGATCATCTGACAGATATAGTCTCGGATAGAGTATCAGCCGATGCAAGTGGATGTTAAATCCCTTATCCGGAAGATTAACAAAATATTTATTTGAAGTGACTGGAAAAAATAAAATTTTAGAGCATTCTTTCGGTGACGAGCCTAGACAGCAGTCACATGAGTCCTTCCTAACAAGGATTTGTTTGAATTTTTCGAAGACGAATTTGATGAATATATAAGGCCAAATTATTTTGAAACACTCGACGATGCAGATTTCAGAATTCGATTCCGGCTTACCAAAACGGCCGAAAACGCGACTGTGAAAGGAAAATTTTATTGACTTTTCTTCTAAACCTTCCTATCACCTTGTCGTTGCGGCCTTTTCTGAACGTTGTTGATGTGGAGGCTAATTTGTAATGATTCAACAGGATATGATGTCGGCGGCAGACAGGCTGTTTTGATGAACAACGAACTAAGAACTACGCAAAAATTCTTAATTAGAGTGCTCGATACGCCTGGAGAGCTTATCCACTTCCCCCTCTTCTCCTTTTACTATCCACAAATCACACTTCTCTCTTAACCTTATCCGATACCCCTTGCCTGGACGAAGGTGTCATACGACCCGTGCCAATAGTCAGCCTAGTTTGGGATCTTGACGTAATCTCGAATGACAAAAATCTCGAAGGCTAAAAATCTCGAAAAGTTTTTTTTTAATCTCGAATGCAAAAATTTCGAATGTACAAAAATCTTGAATGTACAAAAATCTCGAAAGACTATATCTCGAAAAAATCTCGAAAATAAAAAGTAAATTCGAGACTTTTTGTTGCACCCACCCCATATTTCAACAGTAAGCCCAAGCAGGGGGGATACAGGGGGGCAGCATGCCCCCCATACGTATCTCACTTTTTAACACCATTTTTAATATTAATTCGAGATTTTTGTTATTCGATATTATGCTTTCTAGATTTTTTTTTTTTTCGAGATTTTTACATTCGAGATTTTTGCTTTCGAGATATCGTGGTAGACCCGCCCAGTTTAAAAAACAGCTGAGCAGCAAAAGGAATATCCGAATACCGCTTCAGCTCCTCTGTTAGAATTTGTTTTGCATTCACTATCAATACTTGACCGAAACTCAAACCTGTCGGAATTGTCAATAGAAAAATTTTATCTGTCCCATAAAAAAGTTGGCAGTACAAATTTTTCAAAAAATTCATGACAATTCTCGAAAAATTGCTGAAAATTCAAAACATGAAAAATTCTTTTATGAAACGAAAACATGACAATTGTCGACTATTTTCCGACAATTCTACAAAATTGTCTAATTATTTATGAAACAGAAAGTTGAAAATTGTGCAATTGTCAGTTTACAAATTGTCACCACTGTCACCTGTCGGAAATGTCAACTTTTATGAAACAGGGCCCAGGTCACACTTGGTTTGCTGGAAATCAGATATCCGATGAAATTGTTAAGCAAGGCTCAGAGGACAATATCTCGGAACCAGAACCTGCCCTTGGTCAGGGCTTCCATTAACGGTTGGGTCTTGGGTGTCAAACGAACACAATTGTTTATGACAAAGATCTACAGGATGTGGGCAGACTAAATGTATGCTCCCGAGACTAAGTAAGCAGTCTGCGGCATTCCTGCCGTCTCTTGGTGGAAAAGACTGCAGAAAACTTATTGGAGTTCTTACGACACTTCGCTTTTGCTAAGCATCTTAAGTGATACCACTATCTGCGACTCTTCTGGAGACGATACTTCGGATCATTTCCTTTGTTGTTGTCCTGCCTTTGCTCGGATCTGGTGACAAATTTTTGTCGCTGATGTGGTGCAGATGTGGTGAGTGCTGATACTGTAAGCTCATCATCGGTGACGTGCATTCTAAAAGTCGAAGAAATTCCAGTAAAATGGGTAATACTGGATTTCCTTCCTGGTAGTTCATTGGACCAGTTGCGTCTGAGTGCTCTAGTAAAGTGTTTCCTAACCCGACAAAAAAAAAAAATAATACATCTCAAATTACAGTCGAAATCTTTTGTTGTACTTCCCCACTGTCTCTACATTGACAAAACAAACGTCGACTTTCAAAATATGTACCTGGTTCTTTTTTTTTAAGTTGACAATGTATCTGTAGTTTCTGAATTAACTTAAAAATGAAAAAAAAAAACTTCATATATCATGTACTAAATTGGTGTCCGTCTATAGATAATAGTGGCAGCAGTATACTCTTTCCTTGTAGGCCTCATTCAACTAAATTCTATTTGAATCCAATTTCAAAAGGTTAATTTTGAAACAAAATATCTACACTCTTTGCAAAAATATGTGAATACCAATCTCATTTTTCCAAACTATAAAGAAGCGCCAAGAGACAACCAAATAGCTCTTCATTAGCACAAGGACTCACACCTTAACATCTCAAACAGAATAGTACTTTGAAGACAGACGTTCAAACTGCAAACACTTGAACTTTCTCACCTGTAATCGTTTCGGATCCTATTACACTGTTGAATCAAATATCACAAAGCGTTTGTTCGTCGCACTCGTAAATCACTCAACATCTCTCGAGGACTTTATAAATTTTAAATATGTAAGTTCAGAGTTATGATTACCCAAGGACCGCCTTACTTCGACAAGAACTTTGAGCACATGCACAAATAGCTGTTCAAACAAAAAGAAGATTAAGGACTTTGCGAGGACAAACTTTTACCTGCACCAATGGAACCAATGGAATGGGACCAGCCAAAGAGAGTGCGAACAAAATTCACTCAAGTGTGCTCATAATTTTCACTAAAAACTCATTATGAATTCACAGAAATTCGAGAATGTCCATTAGGCGAAGATGTTTTGCTGAAGCTGCTTCATCCTTCGCCTAACTATATACGCGGCTCCATATTAAATGAGCGAGGAATTTATGGCTCCTGCAGTCTGGAGCAATGTCCCAACAGAGTGCGAAATGCACTCCGCCACCACTAACTTCTCAAATGGCAATTAGTGAAGATAAGTTAAGGTGAATGCGAGTTGGTTTCACTTAGGCGGGAGGGCGATAGGGGGGGGAGGCATCCTGATTCCATTTGTAACTAACATCCTGTATGCGTCGCATTTTTCAAATTACCAGGATTCACATGGTATGATGTTCGCTGCCATGCCAAGCTGATTGTTATTCCCTCACAGAGAACACACAGACACCTGGATCTGGATGGTATGTAGGAAGCAGGAGTTGGCTAAAATTCAATGGGTCGCATATGCATTTAACGGTAATAGTTTTCTGCGTAATTTGTTCACTTGGTGTGGTGATGGTTGCAGGCTAAAGGACAACCACTAGGACAGTCACGAAAAGCACCAACGACGGACGCGATATTTTGTTTTTTCTCAAAATGCAATAACCCGTGTTGTGCCGAACGTGAGCGGTGCTTAAGGAGGGGAGGCCTGAGGATGTGCCTGCCATATTCCTAGGTGGTACAGGACTACGGTTTAGTGCAATTCGAAATCGCAAAATTCTCGCATGTGTTTGGATACTAATAGCGCTACGGCTGTGACTGTGTGCTCTTTGCCGCGCCAAACTGAAAGCAATTACAATAATGGCGAACGAGCCATTGGTGGCACCAAAAACAAAACAAAGTTGAGAGGATTTACGCGGCGGTTTTTCAGAGTTTCTCTCGGTTTATTGAAGGAGCTTCCTTGTGACACACATGCCGAACCTATACAAACAACACGAAGCACAACCTATTTTTGGCAATTTGGTGCGGATGCGGTTTTCTCACAGATCCTCATCTCCATTTTGTGGCGTTTTTCTTTTTTTGTTTTACGTCTTTCCTTTTGATTTTATATGTGTGTGTGGTTGCGGTAAGAAAATGTCAAATGAATAAGAGAAGCAAAAGGTCGGGTGTGAGTTGTAGCCCTGGTGGTGCTGTCACGCGTTTTGTTCGTCTAAGCTTCTAAGCTTCTTTGCGACAGTGTTTCCTATGTGGCAGTGTGTTTGTTTGTGTCTGTTTTGGGATTGTTTTGTTGCAGCAATTGGTAATGCACTGTACGAAAAACGAGTGTCACAAGTGTGGTAAATTGCTTTTTCTGATGGGATACGTGAATAACTTTAGAGCTGGAAATGTGCGAGTATGAGTGTGAATAGTATAGGTAGATCTGTTGTTGATAGTACCAATGCGAGACAGTTAGCAGGGGTCGGATAAAATCTAAGATGGCAAGAACTTTTTTTTTTATTAATTTCTATGAAGAGAATATGAAGAGAATATTTCCCTTTGCTGTCAGTTTGATCATTGCCTGCGAAACCAAACGCCTTTCTAATGGTGTTTTCCAAACCACACATCCTTCATCATTAAATAACTGTTTGATTGTTTTTTATGAAATCACACGCGCATTTTGAATGAAATGTCATGAGTAGGTACCAAAACGATAGTGTCCAAGTGACAGTGTACCAGAAAAGTCATCCCTTAATTAACTGAACTCAGATTGGTATTCTGACAGCGGCCTTCAACTCATTCTATATTCTCCACAGCTGATGCCCTTCTTCCCATCCCATTTATACACACTTTAACGCTCCCATACTCCCCACTTTCCAAGGAAAGTTGTACAATTGGCATGCGTCCTAAAAGCCAGGTGTCATTGACCAAGTTTGTCATTCGTAGGCCGCATATATTCAGTTTGTCTAAATCCTTATTGGGCTACACCCAGGAACCACGCTTTGTCGGACAGTCTTCAGGAACAACGTTCTTTGCCTCTTTTGAACCACGCTCATAGTTATTAAGAACCAAATATCTACACTTAGGCATTAGTCCTTTCTTAAATATTCTGAAATTTAGACCCCATTCTAAAAAAAAGAGCATAAATTGCTTACTACTCACAAATTGTTCCCGAAACGGTAGTCACAAATGGTTTTCAAGAAGATGACTTTCCAGAACAGGCTTCAAGACAGGATTTTGATTCGGTAAAGGTAGCACCAGATTTTTTTAAATTATGCTTAGCAACCTACTAGTTGCATTTAGGGATTTTATCCGTTCACAAACTTTTCCCTTTTGTCCCAGAACACAGCAGAGCGATAGATTATGCTGAGTACCAAGAACATTGAGCTCTTCAGGACATCATTTCACAAGCTTAGATTTTATTTCTGCCAAGCTATCGATAAAAAAGATAATATCTTCAGGTGGTATTGCCCTTACCACAGAATCACGAGCTGCTGTTGTTACTGCCAGAACCTCTACTACTATGGTCGTGGAGGCGTGCCGATTTTGACAAAAACAGCGATCCTACCCTAGTGTGCATTTTAGATCCGTTTGTAAATATCTATACTGCAATGGATTGCGTGCTAGGTACGAGTCCGTCTCTCCATTCTTCCCTGCTGCGATAAGCGCTTGAGAAAGGTTAAGGTATTGAAGACTCTAAGTATGGGATTATGTAGTGCGTTTTTGGTACTTGGCTAAAGTATTTCTGTACGATTGTCGGATGATCTGCTTCGTTCAGTTTCTAATTTACTGATTGGCTTATTTTCGTGGCACTAATGGCGGCTGATGAATAAAAAATAAAAATAAATATAAGTATAAAAATGTCTAGTGGAAACAGATTGGAAAAAGCCTCAATTCCTGCGGTTGGAGTTGTCGTCATAGCTCTGGTGGTGCCGATGCGCGCTAGTCTATATGGTTCTATATACCCGCTATGTTCAAGGCTGTGCTCTTCAGTTACCGATCGATCGATGTTGTTACACTTTATTTGTAAAGAGAACGAGACATAAAGTGATTTTTGTGATTTTTTTCTAACCTACCTCCTCGTTAAGTTTTCGAAACGAGTGCATACGCTAGCTCTCTCTAACTCTAATAACAAGTGACATCTGATCTGACAGGCGAAATAAAAATGGAGGTGTTGAAGTGAATTTTTCAGAGAAATGTAAAGCTGTAACGTATTTTTCCCACATTCATTCTTTATCGTCTCCACATTTGCATAAACTTCCTCCGAATGTTCGCTTTTTTTTGTTTCGGGTGAATTTTTACAATCAATTTTTTTATCGACACTCGCCGCAACGTCAACCATTAAAAATGATACATGTATGACCTTGTGCCTAGAATTATATTCCCTAGTCCCTGGACGAACCCGTTTGGTGGCCAAATTCAAGACAACCGGTTCGGTAAGCCATCCACCCGTTCTACAAAAAAACGCCAGATCGGCCGAGAACATTGCCGCGGTCCGTGAAAGTATACAGGAGAAAAAAATAAAAAATAAATAATAAATAGGCCTAGCTTCTCGCAACCATTCGTTTTGTGTGAGTTTCTATTTTCGGAACGAGGAAGGGACCTACAATTTTATGCCGAGTCCGAACGGCTGAATTGAGAAGCTTTTTCATGACAGTTATACTCTCGGATGTTTGTCAGACGTTCGCGAGAGGTGGCGCAGTAGAAAAAACCTTAAGATGTAATTTGTGTTTTTCCGGGGATCGAACCTGGCATCCCTCGCACAGTAGTCCAGCACACAACCACTGCGCTACTGTGCCCAGGTTACAGGAGAAACCGAGGCATTTAATTTACTTGTCGTGAACAAGAAGTCGGCATGTTGCAGACTGAATTGGCCACCAATTTCGTGCGAATTATCCCTGCTGGACTTTTTCTTGTGGGGTTGCCAGAAGCTGCAGCTCAATGCGAATAAACTGCAATTGACCGATGTCCTTAAGCCCATCATAACCAATGCTATCGCTCAAATTCAGCCGGATCTATCCGGTAGATTGGACCACTCGGATCCGTGATAACGAGAAAAAGTGCGGCGGACAATCGGACATGGTGTTATATTCCCAACCAATAATGACATACATAAAAGATCACAGTAACTGAAACACTCAAACGATCAACACGATTCTGTGGCGAATTACTTCTCGCGTCGGCTGGGTTGGCAGTGTCTGCCTCTGCCTCCCCAGCACTCACAGATCTCGTTTATTGTCAATTCGCCCTAAAATGGACACGTACACCACCTCACAAAAAGCAAAAGAGAAGCACATCTGCATATCCCCTTCCTTCACATGCAGTGAATATCAATAGTACCTATACAGTATACACAATACAGTAAAGTAGAATAACTGGTGGTATACTCCAACATACACGAGCCTTTCAAATAAAAAAAGGATTTTGTTAATACCTCGCCCACATCTTGTTTTATTCCATTTCAACGTCAACCCATCCTTATTGACAAACCCTTTAGTGAATCTTCACATTTTTCGAGTAGAGGCCAAACCAAGTTTAAAAAATTTGTGAAAACTCAGCTTCTGTTCATACATATATCCGTGCTTTTTTACGTTGTGTGATTTTAGAAGTGCGTCGCAAAAATATTATTACCTCCATAGGGAGGTTTCCCGGTTTCGTACTTAAATAGGGTCTTCATCTTCATTGAAGAGAGGTTTCTCTCGCTACTCGAGTATACTCGTACATACATATATAACTTTTTTTTTTGAAAATGCTATAAAAAAAACTACTGAATATTTTCTCAAATTTCTTTTTTATTTGAAAGTAGGTACAATCCTTCCGGTTAATAATGGAAAATAATTTCATTCAAATGGCTGCCTCGGCTGGCCATGCAGTAGCCTACACGATCGGTCCAATTTTTAAGCACATTATCGATTGTGTGCAGCTGTATTTCACCAATGGCTTCACGAATATTGTCCTTTAAAGCGTCAATTGTCTCTAGCATGTCGGCGTAACACCTATCTTTTACGGCACCCCACAAATAATAGTCCAACGGTGTCAAATCGCAGCTCCGCGGTGGCCAAACGACATCATCGATCGCAGGCCCACTTAGCGAAGCAAAAACGCATTGGTTGGTCAGTTGGAACCAATTGGACTTTGTATGGCGTCATACCAAGGTCTTTATGCAAAATTCGTCTCAATGATGTCTCCGAAATGTTCAATTGTTGAGAACGACGGTGAATTGATGTTGATGGCGCTTCACGCACACTTTTTGCCACAGCAGCAATTTTCTCGGGTATACGCACTGTTTTTGGCTTTTCACGCTTTGGTTTATCGATGAGGATGCCAGTTTCTTTCACTTTTTTCACAAGATAACGAACATACGGAGCTGACGGTGCTTCTCTTCTTCCAAAATCCGTACGCAATTTTCGCACACATTCTGTAACATTACCATGATTTTCAAAGTAATGTCGCAATATTTCCCAGCGTTGTTCAAGCGTATACACAACCATATTCGTTCAGCGGAAGGATAAAACTAATTATCTGTCAAATCAGACATGAGTATTACCATTCGCGAAATAAGCACTAGTTGAAAAAAAAAACGTTATATGGCGGACCCTTTATAATTCGTGCTGCAAAAGCCCCATGCCATCTCGAAATCGATACAAATCTCACTATACCTTCGAGAGATGGCTTTCATCCAAGCCCTAGCAGAAATACAAATTTAGATAATGACACCATCAAGACAAATCTAATCAAATAAGCGCCCCCTCACAGAAATCTATGTCAAACACATGCATTGGAAAACTTTCGTCTAACCCCTACTGCGTTTTAAAATGTCAGGACAAAAATAAAGTTTCCTTTTTAATGCGACCGACGGAACACATCACATTTCCATCTGCCAATCGTGTTATTTTAATTCTTTGGACACAAAACTTTGTAATTACGTTTGCCATTGGCAAAAGTTTACCTGTTCTGATTCTCGATTCGTTCTGATGCTGCCAGAAACATGAGTTTTCCATTGGAAAACACAATCCAGCCAATGTGTGTAAGTCCAACTATTTTAAGTCATAAATTAAAAATAAATATTCCGCCCGAACGGCGGCGCTGCCCCCAAAAGCTGTCCATCAACTCTTATCCGTGTGCCTCATCGACGTCTCTCACCTCATATCGCAGATTGTTAACTTCCAATCGATGTGTGTGAGTGAGTCCGTGTGTGTGTGTGTAGTTGGTGTGGTGTGGACCCACTCTCGCTCAGCTCTGTGGCATGAATACAGTTTACGTTTTAAGTGAAATCCTAGATTACGAACACTGCGCCCACAAAAAGTTTGTTCGTCGAAACTTTTTGAGGTGAGGGGTGGGGGGGAGCTATATACACAACCTTTCGATTGTATGTATCCTGTGTTCAACTGGACGACAGGCGGACAGGCTAAGCTTGTATCTGATATCAGTCCACGATAACAAAAAAAAACGAACCGGGAAAATAAAACTCATCCCGGATTTTGCTGGATTTTAATCTCTTTCGCTTCCGCTCCCCCTTGGACTCGCCACTTCTTGTTTTCGATTCAGATCCACAACCAGGACGAAGGACGATTCACGGCAGCAGCTATAGGACTGTCCGCCTTTTGGTTTGTTTTTTTTTTTTTTTTTTGCTCCGAAAGTTGTAAAACGAGGAGATCTGCGGCTGTTCGGTGAATTGCCAGTTGAGTGATATAAAAATCAAATTTTGGTCAAGCCAAAGAGTTGAGAATATGCAGACCATAGACCAATACATCGCACACCACACCGAATCGGGGATAAATGGACGAGTTCGAGACATTGAATTATTTCAAGCAAACTCAAACCAACGAGGAGCGGATTCGGAAAATGCACACCGCAAAGACCATGACGTCGCTCTCGGCTTTTCAGGAGCGCATGGAAAAATCGTAAAACGGACATCAAGGCCAGAAAGACGAGGAACAGCTACAGTTGCAGTGTGTAGAAAATTACACAAACATGATAAAAGTGGTGGATTGATTTTAATTAGCATACGCCTCAATGCAAGGGCTTTGCTTCCACCACAAACACACTGGCATAGTCGTCGTCATCGTCGTCGTTGGTTCCTTGTTCGACGTTTTCACTAGGGTAGTGATGTACGTGGCTTACATATAGCCTCGTCTATGCCAGATTGAATCAATGTGTGCATTTGGCAGAGGAAAAACTTTTACCCGCAGAGTCGGTGGAGGAGTACCGTATACCATATACCCTAGCCAACGCAATTGGTTTGTTAAGGATGCAATTTTTGTCCGTTCGTCCGTGTTTTTGGGGATTTTCAAACTAAGGAAAGTTTTCCAATTCAACGTGTATACTGTACTGTATACACATAACAGTTTTAAGGGACCACTTTAAATGCAATTGTTTCGCTGGGTTTTAGGTAAACATTTACCTGTTATGCTCAAGTGAAATCGAGCGAAAATTGCACATTGTGAAGGTTTTGTTTTTGTGAGATAGTGTAGCTGTTGCTATATGCGAGTACGGGTGTAGTATTCCTGGATTGATGAATGTGTTTGGTTTGAAATCAATTGACCATGAGATCTGAAGGAATGTCGATCGTACCGAATTCGTTTGTGATAGGGAATAGAATCTGTGAAACATCTCTTATGTTACAATATAGTCCAATAACACACCCCCTCTCTCTTTCATGGGAGCACAGTTTGCGATAGATTTGAAGACAGCATGGAGTTGATTTACGAAGATTTTACTTCCTACTATCAAGAACTTTTGCTGATCACGCCTTGTTTAACATCTCAGCAACCACATCGCCAGCAACAAGTGCATAGGATTAGTGGCAATACTGTCAACCAGCCAAGAAGGATTCCTATCAATCCGCATTGCATACCCAAACTGAAGTTACTAAGACGGGACTCCACCGGGAGGTGTAATCTTGGGGAGTGCTACTAAAGAGTAAAAGTTCGCAATTGTCTAACATAGTTATGCTCGCAAGGGTACAAGGCCCTAATATAAGCATGCCGAGACGAGCGGGAACGCGGTTGTTAGGGATTTGAAAGGGACTCTTTTGCAGACCTATAAACGTTGGAGGCAGCTAACAATCCGCTTTCAAAATATCCATCCAACTGATTCCAAAGTAAGAAAGCGATATCTAAACCTAAGCTCAATAAGTCTGGTGGAGTGCAAAAGGGGAGAATTCTTGTAAGGTGCTTATGCCAACTTATCTGTAACGATTTTCTGGAATAAGACTACAAGCGATCTCACTTAAACCCCTAACCATAAATTCTATACTGGTATCTAGTATCTAGTATCTTGACTGGAGATTGGGTAGATTGTTGGTGACAGCGCACGAGAGAGTAGGAGAGGAGTGTCTTCACACTAAGTACCCTCTTTTTGGTTCAGGTGGCAGCGGACAAATTCTCTAGAAGAAATCAACGGTAGCATCTTCAGTCCTAGTCAGGCCGAACTAATAAAGTGTAATCATAAGCTAATCCGACATATTAGGATACCAGGTATGTATATACAGACCTCCAATACTGAGCCAGGGTGTTGGAAAATAGTTGGTGGCGGATGAACCAATAAATGGGTCATCGGCAGCGCTCATAACTCGAAGTGGGCTAATGGCACAGCAATATCCTGCCTGCTGTCCTAAACTCAGAACAAGGGCCAAGCCCTCCAGGTTTTAAGGGTTGTGCTATCGGGGTAACTTCTAACCCTATAAACAAAATTGTTGTGAGAGAGTCACATCACAACCATCTTTAAATGGCAACTTTTCTACACTTTTGGTGAAACTCAAAAACTTAAGAAAACATCTGCTGTACAAGGCTAATATTACCGCAATCCAGGAGATCTAATGGATAGGATCAACTATGATTCCAATATTTGTTAAAGCTGCCACACAAAATTACATGTACCTGGATGCGTATTCGTCGCAGGAAATCGCCTTAAGACAAAAGCCATTGGCTTCGAGCCGATAAGTAATCGAATGGCTGTGATCCGCATCAAACCTACCTTTGGAAATATAAGCCTAATAATGTACACACGCCCCTATACCGACGAGGCTGAAGACCCTATTAAGGGAAATTGCTCCGATCGCCTGGAAGTTGTTATCAGAGATTTCAATGCTAAAGGCGATAAGGGAAACATGTTTGCGGAATTAACTGGTAATCGATTTTGTTACAGCTCGTCATACGGTGATAAGTATCACTCGGCTTCCAAGGGTAAGGGTCCAAACAGCAACCTGGCACACTTCAGATGGTCGAACAACCAAACAAATCGAACAGGTGCTAATGGATGTAAGGCACGCATCCAATATCCTCGACGTGCACATACTCCTAAATTCAGAGCTCAACTGTTCAGCTGCTCAAAGAACAAAATCGACGTTGTATGCCTTAGCAAACCAGCAGTAACAGATTGGGGTCTATAGAGAGTGCCTGAGTATGAAACGCTCCACTGTGTCTTCACCAACTATAGATGCCAAAAATGAATAATGCCAATGTATATTGACATCACCAAGGAGCAGTGTTACCGATGGGCGACTTTTCTACTGTCTACTGATTTTTTTACCAAATTTCAAAGCTAAAGCAATAAAAATAAAAAAAAAATAAATAGGTGGCGCAACAGGCGGTAGACACCCTAGGCCTAGCTTCTCGCAACCATTCGTTTGTGTGAGTTTCTATTTTTGGGACGAATGGAAGGGACCTACAATTTTATGCCGAGTCCGAACGGCTGAATTGAGAAGCTTTTTCATGACAGTTATACTCTCGGATGTTTGTCAGACGTTCGCGAGAGGTGGCGCAGTAGAAAAAAACCTTAAGATGTAATTTGGGTTTTTCCGGGGATCGAACCTTGGATAGTGGGATCCCCCGCACAGTAGTCCAGCACACTAACCACTGCGCTACTGCGCACACTCGGCTAAAGCAATAATGTTTTAAATTACTTGTATAGGTCGTGCCATTCCCCGATTTTCAATCCCACCCTATTCCAATTCAATTTGTATGCACAATGCGCATCAATGTTAAAAATCTTACAACTTTTGAAATACATATTTTTGTATGGCAGGTGCCACTAAATTCACAGAAACCGCTTTGGGCAGAAAACAAAGATCCTCCCGAAATTTGAGTTCAATCGGTTAGATGGTTTTCGGGCTTTGCGATCATTGGTGGTGTACATTCTATTCGCATACAAAATGGAAATTTCGATTTTCCGGATTTTCGTTTCGGGTATTCCCAATTTTCTTAACCACCCCTGATTCAAGACCAACAAAACAAAAGAAGAATCGTATAATTGAAAAATCAGTATAGTCTCGGTGAAAATCGAGCAAACAGTGCGTCTAGAACATATGTGGTGGTCGTCTACTGATGAGCCCACCCACCACATCGGGGCGAAACGCATTACTGGAGTCGAGGCCAACACAAATTGTGATGACAATCGTACACTCCAACGTTATTCAATTCATAAATATGTTTATGATTGAAAGTAGTTTGATTAAATGGACAAGCCAGGCCCTGGGCATAAAACAAATCCTCTCGGCGATAGTCTTTGAACCAAAGATTCGTCTTGAGGTATGATTCACAGTCACTTGTTGATTGAAAAATCAGTATAGTCTCGGTGAAAATCGAGCAAACAGTGCGTCTAGAACAGATGTGATGGTCGTCTACTGATGAGCCCACCCACCACATCGGGGCGAAACGCATTACTGGAGTCGAGGCCAACACAAATTGTGATGACAATCGTACACTCCAACGTTATTCAATTCATAAATATGTTTATGATTGAAAGTAGTTTGATAGAATCGTATAAGTTTTCTCTTTTTTTATTAATAAACTGTAGATGTACCTAATTTAAACCTGAAAGCAGTTTTTTTTTCGTTAAATTGGGTGGGACGTATTTTTTGGATCGGGTAACCTTTTTTGGAGACATTTTCAAATTGTCCGTCGGTAACGCTGCCAAGGAGGTAACCAAAACCAATGTAGGATACCAACCACCCCAGAGAAAGACCCCGAATTCGTTTATCCAAAAAAAAAGATGACAGAAGATGCCTATTTATAAAAACTTTGCAGCGCATAACTAGGAAAGAAGACAAAAGGTGTGTTTCTCTGAAACCTCGCCAGTCAGTAGTTGCCAGTAATTGCCAATTCACATGCTAATTAAAACAACAACCTGCTGGCTTCAAATCTTGATTTTCTCCCCAGTGGGGGAACTGCTGGCTGGCAGCTGGCTAGGAATTCATAAACAGGTGGCGCAGTAAGCAACAAGTAGCTTAGAAAACAGTTAGTGGCACTGCGAAATTTCACTGACCCTTGCACAATGGAGATCAACGCATAAAGTGCATGGATACACAGTTTTGGCCATGACTTTCATTTCCATGAAGGGCTTGGAAAACAAAGAAAATTTTATATGGGGCGGATAGTTTTTTATTGGATTTCCATTTCCAACTTGCTGGCAATTGTCCAAATGAACTGCTGGCTGGCGAGATTTAAAAAAAACACGCTTAATGTCGATAATGTCGCATATAATAGCCGTTTTTTATTATCAGCGTGATCTGATCCGGATCAGATCATGAAAATAAAACAAACTGGATCATTGATTGAGTTGTGGCAACAAACATATAAAATCCAATAACAATTATGACAAATTTCGTATTGCCACCAGCCATCTTGCAGCCACACGGTACAATGTGACGTCACAATGCGATGATTTTTCCATTGCACTTGCTCATATTTGAGTTTAGGCGTATTTTTTTGGCAATCTATAGCTAGCTCACTTTTACTTTTGCATGCAAAACCAAAAGTGGGTATAAAAGTGGCTATAATTAACGCAGTAATAAACTGGAGATAGGAAAGTTGAAAAATTTCATTCATAGATGGCGGTGTTGTAAATAAGGAGGAATTATTTTTCATCCTTGAACGTTGAGAGCGGCTATTTGTCACTAATGGGTTGTGTTCTTTGATGGTTGTCTTAATTTGTTAAATATTTTGCAATTCTCTGATTGGTTGAAATGCATTTATACTTTTTAATACTTCATATTCTTACATAATATTATTTAAAATACGATTGAAAATGCTACATAAACTTTGTTGAAAAATAGATATTAATATGTAGGTAACAAGGTAACAAAATGCAACGTGAACATTCAATAGATGTAATAGACGCGATTCCTTTTTGAATATTTTAAAGATAATCACTCCTGTGCTGAATTCCGACCGAAATTGAATTCGTGCGGATTTCGAGTTTTCTGTGTGATCAGCTCGCTTAATACGTAGGTATTTAGTTTTTTTTTACAGTAGCTGACTTGATTTGTTTCAATTAAGAAATAGGTAATTGGAAAACAGAAGTCAGTGCGACTTAAGGTAATCAAAAATGCATGTTTGGTACACCGAAAATTCGAAATCCGCACGAATTCAATTTCACCCGGAATTGAGCACAGGGGTTGATTTATGCTGTATGCACATAATTTCACCGCATTTTCCCGTAAACAAGGCGTATTAAATTTTAATGCTCATATTAGATCAACAAAATAGACCAACAACATTTTTCAAGCTATTTTTGTTTTGTTTTATTCCACCTTCAAACAAAATATTTTTTAAAAAGGTTAAGTAATTTAATTTCATAAGATGATGGATTTTATTGTTTTAAAAATTATAAACATCTGTCTAGATATATGTCCGGATATATGTCTTGGCAGCGCAGATAGTCTCAGTAGCACCCAGCAATAAAACATCTGCACCATCACCATTAGGGGTCGTAAACTAATTAATTAAAACCCAGCGAAAGACAATACCTACGATCAACACGCATTTGCACGTTTTCCTGAATTCTGCCAGCAGTATGAATACGGCTGGAATTTCGAAATACAGTTCATTCAGTATTAGTTAACGAACCTTTGTAGTCGATACAATTTAAGAACGATTTTCAGTTTCTCCAATGAGTATCTATCAATTTTTTTAACGTACCAACTTCCAAATAAAAATAAAGTGTGCTTAAGTGAGTTAGGGATGTTTTTTTGAGGCTCGAAAAATGAGTATAGTAAAGAGTCTCAAAAAAATACGTCTTTTGACATTTCGCTTGTTGTGTCGGGGTGTTACCATATGGATACAAATCTGCATACATTTAACATTGAATATTTTTTTTGGGGAAACTATGTTCAAATGTTTCAACCCGGACTTTTACTTTTTAGTACAAAATACAAGATACCACCCTTCAAACTACCCAGGATTGGTGGAGTGGAGCTTTCCCTCTCGGATAGCGCAAGATATCTTGGTACGGTCCTAGGTAAAAAATTGAATTGGAAACTTAACGTTCAGGAAAGAGTCCGAAAGGCTCATAATGCTCTCTTCGTCTGTAAGAGAACAGCAGGAAAAAAGTGGGGATTGAGTCCAACAATGATGCATTGGTTATACATCATGGTGGTTAGACCCATCCTTACCTATGGGGCTCTTGTTTGGTGGAAAGCCACAAATAAGCTATATATACGGGATATGCTGACCAGGGTACAAAGAACAGCCTGCACTGCCATCACTGGCGCTTTACGCACCACACCCACAGCTGCACTAGAGGCGTTTATGTATCTTCTACCCCTGGACCTACAAATAAAAATACAAGCAGGTAACAGTGCGCTTCGGCTAACTAACGCAGGGTTCTTCAAAACCAGACAGGTAGGACATAGCTCCATACTAATGGAATCCTTCTCCAACATCCCCGATAAAACGGATGATAGTTTGGGGGAAATTGACTTCGACACACCGTACGAAGTACAATACCCAGATAGGGAGGACTGGCAAAAGAATAAGGTTTCGAATGATAATGAAATTTCGATATATACGGATGGCTCCAAAACTAAGGAGGGTACAGGGTCGGGTATATACTCTAGGGATATAGTTTTCTGTGTGATCAGCTCGCTTAATACGTAGGTATTTAGTTTTTTTTTACAGTAGCTGACTTGATTTGTTTCAATTAAGAAATAGGTAATTGGAAAACAGAAGTCAGTGCGACTTAAGGTAATCAAAAATGCATGTTTGGTACACCGAAAATTCGAAATCCGCACGAATTCAATTTCACCCGGAATTGAGCACAGGGGTTGATTTATGCTGTATGCACATAATTTCACCGCATTTTCCCGTAAACAAGGCGTATTAAATTTTAATGCTCATATTAGATCAACAAAATAGACCAACAACATTTTTCAAGCTATTTTTGTTTTGTTTTATTCCACCTTCAAACAAAATATTTTTTAAAAAGGTTAAGTAATTTAATTTCATAAGATGATGGATTTTATTGTTTTAAAAATTATAAACATCTGTCTAGATATATGTCCGGATATATGTCTTGGCAGCGCAGATAGTCTCAGTAGCACCCAGCAATAAAACATCTGCACCATCACCATTAGGGGTCGTAAACTAATTAATTAAAACCCAGCGAAAGACAATACCTACGATCAACACGCATTTGCACGTTTTCCTGAATTCTGCCAGCAGTATGAATACGGCTGGAATTTCGAAATACAGTTCATTCAGTATTAGTTAACGAACCTTTGTAGTCGATACAATTTAAGAACGATTTTCAGTTTCTCCAATGAGTATCTATCAATTTTTTTAACGTACCAACTTCCAAATAAAAATAAAGTGTGCTTAAGTGAGTTAGGGATGTTTTTTTGAGGCTCGAAAAATGAGTATAGTAAAGAGTCTCAAAAAAATACGTCTTTTGACATTTCGCTTGTTGTGTCGGGGTGTTACCATATGGATACAAATCTGCATACATTTAACATTGAATATTTTTTTTGGGGAAACTATGTTCAAATGTTTCAACCCGGACTTTTACTTTTTAGTACAAAATACAAGATACCACCCTTCAAACTACCCAGGATTGGTGGAGTGGAGCTTTCCCTCTCGGATAGCGCAAGATATCTTGGTACGGTCCTAGGTAAAAAATTGAATTGGAAACTTAACGTTCAGGAAAGAGTCCGAAAGGCTCATAATGCTCTCTTCGTCTGTAAGAGAACAGCAGGAAAAAAGTGGGGATTGAGTCCAACAATGATGCATTGGTTATACATCATGGTGGTTAGACCCATCCTTACCTATGGGGCTCTTGTTTGGTGGAAAGCCACAAATAAGCTATATATACGGGATATGCTGACCAGGGTACAAAGAACAGCCTGCACTGCCATCACTGGCGCTTTACGCACCACACCCACAGCTGCACTAGAGGCGTTTATGTATCTTCTACCCCTGGACCTACAAATAAAAATACAAGCAGGTAACAGTGCGCTTCGGCTAACTAACGCAGGGTTCTTCAAAACCAGACAGGTAGGACATAGCTCCATACTAATGGAATCCTTCTCCAACATCCCCGATAAAACGGATGATAGTTTGGGGGAAATTGACTTCGACACACCGTACGAAGTACAATACCCAGATAGGGAGGACTGGCAAAAGAATAAGGTTTCGAATGATAATGAAATTTCGATATATACGGATGGCTCCAAAACTAAGGAGGGTACAGGGTCGGGTATATACTCTAGGGATATAGACCTACACATGTCCTTAAGACTTCCGGATACATGCAGTGTGTTCCAGGCAGAGGTTCTGGCCGTGCTAAAAGCTGCGGATCTACTTGATATGGGATCAATATCCAACAAGAATATCGCTATCTACATTGATAGTCAGGCTGCGCTAAAGGCGCTAGAGTCCTTCATCATCAAATCTGAACTAGTCAGGAGCTGCCGCACAATGCTCAGAGCACTATGCGCGCAGAACCATGTCAGATTATGTTGGGTACCCGGACACTGCGATATTGAGGGAAACGAACGGGCTGATGTTCTGGCCAAAACCGGAGCAGAGCTTCCACCTAATGAAACAATTGAGGGCGTAAGACCACCAATGGCCGTGGCCAAGAGAATTATTCTTGAGAATATTAAAAATAGGGCAGATCAGAGATGGTTGAATATAGTAGGGCACAGGGTCTCAAAGGCTCTGTGGCCTAAGCTAGATCGGAAAAAATCTGTAGAATTACTAAAGCTCAGCAGATCAAGGCTACGAATGGCAATAGGGATACTCTCTGGGCACTGTCTTCTAAGGAAGCACGCCATGAGATTAGGTCTAACAGACACAGACGTATGCAGGTATTGCGAAGACATACAGGCCACAGAGGATATAACTCATCTCCTCTGTGAATGTCAAGCTATCGCTCGGTACAGGAGGAAATACCTTGGTAGGTACTTCTTCGACAATTTGGAGGAGGTTGGCCTCGCAAACAAAATTGAAGCAATTTTCAGGTTCTGTAGGGAAATTAAATGTCTGGGCGAAATGGTTTAGGTTATTTGACCGTTAAGGTTCCCCAGGGATGGCGATGGGCCCACTATGGTGCCTAGTCCAATGTGATGAACTCACACCCTATTCAACCTAACCTAACCTAACCTATGTTCAAATGTTAAGTTCAAATATGCATTATAATTAACCGTATTGTACTGCTAATATATCCATTTATATTTCTGTGCTATATAGCGAAACAAAACATCTCGAAAGTCGGAGTAGTAACTTATTCGAATTTGAAAAAAATGCTAATTGATTTTTTGTGTTGTTAATAATTGTGGTTCACATTTTGGTCTGGCAACATTACTGTATGGCTATAATTTACAGGAACACCAACCTTTAGTGAATGAAATAAACAACGCCACGAAACAACAACGAGAAATAGTTGAATTAATTTTCAGATCATATTTCGTGATCTCGATGAAAAGCAGGATCACATGTTGTTGTTGTAAGTGCATGTAAATCGATGATCTATATGGATCATATCTGATAATAAAAAAGGGCTAATATCTTCTCGATTTTCCTTTCGTCAAAAAAGTGGTCGACCAATATTCTTACGATTTTAGGGCAAGAAAATCAACCATCGACAAAATCTTTGTATTCTAGCAAGTCAAAAAAATGTATCCACACCAGCTCTTCATCAACTTTAAAGTCACCAACGTCAGTATATGAAGGTATGGACGTGTAATACAAAGTGGTAAGTTTCGGCATCCCGGCCAGAAGGAAGGAACACCACCGAATCCTTTGATGTCAAAAAAGATTTTACAAAAACCATGCGTTATCATATAACTTCTTTAACACCGTCATTAAAGTTATTGTACCAAACTCACAATCACACACCAGTGGTACAATTTTAACATTTTTCAAAAATTAATATTGATACTGTCAATTTAAAGAATTCCTTAGCCTCTTATCCTCCATCATTATCGCTGTCAGTTGAAATTCTTTCGCCTTATCTACAAGCTTATCACTTATTAGAATTCCTCGAAACAAATAATTTGTTCGTGAAGACAAAAGCTTCTTGTATTAAATACACAAAAGTTTATTTGGCCTCAAGAAACCCATTTTCTGCCACAATTGTGGTTATTGCCTTCCTCCGGACTGACCTCTGATATGTTTACGAAACTCACCATTATCCCGAGTACATTCTGATGGAACTACACTCGCACAGTGCTATTTCAAGATAACTGAATCATTCACCTTCCCTTTGGCATATGGCAGCAAGTACATTCGCATCTGGCAAGTAGAATACTCTTACTCACATAAACACTCTTGTGGGATATTTAAATTTCATTTCATGTTCAAACTCGAAAAGTACTACTTCCAGAGAAGTAGTTATCATTGTGGGATTGAAGACGATCTCTCATCTCATCTTTTGGGCAACCCCACCTACTGAAAATGTAGAAGAAAGAATGCCAAGTGGAATACCTTTTTCGAATTTGCAAAAGTTCCTTCAAAAGTTTATATCCACAAAACGCTTGAATTGAGTTTGGGAAGCAAAACCACCAGCAAGCCATTGCGACTGCCACAGCCAACCAACCAGCAGTAGTAATAGCATCAAACCAAGAAACTACCACCTCCCATACTGCCTAGCACAAGGACGACAACGACGACGACGACGCACAGTGAGGAACAACAAAGAAAATTATCTAAATGTAACTTTCCATTATGCAAATTCTTACACTGGTACAACTTCAAGGTTGAGAGGGTTCGGGTCCGGGGTCCGGGCTTCGTTCATTCCCAACATGGAGTGGGTGGACGAAAACCCAGAGACGTTACTTCTTCATAAATTGGTTAAATTGAAAGTCTGCTCTTCTTCGCATATTATTATAAAGAGTACACGAGCATTCGTGTAGTTTACTTATCATATATGTATGTGAATGGCACGGGTTAGTTACCTTTGTCTTGTTACCTTTTCAGTTGGGCTTTCAGGTTCTGGTAAAGTTTGTAGAACTCATATCCCTGGCACTATAGTGGGTTATGTTGAACTTTGTAATGACAGAGCTAATGTAGAATTTGATTTGGGGAATGGAAATGCCAACAGTTTCTCTGATGGAATTAGCATTTGAAAATATTTCATAATGAAGCGTTTACGGTTGTATAGGTGGGTGCGTCTATCTTAAAGGAAATTAGAGAAGCATGACGTTTATATACATATTAAGGTAGTAAATATTTAGATACTTTTCCAAGTAAGTCATATTATGGTGCGGTCGGTTTTAAGTAAAATTCAAATTTGAACTTAAGTCTCAAACCTCTGCGTGAATCACTTTCATATTATCCTTTGTTCATGTTATATTTTTTACCAGAGGTCGTTGTATTTGAGGTGTTGCGGTCATTTGGCATCCACAGCTTTGCTGGTTGACTGTCATTAGAGATATTCACATTATGACTGTCGAAACATTCCCACAGCTACCTAAGTCATTAGCTATAGAATGACAATCGGATAAGTATCGAAGGACAATTGCAGACTCAAGCAAACTATAAGAAATCCGGATTAACAATAATTATAGAAGAATATTCCCAGAAATATTTAAGATACTTTCTTGGTAACATTTTGCATCTGCAAATTTTATTTCAATCTAAACACGTTGTTGTGACGAAATGTAGTCCAGAAGAGTACACACCTCTTTCGTCACAATTTTTGTTCTATCAGAAATATTATTTACAAAGAACTTGTTGAAAAGATACATTTTTCTCCCTTTATTTTTGATTGATTCAAAAAGAATTTATTTTCTGCAAAATTTGGTCGGAAGAAAGCATGATCGATGCGTAGAACCGCAGCATCGTAAGACACAACCACAAGAAGGGAGATACCTAACCTGCGCCAATTACAGAGGAATAAGTCTCGTGAATGTTGCATATGAGATCCTGGCTATACTGTGTGCGAAGGTGAGTCTGGCACTTAATGAGGACGAATCAAAATATATGCTGCCATCGAGAAAGGACTATTATCAACGGCTACTCGGGCAAAACGTCACAGTTGGCAGATATAACTTCGAAGTAGTAAAAGACTTTGTCTACGACATCGGCGTAGAAATCAAGCGAAGAATCAAACTTGACAATCGCTGTTTCTTCAGATTAAAAAGGCATCTAAGAAATAAAGCCCAGAACCAAGGAAGTATTGTACAAGACCTTAATCATTTCGGTCCTGCTATATGGTGCAGAAGCATAGAACTTATCGCAAGCTGATGAAAACCCTTTGGCACGCTTTGAGAGAAAGAGTCTTTGAGTGAGTTTCGGTCCAGTTTGTAACGACGGAGTGTGATGAGGAGGAGATTCAACGACGAACTTTACGGGCTATATGGCGACGTAGACCTATTCAAAAAGCTCAAAATACAGCGACTGAGATGTCTGGATTACGTCGAGCCTATGGACATCAAAGCAGCAACCCGACGAGTCTTTAAGTCCACTCCTGAGGGACAACTAAGCAGAGGAAGACCCCACCTCAGCTGGCTCGCACAATTGAAGAGCAGAGTTAAAACTTCATTTCTTTCCTCCTGGGTCCACTGCTTTTCAACGAAGAGTCCACGCCAGGAAGCTTTTCCAGTACTACCAAAAATGGCGCATTAGGATCAAAATTCGGCCAAATCCAACCTGATCTTCATCTGAAGAAATAGAGGCCGGTGTCAAGCACCAACTGTCGAAACGTGACACTATGACTACCTGACAGATCAGTGCTATCAACCGCAAACGATATTAAATATTTAGGTTAAATCCACATCTGAGTGCTGTTCTCAGGAAGGCTGCATTCGCGTTCCACCGAGTCTACCTACTGATGAAGAACCGGTCTCAGTAAAAATAAACCAAACTGCTGCTGTACAAACAGCTTATATGGCTGGTAGTAACTTACGGCTTCCCCATTTGGTAACTCCATTTCTAAGATGTACATCAAAAAGCTGGCCATTTTTGAGAGAAAACTGTTAAGGATCTGCACAGAACTCCACTAAGAAAAACATCAGAAGTTCAAGACTCTACGAAAAAGTTAGCATTACACCACTAAAAAAGTATATGGGTCATACTTTTCCAGAGATTACTCGGGAATACATCCAGCCATCCGAAGCATCTAGCTCGAAGGATAGCGGACAACCATCACATCTCAGAGCATCTCAGAGAGGTACCGACCTCCATGTTCTGGCTCTGCTAAACGAGGATCTATTCCCAAGAGACGCCGCGCCGATGACAGGGCAACTATACCCTTCCACCAATTGACCGAGACAACCCACCACTATCGAGAATAATACCAAGATGAGCAATCCTCTCAACCACCACAAGGACATCGACAATCGAATTTGTTTTTTGATGATTTTTTTTTTTTTTTTTTTCAAAAAAATTGTCAGGGTCAATCGCAACTAGCGAGAATCGTTGTTAATCCACACTTCCCCCCTCAGAATTTTTTCGAATATTTTTTTAAAAATAGGCATGGAATTAATAGGTTTTAAATTTGCGGCCTTTGAAGATGGGAACGTAGATATCAAATATTATTTATTTAAGATATCTCGTAAAATTGGAGCGATAGGATTGAAGTTGCCAAAATATATATTTTTTAGCACATACCGGTAACGGTCTTTCTTAGTTTTCAATGACCATATTGAATGTCTTTACACGAAATCATTTAAAATTTACAAACAGAGTCGTCTTAGCTTGGCAAATCTTACAATTGAACAAAGAATCATTGTCCTCGATTATCACCGGACACAATATGCTGAAATACCAAGAAAATGGAAATCAGTACAGGTGACCTCTGCAGAGGATGCCGTGATGAGGAGGTGTATGAGGACACGTTTCTTTGCCACTACTCTGTGCTCTGTGACAAATACTTAAATTTGTAAATACATCGGTTTGGTTTACAAATCCGTAGATTTTTCATTGGTTTCCATAGTGTGGGAGTCATAACCCCTAGGCCTAGGCCTAGGGCATCACAATGGATCTAGATTGCTCTAAGTGTGGCACGTACTGTTTTCTTCCGTCTTGCCAACCCACTAACCTAACCTATGTTCGCAACATTAGACACTTCGTGCAGAAATTTTGATCTGAACGAATATATTGAAGAGTTGGTCAAAAACAAATTCTGAATGGGTTCCTCGCATACCCTATAACTAGACTAAATATTTTAACCCAGGTACTCTATAAAGCACTCCTACGAGCACAATAAATTAAATTGGAATATTTTGTTTAACCAAAAAAAGATCACAGTAGATACTTAGATAATGATATCAATGTATAAGTGCTTTCAATATCGGCTTCACATACCAACAAATTGGAGGATTAATTGTTGAATATTTTAAAATTTGCTTAAAATCCCTAAGCATCAAATTTTAGGCAAGTCCATTAACTAAAGACAAAATAAAACGATCACTAAAAAATGTTACGTATACGCCACCGTATCACGCAATGCACAAGAGATTTTTTGTTATGAGCATTTTTGAGGTATGCTTCGTGGGTTATACAACAATAACGGCCAATAAATTAGATATTAATAGAAAAAGAAATTGGTCCATATTGTCAGAAGTGCAATAATTACTATTGTTCGAGTGATTTATATTCAGTGTGGGCTCAGTGGTTACTGGACTATTGTGCGAGGGATTCCAGGTTCGATTTTGCACTGCGCCACATCTCGCAAACTTCTGAGAGTACAACTGTCCTGAAAAAGCTTCGGCTCTTCTCAATTAAGCCGTTCGTAATCGGCATAAAATTGTAGGTCCCTTCCATTCGTCCCAAAAATAAAAACTCACACTCACACAAACGGTAGTGAGAAGCTAGGGCTAGAGTGCCTATACGGACAGCTCAAACAAGTAGTTGTACAGTCCTTAAACTTTGAGGGTGTATTCGAGAGCATACGGCGGAAATAAAACTGGCCATTAGTGATTGCTAAAATAATATATGATGTAATGGCGGGTTGTGATTTGCACGTACCCACTTTTTTTGTAGGAAGACTTTAGGCTACATCTTTTTGTCTTCTGTCAGCGAAAATATAATTTGTGCTTTAATTTCTTAACAGCAGAAAGAATCAGCAAAGAAGGTTGTGAACAGTGGATGAAGCAATTGTTGCAGTCAGTGCTCAAATATTGACATGTGATTTGAAAAGCAACATTTTTTTTTACAAACCTCAGAGAAAAGGGAAAAATACTTGGCATACACTTAGCAAATAATAGCCTCTGGGATCGACCACACTCTTGTCTTTTTATTATCCTATCCTTGTATGGAATAGAATTTCCAATTCTCTCGCCGACTGTTATAATAATAAAAGTTTAACCACCATCAACCGCGAAACTTTAAAATAATCTGTATACCCACATTTTTAAAATCGTTTGTCAGCCAACTCTAATCCGGCTCAAAGCCAATCACGTTCTCCTTTTACGATATCTGCCGCTCATTCTCTTTCTCTTATAGTCTCATCCCATCCGAAAAGCACTTACTTAAAAATTCAATTTAAGTCAACCTATGCGGACACTCGTGCTTACGACCACCGCCTCGTCCCATACAGGACGTCGCTACATGCCATTGCTGCTCCTCCATTAAACATTTCAATAAAGTCCCTTAAAATACAATCGCTTCCACCATCCATTTCGTTGATCGAAGCGCACCACTCTGCGCTTCGTTTCCGTTGTGTTGACATAATAACCCATATGGGCGACATCTCCCAAAAGAATGCGGCAAGGGAAGCAAAACAAAAACCGGGATCGAGACCCCACTCACCGACCAAGGAAGGGAAGAAAATTAAATTCACTCCATTTGCCCCGTTTCGTAATTTTTTTTTTTTTTTTCTCAAGGCAAAGATGAATGGAAGGAACTGCAAGTCCTTCTAACCTCGCTCGCTGATTTGGCCTTCAGAGATCCTTTTTTGCACTCACACCTCCGCCGCACACACACTTACTCCCCATAGTCCCCGAAAGGGCCATAGAATAGAAGGTAGCACCAGCTGTTGGAGGTTAAAGGTGCTGCCGCGCGCTTGCTGTTGATTCGATTCGGTTTTTTTTTATTCCGTTATTTTTTAAGTATACTCTTCGTCGTTGGTGGTCGTTGTCGGTGGTCGTCGTATGTGGGAAGGACACTAGAATACACACAACGGAAAAAAGTGTCACGTCCTTCCAGTTACAGTGACAAATAAAATTGAGCTTTTTATTGACTCCTTTCAAATTGCATTTGCGGTGGTGGGTTGCTCGGTTGCCTGCCCAAATTGAGATATCTGTTTCGTTTCGAAATAAAATATAAAAAAAAACAAAAACAGAACCAGAATAACGAACGGTTTCTTATCCCGGCGGACAAAGGACAATATCGCCCGATGACGACGGGGATATGTTATACAGGACGACGTCAATACAATGCTCGTTACCGATTTTATTGTGAAATTGGATAAGTCTGCGGCCTGGATCCGAAGCCACACAGTATATTGTAACACTCCTCGACATTATACATACATGTATGTGTGTGTATGTGTATGTGTATGTTATAGCAGGACTAAACGTAATTTGCTGGAGCTATGACCATCGGACTTTGGTAATTGCCGGCGATTTCGCTATTAGAGGTTAGGATTTAATTGTGATCAGATTTTGTCGATTGGTTTTGTCAATTGCTGTGTTGAAGGTAATGGGAAAAAAGATTGCAAAGGACTTCCATTGGAGGTAAATTTGGAATTAGACAAGGGATTAGGGATTATTTGAGATTAAGCACTAAGCGAGTGTACATAGTTGATGATATGTATATATTAAGTTTGCTTTTAAAGAGAAAGTTGTCTTTCTATTGAAAAGTTGCTCAGCAGACTGATGAATCATTGTCCTGTGGATCTAATCTTGTTTAAGCAGATTCATCATACAAGTTTTCCACCCAAAACTGGAGTGATCCTAAGCTAGATGATAACACACGATCCATTGCAATTGGGACATCATTTATGATGTGGATGATTCTTTAGGGTATTTTCCAATGAAAAGATGCCATCGCTCTGTATTTTAAAAAAATGGTTTTGATAATGTAAAAAAGTGCGCACTCTTTTATACAAAACTGTTCGATCGCCACACTGCCTCACTACTTTGGTGCGCGCCTTGTCTAAGAGTAAACTTAATACTTCAATGAAATAATATCAACAGTAGATAAACATAAATATAACAACAAATTTTAAGTTGATGCAAATAAAAAAAAATATTGATTTGGAGCTCAGTAGTAAAAAATTCTGATTTTTTTTAAGGCAACCGCTAAAGGTAAAGCTATGATTGTAGTAGCAAAATTCTAACATTCGCGGAGACAGTAAAATATAAAAACAAATTTATTATACAAAATTGTTTTGATAATGTAAAAAAGTGCGCACTTTTTTACATTATCAAATTTATTATACAAAATTGTTTTGATAATGTAAAAAAGTGCGCAAATTTGATTTTATATTAAAACTAAACTAAACTAATTAAACTAAACCACTTCCATTCCGTCGCCATCGCCACACCACTCCTATACCACCTGCCACTGTCTTCCGTATTATGTTTTCGTTAAATTACGTAGGCGTGAATTTCAATATGTTTTACTTTTTTTTTTTTATTTTGAAATACTTCTATCTGGAAAGGCGAACCTATAACGCTTCAACAGCGCCCCGAGATACTTTCAGATATATGTTAGTTCTGCACTTAAACTCCTGCAAATTGTAGTCTTCAGGAAATATCCCCAAGAAGCGAGTTCCAGAGTTTGCTTGTCCTGTAACAGAAGAAGTTTGATGTCCTCGCGGTTGTCAGATGTACTGTATGGTCAAGAGCATTAGCTGCCTGTCTTGTGGGGCACCCAAAAGTTGCATTTCGAGGGATAGGTAGGTAGTTAGGTAGATGTGGCGGTTTACTTGAAATAAAAAAAACAAGTAGCACTAAGTGCGCCGTTTTGTTACCACAACTCATTTGACCTGGTTGTTAGAGTTCATCGAAGTGGAGAGTTTAGATCCAACCTGTGGAATTCATTCATTTCGAGGGATAATGTCTTCGAGTTCCTCAGAACATCTACCATGGAAGTACCTATAGAACAAGAACAGGTCAGCGACTTGTCTTCTGTACACCAACGGTTGTAGATTTGATGTGAGTGTAGGGTCTCCAATAAGTCGAACTGCTCGTCTCTGTATGCTGTCAAGTAGGTTAAGTGAATGTTTTTGGGGCTGAGCTCCATATCTGGGAACAATATTCCAGGCCTGGTCTAACCTGTGCTTTGTAGAGAAGGAGAAGTTGCTTGGGGCTAAAGTACCTCTTTGCTCTAAATAGGTAGCTCAACTTAGCGGACGCCGATCTTGCGGTATAGGAAATGTGGACCTGCCATGTGATTCCTGAATTGACTGTGACTCCTAGAAGGTGCATTGAGTCCTTGGGATGGATTGGATGGTCATCCATTTGGATCTGAGGAACTGTTGATGTATTTTTCCTAGAAAATGTTGTGAGCTGTGTCTTGTTTGCATTAAATACAACCAAGTTGTCTTTTCCCCACTTCAAGATTTTGTACAGATCATCATTTAGAGAACTAATTATTTCACATCTCAGACTGTGTGATATAGCCGCATGGACAGGCCCACTCTTCGAGATGGAGGATATAAGAGTCCTGTCATCAGCAAAGCTGTAGATATTATTATTTGTCGATCCAAGCAAATCGTTGATGTGGAGAAGATATAGAGTTGGAGAAAGAATATATCCTTGGGGCACTCCTGCATTTATAGCAAACGAATTAGATGATACACCATCTACAACAACTTGGATCGATCTTCCCAGAAGAAAATTTTGCATTCATCCGCGGAGTTGTTGTGGTAATCTACAAGACGCTAACTTGCCTAATAGGTATCTATGCCAGACTCGGTCAAATGCCTTTGATATGTCCATGGCGGGATCCCTACGTTCTCTCCTTTTCCAAAATCCCTTGTTGGACGTAATCTCTCATTTTTTTTAATCTCTTTTTCCAAAATCTCCCGGGACGAAATCCCCTATGCCAAAATCGCCTATCTACATACATACTTATTAAATTCCTCGTTAAAATCCCCTGTTCGCACAATTTAGAAGTTATCCGGTTTTTAAACGCGTAGTTTTGGCAGTAAAATTAAGCAAAGAACATAATATAAACTTTGCATATAATGTATCTACCCAATTTCGCACATACTGGAAATCTGTCAGTAAACCCAACCTGGGGGGTTGCAGGGGGGCAGCATGCCCCCCCCCCCATACGTATCTCACTCTGTCGCGCGACAGAATTAATAACACCAAATCTAAAAACGGGAGATTTTGTCCCGTGGGGATTTTCTCTCAGGGTCTTTAGGAGTAAGGGATTCTAGCACAGGGGATTATGGAACAGGGGATTTTGGAAAGGGGATTTTGGAAAAATTATTTTGGAAAAGGAGATATCATCACCAACCCGTCCATGGCTACGGCTTTGGATTCGCCGTGTTGTTCAATTGCTTGCGTCCACAAGTGCGTTACGTAGCTTAACAGGTCTCCAGTGGAACGACGGCTCCGAAATCCGTATTGCCTGTGGCTTATTAATTTTTCTCAATAAATTTTAAAAATTATATCAAAACTTGCTTTTCGTTATGCAAACATTTTTTCGAAATATAGAATTGGAGCATAAACAACATTTCGGAAAACAGAATTTTGCATTTACAGCATTTTGGATATACAGTCAAACTTCCATAACTCGAACTTCTTTAAGTCGAATTTCTCTATTACTCGAAGGTTTTTTGAGAACTCTGCGTTTTCAACCTTTCAACTTTTGGCCTCTATAAGTCGAAGTTTCTATAACTCGAATTTATTTTCTTTCATTTTGAGAGTTCGACTTATGGAAGTTCCACTGTACAGCATTTTGAAATACAGAATTCTGAAATACAGATAATTGTTCATACAGTTTTTTCAAAAAATAAATATACAGAATTTTGTCGATACAGAATTTTGAAATGCAGAATTATGACCCGCTCTCGATTTAGCAGCGAACTCTACGAGTTGTACAGCACGGCGAAATCGATCTGGTCAGAAAAATACGTATCAGTCGTCTAAGACGGCTAGGACATGTAGAGCAAATGGACACCAACGCTCCGGCCCGAAGTGTCTTCGATTCCAACCCGGAGTTACTTATAAGTTTTAGTTAATTATAAGTTTTCATGCACTAAAGTGCTTGTAGTCTCTTATGTTTGCGGATAGCCTAGAAAAATACTTGCATCTTTCGACCCCCTATCTAATTTTCTATATAAAAATTCGAATTGCATATATACAACAACAATTCAAAAGGCAATGCAATGAATTCTAAAAAAATAGAAAGCTAAAAAAGCAAACAAACTTCATATGTCACACATTTCTTTTGATATTTATTCTACATCTACAGTGCATCCCTTGTTATACATATCCATATCACGTTTGTACGCTTGAATCGTCAGCCGCCTTCAAGTGGCATCAAACTCCCACCGCCGCGCCGGCCACCCGCCTGCTGCATCACCATCAGTTACATAGTGCATATCTATGCACATGCACAATGCATTACGCCATTACGGGATAAGTTATGAGGTTTTCATTTTTACCAGATATCCTTGTAGAATTTTCTGCACGGTTTTTGTTTTCATTTCCAGTCTATCTCTCAGTTTCAGATCCTCAATAGCCTTCGATTTGAAGATACTTTCAAATGAATATTCTTCCCTGTACATTATTATCTATGGAAGAGCTCCTTCCGTTACTGCGAGTATAGCTACCTATACACACACTGAAAGGATATCGCTTCGAAAATATATATAGATGTATGTGATAAATTGACAAGCAATACTATTTGTCAGCAGTCAATGTATTTGCATTTTATTTTTGGTGTTAACGCGGAAAGTTCTGTTCCTGTTCCTCTTCCTGCTTCAATATTCCATCCTCACCCTCTGGAGAGTTGGGAATTTCATTTCTTTTGTTTTAGAATGTCATTTGTGTGTGACGACTTTGTCAGTCTGCTCTTGGGTCGAGTATAATATATCGTTTCGCCCGACAAGTTGGCTGTGTTGATGGTGTGACAGGTTTTCCGTATGCAACAATGGTCGATTCAGCATTTATATTAGGATGCTGGGCGTCTTAAGCGCGCCCAAGTGGGTGTCGAATTGCACTTTAGCCGACAGATGAAATGTAGAGACAAGGGTATTGTAATTTTCCGAGTGAAAATTGAAAAATTGATGTCAGAGCAGTTGCAAATCGATCTTATATTCTATGGAATCAAACAGCAAGGACAGAGTTATTTTTTGAGGCTAATAGAATAGGTTGAGTGTTAAGGATGATTGCGCGATATTTCTTTATATTAGTGTGCTCAGGTATTTGTTATATCTTGAGAAGGTAGTTATTTAAAAAAAAATGTTATCTACAAAGTTGTCAGTGAGAAATGGTTGCGTTATTTATGTATAGAGGAATGCAAAATGGGACTGAAACAATGTTGTACCTATATATGGATTGACCTGATCGAATATGTACGTGAGTAGTCTCGCTTTTTTCAAAGTTTTTTTCAAAGAGCTGTCAACTATTTTATGCTTATAACAGAAATAAAAAAAAATGTTTAGTCATTGGCAAGGTAATAGTTTTAAATCGATTTCGACTTGTCACTAATAAGAGTTTCGGCAAACTTAAGCTCTAAACTAAGAGCCATAAGAAGGTTAGGTTAGGTTAGAGGTTGCAGTTTGCAATATATGCAATTTTCACCCAGAAGCCATTGAGGCCCATTGTGATTACCCTGTTGTAGTACATGATAGGACATGCATCTAACAAAACCTTTCGGATGTGTTGATGAATCTTTTTAAATCCGTCAAATCTCATACAAGAGCCGCGTTCTTAGAGGGCTGGGCAGTGACACAGGAGATGTTCCACATATTGTATTTCCTTTTCAACTCTGCAACTTCTGCAGAAGTCATTTGTAAAGATACCTAGTCTCTTGACCATGTTTCCAATGATGAAGTGTCCGGTTATTACCCCAACGAGCACTCCGGATTTGATTTCGATCAAAAGATGTTAAGCTACGAGTTATAGTATACAATCGTTCTTTAGCCAAGTTTATTGTCACATTTTCAATGGCGCCCTTAGCTGCTTTGAAAGCTAGTAGTACTTATCTGTCAGTTAATAGTACGTCCATTTCAGACCAGCATCTGGCTAGTTTATCTGCTGCCTCGTTACCTTCTACACCAACATGTCCAGGAATCCAGCACAGCATTACTGTGGGATGATTTAATGCTCTCAATGCCAAGATGCCCTGATTTACGGATTTGGAGTTTACCAGATTGGAGCTAATCGCTTTAAATGATACTTGGCTGTCTACGCACATGGTAATTTCCATTGCTGGTAATTCCCTAGCTAAGACAGTTTGATGGGTTGTAGGTTCAGCAACGTTTCTAGATCCAGTTGTGGTGTAGATTTGAATTATTGTTTGAGAGAATTACATTAACAACAACTCGTAGACACAGTCACTTTGGTAGGAATGATAGCTATTTCGAACTACACCACTAATTCATCATCAGACAGTCAATTCTCCGTATATATCCACTTGGGAAGACATTTCTGTTTTCCCCTGTCAGGAAGTGAACTTGCACTTCGATTTTCTCAATTGACCAAGTGACTACCACTTGCGCTAATTGAGCGACGAATACAAGCCCGCCAACTGGTGATTAGAACGGAGGAGAAGACCAACCTCTGTGCGTTGTTGTTGCTACGAGGTGTTTTTGTTTATTGTCGTTCTCTCGGTTTTCTTCACCTCTTCCTCTCTTTTTTTCCAGCAAGCTGTGCGATTTTCAACAGATTCATACGAGTAGAGAGGTATTATTGGGAAGAATTCGTTGGCTAATACCCAGGCCATGGTTTTTTGTTAGATTTTAGTTAAACTGTTATACCTATGTAAGCAATTCTTTGTACCTTGTTCAGATTCTTGAGGTAGGACTTAGTGTTAACAGCCTCCCACCACACAACCGAGCCATAAGTCAGAATTGGTCTTACGAACGCGGTGTATTTCCAGTGCACTATGTTCGGCTTCTTCCCGAAAGCTTTCGTGCAGGCGTAAAAAGCATTTAGTCCATTCTTCATTCTTTCCTCCGTTTCCAGTTTAATTTGGAGTTGAACACGATACCCAAGTATTTGGCTTCGGGTGAGAGATTAAGACGAATGCTTCTTAATTTTGGTAGTTCCCATTTTGGTTTGTTATATCTTCCACAAGAAAATATTTCGTGTATACAATCTATCCACACTATATAGATCTATACTTAGTCTGCTATACCTAAAAAAAAAATTTGGCTCTGTTCATAAGTGATTTCTCATACGTAGTACGTTATAATGCGCGCATGTCTTAAAACACTCTTAGCAACAACTTCTATACGATGCGTTGTTCTGAAAATTCTTTGAAATTAATTGGAAAATAACTGACGACACACATAGCAAAACTAGTATTATGCACCACGCACCGTTATGCATTTACAAAATACATAACACTATCCGCTTTGTTCTCGTTTCAGTTAATTTGAGTGAAGCGTTTAGCCACAAAATGGTTTAGCCTGACTCTGGGGGCACTCGTATGGAGTTCGCCAAAAAAGCAAACTCCCCTCCATTGCATGCTGTGTCGTAGAATTTAGAAGCCGAAAATTAATTAATAAATTAGAAATTTTCATTAACTTTTCATATTTCCGCCCCATCGCAGACTTTTAGTGGGAATTTCGTGTTGATGAGGTTTTCAGAGCTGCATGCTCACAAATGACTATGTAAAATGTATGCTGTTTTTTTGTTTGTGGAGGTAGGCGTTGGTGGTGGTACAGCCCGCAACAACGACAAAGGGAAACGCAGAGGGATGTAGCATTGTACGATACTACTAGTAAGCTGAAGGCGGAACTATTTGAATGTTAATACATATTTTAAAAGCACTATGGAGATGTGAGGAGGAGATGTTTTTTTTAGCAATTTGGCGGTTTAGTTTGTGAGATCATAAATTAAAACTAAACTACCATGATTCAAGTTATGATGGAAAGGAATGGCAGGCATAATGCTAATGCCGTAATATAACGGTTCCTTTATTTAAGGGTATGCAAATTGGAGATGAAACTTGGAGCTAGTTCTTGGTTCCTTTATGTGACCCACAAGATTCGTATGTATTAATGTATATTTCTACGGAATATCCTTTCTTTATTGACGTAGTCGAGCATAACCACTTTTAATCAAACTATGAACTTTCAAATCATAAACATATTTATGAATTGAATAAATTGGTGGAGTGTCGATTGTCATCACAAATTTTTAATTTTGATTTGGCCTCGACTCCAGTAATGCGTTTCGCCCCGATATGGTAGGTGGGCTCATCAGTAGACGACCACCACATCTGATGTAGACGCACTGTATGCTCGATTTTCACCGAGACGAATGTCTCAAATTTACTTGCTATACTCTTCATGTAACTATTTATAGATTAAGTTCGACTTGCGCGCGCCACTTATGGCGAGGTCTTCCTCTACTGCGTTGTCCCTCCGGGTTAGACTCGAAGACTCTACGGGCCGAAATATTTGTTCCCATCCGCTCTACATGTCCTAGCCATCTTAAACGACTTACTCGCAGTTTTTTGACCAGGTCGATGTCGGTGTACAGCTCATATAGTTCGTCGTTGAATCTCCTTCTCCAAAGCCCGTCAACGCAGACGGGACCGAAAATTCTTCGAAGAATCTTTCTCTCGAAGCGACCGAGGATATATTCATCCACTTTAGATAGAGTCCAAGCTTCAGCGTCATAAAGCAGGTCTGGAATGATCAAGGTCTTATACAGAATCTCCTTAGTTGCTCGGGTTAGGGCTCTACTACTCAATTGCCTTCTTAGCCCAAAGAATCGCTGTATTGGCAAGAGTTATTCGATCGTCGATCGTGACGTTTTGTTCTATTCTACGATGTTCGGTGTCCCTTCTTGTTGACAGCATATACTTGGTTTTGCCCTCGTTGACCGCTAGACCCATTTTAGCCGCTTCCGTTTCTATACTAAACGTACCCGTTACAGCTGGCTGTGTTCTACCAATTATTTCAATATCATCGGCGTATGCAAGTAATTGGACGGACTCTTGAAATATCGTGCCTTGTGTGTTGGCCTGTGAGTTTCGGACAATTCTTTCAAGTATGATGTTGAAAAATGCATAGCGCCCAAAAATAAACAACAAGATGGAAATAAAGCCCAAAAATAATTTGCACTTTAAGAGCCGGTGGTAGGGGTTACTGTCAGATTTTGAGTATGTGCGAAATTGGATATATTGAAGGTTATTTTGCAGTACAAACTCTCACCTACTGCCAAATTCAAAAGAAAACCCAAGCAGGGGTTGCAAGGGGCTCCATTCCCCCCATACTTATTCCACTGTTTATGCATTTCCACTTACTATTTTGATGGCATTATGATCATTGGCATTCACGTGCCATTTAGCATCACGTAACAGATATCTGCCTACAAAGTTTATATCGATCATAGGCTCTCCGATCTATCAGTACTGAAAGTGTTCGTAATTCCACTGTTCTCTAAAATGTTTTCTAAGGAAGATATGCTTCTAGTACCAGAGTTCCTCTACGAATCGTATGCGAACTACCCAATTTCGAGGTTCATGCGTGAAAATAGCCCGCGATTATGACGGTATTTATACCTGTAGCGTATAAAGTGCTATTCAGGAAATGCTATCCTGTGGCATGGCAAGCAATAATTTAAAATATTAATGTTGCTATGCCGACTCCATCCACCTAGAACCAAAATATGTACCTACCTAGAGTATTACAGCTTAAGAACCAAACTGATCATAAAAAGTAATCTAAAATTTAAATATATAAACAAAGCTAATATTCATTTCTTTGATTATGCTTAATGCACTTTGCAATTATTTTCTCTTATAGGCACGTTCATTTCAAGTGCTTCCATCAATTAAAATAATGGAATCCAATAAAATCAATTTAAGCCCAACCTCTAGAGTGGCCATAAATATTTATGAACCAACATAGCCCTAAATCAAACAATAATCAACAATAATATGCCTCCGGGCAAGATTTACCATGACAATAAAACCGAACAACAAATTCAAATTGCAATAGCCTGGCAAGCGCACAGGCACACCCCTATTCCCACCTTCAGAGCAATCAAATCGAATTATGCCTTTAGAGCTGGCCATCAATTTCATATCAATTACTGTTATGACAACGATTATTGTTCATGCATTAATTTCGATCAAGCTATATATGCGCACTTAAGAGGCAACCACAGGACAGCATCCCAGATCCACTCCTCCTCTAATCGGAAATACTTCAAAGTCACTGATGACAAGAGCAAACAAATTCCAGTCTATACGGCGGATTTAAATTCCTTTTACCCAAATTGATGTGCGTGCACCTATACCTCGTCCGTTGTAGCGCGTGTAACGCAGCAGCCTCACACTCACATGATCCACCTCGTCCTGCTATCATTATCCGCTTTCATGTTATTATTCTTATTATTACCCGTAACATGCGGCTATGAATATTCCATTTTTGCCAAGCATCCTTGTGTGCATCATTTCACCCTGACGAGAGTGGCCATAGATGGAAGCATATGCATGTCTGATATATACAATACATGTATGAATGCAAAGTGGTGGGTATAATCCAGGCGGGTGGTAGGGGTATACTCACAATTAGCATCATGTTCCATGGGTACATCCTGGCTAGCATCATTCATAGACCTAGTGAGTTGAAGTTGTCCGCACTAAATGCGGTCCTTGTACATATTGTAGTGCCAAAACTTTACAGAACTGATTCGTGCGACCATGTTGTCGACGATGCGATGCTAAGACCAGCACCACCGACCGCGTTTCGTTTGTCCATATGCGACATCGTTCAAAAAGCAGCAACCGAAACGATGACAGCGACAAGCGGATGGAGAACAACATGCGATGCTGAAATGGTTGAAAGGGGGTTGGGGGGTGAAAAAAAAACCAACAAAGCGCGACTGTGAAAGTGGCTAACAAATTGCACTCGTGGTTGCGTATACGTCCTGGTTAACCATGAAACGAGCTGATGGTTTTCTAGCGTTTTCAATCGACAGCAGTAAAGTAAGTAGTTTAAGTAGAGAGTGTGTGAGAAAGACAGAGATAGATAGAACAAGAGAAAGGATGTGTCTATAATAGGACTTTGGAAAACACTTTGGGTGGGATATGGATGTCGAGGAATTTAAATTTAGAAACTTAAGAACTCTTGGTAGCCAGTGTAGATACCTTTGCTCGATGTTGTATACTCCATGTCGTGGGGTTATCCTATAGGGGCGTCTCAAGACGGTACGCACAGGTCGCCTGCACACGACGTTCCATCAGCTTTGAGCTCGATTTGAAAAAAATGTCGGGTCGGGTCCATATTGACCATTGTGTGCACAAAAAGTCGGCATTTTGCAGACTTCAACTTGGTGAGTTTGGCGTCGGGACTTGGATCTATACCCGTTCAAGATCCAACTGATCCAGGAGCTCAAAATTACTGATAATGACCATAGAAAAATCATCTTTAGCGACTAGGCGCATTTTTTTGATAAATGGATATGTTAACAAGTTAAATTGCCGTGTATGCAATGACGCCAACCCACACGAGGTGGTAATGCATCCATAAAAAGCTGTTTGCTGCGTCATTACCCTTATCCTTACTGAAAATTACGTTGGTAAGGCCACTACTGTCAACGGCGAGCGCTACAGAAATATTTATTTTGCCCCAAATTGAACGCTATGGAGGTAGATGACATCTGGTTCCAACAAAACGTGGCTACGTGTCACACAACAGACGCCACGATGGTCATTTTGCATGAAAGATTTGATTATAACCCAATATAACCAATGCCATTGCTCAAATTCAGCTGGATCTATGCGACAGATTGGACCACTCGGATTCGTGACAACGAGAGAAGCTGCGACGGACATTTGGACATGGTGTTATATTCCAAACAATAATGACATAAATGAGCGTTTCAAATAGAAAAAGGATTTTGTTAATACGTCGCACAGAGCTTGTTTTATTCCATTTCAACTTCGACCCATCCTTTTTGAAAAACCCTTTAGTGAATCTTCAGTAAGCTCAGCTTCTATTCACAATTCACATAGCTGTACTTTGTTGTGTGTGCTTTTAGAAGGGCGTCGCAAAAATATTATAACCTCTATAGAGAGTCGCAGTATGAAAAGATTGGTTTTATTGATTTTAGGAATCGCAATAACATATCAGTATTATACTTCACTAAACCGAATTTGAAACAAAAATATTGGTATGAAAAGTCTTATAAGTACAACAGCACATCATCCGGGCTTTGATAACTGAATGATCTGTATCCGAATGGGGCCGTTTAGCACCGAAATAGGACTAAATTATGCTTGCACTCTGGCTAACTAACACTTTTTATAAAGGACGTGAAAATAAGTGGCGTGGAAAAGTCGCGGGAGAAATTACAAGTCAATTAAACACAAATATGTCGACCAACCCAAAATTGTAATCCAGTAATACCAGAGAACAATTAGAATTTAATAGGAGTGAATCAAAAAGTACAAATGACCATTAATGACCAAGTCAGAATATGGTAAAATTGCAAATTACAAAAAAAAAAATTGATTTTCCCATTTAGCCGGGAACTCATCCTTTGACAGATATTTCATTATGTCAAGTTAATGAATAACTTAACAGGTCGATAGTGTTCTAATTACACAGACCACTCGATCGCTAATTTTGCCAAATTAAGTGACACGAACTTCAATAATCCTTATACATATTCAAAAGCCCTACCACAAATTTCTAGTACAGCCCTTAGCTGTATTTCGAACAAGATAACAAATATTTCATCGACCATTAGTGATTATAATTTCGTTGTCCACCATATTCCGCATTTAAATATAGCATTCGTGTCCAAAGCTGATAAGAGTCAAATCTAATAAAGGCATTTGTCGGTGCTTACCGCTAGACAATGAAGCGCTACTTTTGTGACTAGTTGTCCTCCCAATGCAAGTTGGTATTCAGGTTCGACGCTGTTTTCCTATTGTCCTTTATCTGATTTCTATTATAAAATCAGGCAACAATATTGGACTATAGAATAGTCTGCACGATTTCATTATAGAACCACCGGCTTCCCCGCCGAGTATATGGTAATAAAGTTTAACAGGTGGTCACTAAAATCGGGCAAGCGAAATGAAATTGTGTATACCGTATATACGTTGTCTAAATAGGGGTCGGTGAATTTTATTGCTGACCCAGTAGCACTGGCTGCGGCACTGAGCAGAGCACCATCGGCTATGAACATCAAGAATATGCTATGGTAACAAAAAATGTTGAATAAAACATTTTGTACACTCGAGTTCATTAAAACTTGAGGGAAATTTCATTCAGACGATAAATATGACAATGAAGACTGGAAGCAAATGTTTTTGTTGCAACTTAATTTAGGAATAATTCATCAGTGGATAGGAATAGGATACACGAAATAACAGGTGTATTTTCACAAAAGAGCTGGCTTTTTGCGTACCTATATATGAAAACCGTAGCATTTGGCCCTGGAAGCGAATGAATAATATTAACCTGTTTTGATGTCATTTAACGGGTTTATATTTGTGTTTCCCTAGGAGGCTGTGAGACTATATTAATGTCAGACAGGAAAGTTAATTTCGATATTTCTATCTCTAATAATAATAATAATTATAGCTGACTGCGAAGAGGGGAGCTAATTTATTACTTTTAAGAAGCTATGAGCTTCACAAAATTATAAATTTAAAATAAACAAACGAAATGAAGCGAACAGAGAATAAACTTATCTACCGTCTCAATTAATTATGAGTTAAGGAAAATTAACACCGAAAGCCTTATGGTATGGAAATCAAGAGCGGTAAGGATTTTTTAAGAAATGCTCTATAGACGTTTCTTTTTAAAAGGCGTTTCAAATTTACTAGATAAATATGCAAGCTAAAAAGGAATAATGTATGGTTTTCGGAAAATATTTTTAAAACAAAGACTAAAAACAAAGACTTATAACTACGTCTTAAAGCTAGTTTAATGGAAGAACAGCTGGTTTTAAGACCAGAAATGCTACAGTTCACAATGTAAAGACAGTTTTCTAGTGTCCACTCTCATATACATATACCTAACATACATTATTTTGAGTTGGTATCCGAACCATTATCGATACGTAAGCAATTGCTTGCCAAAATCGCATTGCAATTATATATGTATATGAATCATATAGGATCCTACATGTAACATGCATACATACATTGTTTTGGTATTTAAGACCTTCTGCCAATTACTGCACCGGGAGCAGGAATGTGTTGCCAAATTTATTCAGTCAATATTCTCCATTTTGCATTTTGATTTTCCCCACTTTTTTCCCCGTGTCGATTTTTTTGACCAATAATAATCAGTCGATGGTGTTAGCGCAGCGTAAATTTCGACATCGATTTTCTAATCATGTCGCGCCAACTTGGCAAACATTCCGGCGCGCGCTTGGCTACTCGACTCGAACAGACTGGAACCACAAGAGAGACAACTGGCAGGTCGTTCGGTCGAGAATATCGCTGCTGTGGGCTGTGGCTGCCGATGTCGCTGAGAACGAAGAAACATCAACCAGACGACGGGCCATGCAATTGGGCATCACCAGACGGACCCGAACAAAGTGCAATCAGTGCATCAGTTAATGCCTGCTGACCGTCAGTCGCGTGTGAATTACTGTCCAGCCATGCCAAAATCTCAACAATGAAGAGGTCGATTTTGTGTCGAAAATCATCATGAGCGACGAGGCGCATTTCCACTTAAGCGGGTACGTCAATAAGCAAACTCTTCCTTTCAGGGGTTAACTGTTCGAACTACTTTTATAAACCATTGCACCTAGGAAGGAGCCAGGAAATCGTCAGCTCAGTGACTCAATTATTAGTTTATGGGACTTCGTATCGAAAAATCACTGGTTCAATAACACCCAACCAAGTAGCAATGAAATTTTTAAATTTTGTAGTATGTATGTACAAATAAAAATGTTACTTTCTTTAAAAAAAAAAGCTCCAGATCATGGAGCACTGGTACTCAGACCAATCCCAGTCCCCTTTTTTTGCTGTCGGGGTGGAGAAACTCTGATATAAATTGTTTCTCTTTATGGTCGCGGTGACAGAGTATTGTTGTCCCCCGCTGGGATTCGTTTTAAAGTTATTTAACTAAGCTTTCGAATGCTACCACCAACGAAATGAGTTTCTTATATTTTAAATTAAAATGCACAGATTTTGTTAAACGTTATCTTTAAATTCCAATGGCTAGTAACTAGTATAATAAATAAGTACGTACTACTACACTACACTACAATAATATGTATGTACTACTATGTACCTATACAAGTACTAAAATTGACAAAACTCAAAATCGACGGTGGGGCGTAATTTCGCATATGCTCAACATTGTCAAATGTTAACCAACATCATATGGAATAGAATCGTGATACAGCAATAAAGAGTGGGCCATCTAGTGGTTTCTTTTTAAATCATAGGTTATTTTGACACTGACAGCTGTTTCCCGCTCGAAATCTGGACAGAAAATCAGTACCATACCTCCGCGGAACGAAATGAGTCGTTTTACGCTTGAACAACGTTGGGAAATATTGAAAACTTATTTCCAAAGTGAGTGCTGTGTAGCCCAAACAGTACGTTTTTTGAAAATAAGTTTTGGCCGAAATGAAGAACCCACCCACCTCTTTTTGACGAGCTGCATTTTCATCTCGGCGGCTACGTTAACAAACAAATTTGCCGCACCTGGGACTCGGAAAACCCGCACGTTATTGTCGAGAAGCCAATGCATCCGCTGAGAGTGACAGTTTTGTGCGGATTGTGGAGGCATAGCGACATATCTCCGCCCGGTACACTTGTCGAGCGGAATTATGTCGCTTTTTTCTGGGGGAGTTATGTCGTTTTGAAAACGTCATATTTCCGCGCGGAGCTATGTCGCAAGGCAAACGGTTGGGTACACAGCAGAAGTGACTCCATTTTGGTTCGGCCATTAATCACTTCATGGTATCGTTTATTAGTCTCAGTGATTCATTATATTAAATGCTTAAAGATTTAACTGTTGTCAGCAACAGATGCGTTTATCTTCTTAACGTATTAACTATTAATACCGAAAACCAATTTCAGAAAGGGAAAGCCTCTTTACTTACAGGTACATTGTATATCCGATCATGCAATTTTTAACAGAATCAACGTTCTTTTTTTCTTTTTTATTATAAATATTTATTTAATTGCCATAATCGCATTTGCTGAACAGCTTCTCGTTGGTCGACATGGTGGGCCGAGTTGGCGGCATATACAAAGGCATTCGTTCATATGCTAATTACTTGCATGTCATAACAATTGTGGGCTTCCATTAATGGAGATTTGCAAAACAAAAAAGGGAATACGTGCACGCAATTTGTTTAACATGAATGAAATAATAAAAAAAAAAACCATCACATATCGAAATAGGATAATGCGCTGGTTATTTATGATATTCCTGGAACTTTGCAATTTATTTGCAGAGTAGATATATATGAGCTTTGTGCTGACTTCATTTGTGTACTGGTTCCCAGTTGTCCTCTTCCCAGTTGGGAATGATGCCAGCTTTTACGCAATTAATCCAACCGGATATGGGGACCCATCCATTGGGGATTTGAGGAACGAAATAAATTGCATGGTTGTTTCGCCTTTTTTTCTGTAGATATTTTCCCGTCACTGCGTTCAACGCAATGATATTACTTTTCAATAATTATATTGACAATAATTTATTAACGAACAGTTGGGCAACACTACTGCAGGGAGCATAAAATAAGCCTATATATGATAGAAGATGTGTGAATGTCATCATCATCATTGGTATGGCAAAGGATGGCGGTAGGTGACATGAGAGACTTGATAACATTTGATTCACATGAAATTAAAAGCGTGTAGTATACAAATTAACGCGAAGCATTGACCACAGTTGATGTTGAGAAAAATATGCAGAAAATATATTTCTGGTGAGTAAAAATTATTTTGAGAAGCTCATCGTAAAGTGTTAGGATTAACCAGGATTAACTAACTATGGTTCTGTTCTGGGATTCTATTCTCCTGATAATGATTTCTGGATTCGGGTTGGAAGTATCATATACGTTAAACGATTCTGCTTTCGTTTTTGTACTTTCTCGGTTTTTAAAGTCTACGAATTTTTACTAACTCTAACCGGCTTCGAGAGAGCAAGATAGCACCTCTCCACTTACTAGTTTTTATTCAACCAATTTCTTGTAGTAAGAATTGAAGGCACGAGTACGATAACTACGGCGCCAAAAATTGATAACGGTATTTTGTAGAAGGGTTAAATACAAGCATTTTTTACTATGGGAGGGAGGGGTCTATCTGGCTTCGTTTATGCGGGAGGGGCAATTTAAACAAAAATAATACTTGAAATGAAAAAAAAAATTTGAGAAACAATGGCAACACTTACAATAAAGGACTTTAGGATTTTTGGAAGCCAGGAATCTGTTCTTTGATATTATTTTTAAATTAAGTTATAGCTGTTAATAGTTTTTGAAAAAAATACTTTCAAACTTGAAATTTAAGGAAAAAAATAAAAAAAAAAGTTGTATGCTGATTTTCTCAATATTGAGAAAATAGGTACTTAATTTTTTTGTATTTTTTGCTGCCTAAATTAATTCTTAATCGAACACTGAAAACCAGATGGATTTATGTCCTCTAATTTTTGAGAAAATTTAAAATTACTTTTATATGTCGCTCCGCTTAGAGTACAAATTGCTACCCTTGCGCCTTGAAATGCGTATGGGGGGGGCATGCTGCCCCCCTGCAACCCCCCTGCTTGGGGTCACTGTTGGATTTTGGGATGGGTGCAAGGCTGAGTATATGCTAACTTTCTTTAAATTATATAAGTTTACCCAATGTCAACAACATTCTTCAGACCCCCCCTCCCATAGTAAAAAATGGTTGTATTTAAGTCCTCTACATAAATCCGTCATTAGTTTTCATCGCCAAAATTATTTTACTCACCCCAATTTTTGTCCTTAAATTTCAAGTTTGAAATTGTTTTTTTCAAAAACTATTTAAAGGAATAACTTGATTTAAAAATAATATGAAAGAACAGATTCCGGACTTTCTAAAATAATATAGTCTATTATTATAGGTGTTGCTATTGTTTTTTAATGTATTTTTTTTTTCATTTAAAGTATCATTTTCTTTAAATTACCCCTCCCGCCTAAACGGAGTAAGATAGACCCCCCCTCCCATAGTAAAAAGTGCTTGTATTTAACCCCTCTATAAAATACCGTTATCAATTTTTGGCGCCGTAGTTATCGTACTCTCCCCGAATTGAAAAAGCTATGAGCCACTTAAAAATTGACAGATGATTTAAAATTTGTCGTTTGTTTGGTTAAAATTGGACAAAGGGGCGTGGCGCCTCCCATGCAAACAAAACACTGCAAACGCTATTCTTTGACAGCCAACGTTTTTAAAAGTTGTAACATTGATATGCATTGTCCTGATAGACAAGAATATTATCTAGGCAATACAATTACTGGAAAGACCAAAAATGTTGTGTACCACAGAACATTAGGTTAGTGGGTTGGCAGATCAATGTAGATCCGTTGTGATGCCCTAGGGGTTTATGACACCCATACTCTGGAAACCTATGAAAAACCTACGGATTGGTAAACCAACCCATTTTATTTACAAATTTAAATAGGTCATTAATGGACCTGTCTGAAAGTTCTTCTAAATCATCTAAGAAGTAACTATCAAGGATTTTATTTCTTACTAGCTGACCCGTGCTCGCCCTGCGCCGCTCGCCTTTAAACCAGTAGGTTTCGGGCTTTTAGGAAACAAAGAAAATGCCTACAGTTTTATTATAAGTATAGATATCGATTTAATGTACAGGTACACCCTCTGCATCGCCCTCCCTCCAAACAAGTAGCAAGACTTTTTACCACTGTTTATGAATTGACAAACAAAAATGTCACATGCACATTGCACATCACATACTGCAATTTACAGAAAACGAAATGCATCTGTCATTTTTCAAAGGCATTCGCTAACTTTCTCTCTCTGAGAAAGAATTCATTCCCACTAGGCCACAACTGTCATTTTGACAGTCTTTTCCATTTTTACTGCAAAAGTAAAGAAAAAAACCTAAGGAGCAGATTTTGTTGAAAATACATTGAGTATTAAGTTGTATTTGTATTATGGCGCTTTTTAAACTTTTGGTCACTTTTTTTGCGACTTTATCATTTTGGGCTTCGGTAATGCTGCACCTCGGCTGACATGTTTTATTTTTTTTTTTGTAAGCCTAAAAAAATTGTTCATGAGGATTTTTAACTGAGACCTTCGAATGAAAAATGTTTTCTATGCAGAACTTAAAACTATTTTCATCAACTTTGTAAAAAAAATTCATATTTTCTAAGTTGGGCGCATTTTGAAAAATAATGTGTGTTCTTCGCAGAATTATGAATCAAAAAAAGTTCCTAAAAATGTCTATATTATAAAAATGTTAAGCTGGTTTGTGTAAGTGGACACCTCCCATCATACAAAAACAAAAACGTTCAAAATCGTATATTTCGAGAACCACCAAACCGATTGACCTCAAATTTTCAGACAAAAAAAAATAAATAAATAAATAGGCGGCACAACAGGCGGTAGACACCCAAGGCCTAGCTTCTCGCAACCATTCGTTTTGTGTGAGTTTCTATTTTTGGAACGAATGGAAGGGACCTAAAATTGTATGCCGAGTCCGAACGGCTGAATTGAGAAGCTTTTTCAGGACAGACATACTCTCGGATATTTGTCAGACGTTCGCGAGAGGTGACACAGTAGAAAAAACCTTAAGATGTAATTTGTGTTTTTCCGGGGATCGAACCTGGGATCCCTCGCACAGCAGTCCAGCACACTAACCACTGCGCTACTGCGCCCACAAATCTTTGATAGTAACCCGAGTGGCCGGAGTTTATATTTGGTCAAAATTGGACAAATGAGTGTCGCACATCCAATTCAAAAACTAAATTTGCAAACGCCATTTTTTATCAACACTTAAGGGAACTAAAGATGTAAAATTTGGAACATTGATGTCCTTGTATGTAATTCCTGAGCACGTGCACGAGCAAAGCCGGGGGGGGGGACATCAGCTGTGTGGCACTTACCGCCAGCCGTCCTGTTGAAACCACATGTCGTTCAAATCCATATAATCCAAGAAACTAATTATCATCGATTGGTAGCGTTCTCCGTTGATGGTGATTGCAAATAAAATCGTTGATTGTCTGAAAAAGAAAAAACAAGAAAATTAACTACAGATAAAACAAGGTACTGGTAATAATTTAAGGGCATTAAAGGTTAAACTTTCGGCATTAATTTGGAGATCCAAACGTTAATAAAATGAACCACAATAGAGGTTTTCAGAGGAAAGAGCGAACTTACGAAGCACTCAGAGACTAATAAGGCAAATTTTGAGGTCAGAAAACGACTCATCTTTTCTGAGTTGAGAAGACTTGAAAGCCTAGGTTGCAGACCTAGCATGAGTTGCTAACCAGTCCCGTAAAGTAATTCCTAACGTCTGTTCCGTTGGCAAAGTCAAAAAATGAATACCTACCTCTGCGAAAATTATGCACCCATCCAGATGACTTATAATTGACAAAGACAAGCTCGTTGCTACAGCAGTCACACATTACGAGTCTTTCAGACTTGCTGTCAGACTTTTGTTTCGTTGATTCATTCCATCATTACGGTCTAGATCCCAACCTGTGGACCTGTTGCACCCGACCCTTAATTATTGTTTCGTCACAAGCTTGGAATACTCCATCCCTTAGACGTCGTGTCGTACTCAACTTCTCGTACAAAATACAATTGGTTGAACCACTTAATCCTCATTATACCGTATCACTACAATAAGAATGGTAGGACCTCCTAGCGAAACCTCTTTCTTGCTTCCAATACCTTTGACTGACATATCGAGCTAAGTATGAGTAAACAGCTTGTTTTCGTATTTAACTTTTATCCTCGACTGTAGCAAACCAACTGTTATTTATCACAGAATATAAATAATAAATTCATTTTTGGGGAAATAAAAAGCCCGAATTTATGGCCAAATAAAATGTATGTAACATAAATCTTTAATCCTGTGCGTGAGTAACATCGAACGCGTACACACAGATGTCCCACACCATTAACCAATGACAAAGCCCATCACTTTCATCGCCAGATAATCATCCCTTAACCGAACCATATCGACCCAGTTGATGTGGTGTATATGGACCGCCTTCAGTATTGGCAATCCTGTGTGCAATCGCCAGATTAAAAAGGACGCGGACCACTTTATCAGGCGGAAACATTTTTTCTCTCTCTGTATTCCTCATGTATTTATTATTCCTCTTCTCAATGGAAAACTTCTGTGTAAGCTGCTCTCAACCCCTTTGACCATGGTCCCGGTCCAGTCCACTGGCAAATAGTGCTCAGGCACACCACCTCTGGCAAAGTAGCCACTTTTGGGGAGGGTCAACACCAAAAAATCATCTCACACTGGGTCACGTCGGAATCATTTTCTTTTTAAAGCCAACACAAATGAAAAGTAAATACAGAAAAAATAAGCACATAACACAACCAAGCTAGGTATGTGTAAGTGTATCCACATACATATACATATATTGAGGATTATCGAGTGCGGCCGCAAGGCGTTTACACACAATACACACGGGCCGATCTCGATGCCAGACAAAGTCTGCCCCATTGTCGCGGATGGTGAAATTTATGGGCAAACTTAATTGCAAATACCAATTAATCCTTTTGGAAAGTATCGAAGGTTTTATGGTCATGCCCAGCTTCCAAGTTCGGCGAGGGGTGAGCTTGCCGCCATCATCGTGCGGACATGTTTATGGCCACTAAAATCGTAATGCATAATTTTCTCTGTCGCGCGATGCGGTGATGTCAGTTCAGTCAGTAAAGGAACCGGGCCCGCCAGGACACGCAAAGAATAATAATTTTGGGTAAATAAATTAAATTAAATCACAAGCAATATGCGAGCTGCCTCTAATAAGGCGGTGGCAATGTTTGCAACTTACAACAGAGTTATGCGAACATAAAAGTGATAATCAGGCTGGGACATACTGGTGTCATTTTCAAGTGAAGATACATTTGGTTATGATTTATGCGTGCGCATTCATGCGAAGGGGTGTTGGCAATTAATTGAATAGGTACTAAGAAAAGTGAGCAAATGCTGGAGTCCTACGTTGGGCGCCATTCAGAAAAAAAGTTCAAAAAGTCTCTTTTTCGATTAACGTAGAGAGAATTTGCAAAAACGATGCCAGTTTTCTAATTGCCATTCATTTCCGTATTACATCTTCTTTCAACAAAGAGAATTAGGAACGTCCAATCCAACAGCCCCCTTCGAAATTTTAAACTCATCCGGGATTAACCGAAGACTATTATGATTATGGTGTTCCATAAACTTGTGAGATTACGTAATGTACCTTTGCAATAAAAACGGAATCCATTTGCGAGTTTATTACCACTTACACCAATGTATCGCCATAAATCAGATAGTTGCTTTCTATAGACGTGTAATATCTTATTAACCCGTGTAAGTTGCCATCTCATTCATAGATACATGAAATGATTGATATTGTTCATACTCGTAAATGTATAAAATTTATGGGTTATAAACATTTAGTGACCCCAAATGGATACCCAATATATTTGCTCTATCCATAACGATTTGTTTTCGCACATTTTTGGTTTGAGACTTTCGCACAATGTAAATTTTATGGATTCGAAGAGAACAGTGAGTGTGAAAGCATCAAGCAGAAAAGCTTATCAAGTAAATAAGTAGCAACAATGTACCGACTTTTAGGGAGCATAGTCCGCATAAAAATCACAGTGGCATCTCTCCTTAACAGATTTGAACCCGTGATTTCAATTGGCTCAAAATCGATCAGTTCTCCAAATTTAAAAGTTGTTCGGTCTTAAGTATTTTCTGTTGACAACAAAAACATGACGCTGAGTTATTCCAACATGAGGCTGTTGTAATTGAGATACAATCATTTTAGGCAAATTGATTGCATAAAATTTATGCTAGCTGCACTGGCTTTCTGGTTGAGGTCCATGTGCTATACATGTGGACCGGAACCATTGATTCCGGCTACGGGCAGGGGTCCACATGTATAGCATATGGACATCAACCAATCCTTGGTTGACTCTCTCCAGACCTAAGGTTGTTCAGGTTTCCTTTCACTTGTGCGAAACCTCCCTCTAGCCAGCGATGTTCCGTGAGGACCAAGGACTACTACTAGCTGAAAGCAGCCCAACTATAACCGCGGTTCGGTGAGTCGCTATGGGCCTACGATTAACTGAATGTACACAGTGGGATCTGCAACTGTGGCTGCACGTATTAAAAATCAGGCACGTCGTTCAGAAACTCCTCTATACTAATGTTCGCATTATTGGTGGACTATCTCTTATAAATAAGATCTCTTCATTCCCGAATGACATTCGACTGCCTTCTTAAGACAAAGAAACATAGACAAAGTCCTTAAAAAAACATAAATGAATAGTTGGCGCAAAAGGCGTGTAGACACCCTAGGCCTAGCATCTAACAACCATTCGATTGTGTGAGTTTTTTTTATTTTTGGGACGAATGGATGGGACCTATAATTTTATGCCGGATGGCTGAATTGAGAAGCTTTTTCAAGCAGCGATAGGTGGCGCAGTGAAAAAAACCTTAGATGTAATTTGTGTTTTTCCGGGGATCGAACCTGGGACCCCTCGCATAGTAGTCCAGAACACTAAAATACTGTCCCACTGCGCCTACTGACAGAGCATTATGGTGGAGATATTTTCTTTGCTTATATAAGTTAAACAGGTGGAGCATTGAGGGACACCTAAGCTCACATGGGTTACTATTGGGCAATATGAAATGATAAAAATTGCAGCTCAGTTACACACTTAAGTAGCCTCTGTGAACCTTGAGAAGATTATTAGTCAATTTTAAAATTGAGAACCTAAACCGAAGGCTTTTATGGTTTTCGGGTCAATCGATAAATACTTACTTCAAGAAGGCATGTTTTCCGCACTTGCAACATTTATGAAGGTCTTACTGGTCTTCTCGGACTTATTTCACTTCCTTTTCCAATAATTATGCATTTCAACTTCGATGCACTAAGTGCAACTAATCTCTCGTCCTCATATACTCGTATTTAATATGATCTTGCCCCGAAGCTAGACAACAACAACAAGTTCAATTTCCTTGACAACTTAATCCCATCCAGAAAGTAGGTACGAGAAGCATTCATCCAACTTAAGAAGCAACAATGTGTTCATTCATTTTAATATCTAGTTGTTGGGGTTTTTTTTTTTTTTTTTGTATAGATGCGAAGGGGGGGAAGGTCTTCTAGCTGGTAGCACACTCATTCAACTTTCTCTACTTCAGGATGCCATCGGTATCCTTATTTGTTACCCATATCACATGCAATTACCTGTTCAATCAATTTCCTCCTCCTGCGCTAAGGAAGTACTCCCTCTTTTCCTTCTGTTTCTCTTCTTTTTTTTTGTGGATTATACGCTATGGAAAAAGAAACTTTAGCAACTTCTTAAGGCAGACCCTCAATAGCACAAGCACCGCTCAGTTCGCTTCAAACTATCTTCTTCCTGTTTTGAAGGAAAAAGTATACTCGAACTATATGCAACAGAAGTGTGTTGTCTCCCAGAGAATGTTATGCATGGATATATACAAATGTATGTGCATACGTTATTATTATGTGGGAGTATGTACCTAGCCCTACATACATACTCGTCTATTGGTATAGTGAGTGTTGAAATTATTTGATTGCCGGTGTTTTACCCAAATCAACATGTTAACAGTAGTATTGAAAAGTATGAGGACGGCCGGGGTTGCAGAACTCAAGCTGATGAGACACAGTTTAGCAATGCTATCAAAGGATTCGTTATTTGCTTAATAATCGCTTTTCTCTATGTATCCTTTTACTAAAAAAATTTTTTAAATATTAAGGAATTCGCAGAAGTCATATTCTTTAAACAATCATTTTAAGCTCTCGTAAATTTGAGACTGAGACTGTAAAAAGTGATTATTAATAAAGCGCAATGCCAATATGGTGTAAAATCGCCAGGACTTTAAATCCGAAGCGACTAACAACACAGGCTTTTTTTTTTATCAAGTGTCAACTATGAGTGAAAATCCACCCAAGCTAAGCCCACGTCCACCGCTCTAAAAATGCCCATCAGATGCGGATTCTATTGGGGGCAAATCGGTACAATCCTCCCCCCTCTCCGAACCAATACCAACTTTCTACTGATGTATACAAGAAGTTTTGCAAACATATTCCTAATTAAACCGACTGTCTAAGCCTTGAGATAAATGCGTTCATTATTGCTGAACATATGAATTTGACTATGAAGAAGAATATTGCATAGAGGCCAGAAAGCTGTTCGATGCCGAAGATAAAAAGGTCAGGTTTTCTGCACCAAGAGATTATTTTTTTGGCTGGCAAGGCTATAGCATCCATTGGACCGTTGCATGTTGCATCGTATATTTCGACGTTCGTCATACTCTTACAAAGTTTTAAAAGAACTCTTAAGTCTCCATATTATAGTCACAGGCTCTATTCACGTTAGGTTCAAAATATCTTCTATTATGAAGGATGTTGCAACTAAAGAGCTGTAGCATGAGTTACTCTTAATTCATTTAGGGGGGTGGGGATGACGTATGACGATGATCGTCTGAATGATATCATTTGCGAATTGTTTACGTTCGTATTTTCTCGAGTTACTAGTTTTAGAGATCTGCTAAGGTCTGATCTGGCTACCTTTTATTTAAATATCCTCTCTAAGAAATTGTAAAAATAAATGACAAAAAGATACGAAAGATAAAGCATTTATAAAATCCAATAATGATCTTGACGATTTAAACGAGTGTGTCCCTATTTAAAATGAAAATTATATTTTTAGGATTTGGCTCGGTTTCGGTGCGAAAATAGATAATGATGAAAAAAGCAGAAAGTTGTTTGTAATCCTAATCATTGTCGGTCATCCCTATCCCCACTTTTGATACTTTGAACCAGCCATCGATGATGGTGATTGTGTTTCTCACAGCCATTCGTTTTTGTGTGAGTTTTTATTTTTGGGATCAATGAACCAATAAACCTAAAATGTTATGCCGAACCCGAACGGGTGGATTGAGAAGCTTTTACAGCAGCAAGACGTAACTCAGTGGAAAAAAACTTTAAGGTGTTAATTTGGGTTTTTCTGGAGATCGAACCTTGGACCCCTCGCACAGTAGTCCAGCACACTAACCATTGAGTCCGTATTTGGGTCAAGTCCCTGCTCATTCACTTCGGACTGCTTATCGATGTCGATCAGAGGGCTGCTCTGCTTCACTTCACCTGTAATGTCAAGAAATAAATTTTTGTTGAACTATGTAAAATCACAGAAGCATGTAGAGCGAATAGATTTTAGTCCATTTCGCAAAAATTAATATCTTTTCACCAAGAAAATCGATGTTGCAGTGCCTTTTTTTGCCACATCTTGTTTTCACACAAGGCAGTTAATCTACAACCCAACTATTGATGATCTTGAGGGAGTCATTAAACACACTCCGCCCTTTCTTTCTACAATGACTATGGGTATTTTCATAAACGTCGCAAATCTGCGATAGTACAATCGTCTTTCTTCTTTGTTGCATTAATGAACACACTCATACTGCAGAACGTGGGCAGGCCTGCTTAAGTACAACATGGCCGCATTCAAGAATCTAGTCATCGTAAGTCGACTTGAATAGTCTGGATTCAAATTCACCTGAACGCAAAAACTAACTTGAATTGTCGGTATCGGTATGTCTCTTATTGACAATTGTATTTTTTTTTTTTTCTCCTGGGTTCTATTCTGAGTCTCTGCGCTCTTCCATGCTCTCCGGTAACCCAAGAGAAATGTCAAAACTGAGTTCTCCGGGCACATGTCAGCCACAAATAGATTTCAACTTAGTATAGTAAGTCGAGAAATTCTTGCCTTGATTTGTCGGTGTGGCGGACATAAACGTCAACTGAGAAAACCAGAGAGCAGTTCCGGCCAAAGACAACTCAACAACATGAAGTTAGAGAGTCAGAAAAAATCAGAAATGGCCGTGAAAGAAGTTATGATCGATCACAAATAATGTGAATTATTATAGTATACCTTCAAAGGAAAAGAATGGATCAACTTTTTTAATTTCATAAAGCACCGTCCTCCACAATGAATTTTTTTTTTTTTCAAATTCCCAGAGTTGAATTCTTTTTCCATCCAAGTTATTTTATCGAATAATAGCTTAGTTTTCGCCACATTCCAGCTTCCAATAAAACTTACATCTTTCGAACTTTACATTTTTGTTCTTTACCTCCCGTGCTTTCTGCAGTCAAAAAAATATGGATGCACAATCTACCAGACGCTGATGACATTTATGACGTTTATGAACACATATGCAATTCATCAGGGTTTGTTCGATCAAAAATCTATCTCTGCAGCTTATGGAAGGTGACGGATGCGACGGATAAAGTAGGTTTACTTTCTGCTTTTCTGTCCGTCGCATCCGTTGACAGTTGGCAGAGCGTGAGAGGAAGCACTTTCATTTCTGGAAATACTTGATAATGAGATAAACTGTCAAATGCTGCAGATAACAGTTCCAGCAGTTACAGATTCTATGGGTTGGGCCCTAGTTAGGCAGGCGTTTATGAAAACACCCTATACCACTTTTTCAAATCCATTTCTTAACAACATCAAGCATGCCTTCTTCAACAAGTTGTACGTCGTTTTCCAAATTGTTGCCAAAAAAATTGCTTAGACAACTTGCGTTTGCATATTGATTAGATAATTCTTAACGCCAATTCATCACTTGCTTTCGCTTAGAGTTGTTGGTCCAAACAACTATCCAACGCTTGGCACAGATCTCCCTACACATTACTTAAGTATACGGCCCCATCTTGAGCAGAATTGGTCAAGTAGAAGGAGTCCTCTTGAGCCAAAGACCAGGCTGACTTTAAAGGCTTTTTGTTTGATCCTCACTTTCCCTAACTTTGTCAGAGAAAATGGACGACGCACGGGCCGCTTTGAACCTAATTCAGTTCGAGCTTTCTATTAACAGTCTTCGTCAAACTTTGGGACTTAGTCCCATCTCTAATTTGCAGATAGCTGTAAACTTTTCGCGTCCAGTGTATACTTGCCCCAAAAAGGTGGCAAATTGATGCAGTATGTGCAAAGAGTTGTTCGATGGCGCGGGGGTAAGTTGTTGTTGCTGTTCTTCGCTATCTCATCGTGTATCCTTTTGCGTCGTCGTTTGACTGGCTTGGCTTGCTTCTTAGTTATTTATTGAATTTATTAAATTATTTATGTTAATACAAGATGAATGGCAAGGTATGTTGCTGGTTGGTTGCTTGCTTTTCTACACGACAGAACATCCCCGCACATCGAAAGGATAATACCGGTCGGCGATGTTGTGCATGGATGTATACAAAAGAAGGTAATAGCGACACCAGACACCATATATAGAGGTAAAATAAGCAACAAGGTCCTTGGCTGATGTACTATTTTCTTCTTGGTATGTTGTTTTGAAAGTTTTCATTATCCTAGCCAAATTGAGGCAATAAATTTTAATAGTGTCAAGTGTTAGACACATGAAAGGATGTGCGATTATTTCCAGTGTTGTTCTTTTTTTGCCAGCAGCAGAGTCGAGTCTCTGTGGCCGTGTGTTGGTGCCATTTGTTGCTCTCGGTTTGCTCATATCTTTAGAGCTAAGGTTGCTCCTCCATTGTGTGAGTATGTGTTTCTAAAAGGTAGGTATTTCATAATTAAGAAGTTTTTCGCTTTGCGCGATTCATTAACTTGAGATGGAATCGTGGCTAGGTTCCTGCACTTACACTCGCAATCTTGGTGTAATTCCGTGTCTAACTTTGAGCGCGTATATAGCTGCAAATGAATTGTTAAGTTATTCATCTAATGGAAGGTGGGAGCAAAGGGATTGCACTCACTTACAGATTTCCAAGTCGTCTCCGGCTAGATGTGCCTTTAAATGCTGAAGTGGAGTGCAGGTAGAATTTTATAAGAGACACTTGCCGGGGATTTGTTTTACAGTACGGTAGTTTCTTTTTTTTTATGCAACTTATTTCCCCTTCTCTCCATTACTCATAATTAAAGGAATTCATTTGCAGGGTGCAGCTCTTCGGAAGGCTCTTTGCTAGTGGGTTGTTTGGGTTGACTGTGCCAGAACGTGTACACTAACCCATGTGACGGCAAAGGGAATCCGAGATATATTTGCTTTCTAAGCATTTGAAAAGGGAAATAATTAAAATTATTCTGATTGAGGTGGAGTAGGTACCTACGTATATGAAAGTATGTATACTTGCATAGGGCTGGAGCGAAGGACGGGCGGCTCTTATGTAGGTTTTTAATTTGTCAAAAATGTCAAATCTGACAGTTTTTTGACAGAGTGAACGATGTTTAGTAATGCATGGAACTTTTCAACTTATTCAATGTGGTATGCCGTATGCCGTGTGTAGTATTGGGATTATCTAAATAGTCTGTTTCAAAAAGGGCTGTAGAAATACGGTATATTTGGGAAATTGCATGCTTACTCTGTGTCAGAGAGATTGTAAAGTAAGACATCAAATAGTTCTTGTAGATCATGAAAGTAGTAACTTCCTAATGACTTAGACTTGATAAATGATACAGGAAGCGGGGTACCAACTTTTACACCGAATTCCTATGATTTTGTAGGAGTTTATTTGTCATGGCTTCATCTTATCGTTGCCAGAGCTTCCTTGATAATATCTGAAAGCAATTACCACCTGTCAAAACTGAGCTTATTATAAGCAGTAAGGGTGCGGTGATACTGTGCTCCCAAGAAAAAACTGTTCGGAAGGTAGTAGTTTTAAAAGGCAAAATACTTCAACTTAATTAATTAATTATCTCTGCCATATCGAGAAAATAGGCAGTAATACTCCAGCCAAGAGCATCTTCAACTTCAAGTCTCAGCTACAAGTTCAAACAACCACTGAAGCTTAAGCGCCTGCCCAGGGTTCGCAGAGAAGGTATGCAAAGGGTCATTCATTTTTCGGTTTCGGAATTAAAACTAAATAAAACACACACAGCGGTACATTTTTGAAGAAAATTTTATTTTGCCATTAAGTGTAAAAAACTTTACTACTATATTATTCAAATGGTCGCCTCGGAAAGATTCGCAGCATGCGATTCTTTTGAGGTAATTTTTAACCACTTTTTCGCACATTTCGGGCTGTATCTCGGACATAACTTGAGTAATGTTGGTTTTTAATGCGTCTAGAGTTCGGGGCGTAGTCACTTTGTCAACTAATATTATGACACTTCAAATGACAGCTGAGTTTGACAGGTGTCAAATGCCAGCGCTACCAACTTGTGACCACGAAACGAATTAGCCTGTATATAGTGTCTCGAACAGAGACTCTAATAATAGTGAGGCGACATAGTAAAAAAATTGTGCACTTTGTGATGAAAGCATGAAATTTTTACCATGGAGGACACATAATATGAAAATGATTTTAAGATATTGGGGCACTTCAGATTGCGCCCTAAAGGGATAATGGCCCCGGGTGCCACTGTTTCTTAGTCCGCCCCTGTCTCAACATATTTTATACCACAATACATTAAAATGTATACATATGTATATTTGAATTTAAACTTTGACCCCCTTTTTACCCCTTTAAGAGTTAAATTTCCAAAATCGAAGAAAATAGTTTTCTTTATTTTTCATAGAGAGTACACAAACCGAGTTTGAAGTCAATCGGATGAAAAATAAAAATGGTCCCATACAAATTTTGACCCCCTCCTTTTACCCCTTTAGTGCGCAATCTGAAGTGCCCCAATATCTTAAAATCATTTTCATATAATGTGTCCTCCATGGTAAAAATTGCATGCTTTCATCACAAAGTGCACAATTATTGTTATATAATTTTATACTATGCCGCCTCACTATAACACTGAATTCCAGCCTCGCGGTATGTATTCTTAGTACAGATTAATGACGTTAAGTTCTGACAAACTTTGGCCTCCGGGGTTTCATCTTCCACAGTGGAGAGTTAGTTCCATTAATGGTTAGGACGTCTGCTCGACAGATACCTGATATATGCCTCTTTAGTGAGGCACCAAGGAACAAAAATTTATTCATCCATTATTAGTAAATTAGTTTGTAAAATGATAAATGACGAGAACACGTAGGTATAGGTAGGTATAATATGTATGCAAATATTTTACAAATGAGAAGCAGTGATGCCATTCTGTCCAGATTCCGGTCATATCTGACCGAAATCTATTTATTCTGACTGGAGAAAATTTTGAAATCTGGTCTAACCGATTTTTCACCGAAAAGAAAAATGTTTTTAAACGGAAAACCCTTTTTTGACTGGAAAAATAAAATTGCTCTACTGACTATAAATAGGGGATCATGACGTAATCTCGAATGCCAAAAATCTCGAAGGCTAAAAATCTCGAAAAGTTTTTTTTTTTTAATCTCGAAAGCAAAAATCTCGAATGTACAAAAATCTCGAATGCACAAAAATCTCGAAAGACTATATCTCGAAAAAATCTCGAAAATAAAAAGTAAATTCGAGATTTTTTTTGCACCCATCCCATAGCCAGACAGTAAACCCAAGCAGGGGGGTTGCATACATATCGAGATTTTTTTTTTCGAGATTTTTGTCATTGGAGATTTTTGCTTTCGAGATTTTTTATTTCGAGATTTTTTAAATTCGAGATTTTTTTTTCGAGATTTTTACATTCGAGATTTTTGCTTTCGAGATTTTTTTTTTCGAGATATCGGGGTAGACCCTATAAATAGAGATAGATTTCTATAATTTGAATATAACTTTGCAATACATTATTAACACCAACACGCTCCCAAGTTCAAACAGAAATCAATTTACTGCGAATAATGGGACTTTTACAACATCATGCATGGAATTCTGCTCCGGGAGCAGGATAATAAATTATCCTAATATAGGCTAATTTTTTGAAGTTTTCTTTTGTTCGAATGTTGAAGAGGAAATTAAACAATGAATTTCAATTAATTAAAGTGTGAAATTCGATAAATCTCAGATTGGAGTTTGGTGAACTACTCTTTTCAAGTGTCAGAAAATTATCCTAGAATAAATATTAAGCCCAATTGACACACGGCCTTAGTGCATGGCCAAACATGTCTTCCCATCACTTTCATTTCCATTAACGACTTGGCTACACGCAAAAATGAGGCGTCATTGCAATGAAATAAAATTTGGCACGCAAATTCTATTGTAAAGCCGAAGCGGGCGCCCATTTTTTACGCCCTAACTCTATCAACGCAAATATTAAATGAAGATTTGTATCGAAAGAACAATGGTGCTATCTGCCTTTTTCCTTTCTACTCACTCAAAATCTACCTGTTTGGCTGGACACGACGTTCATTGGAAGGCGTGTATGGCCATGCGCAAAGAGTGTATTTCAGGACTTAAAACATGTCATATAAAATGAAAAATTATTTTCAGTAAATTTTAAACAAACGAAATAAAAACAGTTTTTTTTGTATGGGCTGTGCCACGCCTCTTTGTCCAATTTTTACCAATTTTCATAGCAACACTCCTGCGACAATACCTAAGATTTCTCTCTCCTTCGGGAAGCTGCTGGCGACAACCAGGCCCTTCCATCTCTCTCTGTCTGCAGCTCGATACCATACCTTAGATTGTCTGTAAGTTTCAACTCAATCAATTCGGCGGTTTTCGAGATACATATAAGATTTTGAATGTTTTTTTTTTTTTTTGTATGGGCGGTGCCAAGCCCCCTTTGTCCAATTTTGACCAAATAAAGCCTATTGCACTCCCAATGTTAAGGCGTACCTTTTCCAAAATGAACATACCAATAGGGTTAGTAGCCCTTACGTGATAGTCGAACAAAGAAAAAATCTACAATTTTATTATATGTAGATATAGATATAGATGAGCGATAGTAAAGATAAAAAAAATGGTTCCCCACATTCTTTCCAGGATCTGTATAAAAAGTCCAGGAAATCGCACTATAAACTCTCAATTCACCGAGTTTTTTTTTTTGTCGCAAGTTCTATTGATCTATGTCCATTCATTGACACATTTCAATAAGCTACTATACGATTCCATTTTGCACGACATTTTCATGAAGCCCTTAAATACCTCTGCACACTGCATAAGCGGGCATCATCCAAAATAATGAGATTTCAAGAAATAAATTCACTTAAGTATTCCAATTCAGACAATCTCCCTTGAATCGTTACTTCCCACAAGGAAATGACTGTTTGCAGCAGTTATACGAGTACTCGTTTGTGCGGGCAATAGCGAGCGGGTAAATCGTTTTTAAGATCTTGATTTGACCTCGTATGTGATCCTCGTCTTGCTGCATGCCATTCGTTCTGCACTTCCAGGCAATCAAAAATTTATCGTTTGACATTCAAAAAAGGGAGGAATACGGACAAACCCAACAAAAAAAGATAAAAGAACTAAAGCAGGGAAATATCCCTGTTTTCGTTTCGAATGTGCTCAATATTGCAGACAAGGACAACAAGAGCGCTACACCCTTCGTTATGGCGGTTGCTTGGCCATCATTTAGGAAGTGAGTGTCAGTAAATTTTTATGTAAAGTGCAGCAAGAGCACCACACTTCCACATATACATATGTATATTATATATATCAGTCAAGTACAGCATCGTCGAAGGCATAAAGGACGAAACCTCGATGGGGGCGCGGTGGAATATCAAGTGATTTCCAGTGGCCATAAATATTGGTAAGTTTTTCACACGATTTCCATACATGTTGAATATTTTCTCGCTGTTTACCGTCCGATGGAGGAGGGCTGGCTGACGCGACATTGGGTTGGGGCTGTACGTGTTCTGTAATCACTATAGGTACCCTCAAGGAGTGGGTGGTTGGCGGCGGACGGCTGGCGGTCCTCTTGATGGTTGAATGCTGTGCACGACATCAACCCACGGGATGATAAAATAAATTGAGGAAATTAAATTGCATTTTTAAGTGGCATTTGCACTTTGTAGTTAACTCTGTGATGGGTCATTCCGAATGATTGATTGAAACACTTCAACGTGATGATACTCGAGATGATGATAAAGTTTTTTTTCAAGTGGCAGTACGACCCGTGCGGAGCTTTTAAATGACTCCGTTTTTGTGTCTCGTCTCATTGCCCGTGTAAAGAGCTTAATTAAGGGATGTAGAAGTGCAATTCACTTTGTGAAGTTGAAAATCGATGGAATTTCAAAGTCCTTCTGGGTCGTAATACGTACAAAAGGTCGTGTGTATTTTTAATAGAAAACAATTTGAGACTCTTGTTAATTAGAATATTTTCAAATATATTATCTCAAACAGAACAAGGGATGGAAGATAAAAACTTGTAGCTTAAATTCTGAATCAAATTTCTGAACTCGGAATGCGTTTCCTTTTATTTTGTTCGAACAATTTTGAATGCGCAACTGGAGAAATTTGTTGACAGGGGCATACGTATAGTGTATAGACCTCGAACTCAGTTGTCAATAAGTCGATAAGTAAGCCTTTTATAAGTTACCATAGATTAAATGAGTTAGGTATACAGATGTACGAGTATACAAATAGATGCTTCTACTTTTTGCAAGTACCTATATACCCGAGTTTCCCAAAGTGTGCACTTGTTGCTCCGCCATGAATATTCAGGTGCTCCGCGGGAAAAAATAAGAAAATTTAATCAGACTAGTTAATTTTGTGCTTTTGAAACTTTGTTATTTTGCTAGCAGCAATCGAATTTATGGCGTATTGATTATACAGTTCAAAAATGGGTAAAAATAATTCATGTAGTAGGTATTCCAGAACTTCAGAGTTATAAAAATGGAAATTAACAAATGTCGCTGATAGCGAGAAAAGTTGATTGTTCTATACGAAGCTTGTTTTCGGCGCAATATAAGTTTCTAAGAAGACCGGAAGTCTTGAGAACCCCAACGGAAAGGAGATTGGATGCAAAGTTTGGGAGATTGTTGCACCTAAAATCAATCTAAAACTCTCGCCCAGGGCTTTTAAACGTCGTTTAATAGAACAAACTCTTCCGCAAAAAATCATCACAGAACCTAAGGAAGAGGCGGAATTTCGCAAAACTGCACTTACAAAAATAATTGCAATTTGGAAAAAATTTATTTCGAGTGACGTAAGGCTCCAAACGAAGAATTACTGCCAAAGTATTACGCTTCAGACCATAAAACATGAAGTAATGGTTTGCGGTGCATTCTCTTGGTTCTCTTGCTAAAAATAAATAAATGCTGAAGAGCTTTTCGAAAATATTAACGTCTGGAACAATATATGTACCACCATTAGGATGTCGTATTTTAGTGGAAAATCTTCAGAAAAAATGTAGGTACTGCCATTTAAAAAATAAAGGTTAGGTATTTAACTTTTTTTTATAAGTTTTGGAAACTGGAACCCTACATTTTTTGTTATTCTGTGACCAACTCGAAAATGAGTTAAAAATGCTTCGCATTTTTTTTTTAAATATCAACTAAATTTAAATATTTATTAAAATGAAAAAGTGAAAGTGGATCTATATTTTGCATAAGTGAGCCAAATAAACCAAATAAAGCCCATGTATACAATATACATGTTACTTATTCAATTAATTAATAAAATTAAAAAAAAAATCGGAAAATAACTGCGAAATATGGGATTTCTCTGCTGAAAAGTGCTCTGAGAACAAAAAAGATTGGGAACCGCAGACCTATACTATAGCATTTTTGAAGGCTAAAATTCTCTTCTTTTATTTTATTTTCAAACAAAGTTATTACTACCATCTTCGTCTTACATAATTACGGTGACCATATTTTTAGGAGCCAAACCCGCGACAAAAGAAATATGAAAATTATAGGAAGAAAACAGAAAAAAATAAAACTATTGTATCGGATTATTCCATAAATTAATGTTTATTTAAGGGAAGACATAATCTAGAAACTTAATTCCTTCATAAACATGTTGCACACATTTGTCGTACACATGTCCACGACAAATGCTCCGCACCCGGTGAAACCCAACTTTAAAACTGCCTTTCTATGCGATCCCCTACCCTAATTATATAGGTACTTATCCGCTGCGTATTTGAAAATAACCCCCAAGTACAAGGCCCTAAAATCGTGTTTCTTGAAGTCTGGTAGGTAACGCTGTCCGCTATAAAAATTAAGCCCCACCCAAATATACCTTAATTTTAATTAGATTAATTTTTACATCTCAAAGGCCCTGTAGTAGCTTTAAATCAAAACAGGATACAGACACAGGCTTCATAATTATTAATCTCTACTGACTGACTCGATGTGGGCGCAGTAGCGCAGATCCCAAGTTCGATCCCCGGAAAAACACAAATATGTACATCTTAAGGTTTTTTCTACTGCGCCACCTCTCGCGAACGTCTGACAAACATCCGAGAGTATGACTGTCCTGAAAAAGCTTCTCATTCAGCCGTTCGGACTCGGCATAAAATTGCAGGTCCCTTCCATTCGTCCCAAAATTAGAAACTCACACAAACGAATGGTTGCGAGAAGCTAGGCTAGGGTATCTACCGCCTGTTGCGCCACCTATTTATTTATTTTTATTTAGCTGACTCGATAGTTGCCCTGTCTAAATTTCAATAAATGGTCGTTTTGTAGACGCAAATCCACCGTTAAGGCCGTAGTTATAGCTATCATTGAAATGCATCATTGGAACAAATCAGTGGAATGGTGGTTTCATATTTTTGACAAATCGGTTATAGCATTGAGTTTATACACATAGAGGAATCACGTTGGTTATCCAATACTCATAATAGATGTCGCTACCATTACCACATCGGGAAAAATTGAATATAATCATTGAGTTTGTATATAAACTCAATGGTTATAGCAATCATTGAAAAATTCCTGTCAGTGGAAGTACCTGTCAGTGACTTTTCAACAAACAAGTCTAGGTTTTGAGGTTAGAGTTGATCATTGAAAGCAAAACTGACAGCTGAGAATAGAATGAAAATCGAATACATCAGTGAAACGATTGGGTTCCAAATTAGAGAAACGAGAATCAGCTGTTCATTGAAATCGATTTCGAACAGTGAACTAATAAAATTGAATTTAAAGAAAAGTTTTAATCAGAATTAAGTAATTTCTTTCGAAAAAAAATTCCACAATTGATTAGCTTTATTTTGATATCAACTAAAGCAAATATTGTTGGTGCATAAACGTCAGACAAAAAATCAGAAATGGCAGCGAAAGAAGTTGTGATCGATGTTATTTGTGAATTATTACTGTATAAAAAAGACATCAGAAATTAATTACCTCTCGGGCTTTCCGCAGTCAAAAAAATATGGATGCACAATTTGCCAGACGCTAAGATCGGCTAATCGGGGCTTGTTGGACTATTGTTTGACACACATACCAATTAGTCAAAGAAACTGTTGATTGATGAATGCCAAGACCCTCTCGACACTGACTTACACATAGTTAAACTATGAATTACCAAGAAGAAGAAATGTTTACCTATCTGAAAGCCAGGATCTCCTATTTACAATACACGTAATACCTTAAGAAAGATTTCCTTTTCTGAATATTTGAAAGAGCAGCACCCCGTGTCTCCAGATTTTCCAATAAAAAGTATGTATTAGCCAAAATGTGCGCCCAAAATATTTATAAAATGCTCTGAGTCAACAAAATAGCAGACTTAGAATTTGCGTAGCAATGGCCGCATTGAAGAATCTAGTCATATGAAAGCGTTCGATCGGCACCCAACTGACAATTTGCTTCTGGATTTGAATTCAGAATCGCGGAGATTTCTTCCGGACGGTTCTGGACGACCAAGCGAAAACGACATTAGTAGTAGCAATTCTTGATTTGATTTGTCGGATTTGGGTGTTTCGGGCATAAACGTCAACTGAGAAAACTGTTCACATGACGATATCGGCCCAATGAAAACTCAACAACATGAAGTTAGAGAGCTGTCAGACTTACTAAACTAGATTTTGGAACGCCCTCAATTGTTTTGTCTTCTACATTTTATTCATACCACTCTGAGTAAAAGTTAGATGGCGTCGCCGTCGCTGTTCGAACATGTCAAAAGATGGAGCTAACTCAAATCAGTTTTTATTCATACGAATCTAAGCAAATGCTTAGATTTTGAATTTTCTTCTGAGTAATTCCTACATTTTACTCATACGACCCAATAGGCTAATTTTTGGACGTTTTCTTTTGCGTGCGATTTGCTGGAATGTTGAAGGGGATAGAGGAAATAAAACACTGAACTTCAATTGATAAAATTCAATTGAAATTAGAGAAATCTTTATTTTTAGATTGGAGTTTGGTGAAATTCTCTTTTCAAAACTTCCAGATATGTCAGAAAATTAGCCGAGTATAATTATTATTTAACGCAGTTGACACAAGGCCTAAATCGCTAAGTCGTAACACTTTGTCTTAATTTGGCAGCAATAAACGAATGGATTGTGTAGTGTATACGTGTAGATTTCCAAGTTTAAGCAGTTTTAATCACCGAACTTATTATCCGCAATCGTGAGGTCTGCGCAGGGTTCTTCTATATATATGGGTGGGAAACAGAAGAGAGAGGGTATTTGGAGTACCAGAAGTACCTACGAAAGAAATAAAAAAAAACTTGAAATTTCACCTTTGATAACAAACAGTGCTTATTTTCCAAATGTGGAAGACTAAAAAACAATTTCTCAAAAATGATTACATTAACCACTTGTGTGGAAAAGTCATTAAGCTTTTACTGAAAACATGAATTATACATTAGTTCAAAAATACTCGCTATAATATTATTGAGTAATTCTCCTTTTTATGGTTTTTTTAATATTTATGTATCCAAAAAGTATGCAACGAATAAGTTTAAATATAGTTTTAAAACAAATTAAAATTAAAACTCTTGCGTTGCACCTTATTATTGAAGTGAATAATTACAATGCAAAAGGTTCACTTGGAACCTTGAAAGACCGCATGTCAGCATGTATTCATATCGAGATGTATATTTGTCGGCCCATTAATATGTTGTCATGAGTGAAACAGACAGCATTACACGTGAAATGCATTATTCGCCTGGTGGTGCTGCTAAAGATAATCTACTTCTGTGTTATGTCTCTCGAACCAACCAACTTACCGGACTTCGAAACCTACGCTAATAGAATACCATTGCTTCCGGCTATGCATTATAATCAAACACAAACTTTACACCTATAATTCACTAGTCAGACCTAAGGGCACAAAGATGGATTAAACCTACACGTACAAACGCGCGTATACAATTTAAGTGTCCTCCGAGGTATCGGACCTTGTTCACCGACCAATCGACCCTAATAGTGGCAGCGTTTTCCCTAACGCATCGACGACCGACGATTCGGGGATAAATCCTCTTCGATAATGTTTTGCTATTGGTACACACATCCCACCATGTGGGTTTATTAATTTCTAAGCACTAACTAACCGAAGCAATCCAAAATCACTCGCTCATTCGTATCCTCGATAACAGAGTCTGAATATGTATGTGTGACATTAGGGACATACATGCATTAAACATGTAGCGATTGGAACATAAACGTGAAGTTATTAGTGGATGATGCGAAATTAATGTCCTTCGGCTAAGAATGTACTACACACAAGTATGCTAGGACTACCCACTCTATTTGTCTGTGGCAGAGATTGTTGGATATGTTGCTGGTGGCATTCTTCTCTACCTACATCCCAGAGAGATGGGGAATTCGGTGTGTCTTTATTTATGCCAAACGGCTCATCGATTTTCAGAGGCAGATTAAGTTGTTAATTTTTAAGATAATGCTGCAGGTCCCATTTGTTAATGAAACGACTATGTTGTATAATACATTCTACCACTGCAAGCGTATTAAGTACTCTCAGGCAATTCATTACTTAATCATTAATTGGAAATGAGCTTGTTTCTGCATGTACGACTATCTGTAGGAGCGACACAAATTTATTGCGTACACAGAAATAATTATTAACATTAAACTATTAACTTTAGGGCACGTATATTCCTTTGGCAACAAATTATGTTGGTAAAATTGTTGGCTGAGTGTGAGCATTTGTTTGCGGTTCCTTTAGATCCTTTGGAAGTGGCGGCCTCCGCAATTATACCTACCTGAATTATGCATAATTACAGACAATTTTGAGCTGATTTCTAACACGTGCTAGAAGGAGTGTTGATATTAGATAATATTCATGATGAATATGGAGAAGATATTTAAGCAATTCTATTACTGAAATAACATTTCAGTTGCTTACCACAAATTTATATTCACATCTCCATCCAATAGCTACAGCAACAGCTAAAGGTCGGGCTCATTTGTGGTAGACGAAAAAGGCTGCAATACATTCACTTACCGAATATTTGTCAGGATCTATGGGTAGCAGTCTAAACTTATAGAAGATGTACATGTACACCATCATTATAAATATAAAGTAGCAGAAGGCTACTATATTGTATACTACTGTACGATGCAAGATTATTCCCCAACCATGTCTCTCCCAGATGCACGGTCAATGGCTAATTGTACTCAGTTGCGCATTCCAAGTTAGGAGGTATTTTTCCACAGCTAAATACAATACGGTTCCATTAAGTTCGTTCCACTTTAAATTTAGCTCTGGTGGGCTTTAGCCCTGAAGGAATTAAGCCCCATCATAACAATAATTGAAACAATAATTGAAAAACAAACCACTCACATCGCGTACTGTAATTTATGGAAAAACAAAATGTCATATTTCATAGATTACCATAAAAGCGTTCCCTAACTATGTGAGAGAATTCAACCCCATCACTGTCATTTGGACAGTCTTTTCCGGTTTTACTACAAAAGTAAAGGAACAAACCTTTAGTGAAATGACAACCCAAAATGAGCACAAAGCAGCTGTCAAATTGTCTGTCGGTGTAAAAAATGTATCGCTAATTCGAAAAACGAACTTTTGAAAAAAATCCCCTTTATAATAGCATGCTGGAAAAAAAAACTGTAACTCAAAAACCGGTTCCTTTTGATCGCGGGAGCCCGTATATATCTAGAGTTCTATTAGGTACTTCCTGTATCCAACACGAGTTTCGGAAAGGTAGATCAACTACTACAAATCTCGTTGAATTCGTATCCTTTGCCTTCTCAGGCTTAGAGAGTGGCAATGAAGTCGACGTCATTGCAACTGACTTCAGTGAGGCCTTCAATAAGATATCTCATCAATTAATCATCCTCAAATTGCCTGCCCTTGGCTTTGAACGCATACTGATAAAATTAATATTTTCCTGCCTTGAAAACGGATATAATAGGGTTCGCTCCAGGTCCGTACTATTGTACCACAGATACTATAGTTCCTATTATCCTATAGTAACTCTATTATCTGTGATTGTACCCTTTCTTAGCAACATATGGTGTCCCACAAGGCAGCCATTTAGCTCCCCTTCCCTTTATCCTAACTATATAAATGATATTGAGAAGGTCATTAAGCAGTCCTCCCTTTCTTTCTACGCGGACGATACTAAATTCTTCAAAATCATCTCTTCACATCAAAACTCCTGTCTCCTTCAATAGGACGTTGATAGTTTTTCGATCTGGTGTTTCAAGAATTTCTTAGGGCTCAACATCACCAAATGTCAATCCATTACCCTATCATTCACGCAAGATTGGTCAACCAATCTCTCTCGTTCAATGTCTTCGTGACCTTGGTATATTGTACGATAGGGAGCTAAATTTTCGTTCGCTTATTGACGAAATAATTTGTAAGGCCAGCTCATAATTCAGCTTTGTTAAACGATGTTCTAAAGAATTCTCCAACCTTTACCTCCATCTATATCGTTGAGTACGATAGTCTCAGCGTACGTGATGGGCCACACGAGATAGGTATATTTTTAGGTTAGTTGAGAAAAGAAGGGTAGATTATACCGAAAATCCCTTCTCTTTTGTATACTCACTTAAAATCTACCAGTCTCGCCCGACACGACTTTTATGGGAAGGCATGTGTGGCCCAGTTCTAAAGTAGTAAATTGGCCATAAAAAAACATTTTGACCGAAGGGTGGCTCCCTCACGATCGGACAACGATTCGAATACCAAAATTCCCACCTTGGCTGCTGTCAAGAGATTCTATCATTACAGACCTTGTCAATCTTCCAAAATTCTCAACAAGTTTTGAAGTCTATAAGTAATTGTTCAAAGAAATTGAAAACAAGGTGGTATATCTTGTTTTCGGACGTCTCAAAAACAGAAACCGGAAGGTAAAACTATCTGCAATGGACTTCTGCCAGAATTCTAATCTGAATTCATAGCCGAAGCGGTAGCAATCCTAAGAGCTATGGAAACCACAAAAAGGAGAACATCCGTAATCTTCACAGACAGCTTGTATATAATACAAGCGATTTTAGATATCAAAAACAACACACCGGACATTGCTATCATTCGTAACAAACTTACGCAATATAAATCAAAGTTAAAACTTGCTTGGGTCCTAGAATTCCTGGACCTGCTATAATTCTAGTCTAAGTGTTTCTTGGTATTAACCTAGCCTAAACTAACTTAATTAAAGACATTTCTGCTGAAAATGAAATACAAATAAAAGTCTACTCAACTTGTTGGATTATTAAACGTTTATTTATATATATTTTATTTTTATTTTATCTATATAATAATTTATAATTCATTTAATTTGTCTCACCTATATATACGCACTTTTAATAAACTAAAGCAAATAAAAGTGTACGTTTTAATACAAGATTTATTTTTTTTTTGTCATAAAAATTCGATAATACACACAAATAACATGATGAGTTGTATTAAAAATAATATGCATAAAATAAAACATATTACTAATCCATTGTAATAATCACTTAATATGTTGCTGGTGAAAAAATAGTTGCATTAGTTTTGTCTCTATAAAAAGTGTATATATAATTATTTTATTCTCCATTCTAATAAAAAGTACATTGTATTTATTTTGTAGCAATATAAGAGCATTACCATATAACCAACTTTTTTAAATTCATTTCTTAAAGCTGTATTAATAAACTGCTTTAATATTATGCTTTGAATTATTTGTTTAACAGCCTTTAAATTTATTTTGATATCTATTTATTTCCGTTATGTAGGTACATTAATAAATATCGTTTTTTTTTAAAGTTTATATGATAAATAGAGATGTATGAATATTATTATGGTATGCAATTTGTATCTGAATAAAAGATAATCTAATGTAGTTTTATATAATTTTATTCGAGTAAAAATATATCAATGAAATAAAATGAAGCTTTATAAATAAAAATGTAAAACAAATTTGTATTAAGAACAATAATAATGATTGATTTGTTTTTTTTTATTATTATTATTATTTATAGTCTTTAAATAATTTTAACATTTACAACCAGGTCAAGTTTTGGAATTTGCTTTATGCAACGATATACACCATGCAAACACAATAATATTTAGCTAGCCTTTACTTCCGACGTTACTTAGTGTAAAATGGATACAAATCTATGTGAACCAACAGTATAAATTATATAAATTAAAAAATAAAACAAAAATTAGACGATATTATTTGTTTATTACTTCTGGTACGATACTTCTGAACTATAAAATAACTTCTTGTTTTGAGGCATTTTTTAAGAATTAATCAGATTATGAAATATCAGTAGGTAATTAATTGCTTGTTAATGTTAACAATTTTTAGTTTCTACTTTGAATCGCGAATAGACCTAGCGTAACGACTACAATTATTGGCACCCCCAATTTTTGACCCAACTATTGGCACCCCATCATTCAACAGTGATTTTCTCAATAACCCTTTGTTCGAATAAGTCAATTTATTTTTTATTTTGAATGTGCACATTTTTCTCATATTTCTGTGTCTTTAGTTTGGAGACATTCCTTTCCAATTCTGTTTTATAAGTGAAAGTAAAATCACGTGCGACAAAAAAATCAAAACTTCAAAATTTTCAATGTTTTGGTTAAGGACGTATAATTTTGTAAGTGTTTTTTCACTACTTCCTTTTATATTTTTTAATGAAAACTTTCTTTATTTACTATAAGAATGCATTAAATAAGTCGTTTATAATTATATTTTGTTAAAAAAGTTATTGTTTTATTAATAAAAGGGGTGCCAATAATTGGGTTAAAAAAAACTGGGGTTCAATTATTGGCAGGGGGGTGCCAATAATTACATCCTATGTAGCTAGAATTATTGGCACTGCCAATAGTTGTACTTTTGTGAGTGCCAATAGTTGTATCATGCAACCGTTATTCATTGATTTCAGATTTGTTCAGAACAAAAAGATTTAACATCTTATATGATATTCATACATATTGCTTAACGGTAAATTTAGGTTGCTAAATAATATTAAAAACAAATTTTTGTTTGTTTCCTTTACAAAATAATAATTTTATAATACTTATTTAAATTAATTAAATTTCCAACGAAGAAAATAATATTTTTTTTTATTTGTCTTTGAAAAACATTTATGTATATTTTAATTTATATTTATCTTTTATTTTATAATTTTAAATAAAACATTTTGAAAGGATATGTAAATAAAATAATATACAAAACATGACGTTTTTCTGTTTAAAGAGTGCCAATAATTGTAGTTTTTGGGGGTGCCAATAATTATGTCAGGGTGCCAATAATTGTGGTTGTTTGTAAGCTTTTACTAAATTGGCATTTTAAATATATTTTCAATAACTAAACCGTTATTTATAAAATTTAATCAACGAGGAATTTAATAATTTATACTTCTGTATACAACAGATTCAAATAACTCTATAAACGAAAATGTTATAGTTGATCAAAGTTGAAATTTCCTTAGGGGTGCCAATAATTGTAGTCGTTACGCTATTGCTCGATGTTCAACGAGTGTAGAGAATTTTCAGCTTAACCTCTATGAACTAGTTCGCTCATTTGGTTTAAACCAGGGATCGAAAATACCGGGTATTTTGATTTTTTTCCGCCAAAAAGGCGCCAGTATTAGTTAAGGTTGTAAAATAAAAAGAAGTACATCTGGTTGATGCTGATGAAGCTGCCTGTCGTCGATTCCCGTTATGCCTTTAAGAACTTAACCCATTTTGAAAATGGGCCACCTAACATAAGTGGCCAAATGAACCAGTTATTTCAACCATCTATTTTTTCTAGCCGAAACAAAAAAGTTTATTTGACCCAATATTATGTCTAGTGAAAATAAATTGATTTATTAGACCCAATATTTTTTTGGCCCATAGAAAATGGGTAATAGAGGCTTTTAATTTTTTTGGGTGAAATATTAGGTCTCTTCAAATTTTCATCTGCTAAGTACATCACACATATGTATAATACAGATTTTAGGTTGTATAAAATGGTATTTTACACTTCAGTGCCTGGTAGAGGGAACAAGGAAAGAATTTACGTTTTGACAATTAAAAAAAATTAAAAAATGTAATACTAAAGCTGCCAAACACGACATACGCATGCCACTCTGACTTCACGATAATTACTCGACATATGTATTGTAGAATATGTCACGTTTTATATATTGTGGCATGTGAGAAAAGTATGCCGAGTACACGGCATGCACGTTTTGTCTCAAAGTTGGCATATTCGTATGTCGACGGTGACGGGCATGTGTTTTGCCGCAGCGGAGATGCATGTAATATGTTATAATATGTAAGGTGTTGAACAAAAATAGTATTTAACTGATATTAAAGCGTCAGTAAATGTGACGCAATTCCATCGCTATTGGCTATTTCGGAGAGCAAAAAATCCCCTCAATTGAAGATTTCTTAGGCCTAGGCCACGCACTGAGCGGCAAGCGGCAAAGCGGCAAAAATCTGAGCGGCAATCATAAGCGGCAAGTGGCCATTTATTAAGCGGCAATTCCCATAGAAGATATTTTTTGTATAGGAGGTATAAGATATATATGTAGGTAGAATGCTTTTTTTTTGTATGGGAGGTGCAATGCCCCTTTGTCCAATTTTGACCAATCTTCACAGGAGCACTCCAGGGCCAGAAACGTCGCTTGCCGCTCAGTGACCGCGTGGCCACCAACCATATAATTTCATATGTTTGAAATATTTTTTGCCGCTCAGTGCGTGGCCTAGGCCTAGACGTTTTTTTAATCCATTGACATCGTAGCCATCCTTTGATGGAATTTGTTACTTTATGCCTTGATAGAAAGAAGACGAACCATATTTTGGGTTATATACTATATTTGGAAAAATTAAGATTTTAGGGCTTTATCTTCAATTCAAAAGATTTTTTTTTATTCTCCAAAATGTACAAGCCATTCTGAGTCGGAAATATGGGTGACAGTTGACAGACGCATGCCAACATAATCACCCCTATCGTGGAATCCGCCCGCCGGGGGGAATTATTCACGGAAAAGAATATTTTGGTATCGTCAAAATCGCAAAGTGAACAGTTCCCCGTTAAGGAAAAATTCGATTTGAACGTATTTAACGATACATTGAAACTCATTCACATTACCGACACGAGGAACTGTTCACATTGCGATTTTGACGATACCAAAATATTCTTTTCCGTGAATAATTCCCCCCGCCGGATTCCACGATAGGGGTGAATATGACGGAGCTTAACCCAAAAAAATATTGTGTTGATTGGACCCAATATTTTAAACCCGAAAAATTATTGGGTCAAACTAACCCGATTTGTTAAGCAAAAATGTACATTATATTTTATGTACCAGGTTTCATTGGCCCAAAAAAAAATTGGGTCGAATGAACCCATTTACTTTGCCCAAAAAAAAATAGATTGTAGAGAAAAAAAAGCACTATGCACCACTAATTAAATTGGGCCACAAATACCTGTTTCATCAGCCCTTTTTCAACAACTAGGACAATTGGGTTCGGTCCCTGTCAGCTAAATGAATTATATGAACCATCAAACCAGAGCATAGCAGGTACGAGCATAATATCGCGTCCAAATATCTAGCGAACTAAAAAAATAATAACATTCTTAACTTTCTCGTACCGTAGTTGCGAAAGATGTCTTTGATCAAACTCTAGGTCACCCCTATTCCCGTTGGTGTTTGTCGTATACGACTCATGTTTCGTGTCGTTGTCAAACGATGTTAAGATTTATTTTTTAACCAGTTTTACCAATTTTATTTCCTTTTCTATGTGCTATCCATCATTTCAACCAATTTGTTTCAAAAAAGTTGCAAACACCGACAAAAAAACGAAGTGAAATACGAGTCGTTTACGACAAACCCCAACGGGAAAAGGGTTGATTACTTTTGTTGACGACAGAGTAGCACGGTTTTTCTCAGTTCATTCCAAGTACTAAACGAACATATGAAATTATTAACCCCTATTCCTCTTGTCGTTTGTCTTATCAACAACTTACATGTCGTATCATGGTAAAAGCTATTTTCGAAAACTTTTTTAAATTTCTAATAACTGTGTTCGCGGGGTATAGTCTAGGTTATGTATAGTACTTATCCATGTAACTAAACTGAGTAATTTAAATTTTTAAAATAGTTAATATCCGAGAGTTTCAACAATTTGCGCATTTCCTTTCATCGCCTCCCATTGTTTTTCTAAGAGAATACACTCACTAAGGACCAAGGGGAATCATTAAAATAAAGATTTCTGTTAACTTCCAGCATTATGTGAGTGAGGATGAGGAGCAGTTTTTTGTTAAACTTTTCGAAAGAAATTTTTACTCACACTAAATTGAGTGCTTCTTTTAAAAGCCTGGCAAATCACATGCATTTAATTAGTATTCATATTTACAGGCGTTTGATGACGTCAGAAAAAAATATACATTTTGGAGAAAACCTAACTAGACAATTGGAAATGTTACGTATACGTCACCGTGCCAGAGGCGTGGCAATAAGATAGCCTATAGCCCTCTCGGAGTCTTATGAAAAATTTCAAAATAGTTTCTTATCGTAATCGTTCAGTAGTTTTTGTGTCAACTGAAAAACCGTCTAAAATGTCCAGAAAAATTAATGGACAATGTAACATTTTTTAAATTTGTTAAGCGATTTCAAAACGATAGATCATCCTAATGTGGAGTCGTAAAATGAGTAGTAAATTGATTGATCATTTGAACTAGTTCATTTTAGGACTTTTTTATAGAAAACCGATTCTGAATGTCGATAATGCAGAAAATCAATTACAATTTACGAGATCAAGAGCAGGCATTGATAGGGGAACGAGAATCGTTAGAGTCTTACCAAATAGTTTCATTTCAACTGTTGTACATTTACGATTTCGAATTATTGTAAATGGAGAAATTCGCCCTTTCCAGTAAGCGTTTTATAACTTCCGATAGAAAACCATTTACTTCAACATTTTAAGAAGCAGACCTAGTCCTTTAAAAAAGAAAACATACTGCAGATTCTCTTCAAACTGTTAAGAACTAAAAATTCCATTGAAAATGTTACGTATACGACACCGTGCCAGATCATGAAATTGAATCAACAGCACACTTTCAATTTAAATTATGTTGTATGTATTTTATTTTTGTTGTTTGTTTATTACAACAAAATGGTATTTCTTGTATGGCAAACCATTTTGACTTAATGGTTTTGTATGGGAGGTACCAGAACTACTTGACCAATATAACTCATTTTCAATACCAACCTGACGACGGTAAAAAGAAGTCCCTCTCATGAAACCCTTGATTTGATAAAAAGTTCCGGCAGCATGAAGCAATTGTAACAAAGCGCAACTCGCCTACAAAGTGGCGCTGCGGAGAAAAACGAGAAAAAAACCTACGAAAATCGCGCAGCAATTATGTTCGGAAGTTTTACCCAAAGGTGAACGTGCTAAGACAGAAAGACCGCAACAGATGCCTGTAGAGATTAGCAAGAAAACCTTGTAGTAGAATAACAATCGGTGTTGAATTCCCTTTAAACTGCGACAACTAAAGAAACATCTGTCTCCTTAACATCGCATACATACCTAACACTGTGGTATTAGGCCTGATGGGGGGTTATTTCCAAATACGCCGCAGCGGCGGATCCTATTGAAAGCGATGCCTCAATTTCTTCGCTTTTGGTTATTCTCAAATACGAACGAGGGCGAAAATGATTATTCTAGTTCTTTCCAGTTTTTTTTCCATTGATTCTGAGTTCCAATTTTGCATTTATTTTAACAAAACGTTAATAGCTGTTTCCCGCCACAGAAATTTAGTTTATTTTGTATCCGCAAACAAAAACAACCCGCCAGTACCTAATCCGTCACCTTTTGGAAATACAAAAATACAAATCCGCCCATGAAAAGCGAGCCGCAGCTACGGTAAATTCTGGAGGAGTGTATATTGATAAGTACAAAGGTACTAGATAGATACTACAAAGTAAATACATAGTTATGCATATTTTTCCAACAGCTTCATTTAAAAAGTGTTCAATGGAGTCCTGCAAAGGATGATGACTTAAACTAGGATTTGAACAAAAGAATACATAATCGCATGCTCATAAAATATAAATTACTCAAAACAAAATAGGGCCCATCAAACATTTATTTCGATTTTTGTCTAAAAACCGAAGAAGCGAAGTATTTAATAATTGTATAATAATTTGCATGTCTATGAGTTCTTATGAATGCTTTGAGCAACAATTTTACCGTTGCCTCCAAGTGGGTAGGCAGAAAAACCTTATTGCTAAAAAAAACAACCAATACAAAAATTCCTGTATGTATTTGTTTTCTCAGTCTGATTCTAAGCGTTATAATTGTTACTTTCTGTAATTGTTTTCTTTGACTGCGTTATTAATCGTGATTATCATGCCTGGTTCTCGGCATCATATGGATATCAAAAGCGCAGTAAGAGCGAGCCGTAAATTGGAGGGAGAGTCTCAAAGATATGTCGCAATTCGTATCGGTGTGTTGCGGCGAGCTATCCGAAACGCCTCCAGGAAACCGGGAGCAAGCGACCTGGATCAAGAAGACTCAGTTACAACTGTGCAAGAAGACCGATACATAAGAATTACCCCTATTGTCGTTGTCGTCGGTCGAATTGCGTTGAGATGTTTTTTGAAAGCAGTGACAAAGGAGAAAACAAGAAAAAAAGTGTTTGTAAATATGTATAAAGAAGGATATTTGAACTAAATCCATTCCATTGGATTTGTCCCACGTTAAGTGAGTAGTAGAAATAATTCAAATTTATAAACTCTGTTTGAATCATAATTATTTTCAGATTTAGAATGTTTTTTAGACTATCGAAGGTGGACCAAGACAATTCAAAGATAAGGCTATGTCGTACTCTGCCCATTAAATTGTCTTTTATGTGTTATCTTCATTCTGAAAAATAACTAAAATTGTCTTTTAGTTAATTAAAAATTGAGTACAAATAATTTTCTCAATCCACATTCTTTGACATTTAAGACGACATTATTGTCGATCGTCCCCGCGACAAAAGTTATTTATTTTTCGTCACCAATGCCAAACAGTCGCGTCGTTTTTTTAAGAGTCGTGTACGACGGTGACAATAAGGGTGAATAATTGCACGTCGGGAGCGTACCTACGAAATCAACTGCGGCAATCTACTGGCACTCAACACTCAAGTAAGTGATTAAATCGTACGCAATCGATTCCATTAGAAAAGTAATTTTTCATAAATATTTCTTTTTTGTAGTATAAAAATACTTGATTTTTTTTTCTTTTGTTCCACAACAAAGGAAAGATTCGGGTTGAAATAATGAAAAAGTTCCCCATAAAAAATTATTCGCCATAGCTTCTCTTCTAGGGGAAACATTTTTCCCTTTTCGAAGTTGATTCGCGATACCATCTTTCCCAAAATGGGAAATATCTCCGGGGAAATTTTGTTCGTGATAAGGCTGATTAAGTTTTTCATATTGTTCAAGCCGTTCTCGAAAAATGTTTACCCAATTCACAGCCAAAAGCAAACAAAATTATAAACAAAAACGGGACCAGAAAAGAAAGCGCATGAAACAAAAAACCAAACAACAAAAAAAAGAAACACCTCGCATTGGCAGCGCTAACAAAGCTAAACATCTAAATTCAGTTTTGTAAACTTTTTTTTTTATTTTTTTTTATCGTTTTTTTTCTATATAATTTTTAACATTTTTTTTTGTTGTTATTAATTTTTTCGCTATCACTTTTTAAGTAACTTATCAATAATAGAAATCATAATTATATAATAATAGTACTCAATAAAAATCATCCCTTCATTCATATAATGGTAATTGTAGTAATTAAAATTAATTTTTTTTTATATATTTTATTTTGTTTTTGTTTATTTTTTTTTTTTTTTTTGTTATGCTTTAACTAATATTTTTATTTATTTATTTTTTTTTTTGTTTTTTTTTAATGAATAATCTACAAAGAAAAAAAAAATTATTTACAAAACGGAGCTTTTGGTTCACTCGATTAGATTTCTTTAATATTATATAGAATATTATAGGTATAGTATGCATGTTTACTGTATAATAGTGTGTGTGGGTGTGTGTGTGTGTGTTACATTAAATTGAATTATTATGATTTGTTTCCTTTTATGTATTCGTTAACCAAGAACAGGCGAATATAAGTAGAATATCAACATGATTTTTTTAGTAGTTTCATTATGTAATAATATTTATATAATTTTTTTGTGGGTTTTCATTGCTTATTTGTTTTTTTTTTATTGGTTAATTGTACCAAAACATTGTAACTTCAAAAATATGTATATTTAAAAATAGGCTCTAAGAAATCGAGAAAGGGAGCAATAAAATAACTAAATTATAAAAGAGAAATCAGTTTCAATCATCTGGTGGTTATCTTCAAAAGAAAAAAAATAATTAAAACAAATGAAAAAGAAAATGTGTAAATAACATATCCGTGTGTAAGATGCGAATACAAAGCAAATATTTGTAATGATACAATAATAGTTGCAGAAAATAACGCCGAAAAATAAGAACAGGAAAAAAATTGTATATACGCTCCCGTTGCTTAAATGCTTAAAAACTAATTAAGGAAGATTTTTTTTTTTTTCATAACTATTTTAGTGTTTGTAGCAAACAATATGTTTTTATTTCTGACTCGAATTCGTTTCGTTTTCATTATTTTAGTGTATCCAAATCTATTTCACTATTTTTCATGGAAGAAAGAGTTCATTTTAGTTTCTTTATTTTAATTTTTCAAAGATCTTGCACAATTCGAACGTAGTTTTGTGTCTGATGTAGGCACCAAAATGTGTACTTTACTTTATTTCAGTATGCATGTGAAATGTGAAGAACAAAATGTGTTTTCATTGTATAAAAAATATATATATTTTAAAATAATAATCGATACTTTCATTTCTCCGACGACGACGTTGATAATTTGTTCTCCGATGGCTTGACTGCTGTTGATGACTGTTGTGGTTGTTGTGATTGTTGTGGTTGTTGCTGCTTGTTTTGTTGATCGTTGGTATTTGGTTGTTTTGTTTCTGCTCCTCCAGGTGCGGTGCCCCTTTGTACTTGTTTCGATTTTTGATTCTGATTGGAGAAGTTTCTGTACCTATTGCTGGACGATGGTCCGATTCCTGAGTTACTGCCAACACTGCCGCCACTACGTCGTAGTGTAGACTCATTCGGGGATCCGTAGTGATAATTGCGATTGGCCACTTGTGGTTTGTTACCTAGCGAACCGCTGCGCACTCGGCCGCTACCGAATGAGCCAGTTCGTCGACGGTTATTGTAGTTGTTTTGCTGTTGCAGATGTTGTTGTTGCTGATGTACTTGCTGTTGTGCCAACAATTGATGGCCCACGTAATCACTGCGATTGGAGATTGTTGTGTTTGGACGTTTGCCGGCGACTTTAACGCCCTCACTTTCGGAGATGCTGCGATGTCGCTGCAATGGAATACGGCTGCTTAGACGGCCAACACCTTGTAGCATTTCATCGATTTCGGAGGCGACAACACGGAAGTCTTCGATAGTCTTAAATTTCTGAAGGTATTCGGCAAGTTTGGGCTGCACGTCGAGCTTCTCGCCGTTCTTGTAGTATTTGAGGAATGCCCAGAATTTTTCGAGGCCATATAATTGTCCTGAAATAGCGTTCAAATAGATTAGTTTGTTGTTTAGATGAGGCAAATAAATTAAGAGTGTATTGCCAATCCTACATTACACTTTCAGGTAAGCAAGCCCAAGTCTAAAATGTACCCTACGGACGTTAATATTTCTGGTGTTTAGTGATTAATATCGGTTTTTTATGCGCATCCAGTTGGAATGGGATTTTCTTGAAACTATTGGGAACGCCAATTGACAAAATGTTTTACATTTCTATAATTGATCATTCAGCAAATCAACTGAGCGTTTAATTTTTATCATCATCATCAAATCCTATCAACAAAACATGAAAGATACCTCTAACTAGTCTTTTGGAACCTGGCCTTTATACTGACAATTCAGACTGTAGATATTATCAAGAACTTTAACCCTTCCGTGTATATAGACGAATATAGCCATTTGCTCTGTACTTCACTTCCAACGATATCATTCTATTTCCTATTCCATTATTCATCACTTCGTAGAATGAATTTTTACTAATACAACAAACCAAACAAAGTTCTCAAATCTCAATCCAACACACCACAAGGGTGTGAAGAAAAAAAAACACAATTGTCACTAAGAGTTATCAAATCTATATGCTACAAAGTTTTCGCCTTATTTAAGAAGTCCATATCTACAGAAAGAACACGTAGAAAGAAACAAGTACATAGTTGAAGATAGGCTTCTGATATTCTGATCTGTTGGGTGGAAATACCTAAAAACTGTTCTACTTTGTGGGTATGCATTCACCTTCAATTGTTTTGCTTCATTTGCTTCATTTGCCACCGCATAAGTTCTGATTCTGTATATACTCACCCCTATTCCAACTGTCGTTTGTCGTAAACGAATAATATTTCATTCCCTTTAAGCCAATGTTAGTGACTTTTTTGAGACTAACTATTTTAACAGCGAACACATAAAAAAGAAATGATTAATGGGTTGACAAAAATTGGAATATTTGTTTGTTTACAGAGAGGAGGATAAGTCCGTCACTCAGTTTCTTTGCAGTTGCCTTTCCCTAGCCAATTTAAGAAAAGCCTATTTAGGAACATATTATCTCAATGATTTTAGCGATCTAGGTAATACCAGCGGCGGTAAGACCCTTAGCTTTATAAACGGCAGCAAATGGTTTGCATGAGTAGCCAGTTAAGGAATCATTTCCCAAACTCCCAGTGTACAATGGGCCGACTAACGACCTAAGTGCTTCTCTCACCATGAGCCACTTAAAACAAACAAATAAACAATGGACCCTCTCAAAAGCTGATGAAACCACACTTGGCCGTTTCGAGAGAAACATTTTTCGTAAAATATTTGGTACATGGCCTGCGTTAGAGGTTCAGAGACGAGCCAGAGCCGGCGGCAGTCTTCGATTCTAACTCAGAGGGTCAACGCAGTAGTAGATGAAACAAGAACAAAAAAAGGACTTCAGCCAACTTGGAGTGAGCAACTGGAGGCAGCTCGCTAAAGTTGTTTTAGGCCTTGGGTCAACTCAAACTGTAGAGCAGCCTAAGTAAGTAAAAAAAATATTACACTAAAAGATTTGAGTTTGTTTTTATGAATGAGAACTGTTAAGGTTTTATCGAAATATTTAGAACTAAACACTTACCTACGAATTATAAGCAAGCGGAAGCAACACTGTTAAGCTAGAGTTATGTGTGTTTACAATAAAAATGCGCATACATGTTAGGAACTATAACACAAATGAATAATACATAATAATAATAATCATTTAAGCAAATAATCTGTAAATGCTGACGGACCACCTTTATATTAGGTACGAGTGTTTAGCGCGGCAAGAGTCCCAAAATGAAAGGTGACGTGATGATGCAGAAAGTCGATTATAATGGCTTGTTGATGATGTAAAACAAAGACACAAAATCAAACACCATCTTGCAAGTCAACAAGAATTGACGACAGGATTTCGGACTCAAAAAGCATGCAAAATATTCAACAAGTTTTCAGATTCCTTATGTAACGTTAAATAGTTACAATTGCAAGAAACCGGCAGAACTTTTTTATTATTTTATTAACCTATCGAGAAGTCCTATGCCGCCTTCGTCAAGTGTCGAGGACCAAGTGTATCGATGCTAAGATGCCATCAGAGACGGTGCAACTCATGTGCTAGGTTTCAATCGACCTCCCCCATGAGTTTTTGTTTGGATGAAGAGTTCCGCAACAAAGCAACTCACCTACAAAGCGGCACTGAAGGAAAGGAGGAGAGCGGCTCTTAAGATCTACGAACAAAAGAGGAAGGAATAACATCTTTTCCCAGGAGGAAAGAGAGGTGCTACTTTAGAAAAAATGAGCGGGAGTTTAACCAAAAGTCAAAAGGAACCGAACAGAGAGAGCCCTGTAAAAATGAGCAAGGAAACATTATAGCAAAATAACAGTCGTCGTTGAAGATATTAAAAAAACACTTACCATATGTATCTTTTTTGTGTTCATAAAAAATGGTTAAAACCACTAACGATCTGTAGATGTAAAACGATCTTGTAATTTCAGCCTAATAAAAGATAAAATAAAATCCCTAGAAGAAGTTGGAAAAGCACAAACGAATCGTGGGGAAAAGAATGAAATAGTTTCTATTTTGATTCGGAAACCATCGACCAGTAAGCTCAAACATAACTATTTTAACTTATGAACACTGTTAAACGATGAAAACGAACGGAATTTCACCATCAGGTATCGTATAACGAATCATTCAATCTAGACGATGAAAGTTAAGATTTCCGTCCACCCGACCAAAATGAAGTGAGAATAACAAAGTCTAAATTCAAGTCCAGCAGGACCAGTTGGCCTACCGGCTGAACTATTTAAGGTAGCGGTAGACGACTTGATGGAGAGCATATAGTACCAACTCATCTTCAAAATTTGGTTGGAAGAAGGAATGCCTTATGAACGAAACCTGAGCAACGTCCACAAGAAAGAACCCTTTAAACTGACATCGCATACAAGATCATGTCTGTCGTACTCTGTGAACGTCTGAAACCCTTTATCAGTGCACTGATTTGATAAGCCCCTACCAATGCATTTCAGTTTACATCTTACCATATATTCACACTAATGCAGATCCAGGAGAAAAGCCAAGAAATCGAAATCGATACCAACCATCTACCCCTCATAGAGATGAGTTATATATAGACTAGACATGTCTAGTTTTGGCATCCCTGCAAAACAGATTGTGCAGAATGACGATGGAGAATACACGCTGCTCCATTAAGGCTCCAATCTAACCGAGACCTTTAATATCAAAAAAGGATTTAGACAAAGTGATGCGCTGTCACGTGTCGTGCGAAATGCAAAAGGCAAAACAAGAAGCACAATTTTCCCCCGGGTCAGCGAGCTGTCGTTGGCGCGTTTGCAAATCTGTATTGAGACAGAAGCGGCAAAAATAGGTTCAGTCATGAACGAGGACGAAACCATGTATATTTTATATGCTGTCAATAAGAAGGGAAAATAGACAGCTTTCACTTTGAGGTAGTTAGTGACTTTATCTACATCTGCTTCGCTATAATCTCTGATATCCACAGCACCTCAGAAGAATTACGCTTGCTAATCGTGATTTCTTTGCCTAAGAAGGCAATCGAGTAGTAAGATCAAAAATCACTCTCTATAAGTCCTGCACAATAGACATTAGGAAAGCGGATGAAGTTGGTCGTTTTGAACGCACAGTTCTTCAAGTGATTTTCGGTTCCGTCCCCTGACAGATTTTGGAGTAGGAGATCGACCTGGTCAGAAAAGTTCGAATCGGATCATTGGTCTAAGATGACTAGGACATGTAGGGCGATTGGACACTAGTGCTCTGGTGCAAACAAGAATTGGCGATATTTATGCTGTAAATGTAAAATGTATATAATTCGGTAGGTTAACCACACATGCTATCTTTTCTTAGAAAGACATTATTGTTGACAGTTTTGTCCAATTAGGAATTCATTTTTTACAACAGTAAAGTGACGTCATTGGCAAGTCATTGATGAAGTCCAAAGAACAACCAATAATAATAATATGGCGCTAACAGCATTAGAGAGTTTTGAGAATTGTTTTATTGCTTGCAGCGCCATATTTTCTCTGTTGGCGGTTATTTAAACTTGCTACTTCAACAAAACAGAAGTTAAAAAGCATTAGCGCCTTATACATAATAAAGTAACTGCATTGGATGCGTTCACGAAAAATAAATCAACAGTTTTAAATTCGTCAATTTTTGCTACTTTTAACCAATGGCATTTGTTATTTTGTCATAATCTGCCAAATAACCAGCCAGTTACGAAAAATTCGAAAAATTTCTGATTTTTGTTTATTTTTCATTGATCATGACTCAGTTATAAAGAGAGATAATAACGATGGATACCTAAAATAAAAAGGACCATTGAGAATGAACACAGAAGAAGAAAGTCGAAGAAACCCGAGAGAATGGGAATAAACACAAAAAAGTGGTAGTCACTTGTTCAATTGACAAATCGAAATGCAAGGTTCATTTCCTGACAGAGCAAACCAGCAATGTCTTCCCAAGCATATACGGAGAATTGACTGTCAGAATTCAAACTATTCAACAAACAATCCCTTTAAATGAGTCTGATGAAGTGGTGTAGTTCGAAATGGCTATAATGTAATTACTACCAAAAGTGACTGTGGTTACGAGTTGTTATTGTTGCTCTCTCATCAATAATTCAAGAAATAGAAGATGTTGGCTAAAAGTAGCGGAGAAAATACATGATACATAAATATTGACCGCTGACTGGACATAATGTAATGAGCGGTGTTAGGTAATTAGACCATAGCATTCTACATCTATTGCAGGTACATCTTGCCTGTGTACACAAGTGTTGCGACTCGTGAGAGCAGCATTCAACTTGCTTGTAGAAAAACTTTGTTCTCTGTCTAGACTCTACAGGCAAACTTATGTTAGCACGCACGTGCTGCATACAAAAAAATGTTCTATCATTTATGAAAAAATAAACATATACATACATACACAGTGGGATATTTTATTTGTACCAACCAACCAACACCGTCACGATTTCTTTCTATTTTCAAAACTACTTTACAAACTACTTAACACGCATATACTATAAGGTAAGAAAAACAAAAAAAACAACAATACATACATACACCGAATAATTGTTGAACTCACCTTTCTCGTAATCGGCAATCGTCTCGTCCTGAAAATCATCATAGACATTCGGACGGAACTTTTTCTCTAAGCCATAAGAAAAGAATCGGAACAGACATTCCAATCCGTAACGGAATCCATTCATAGCATCTTCGCAAGCCAATTGCCGGAATTCGTTGTACATTGTCTTGTTGAAATTCTCCCTCAAGAAGAACGACCAGAATCTGTAAAGTGTATTCATCTCCTGTGACTGACCATAGCCCAAACGACGCCGCTCTTTAAGGCATCTACTGTGATACTTGTGGTAAGCTTGTTGCGTGAAATTGTTCTCCTTCAGGAGCGAATGCGACGGATGCTGGAACACCGGCAAGCTCTGCGGCACCGACGAACCATAACTCGACGCAGTGGGACTGGTGCCAGCCGAGCTGCCCATGGATGAGGTACGCGGACGATGCTCAACAAAGTCCATCACCCAACCGACGTGAGCCTCAACCGGGGGATTCGATGAGTGACGGGTTTTGCGTTTGCGCGGCGTACGCGGATCAATCGAATGGGTATTTGGTGCTGCATAGAATCGCGCGCGTCTAGATTTTAATGTGGAATTCAGTGTGGAGTCGTGTGTTAGTGTATTGTCAAGTGTAGCGTCTAAGTCATCGATGTAGGTCGGTGGCGGTGGCGGAGGAGGGATTTGCTGTTGGATGTGCTTTTTCATAAGGGCTTTGCCGGCCATCTTCTCAAAGTCCTCCTGTGAGATCACGTTGACTGTGCGATAGTCGGAGCACTTATTTGTGACTGTCCACAAATCCTCCTCGTAATTGACCAGACCATCGTTAATGACGTTCTCAAGGTCTTGGGTGATTTTAGTGCGCGATGTAAAGTCAGCGGTGCGATCGTAGCCCTCGTGCTTGAGGGGACGTTGCACTTGGGACACAATCAACAGTTTATTAATATCGCGATCGGCGAACTCGTAATCGGATTCGTCGTCAGAGAAATTTTCTGTGAAATTATTGACGCGGCCACTGGTGGGGATCGCGTCGAGCTCTTCGTCGAATTGGAAATCTAATTCTTCTTTTTCAATAGCGGGTTTGGTTATAGGTAGTGCGGCCGCTGCGCCTGATTGTGAAAAAGGCGTCGTTGTTTGTTTAGTATGGTCTTTAGTTAAAGCATTTTTTGAGCGTCTCTTTACCTCTTTCCATAGACTTGGTGCACCGTCTTCGTCGTCAGCGGCGGCGTTGGCCGTCTTTGTGGCATCCTCGTTGTTGTCGTCCAGTGAGTTGGTTGGTTTATCTTTGTCTTGCTTCTTTCTCTCCGATTTGGGTGTAGATGCTGTGGGCAATTTATTTGTGTTCTTTGTCGGCGATGGGCTATTTGCATTGGAAGTTTGCTTTGTGTTAGTGGCAGTGGCCGAATTCGACTCATTTGGCGTCTTTACACATTCGGCAAGGCCTTTCAGGTGGTCCACCAGATTTGCACCATGCTGGGTCTTGGTTTTGTCTGGATTTCCACCAGTTTGCCGCTCGACCTTTTGCGTTAAGGCGCTGATTGCATTGGTTGGGGGGCTTCTTGACGTAGGAACTTGTTGTGGATTATTTGTTCTTGTTTTGTTGTTGTCGTGTCGTTTCTCCTCAAACTGTTGAAGCGATTGTTGTGAATTTCTAGGCACTGGCGGTGGTGGGATACTGGTAAGGGGTTTAGTTGCCATTTCGGAGGTTAGAATAGGAGCTGCATTCGTGTCGGCATTAGTTACATTTGATTCTGTTATTGCGGGTGCGGTGGTCGTATCATTGGCAGGTGTGGTTATTGTTGTGGTTGTGTTGTCGTTGTTGTTATTGTTAAATTTTACGGCGGCGGCGGCGGCACTAGCATCTGTGATGATGGTAGCGCCTTCTCCAACGGCATTCTCTAACAAATCGTGGATTGGCCATGATGTGGGATTTACGTTTGTGCGAACTTTGTAATTGTCTAGCATCTCTAGTTTGTCGGATTCTTTAATTGCAGCAATCACTAAGGCAACATCAGCTGTAAGTGCTAAAATACGATGAAAGGAAGCGATCAATCCGATTGGTATGTAACCCTCAATGTCCATTTTGCGACGCAGGAAGAAATCACCAGTTAAATTGGTTTCGCTGAAGTAATATTCACTAGAGCGAAAGAAAAGAACGAATTGTTAGCGATAATAGATTAGACAACAGAATATGTGACAAGACAAGCGATGTTCAGGTGTGTGGGTGTGCGTGCGTGAGTGTATTATATAAATATCCGTATGTAGTCCAATGCTGTAATTTTGAAGGAATTTTGTTAAAATGAAAGATGAAGGTAGCAGGAATTTTTAAGCAACAAGTGATAAGCGAACAGGAAGAGGTACAACTGCTGACTGCAGGCAACATGAATTGGGTTGGTAATACCAAATTTGTGAACAGGGACAGGCAGTGCCTGGCATAGTGCATATGCTCTTGAGCAAGGGGGATGCAATATTAAAGTCGATTACGTCAGTGGCTTTATGACTCATATAGGATTAAAATGGGGCCTTCTTAGTCTACGAGAATCAAGTTTTCCATTGACTCGAAACGAAATCATGACTTGCTTTCAAAATGCGATTGAAACTTAGAACTGTATGAAACACTGTGGCACCCATGACTAAAAGATCGTCTTTTGGCCCACTGACCTATTTCTCAAAATTCTTTGGGGACGAGATTCTGACGATCAGAAGTTAGTTTAATAAAATTCTCAATCAATCAGAGACCTTTTATTAGTAAACGAGGCTTCAATGTGTTGAAAACCGTGAAATATTCGCGAGATTCGTTGCGTTGTGATTGAGACTGTCTGGCAATTAAGTTACATTGCGTCCTGATTAGAAATTAGCGCTAGTCTAAAATGGAACAAAACTCTTTGAAGTTAGCCATAATTGCGAGCAAAAGAGATAAATTGAAGACTCCTTGTTGACTGCTAATGACCAACAAGAACACCACTCTGTGTATAGAGATGTGATCAGCCAAAGTTACTCGTATTGGCAGAAAGAAAACATCTTCACGACTGAAAGAAAGGTAGTAGGATGGTAAATGGATCTGCGAATGTGCTGACCAAGCATAGGTGATGCTGTCCAAATGGTGACAAATGGAGAATGTCGATCCATGAAATGTAACATCAAAGGTAAAATCAAAGATTTATCTTCTTTACTCAGCAATCTCGTTAGGGAATCCATTTGCTTAATGGGTTGTGTTCAAATCACACCACAACCACATGTGTCATTGCAACGCGTCTTTTTGACTTCCTTATTTAGTAAAATAATAATTGAACGCAATGGAAACCATTTCCAGGTTAAACTGACCGTGTTAACAATATTATAATGAATGAAACGAAACCATCCCATGCAATCTCACAATCACATTATGATCCGGTGTTTACATAAAAGCATGAATAACAGGTTACAAAATCACAGAGATGCTAAATGGTGCTTTCGATCTGAAAAAACAATGACATCTAGAAAAATAAATGTCAAAACTTACACTTGCTTACGAATTGCCTTCTTAACAGTCTCTGCGTCCATTTCGATATATGCAGCCGCTGGCACAGCACTGTAGTAATGCGTACCCATCAACACAAATGGATGCTCTGTGTCAACGGACAAGTACTCCACGTACTCACCATTTGCAAGCAAATGACGTGGCAATCGGGTGCCAGTCCTACAAGGCCCTTGTCTGCTATATCCACCGCGAGGGCGACCACGATAGCTGGTCGCTCTAAAGCGGCGTGGTCGCGCCGTACGATCATAAGTACTCTCGCTATCACGTTGCTCTCCTTCGCCACCACGTGGTGGGGGCCTTCGGCTGCGAATTGGCTTTGAGCGAGTCGACTTGGCCACATCGATTTGTAATGGACGCCATTTGTGTTTGGGTATTTTCTTGTTAACAGCATTTGCCCCTGCGTTTGCTCCATTTGTTGCACCAGTTCCATTTGTTGTTGAGCTAGACGATGGTTGTGGGTTGTTGTTATGGTTGGTATTGGTTACAGGTTGCTTAACAGCGCTGTTCGACGGTATGGTTACAGGGGTGGCCGGCACTTCTATAACATCAGTTGCTGGAGGAACAGCAGCGATCACTTTGCTACTAGTGCTTGGGGTGATCTTTTCATCGGTTAGCCCTTTCGTTGGTTTAGACGATACTACGACCGCATTTGAAGCAACTGGCAACTCTGTTTGCTTCGTTGTGGTTGAATCTTGTGATCGACTCTTCGGGCCTGAACGTTGTTTTGGTTCACCACCGGTACTGGGTTTGCCACCGATAAGCATTGGCCAATCGCCGACATTTGTAAAATCACTTGCCTGTGAACAACAAAAAACGCAATAGAGATAGGTTTAAGAAATATTTTGAATAGTTCTCACCTTTTGATTAATTTTCTTCTTGTCCTTAACAACAACATGTGCCGCTGTCTCAGCCTTTGGTACAACTGTAGGAGGTAAATGAAGGTTAGTTAGGCTCAAATGGAGAAATCTAAAGGCGATTACCTATGGCGGCAGGCTTTGGCTGAGCTGCTGGCTGAGGCTTGGGCTGCAACACTCGCTTATCAAGTGGAGATGACGTCTTCGGACTAGATGATGGCTGCTTGGAGATCTGGAAAACACAGAGGACAATATTTGCAAAGCATCAATAGTATGATCTGAGTGAGTCAAAATGAATATTCAGATCAATTGTTAACAAACAAAGTTCAAAAGCAATTAGAAACCGCTTCATATCGGACGTATCTACAAATCGTGGTCATTGCACTCCTTACTGATGTAATTGATAACAAGCGATGTCGTCGAATAGCATGGCATTATTACTTAATAACCTTTGTTGAAGTATTATCATTTTAATCTTATGCAATATTGATAATTATTCCACTTTTAAAATTTGGCATTTGATCAGAACCTCGACAACACAATGTAGAGAATAACTGGAATGGCAACAGGTCGTTTGCATTTTTGGTTTGATACATTCACAGAAACAGGGTAGACAGCGAACCAAGAACTTGTTTTAGGTAAAGGAATGCATTCGATTAGATTTCTCATTAATAAAGTTGGTATATTTATACAATGAAAGCATTAAAAGTACAAGCTTGTGTTTCCTTTTGCAAACTTGTCACTCAACCTGTTACTTAAGACTTTTACTAACTATTTATGTATGTTCGTAGTCATTAACAGAATTGATTTGTATACAATTTTAGACGTGTTTACGCTGATTAATAATAATAATCGTTTAAGAAATTTGAGGATTCGATGGTGATAAACGTGTTCATTTTTAATGTTAACTGTGAGTTAGACATGAGGTAATTGTCGGCTTGTTGGTACATACTATTATGTTAAGCACGTTTGGTCAATACTGAAATATATAAACCACAGATGCAGCCTCGTAGTTAGATGTGTCAAAATGTGCTGTTGTCTGACTTTGATATATATTGCGCAATAAAACCAGTAAAATCATCTTAGCTGGTGCCATTGTTCGACGTTGTCTGCAAGAATATCACCAGATTTGGACAACTGTACCTAACTCCATTTACATCTATATCGTACTGAAATACCCATATTTCTATTAGGTGACATGAAAACTTCTACGCTTTCTTAAGGTCTACAACTGCATAATGTAACCGCGTTAAATCAACATAGGCGCAGCTGTTTTAAAACGGACAGATTATGAAACACATCCCGCTGCCAGATTTAGGTTTACATAGTAAAGTAAACAAAAGAAAGCGACATTTTGTTGAAAAACTATCGTTTCTATAGTAAAATATAAAGAAAAAAGCGACATATGTTACCTTTTTATAATATATGTATGTATTATCAAAAATATTCCTACCTATTTTATTTAGACACCCACCAGCCTTGGATAATAAAGGAAACCCGTAAAAATGTTTATAAATGTTTATAAATAACATTTTTAGGAAAGCTGCGTAAATTCTTGTGCGATTTTTAACTAAACAACATTGTAGAGGCGCTGTAAGGAAATCTCTTCATAAGCGATTATGAATCAATCTTCCATCTTCAGTTCATTGATATCGACAATAGGTCTGTTTTTTTCCACATCTATCTCAGTGAAGTAAAGTAACGTAGGATTTTTAACACGCAATTACAACAACTATATAGAGTCTCGAAAGTGTCAAACAGTTCGTAGTTGTTGTAATTGCGTGTTAAAATTCCTACTTTACTTTACTTCACTGAGATAGATGTGGAAAAAAACAGACCTAATATTGGCCGCACTGTGTACAGTTTAAGTTTTGTTTGGTGATTAAATGAAACTTGTTCGTAATTCAAAATAATTCAATGTCTTTTATTTACATAAAAAAAATTGAAGTATATTTACCAAATTTCAAAGCTAAAGCTATGGTGAAGATATAGATAGTTCGTGCCATGCCCCCTTTTCCAATCCCACCCGCACTTCTCGCGATTGTTTCTTTGGACAATGCACATCCAATTAGGCCTATTCGGCAAAATCTGTTATTCTGTTATGAATTTTCTGTTATGAATCATAAAAGATCTCGACCATAAAAGATCTTTTATAAATCGTATTCAGGGTTTCGAACTTTTATGAAAATCTGTTATGGAAGTTCGAAACTTGGAAATCTGTTACGAAGCTGTCAAAACAAACCACAGAGTTTTTTTTTTATACATAGACGGTAGGCTAACTGATCAAATTTGTGCAAAAAACATATTAAAATGCAGTCTGAAAAGAGTAATTTTTAAATTATTACAAACTATATAATTGTGTAATAAATAGTGGAACATCTTTTTAGGAAAAAGACAACAAAAAACAACAAGGCAAAAACAAATATATTGCCCTTACATGGAGCAAAATCCAATTAGAAAACTCTATTTCAAATCAGTAACCAACTGAATCGATCTGGATGTACTGGGCTGCGATAAACCAAAAATGTGTTCCTACTGATGCGTGATATGAACTGTATCCGTGAAAATGTAGTGTCGCGAGAAACTTGAAATAAATATCCAACTTTACATCGTCATCATTAGAAATACAATTTACCTGAATTTGAAATGAAATGTTTGTATTCGTGTTTTGTAAATTGTTCCAATCCAAACTAAAGAGCTGAATAAAACTCATACATTAGGAAGATCAAATGGATTACTATTTATTCTTAGTTCCAGCAAAAGTGATCGGTGTCTTCGACTAAACAAAAAATATTCATTCCATCATTTTCAATGGCCCGCTTATCCATTACATAAGTGGGTTGCGGGTGTAGGTTGCTCAAGTGGACCCTCCATAGATCTCGATTCTCCGCCATCGTCTCTAAATCATCAAGGGCAATCCCCATACGGGTAGAGGAGAGATTATGGACTTGATCTAACCATCTTATCCTAGGTCTACCTAGAGGACGCCTGCCTGATGATGGTACAGATTCCATAGGACATCGTGGGATCCTGGTTGGGGACATGCGTTTAACATGACCAAACCACCGAAACATAGGCCGCTCCGTGCGGAGAAGTAGCTACTCGACATTGAGTTCCTCGCGAATTAAAGCAAAAATATAAATTTCCAAATTATTTTAGATTACATACCGACTAGTTTATGCACAATTATTACATCTATCTTCTTTTGTAAACATTTCGTTGACGATAAATTATATAGATTATCCCTTTCAATCCAAAACTTTCTAATTAATAAAAATCTTTTATGATAAAAGTCACAAAATTCTGTCTTTTATTCTGTTATGATTTATAACAGATTTCATAAAAGATTTTTGCACGCAGAATACCAATTCTGGAGATCGTAAAAGATTTTTTGACAGTTCGAACTTTTGTATGGAAATTCATAACAGAATAACAGGAAAAATGGATAAAAGATTTTGCCGAATAGGCCTAAATGTTTACATTCTTAAAACGCCTCGCCCCTTTGTCTAAATTTTGCCAAACTTCACAGAAACACCTTTGAGCCAATAACAAAGATATTCTCAAAATTAAACTAAACCTGTTCGGTGGTTTTCGAGTTTTGCTATCATTGGTGGTGTATATTTCCATACAAAATGGAAATTTCGATTTTTTCGATTTTCCAGCTTTTCCGAATTTTTTATTTTTGCTAAACCACCCAAATCATTCTAGCCGTATAGGTAGATGTAATATAGGATGTTTTTTTTACGAGGTTTGGTTTTTAAACTGCCTTACTGTTTCACACTGTGAACTTTAGATTACTGTCTTTGGGGTTATGTAAAGTCACTAGTCGATGCCGATAAACCAGAGACGTTGGACGATGTGGAAGTCAACATTCGCCATGTTATTGTTGATATACGGCCCCAGTTGCTCGATTACTTTGTCGAAAATTGGACTTTACGATTGCTCTTCATTCGAACTGGCCGTAGCGCACATATGCCCGAATAGATACCCAAACAAAATGTTGGATTTTTAAAAATGTGACTACATTTGCAGGGTATTGTCTAATCATATATTTTATAGAAATCAAGCGGGCAGTAGAACGTTTGGCGTATGGTTAAACCGTGTAAGGTCACTTGTTCTAATGAATTTGTATACTACGATTTATCAAATTTAAAAAAAAAAAAAAATAAATAAATAGGCGGCGCAACAGGCAGTAGACACCCAAGGCCTAGCTTCTCGCAACCACTCGTTTTGTGTGAGTTTCTATTTTTGGAACGAATGGATTTATCAAATTTATTGACAGATTAAACCACTTTTTACCACTTCTCGCGAACGTCTGATAAAGAAGATAGGCCTATGGTCAACTTTTAACTTGCACTTTGACATATGCAGAAGATGCAAACCTCTTTTAACAATATATACAGCTAGGTTCCAGAAATCGAGTGAAAACGAAATTGCAAATCGAGTGAATTGGTTTTCAGTGTTCTGTATTTCGAGCGATTCGGAAACTCCGAAATTTTTTCGAAATCACAATTTCACTTTTCCATTCGAAAATTTTGAAATCGAAATCGAATACAGTGAAATGTAGAATACAAAAATTCATTTTCGATTACATTTCGAGTGAAAGTGAAATGTGGAACCTAGCAGATAGTAACCCAGTATCCTGCTCACGCCAAATTTTAACACCCATACAAAAAAAATGTCTACAAAGATAAAATCTAGCGAGGCAGTTTCGCAAAGCAGTATCCTGTTCCACTAAATTCTTAATTTCATATAGATGGGACAGACTAAACGTCTGTGGGGTGTACAAATATATTGTGTGGTATTCGTAATAACAATTTTATTATACTCGGCCCATAATGAGTCTCCACTATTTTCGCTTGCGAAAGAATTGTCTGGTGCATTAAATCGGCGCAAAATTTTGACAAACAAAACAAAATAAATTGTGAATTTTTTTTTATTTACTTGAAAAAGGATGTAAGTGCACTTTTGCAAAACTATTTCGTATGCAGGACAAGTAAACTTTAGAGCTCCCGTTCTAGGGACATATTCCCAGAGGTTGCAGTCCTCTACAAGAATTTAAGTCAAAACTAGCCCTAACTCCAAGGCCAAGCATAGGTAAGGTATTAAGTTCTGTTATAGAGTTATATTCCACGAGAGAATTATTAAATGCTTTGAAAACGTCTACCTTGTAAGTGTGTTGCAAATCCGAGTTTTGACCCAAAACTACCCGTTTCCCTACTTCATTTCAATTGCAATTATTACAAATTTGCACTCAAGTAATCAATTAATAAGTCAAGTATCCGTATTTGAGTGTGTGTGCTGCAGGACTTGAATCGAGCACATTTTGAACGCTTGATTGAATTTTTTTTAAATATTGCAGCATTTATATTGTGGGTTCTTTAAATTTAAATCAATTGAACTTTGACAACCCCAACTGATTCAATTGGATTAGGCCAATTTCTTTCTTGACCTTGAGTGCTCCCAATTAGACTCCTTTAAAAATATCCACATACATGTTGGTATGAGTATATGTACATTGCAAAGTGCATTCAAAATACGTGATTCACTTTCGCGTACATTTATTTAAAAAAAAAATAAATAAATTGATATGTACATTCTACATTTAAAACAAAAATGGAAATTTTCAACACCACACCGTTTTGCCTGAAGCTACAAAGTGAATGCCCCCACGACGTTCAAGCGGTGACATTGAACGTAGCCGCGATCTTTAAATCACAAAAATAATATAAATCATCCAAAAATAGGACGCATACCACACTGACAAGTTCTATGTTAAAATACAAATTCATAGAATCCACATTTATCACTCGACGTCGACATGTTAGATAACACACGATTACTTTTACAATAAACGAAAAATAATATGCCAATGAGGTGAGACAGATAAGAAAACTTAAATTTTGTAGTAGATCATACTTTTAGCTTCATTTCGATATCGATGACCAACGACGAAGGTTTTCGTATTCCTTTTGATAACAAAGTTTTATTTGATTAGCTCTCCAAGATTCACTTAGTGACACGTATCTAAATGAGCCACGCGAACAGGCACAGTACAGACGACATCGAGTTGACGTGCACGTTGAAAATATTAAACTAATAATAATCGGCGCGAATTGTTATTGCAAAGGTGTGCCAACTAGAACAACTCCGACTCTGGAGAATGTATATTTTTAAAATGATGTTGTTAGGTGTCGCTTGCACTTAGTAAGTGGAGACGACAAAGTTCCACAAAATGCTGTGCTTCACAAACGAACCGAAAAATCCAAATAAGAATTTTATTATTATTATCGGCGTAAATTTTGCGAGAAATAATTTCTTTTGTATGCTAGTCATTCAACCAGTTAAGTGAGATACTGATGAGTCGATGCGTTTAAAGAGCCACGATGTGTATGTGTGTACACCATGTTAAAGTTTAATAAACATTTTCTGTAGGGTATTGCTCAAAGAAGTTGGTAATTGAGAACACTGACAATATTAAATTTATCGAACGCATGCTAGGCGACGGCAACACGCAGCAGTCGAAAAATAGAATCTGCTGAGAACAGTCAGCAATTAAGACTGTCTGCCTCGGTAAGGGGATCAAAAGAACCAGATTTTCTTTTGAAACTAGCGTACCGTTTTTAATCTTCAAGGTTGCACCGTTAACTAACTGCAATCGATTTGAGATAGAAATTTTAGTTCAAGAAACTGTGCATGCAAATGTAGGCCTTCTGAAAAGTGTGGAATTCACACAAAAAATTGCTCATTATTGGTCTAACAAACAAGTATTGCACTTTATATCATTTGGTTAACAAAATTAACAGGAGAGTCGAAAAGACATTTTAGACGTTTTTCTTTTTTAGTCCAGAGCTGGGGCCCTACTTTGTATTTCGTTCCAAAAGTTAAATTTTCAAAATTTTAAACAGAACATTTGGTACTCTCTATTTCGAAAGCGGAATAAAATTTCCAAATGTCAAAGACATTGATTGACCGAAAATCGAAAGTATTACAGAGTACGAATTCAAAAGCGGAACGAAAAGCAGTTTCGAATAGGATTGACTTTCGGAACGAAATAGAGAGTAGGACCCCTGAACTATGAATAGAGCTCGAGCATTTTGAGCGTGCTCTGAACCAAGCATGCTCAGATCGTTCTGATTTGTTTGTTAAACACACTCGGCCCTATCGAGGTATCCGTCGGAACGGAAAAATTCTCCGCAACGCATACTCCGTCGGAGACTCAAATTACATTCGAGGTATCCGCTTTCGGAAAGAATAATTAAAATGCGACAACGCATTGATTTGATATGATGTTGTTTCGTGGTACATCGGGATTTTCCTATTTAGTGCTTGTTTTTTCGTTTGTTTTTGCTCTGGAAACACACATTTAAGCAACAAATACAACCAATTACTTTACTAAAAGTTGTTTTTCTTTATTGCTTTCATTTATCAACACTTCACTGCAAATCGTAAACAAATTCCGCATCCAATTCCTGTCGGAGCATATCGGAAGAAAATTCGTATGAAGCTGTCAAAAATATCAGTAAAAACGCACTTCATCGCACTGAAACGCAAAACGCCAGTGTGCGTTACATATTTATCGGAACGAAGTTCCGAAGTATACCTCGCTGCAAAAATCCTCCGATTCGTATGAAATCGGAGAATTTTCCGTTCCGACGGAAACCTCGCTGGGGCCTGGAGAATGTATATTTTTAAAATGATGTTGTTAGGTGTCGCTTGCACTTAGTAAGTGGAGACGACAAAGTTCCACAAAATGCTGTGCTTCACAAACGAACCGAAAAATCCAAATAAGAATTTTATTATTATTATCGGCGTAAATTTTGCGAGAAATAATTTCTTTTGTATGCTAGTCATTCAACCAGTTAAGTGAGATACTGATGAGTCGATGCGTTTAAAGAGCCACGATGTGTATGTGTGTACACCATGTTAAAGTTTAATAAACATTTTCTGTAGGGTATTGCTCAAAGAAGTTGGTAATTGAGAACACTGACAATATTAAATTTATCGAACGCATGCTAGGCGACGGCAACACGCAGCAGTCGAAAAATAGAATCTGCTGAGAACAGTCAGCAATTAAGACTGTCTGCCTCGGTAAGGGGATCAAAAGAACCAGATTTTCTTTTGAAACTAGCGTACCGTTTTTAATCTTCAAGGTTGCACCGTTAACTAACTGCAATCGATTTGAGATAGAAATTTTAGTTCAAGAAACTGTGCATGCAAATGTAGGCCTTCTGAAAAGTGTGGAATTCACACAAAAAATTGCTCATTATTGGTCTAACAAACAAGTATTGCACTTTATATCATTTGGTTAACAAAATTAACAGGAGAGTCGAAAAGACATTTTAGACGTTTTTCTTTTTTAGTCCAGAGCTGGGGCCCTACTTTGTATTTCGTTCCAAAAGTTAAATTTTCAAAATTTTAAACAGAACATTTGGTACTCTCTATTTCGAAAGCGGAATAAAATTTCCAAATGTCAAAGACATTGATTGACCGAAAATCGAAAGTATTACAGAGTACGAATTCAAAAGCGGAACGAAAAGCAGTTTCGAATAGGATTGACTTTCGGAACGAAATAGAGAGTAGGACCCCTGAACTATGAATAGAGCTCGAGCATTTTGAGCGTGCTCTGAACCAAGCATGCTCAGATCGTTCTGATTTGTTTGTTAAACACACTCGGCCCTATCGAGGTATCCGTCGGAACGGAAAAATTCTCCGCAACGCATACTCCGTCGGAGACTCAAATTACATTCGAGGTATCCGCTTTCGGAAAGAATAATTAAAATGCGACAACGCATTGATTTGATATGATGTTGTTTCGTGGTACATCGGGATTTTCCTATTTAGTGCTTGTTTTTTCGTTTGTTTTTGCTCTGGAAACACACATTTAAGCAACAAATACAACCAATTACTTTACTAAAAGTTGTTTTTCTTTATTGCTTTCATTTATCAACACTTCACTGCAAATCGTAAACAAATTCCGCATCCAATTCCTGTCGGAGCATATCGGAAGAAAATTCGTATGAAGCTGTCAAAAATATCAGTAAAAACGCACTTCATCGCACTGAAACGCAAAACGCCAGTGTGCGTTACATATTTATCGGAACGAAGTTCCGAAGTATACCTCGCTGCAAAAATCCTCCGATTCGTATGAAATCGGAGAATTTTCCGTTCCGACGGAAACCTCGCTGGGGCCGACTTTGATTTACCTTCTGCTCCAGAACAACAAGGCTTGTCCGACATTTCAACTATTTTGTTATCCTGTTGTTTTTTTTTTCTCACAAATGTGACTGTAAGTGCGTAATCAGCTTTTCAGTCAATTCATTCTGAGCTCATAGAGCGCGTCCTGATCATTATTTGAACGAAAAAATGAAAACAAATTCTGAGCGAATCCTGATCATTATTTGAACGAAACAAATTCTGAGCTCTGATGTATCTGAGTTAAAAAAGAAATATGTACGAATTTTTTTTTGACAGTTCAGGCTTTGCTGTGAACTAAAAAAGAAAAACGCCTATGAAAACATTAAGAACCATTCACATGAGAGCGAACAAACAATAATTATTATGAATGAAATGCAAATAAACCACTTTTTATGCATTTATAAACAAGAGGAGGATAACTAATTATCCCATCAAAATGTATTAAGAAAACAAGTTTATAAACCGTTTAAATAACGAAATTTCGAATACCAAACATTTTGCTGCGAATGAAAACACCCTTGGCGTCAATTGTCAAAGTTTATTCTCAATCCAGATCATTTAATTCGCGTTCCACAAACTAGCGAATAAAACATTCGGTCGAACTTTACCTCAAACTAGACATTGCGGGTAGAAACTGATGGCTGAAATTCGCCAATTGCCTCGACCTAGTAAAGTGTTCATGTGAACGGGACTGTCAAAACTTGCGAATATTCGTTCGTTCGTAGGTAGTTGATCGTTCTCATATGTGAATGGTCCTTTAGTCTCGAACTTTTTATGGGTTGGACATTAACCCCCGTATTATTAAACAAATCTAGATAAGAAAACTAGGAAACTTCAAACAGCATACATAATGTAGTAGACTTTGCCAAGTACTGTGTGTTCGGTTGATAACTTTACAAAGCCTTACAGACACGACACTTTATGGGTCCTGATCTGGTGCTGTTTAGGTAATTAATGTCGTTTTCGGTTGGTCGTCCTGAACGTCCGGAAGAACTCTCCGCGATTCTGAATTCAAATCCAGAAGAAAATGTCTCTTCTTTTCAGTAGAAGAACTGTCAGTTGAGTGCCAATCGAACGATTGCTTCCCGACGGTTCTGGACGACCAACCGAAAACGACATAAGTTACCTAATACGAAGATAAGTATGAGAATCAAATCCACCAGGTAAACCCAATTGACAGTGCGCTAAACTGATAACGATAAGCATATAACATGTTACCCCCAGATTGTCAATTATTACGGTGAAACTATATATAAAGGGAATAAACGCAACACGGAACAGCGATACAACAAGATAAGCATCTTGTGGTTTCTTTATTATTTGCTTTAGCGGTTGATTTTTAATTTTATCTAGTAAACGTGAAGTGGGTGTGCGTTGGCGCAGGTGAGCATTGCAGTTGGGTTTGTTATAAATATGTTGCTTTTATATTTTATATCCGAATATTTATATCCGAAAGACCTCATTAAAAGTATGCGTGGCCAAATAAGCATAGCATCGAATGGACAAGTATCGAGTGAACATTTTTAGTTATATCTTTGGCGAGTTAATTGGCAAGCACATCCTTCTATAAAACTTCCGGCTACAAAGCTGCTATACTGACAGCTCGAAAACCAAAGACGGAGACTTTCTCTTAATCTTAATCTCCCATTCCGTCTACCATAAACTACTGTAGCGGGTTCCAGGTGGAAATTATGGCGATAAAAGAAGTCTCTTATCTTGGCTCAAGAAAAACGTGATATCCGTTAAAGATTATCTGCACATTTTCGAACAGCCAAGCAGCTATCAAATCGTTGGATTCGATCCCTATAACTTCTCTAGTAGCCCGCGACGGCCAATCATCTGTAACGGAGATGACCGAACAGTTCAACAATCACCATTTCAGTAGAATAGGAACAACTATACCCATCTTGCCGGTCACAGCCACCCCAGGGCATACCAATCACTACTTGTAAACAAAAATTAAAGCTGGATGCTGGTGCAAAGTGGCACTACATGTCCAGAGACAAAATAAAATTTGCCCTACGCTGCATTTGAAACGCTTTAAGAATTTGATTTCTCCCCACAAATTGCATACCGGGCGTCACACTCACGCTTTCGACATTTTCGTTCAGCAAGCTGCAAGAAAGCTGCAAATGTTGAAAGCGTGAGTATGAAGCGCAGCTTCCTTTTTGGAGCACTTGAACTTAATCGTTTAACTCAATCTTGGTCTTAAAATTATAAAGTTGCTTTTGAATTATAAAGTCAGTTCGTCAAAGAAATTAAGCAATTGACTTCTAAATTTTCTAGAAAACATTTTTTTTTATTTTTCCGTACGTAAAACTTTTTCCGTTCAACTTCTCAGGCGATTCCATAACATTTTCCACTGAATTCCTATGAAATGCTGTTGTTAGATATTTCGGTTTTGTTCTATTTCGTGTTCTTACGGCTGCATTTTACGGATAACTATAACCGGCACCTAAGGCCTCAGTTTTAGCTGTCATTGAAATGCATAATTGGACCAAATCAGTGGAATGGTGGTTTCATCTTTTTTGACAAGTCAGTTATAGCAATCATTGAAAAATTCCATAACTCATTAGCTTTATTTTGATACCAATTAAACCTAATATTGTCTTAAAATCGGAAATCAAAATTTTCAATGATAGCTATAACTGGGGCCTAAAGGAAAACATTTGACAGGAAATAGAATTTTTATCGGCAGAAGTTTTAGAAAATTTGTCGAAAACATTGTGGAACGAGACCGAGTGTGCATCAATTTTTTGCGACTTGTCCCTTAACATACCTAATCGACAAATAGAACCAAGTAAGTTCAACGTACTTTGTAAGCAGCAATTAAGGTTGTCAACCTCTCTGTTGCATTCAATAATTGGTTGCCTAGTACTCATCGCTCAGTTGTCGCTGGTGGTAGTGTAGTGGAGTTGAAGTGCAGGTTCACTTCCCGACAGGGGAATAAACATGTCTTCCCAAAGAATATTTATATATACATATACGAAGAATTAACTACCTGTTAACAAATCACTTGAAGGAATCTGCGTAAGTGCAGAACCTTAATTTAAGTTTTGTTTTAATTGAAAATATGTACTTTGAAGTTGAGGTGTATTTATTGATAAAAATCAATTCTGAACATTAAATTAAGTGGCACCCAGCCAACTTTCTTGTATGCGACCTCTATTTGCCTCTCTAATTGATTTATATGAATTACCGCTCAAATGAATAGGGTAAATCATTTAATCCGAAAGGCATTTGAGATTTTGTTTTATTTTTTTCTTGCCTATACCTACCACTCAATTTTAGTTTTCGAAAAGTTGTTTTCGTGTTTATTTGCCTCCTCTTTCGATCGTTCGGTGTATACAGGCTGCGGCCGGGCGCCCCTCCCCCTGCGTCTGACTTTAATGGCAGGCTATTATAAACGGCGACCTTGACATTTATTTTTAGGTTTTTCTTGTTTTTTACTCTTTCAAGCATAGTGATGAAGCAAAGTTGAAAGAGAAACTTTTGGTGATCATTACAAAAAGAAAAAAAATAGAGTGGCTTCGAAGTTTCCCACTAAAGAAAGATTACATCAAATAATAATTGTTTTCATTTCTAAAGGTTAATTCTTCGGTAAAGACCTTCCGCCCTACCCAGCGAGAGGGAATTTCTTTTGAGTAGTTTTCCTTTTGAAAATTGCATAATTTCTTTCTTTCGCTTACTATTTTATTCTCTTTGGTGTTTTTCTATTTGCCACTCATTCTATTATGCAACAGGTTATTTTGGTTACTGTGGGCGTGAATTTTGATCACATCGCCTCGCGCAACTATACACAAACGCAATATTCATGTAATCATTTTGGGGTTTGTTTATAAAGCGCGTGTGTTGCCAGCGCAGGGGGCAATCAACTTGATGTTATTTTTAAGTGCAATCTTCGACATGTAATTGTTTGATTAGGAAACAATGATAGAAACTGACCCAATAACATTTGGTTTGTTTGCTTGCATCGTTTTCTATGGTAAACATGTTTTGCAAAGAAATAGGTTAAAAAGAGAATATACGCGAATACGCAATAGTTTGTCAAAAATGCGAAACAAAAAGAATAGTAATAAATTAATTCGCAATTTGTGTGAAGTATTTTTTTTTTTTGCGCGCTATGTGCTTGGGATCAGTAATGATTAAACTTTGTTTACCAAATTGGCAGTGGTTGACATGGTGTTGAAAGAAAAATGTTTAAAACACAAAATTATTGTTATTGTTTCTTTTTTTGTTTAATTATTATTAACTGGAAATAGAAAATGAATGGTAGGAAGGGGAATATGTCTGTTGAGTACCACTACTTGTGTATTGGCGAAAACACGTGTTCAAAAAGTTTAGAAATATGTAGGTACCTGATGAGAGAATAAGGAACGAGATGAGAGTATGGATATTAAGCTTTATCACCTGTTTCAAGTGTTATGTTTAGGTTTCGGTTCATAAACTACTGTCTGGTATATTCTGTACTTCATAATATATGTAACTTAGTTTAGGTGACATCAGCAGATCATGCCAGGGGTGAGATTTAAATATGTAATTACTTTGTTAGTTTTCAGAATAGAGATATAAAATAGCCCTCATATGCCTTCTGTTAATTTCGAAAACTTATAATGTCAAATGAAACGAGTGACAAAATTGTGTGTCAAGTAATAATGTACACACAAATAGTTAAAAAGAAGAAAATAAACAAATATAATGGTTTTACTGTTTAAAACAACATTACAAAGAATCTGTAGCTTAACCTTCGCTTGCAATGATTTACAAATGAAAACGATATGAGCACTGAGGATGAAGATGGGAGTGAGCGTCCTAAAAGTTCAGTTGAGTTCACCACACCAGAAATGGCCGATAAATTGTTGGAATGATGTTCGACGAGCGAACAATTAAACTTCGTCACTTGCTGAGTCTGCTGAGTCTGTATATTTAGATATTAAACGCCGCGTTTGCACACTCTGAGTTCAAAATCGTACCCGGATGACTACTTCGAAGAAGTGTATACCTAATCAAGCGCAGTCCGAAGGATTTTGTTTGTCTTTTCGTAGTTGAAATTTTTATCTATTACCACACTATGATCGTCAAAACCTCCAATGTGACTTGTGTTTGGTTGTCCTTCGGAGAATTTGCTATGGTATACAACTGCCAGTAAGTCAAAGCAGCCACCTAACCAATATTATGTATGTCAAAAGCTGATGAGATTGCATTCGAGGTCACAATAACTTTATTAAATTTTCAAGAAATTTTAGATACAGTGACAATACTACATTGTTCCCACAGTCTTTAACAATTCTTAAAAACAATTAATAAAATTATGTACTTATTGTTAACATTGTAACGGAATGCAAATATTTTTGATAGGTACTCGGCGTAGTAACACTAACAACTGTGTTTGTTGTCATTTAATTGGCATCACCGTGGCTGGTGTAATCATAGTCAAGTTCAAAAACCTTTCACGTGACGAATCACCCAAAAAAAAAACCTCAGAAACTACGCTCGTATCAATAAATAAATTTGCACATGTTAATTTGATAGCATAATAAAATTTGTCGTTACAATTTTCTGAGGGCCCTGGTGAACTTTCAGTGATGCTGTCATTAAACAGACCTGTTGACAATAATTATTTGGCACGGTCTTTAGCTTTGCCCATTTCTCACTATTTTGTAAACCACTTGGTGAGACGAAAAGCAAGAAATTTGGCAAATCTCATCATCGCTAGTGTCACTTGGACAAATGTTTAGCGTACTGAGTCGGGTTGAGTACTGAAATCGGCGCAAGGTTAGACGGGTAAACATTGAAACTCATAAAAAATCGGACAATATATTAGCCAGAATCCATAAAAGCATTTTTGGTTGCAGTATCAGTATGAAAAACTATGACATGTAAAGTCGGTATAGTTAACAAAGTTACGATTGGTTTTTTTATTAGTCTAAATCGTCAATATTGGCTATAAAAAAAGGCGTTAGGCAATAACGCAAAAGGAAATAGCGCCCAAATCGATGTCACCGAAGAAAATAGCTTCGAGCTTTTAGAGGCGACCTACAGAGAGTATCCACTAAAAGTCAAAACATATCTAAACACGGTAAAGGCACAATAGACTCCTTTTAAAGAGGCCGCACTGCCAGATCCCCATGAAGGCTCTCCCGACTTATAATCTATCTAAACACGGGACGGAGAATACTTTAGAGTAGCAATATCCAAAAACGGAAACACTTTAATCGATGAAGTAAGTATAGCATTTCTCGTTGCCAAGAATATTGGGATTTACGATGCCACGTGGAAGATCTATGACGATTTGACTAGAGTCTGCTATATTAATAAAATAAATCCGATCTGACTTGAGGCGGCGATTTGGAAAAAAGCTTGATTTGATTGATTCCAATTTTTCTGCGCGATCCTGAAAATAGAAGTACATACTTCATAAAACAATATTCCGTCTGTCAGAATGCGAGAACTAAAACCGATTGCGAAAGAATAGGTATTTTCAGTGAGGATTCAGATTACATAATTTGGAAGATCTAGCATATAATTAACAAACTATTTTGTTTGTCATTCCATTGTCGTTGGTTGTTCCATTGAAGTCTGTATAAACATCGCCGCAGCTTTTCTTGAAAAAGTGTTTAAAGTAGTTTGGAATCAAACGTAAAGGCTGGCTAAAAGCAACAAACCGTTATCATAACTTAAAAGTTGGTATTCAAATCATCCTCAACTTCTCAGAGAGTAGAGAAAACTAGGCGTACATTCACTGGCCTGTCTTGTTGATTATCTAACCATTCTATGCATTTCCCTTTCATTCGCAGAAGTGTATGACTATGCATCTAAATACAAAACGCCTTAAACCATCAGTTGACATACATATTGTTGGCCACACACCGAAACCGTCGAACCTGCCGCAATCCGAACACTTTACATTCACTTTTAGGAAGATTAATTAAAATGGCCCCAAAGCAGACTATAAATGAAATTCTACCCGACAGAACCAGATCTTCGTTGTCGTTGGATGGAAAGGAAAACTTGTTTTTGATGTAATCAAATACATAAAATGTTATACACAATATGAAATAAAACTCACCTTCCAAGCGTTGACTTTCGGTGGCGGTGCTGCGACAAACTTCTTCGGTTGCTGGTCGTCAGGCTTCGCTTCGTTGCCACTATTGTTTTCGTTTGCGCTGGCGCCACTGGGCGATGAGTCTTTACGATCTTTTGTCGGTTCCTTTGGTTCTTTCGGTGTGCCAGACACCGGTCCCTGATTGACAGACTTTTCTCCCTTTTGCTGTTGTGGTCGACGATCACGTGGCCGCCTTGGGAACTTTTTACGTTCATCGTCTGGTTTTGCGCCACCACCTGCAGCAGATGAGGCAGAGCCTGAGCCACCTTTGCCTCCCCCAGCAATAGCAGATCCTGCATCTTTATTGGCAGATTTACCTCCACCACCATTATTACTATTCCCAGCCCAGGGACGTTCGCGTTGCTTCTCCTTGCGACGAATTTTACGATCCTTACGATTATGCGAAACGACAGGCACAAAATCAGCATTATCATCGACTTCCGATGAGTTTTCCGTATTGTCAGGATTAGCCGAACGTTTTTCACCGCTTACATTAGCAGGGGCAATGGGGGGAAGTGCTTCAGCGGCACCTTCAGCGCACTCCTCACTCCACGACTTGAGAGTCTTGAGATTGGGTTGATTTTCCTTATTGTCAGGGTCAAGATCGTTTGACGATGATGCACTAGGCGTGACTGCAGCCGATGTCGGTACCACAGCAACTTTTGCCTCTAAATTTTGCAACACATTTGCATAGGATGTAGTCGAAGCAGTCGGTGATGCAACAACAGGTGGCGCATCTACTGCTGCTGCCACTGGAGATGTTTCTTCTTTAGCGGACATCTCAAGAGTTTCCTTGTTTGTTTGACAAAACTTTCAATTTTTCTCTCTTCGCAGAGCAAAACAAAAATCAAGCTGTTAAGAACTGCCGCGCTCCCTCCGACTAATCGAATTGAAAAATAAAAAATCAAATCAAATAATAAGGAGACTGTTTTCCAGACTTTCAGTCAGACTCGTTTAAGAGGTCTTTCCGTTCAGTACTGTTTATGATTATTTATTTATTTATTTATTTTGTTTCTATGCAACTCAGTGCAATAATGGCATTTTGCGTGCCTCAGGCTTAGGTTGCCATTTTTTAGAGGCCTTCACACTTGGATGAAATTCTTTTGGAAATCACTGAAGTAATTCTGGAAATGAGAAAAATTGTGGTTATTATTTGGAATTTGAAAAGGCATAGAAATGGGGTGTGAACTTCTACATTCCAAGTTATGAAAGATTATAACCTATTAAATGGAAAAGAGAGGAACACAACCTCCCCAGTCTATGCATTAGTTTAATCGATACACAATAGTCCATGAACATTTTGCTTTTATGTACTTAAAATTAAAAATTGACTTTCAATTTCAATATTTCGGAAAAGAAATGGAAGGAGTGTAAGTTCTGTTCATCATTATCAATTTCAATGTCCTGTTTGTCATAAATGGACAACCTATCCATAACTTTCAATATTTCTTCTTCCTTTTAAATCATTGCATGCAATCTCCATACGGTTAGAGGATATGTCTGATATGATCCAACCATCTTATATTGGGCCGCTGATGCATAGATGTACATATGTGCTCTGGTCTTCTTACACAATATAATGTGCAAGTCACCCCAGCAATACATGAAATCTCATTTCGGCTACTTATACTCGCACTAGATATTGTGCATTTTATGAAAGCGCAAATGTTAGCGTAGATAGGTTTCAGTAACCTAAGATTAAAATTCACCTAGCTCCCTGGAAACATTTAAGTGGCTTCATATACCAACTCGTAGACAGAACAAATATTTTTGAATTATTTCCATTTTCTCTATGAAAAAAATGTATATAGCTTCCACTGGTATCCTTTCAAGAACGTACCGACGAACATACACGTTACGTGGTAAATATTACCTTCACTTCGTTCAGGGTCATACACGCCCCTCCACTACGTTTGGGTAAAACGCCTCACTCTTTGCCCTCATCCAATAGAAGCATGCGAACTGATCGGGCTATAACAAATTTGTAACGCTACTACGTTACAGAATGTCAAAGCTTTAATATTTTTCTTCATTACCTATTTAAAACATGCATTGAATTTCCACTATAGACACACATGCATTCAGTGCAGCTGAGGGACAGAGAGTGACAAGTCCAATTAGACATGCCAATTACGCCGAAAGTAACCCACTATTTTTCTAGATCTAGATCCTCGTGTACATAAAAGCCTTTAACCAATGTAAATATACCCATTTAACCGTGTAATATGTTACGTACCCATTTCGGAAAACATGTCCGTATTGAATAAGTCAAAAATATGTATATTGCACCGGCAGCCAAGTACGAAAGAAAATCACTACCCACCTCCCATTTCTTTCTTCTTTTTTTTTAACTAAAAGCCCTTGCATCACATTTGTCCTTACCCTACAAGGCTACAAGATATTTGCACAGAGACGTGTGCATACGCAAGAACAACCCACAAAGTAGTTCCTGAATTTCATCGATAGTAGAATTTTTAACAACTATACGCTAATGTTCACTCTTTAAATATATTCTAAATTAGTTAGAATTTCTTGACATACTCAAATTTTCTTCCTTTCCAAATTGAGGAGCCTTTGAATTTTCTTCCTTTGCTGTGAAATTTGTCCTTTTTTTTTTTTATTCTCCACAACTTCGTTGCTCTCACGCACTTGTACAAAAATAGAGGTTAGTTATCTGTCACACTGTTTCAATTGTCAAATCGCACTTCTGCACACTCGCGCACACACGCGCAAAACACACGGTGTTTCGTTCTTTCTTCGAAAAAGAATAGGATAACTATCGTCAACACAGTTGGAGTTCGAATTTCGATTTATTCTATCTCTTGCCGTTGGTCAAATCCGAATGGATGTACGATTATAGCCAAAAATAAAAAATATACAATCTGGAAACAGAATACACTTTCTGATGTATCTGATGATATTTTACATACAATAACATTTAAGAATTTCAATAAAGATTATTTTTAAATGTTACTTGAATGTTGAAGAAAAAATAACACTCAGATACAACATAAACATATACTGCTGTCTCACTTTGTTTTCACAATATACGGTTCTTGTCACTTTCGTATTTGCAGACGGATGAGATGGGGAGAAATGTCAATTTGTTACCACACTACTATTGAGTTATACACGACTAGTTTGTGCAAATGGAAATTTTTAAAAACAAGAATTTCACTATATTTAGCAATTTTCAATGGAAAATTTTAACTGTCGATGATGTGGTCGATTGTATTTATGCACTTTTGATAGGTTTCACTGCACTTTTCACCATTTTTTAATGGAAATTTGTAAAATCTCGTTACTACGAGCAGACATGTGGTTTCGACGCCGAATGTAGATAATTTCGAAAAGAAATTAGAATTTCTGCAAACCTGGCTGCTCGATGTGCGGCTTCCGATGAGTGCGATGGAGAAGTGAGTTCGAAAATTTACGTTTCCTACTTCCGTGAGGTAATGTTATTGTTACGAATTTGATGGCAGTTGGTAATTTGAATTTTTTTGCAAGAGTAAATTTTTGATGGAATTACAAAAAAAAATATACCTAATGTCGATTATACCATTGGGCAAGAAAAATAACTTTTTTTAGATTCAGAGCAATTTTTGCTGCTCTAGAAATCAGCGGTCGGTCAAATTCGTTGGGCGGAGAAAAAGCACTTTTTTTCGGATTCAGAGCACTTGCGAAACTCGATTCGAGAGCGAGATTCACACATACTTTTACTAATTCCAAAACAAGTGACATTTGTAAACACAAATTGCAATCTCAAAATAGTTTACTGTCAAATAACACACAAATGCAATAAAAAAAAATGATCTCTTTCCATGTTCCATTGGGCAGGAAAAATCTAAGATCTGACATCTGAGAGCAAAACAAGCCCAATGGAAATCGACATAATTCAAAGCACATTTATTTTTTTTTCCAACGGTACGTCTATATGGACCAGCTCTCGCTTCCCGGCCATGGGTTACCGGTTACCATACAAATAGATGCTTCTACTTTTTGCGATCGTGCAATACGATTGTCCAACAAATAACGGTGGAAAACAAAACCCACCATAAGTATACAGTCTACAGCCATCATGGTCTACAGTACCTATACTATATCATTTTTAAGACTAAAATTCTCTTCTTTTATTTTATTTTTAAACAAAGTATTTCTACCAACCATAGATAATTATCTTCGTCTTCCATAAAACAAAAATTGTTCATTTAAATCTCGAAATTTCTTATTACGTGGTATGCGAGATGTGCAGAAACCATCGGGCATCGGACAGTCCTCGATGCAAGAGCTTGAGATTTGGAGCAGAATCGAATAAGCTTCAGTTTGCGAAAGCAGCTTAGATCGCGCAGGTACTTCAGCAAACTGCTTCGGTGTGAGCGTAAGGAAACGAATTTTCTTCACTGCCTGCTTCATTAGATTTTGATTAATAATCTTTTGTTGTGATTCCCTGTTGTGTTGCTGATTCTGCGATTGTAAAGATGTTTGATCGCTGGTACTTTCATTAGTATTGTCATAATTGTCAGGCATGTAGCCCCTCTTAATGGCATAACGCAACAAGGCGTTAAACAGATCCAGCTCTGTATCGATGTTAAGCGCTTCACAGTCCAAAATCGTTGTCATCTCGATATCACAAAAGTTCGGATCGGCAAGCACTTCCTTCGTTTTGGCAGCGATTATCTTAAAAATGTTATTCAATTGAAAAATATGAATGGAGAGGGTTCTTTGTCACTTACCTCCATGCTTCTCTGCATTAGGCGTGGTTCATCAAACAGTTTCGCTGACTCATACGCCCGACATGCGTCGTTAGGGCTAAAGTTGGCCGATAGATATTTCATACACTCGTCAGCCAAATGTTGCAAAAGGTACTTCTTGGCTACGTAGCAAAGCTCAAGGGCAATGTCAAATGAGTTAATATTAATCTTGTCCGAGTAGATATACTCTAGCAATGCATGAAAGATATCTGGTTGTATGTCGGGAATCACAATGGGATCAGTAGTTTGCGGGAAAGATCCGTAAAACATTCGCTCTAAGACTGGTGATGCCATCGCCAAGATAAGCTTATGGCCAGACAGTAACTTTTGATTGGGTGCTTTGCCAACAAGAAATCGGCAGTCAGTCCATTTTTCCATGTCGAGCAAATATTTGCCCCGATCTCTAATACTTTGGCAGTTGTCTTGCCAATCGTTGAGCTGGGCCATTTTCTGTTTTCTTTTTTTTTTTTTTTTGCTTTCTTTCTCAGTGCTTCAATTTTTGTACAGTCCGCGACTTTGTCCACAATTCTTTTGTAAAACTAGTTTCTTCTGCACTTTTGAATTATCTACTTTCAAAAAAAAATTGTTCTTAACAAACGTTTTTTACAACAAAAAGTGGAACTTTGCGCAAACCGTTCAAACCAAACCAGAGTTATATCATGTTATATCCAGTAATGAGTAGGGACACTCCTCTCCATATACTACCACAAACCACAAAGCAAAATGCAGACAAAATCGTACAATAAGTGGAAGCAGAACGAAAGAATACTTTTTACGTGAATACAACGACTGCTTGAGAAGAAAAGGGTACACAACACATTTTACCTGTACCACTATCACTACATGGGGCTTGCTGCGTACGACGAACGGTAAGTATTTTTAAAGGCGCGTAAACTCGATATCGATGTGTGTAGTGCACCGAGTAAGTAATCCGATAAATTGGGTCATATTCCATAATTGCTAGTTTTCATAATAACTGGTCACACTGGTTTTGCAGTGGCGCTGGGGTAGGTTTTTTCATAATGAATTTTTAAAGGCGCGTAAACTCGAATGCTGATCAGCTGTTGTGCGAAAGAACGGAAGTAAACACAATACGGAACACGTGATAGTTTTCGGTGTGAACAAATTACAGTTCAAGTGTTTTTGGATTAAATATAAATTTAAACAGGAAATGGGAGAACATACTTCCAAGTTTTGACCTGCGGTCGTGTGGTTATGTGCCGATAATGGAGAGCATTTAAAATTACACCTCCCTTTTTTGAAGGTGTAATTTTTCATTACAATTTTTTTTCGCGCTGTTTATTTTACTTTTGTTTTTCTTGAACACATTTAAAAATATATAAATATCTACGCCTTTTGTTTTTAAAATTAATAGCAATGCTTGTGGTCGAACATTGACCTAAGTTATACGAAATCTTTAATTCATATAAATTTAAAGACCCCAACAAATACAGAAGACTATTTTGGAAATTAAGAGCAAATCAATTTCCTACGAAATGCATGAAATGAAATGCAAAAATTATTAAAAAAATTAAAAAATTAAATGAATTATCTACTACTACTACTACTACTACCATAAAACTCGCATAAAACTATTGATTTCGGTAGTGAAAATTTTTTTTATTATTTTGCAGGCTACATTAAAAAAAACAAAAATACCGCCAAAAACACAGGTGTGAGTTGGAATTAAGTCAGTAATCTAGTATTTCCTCCATATTTACAGATTTTAGGGAATATGCAAATACATATTATAGCTCCCTCATTTCACACGTCCCCCTCAAGAATTTGTAGATGCATTAGAGAGTTTAGAGAAAAAATTTATGTATTTCTCGTGTTCCTAATTTGTAATTTTGTAATAATTTTGAAATGAAAATGTAGGACATATTAAAGAATGAATTTGATTACTTTTGATGCTGTATAATCAAAACAAAGAAAACATTTTATGTACGTGTTGTAGTATATTATCACATTATCAAAAAATTGAATAAAATAATCCAAAAAGCCAACAACAAGCAAAAATATCTTAGCTTAACATATAAAAAAAAAAAAAAAAATATAAGTTTACTTAACTGAAAAAAGCGGAATTCAAACCAAAAATTAATTACCTAGATAAAAACAATCCCCCTTGACTTGACTTAATACGTTGCCTGTTATCAAGCGTCCGATAGGTGCATCAACAAATTTCTTGGTTTTGGTCGACAAACGTTCATTTTTTTGAAAATCTTTGGACTCTTGTCTCTCAAGGAATGTTGTAAGATGTAAGTCTTTCACTTGGACTTTTTAATTGGTATGCGACTGTTGTAGTTGTAGAGTCTCTACAATGATGTCTTTTGTTCCGGTTTTTTTTTTTACTTTTTTTGCGATCGAAGAGCTGTTGTATATGCCCTTGTAATTTGATTTGTTGAAAATTATGTTGGCATGCTCGTGGTCATACTCATGACTAATCGTGAGCACTCTAATCGGTCGAGGTTTCTTCTCACATGTGGTTGCTACAGGTCGCACCTATGCATAGGTAGCTATTAACGGAAATTAAATTTAATTGCAAAAACAGACATGTAAGTCAACGAATTTGTTCTCTTTGACCTGTACTGTACCACCATATTCTGCGAACTGCGAAGTATAGAAGAGCGATGATATAGAAAAACGACACAATTCCATATAGTATATGGACTTCTACCATTCTTCCAGACTCTTCTGGTCCTATGTCATTTTACCGCAGTATGCGGTACATTTTTTATTAATTTCTTGGAGACTAATTTTTTCCCACAAAGTATAAACATAAGATAAAATACTACTGATAAAAGACTAAAAGACTGCATCATTAGCTTAGTTTTGAGTAAAAATGGACTTAAGCCGTTTTTCCCCTGGACCTTCATGTATTTAGGGCCGATTTTTCAATAGTCAGATAGCCAATCAGATAGGGGTTAAAACTGTCAGATAAGACATAAACCCATTTTTCATTAGTCGAATAGCAGCTATTCGAAGAATATAACATCTAACTGTCTCATAAAGTTATCTGCCCGTTTTTGAGGCGGATAAGATATAACTCTCTAGTTAAAGTAGGAGAACTGTCAAATTTTCAATTTGTAAAGTTTTTACAAAGTTTTGTTTTGGGAAATATGTATTTACATATTGTACAAATGGATTTATTCGATTGTATCGACGATTTTATTATTGAGGAAGAAGATTTAGCAAAAAATGACTTCAACCCAACAAGGAAACAAAGAGTAGTGAGAAAGAGACCTAACCATTATGTACAATGAATGGGAGAATGCAGATTACGAACTAAGATAAACGTCAAGCTGTAGGCATTGACTATCTTATATGCTTACACACAACAAACTGTCAATCAATCTGTCTTTCTCACACCCACTTAACCGTCGAATCTCTTATTATATGATCGAAAAATTCCAAACTGTTATCAAGCAGATAAAGAGTGAAATAAATTTAATCGTTAGTTAGCTATCAGCCGATTTATCTGACTATTGAAAAATCAGCCCTAATGTATTTCCATTTTATAAAAATGTATGACAAGTTAAAAATTTCCGTTTTTTTAACGGAGTACCATGTGCCATTTTCCGAAAATATACTCCTTCTCTTTTTTCTCTCTCTCACTACACTTCTTATATCCATCTATTTCTCATGACTGTGTGACACTGTAATACGTGCTGTGCTGATAAAGAAATTTGTCGTAAAACTATTTTCCATGTAACAGGATAATATTAATTCAAACCACATCCCACCGACCTTAATAAAAACAGCCCCAGCAGTATTATGTCATATATACACATTTATATTAGTGAAAATACGTTTAAATTAAAAAAAAAATGTTTGTTTTTTTTCGAAAATCATCACATACCTACCTATACATTATAATCACACCCTCAAAAAATCCAAAAACGAACAGATTTAGGTCTGCAAAGCCCACTTTGTCTGCGATCCACAAAATTTCCTATGTCAAGTAAATTACCATCCACACTCCATATATTATTTGCAAATGTCGGAAATTTTGATAAGTTGGCGTACATTATAACTTGTGAATAATTTTTCTTCATATATTAGTGCATAATTATAATATTTGACTTAAAGAAAATATTGTGTAAATATTTTCGATATGACTGTAAATGCAAAACAGGAAGAACCACCGCCACGGTCGCGTTGTTTCTTCGATGTAAATCTTGGTGGTCTCCCAGCGGGTCGAATTGTCTTTGAATTGTTCACGGAAATTGCACCGAAAACGACTGAAAACTTCCGTGCTCTGTGTACTGGTGAAAAGGGACTTGGTATTGTTACAGGAAAACCCTTGCATTATAAAAATGTTATATTTCATCGGGTTGTAAAGGATTTTATGGTACAAGCGGGTGATTTCTCAGCATTCAATGGAACTGGCGGCGAATCAATTTACGGCGGAACTTTCGAAGGTGCGTATCTATAATGTGTGCATTTTTTTTTTGCTATAAATCGATAATTAGTTTGGTACTCGTGGAAAGGTTTTGTCTGTGTAATTATATGATAGAAACAAAGATACGCAGTTTCTTCCTGGCTGAATCGCGGAGATCGAATTGAATTTGTAATAATTGTAGTATCATCGGTCGGTATACTGATGGTAGTTGGTCGTGGAAGGAGTTATTGGAAATATGTCAGTTGACCATTATTTTCGAATTGCGTATTTCTACGGATTTTACGAATTGCAGCATTCAAAACATCCTGACTTGCATTGCTGGCATATCAAATGGTGTCAGTCGCAATACATACCCCTCGTTGGGTACGGAACAAATTCGTATAAACTCCTTTTCCTGCTGCAGCACTCAGGAAAAATATTAAAGTATAAGGAGAATAGCGGGTGGACGGACGGATTGGATTCCGAACGTCAACCGAGATTCCTTGTTTTCCCAAACGATAATGGACAGAGGGAATCTGGTTGATGCGTTTGACCGAATGCCAAACGCTAGCAATTTTGAACGTCAAAAGTTATATGAGGTTAACCGCAAGGGGTTATTGACCGCGCTGCACTTGCAGTTTGATGACGACGACGAAAGTTGTGGCTGTTGCACTGCCACCGAGTAGAACGACGAGATCAAAGCGTGCGACGAGATAAAACGAAAATAGTTACCACTGATGGGTTCGATTTGTACAAACTGATTTCGTTTTTATTGTTTGGCAAGCTATTTATACAAGAAAGTTCAACTGTTAACAAACAAATTCGTTATATTTTACAGCTTTTTTAAATAATAAAACTATACAAAATTTGGCGCGAGATTTGAATTTACTATTTGTATCTAATGCAAGAATAGAATGATTTCTGCTTCAACATTCCGCCCCCTTTGAAAGGACTCTCTTTCAAGACGGAATCGCTGCTAGCTTGCGGATGGGACGTCTGAATACCCCACGGGTTGTCTTCACGTCAGCGACTCTGACGATGCCATCTGGTCCCTTGATGGTGTTTGTCACTCTGCCCAAAAGCCATTTTTGGGGTGGGATGTTGTCTTCATGGATGATGACGAGTGTGCCAATGGATAGATTTGGACTAGGCGATGTCCACTTTGTACGTTGCTGCATTTCGTGGATGTATTCCTTGGACCACCTCTGCCAAAAGTGGGTCTTCACGGCGTTTATTCGACGCCAACGTTCGATGTAGCTGATGTCCGCGACTTCCACTGCTGGCTCTGCAACTGTCTTTAGCGATGACCCGATGAGTAGGTGGGCTGGAGTAAGTGCTTCGACGTCATTCGGATCAGAGGACATTGGAGTAAGCGGCCTTGAGTTCATCACGGCCTCGATCTCTACCAGCGCTGTTGTTAGCTCTTCGAATGTGAGCTTGGCTCCTGCCAAACTCCGGTACAGATGGCCTTTAGCTACTTTGACGGCCGCCTCCCAAATCCCACCAAAGTGGGGTGCCCTGGGGGGTATAAAATGAAAATTTATGCTGGCATTAGTACAAAAATTTGTTATTGTTTCTTTGTTAGATTTTTTGAACAACATATTTCGCAGCTCTAAAAGTTTGGACTGTGCTCCAATGAAATTGGTTGCGTTATCGCAGTGTATATCTCTTGGGAGACCTCGACGACCTATCATCCTTTTCAGGGCCGCGATAAAAGCGTCAGCAGACAAATCTGACACAGCTTCCAAATGGACAGCTTTCGACGAAAAACAAACAAAAACTGCCACATACGATTTATATGGGGTCTTGCCACGAATTTTGAGGTAAGTGTAGATTGGACCACAGAAGTCGACTCCACAACATTGAAATGGACGCGCTGATGTAAGCCTCTCCGACGGCAAATTGCCCATCACCTGCTGCAACAATTTCGGTCGATATCGGACGCAACTGGGGCACTGACGAACAGTCTGCCGCGCGATATCCCTTACGTTCACTATCCAGAATTTTTGTCTGACTAAAGCGACTAAAGCTTTCGGACCAGCGTGGTAGTTTGTCAGATGTAGATGTCTGACAATAGTTTTGGTGAAACTGCAGTTCTTCGGGAGTAGAAGTGGATGCTTGCATTCCTCTGGAATGTTGGCGTGCTTCAACCTTCCTCCTACTTTCAACAAAAGGACCCCGTCTACTTCCTCTATGAACGGATTCAACCATTTTATTGGTCCTTTGAGTTTTTTGTTGTTTTTGATTGCGTTGATTTCTTCCGAGAAAGCGCTGTGTTGAATAAGATTCACGATCTTGAACAATGCCTTTTCCAAATCCACCGCTGTCAGACTGTGGTTGTCCTGATAGGTTTGCTTTTTGGATCGCCTAACAAACCAATTGACGAACCTCTGTAGGTATGCCACGAAACGGAGAATTTTTAAATACGAACTGTATCGATCTACTACATTTTCCAAAATGTAGTTTGGTTCTGATTTTTGACAGATTAGCACTGTTTTCTTCATTTCCAATTTGGATTCATCTGTAGAAAGCTGAATATCAACAAGTGATGGCCACATCTCTTTGCTTTTTGATAAGAATTCTGGCCCCTTAAACCAAATGGATGTCTTTAATTCTTTACCGTACAACCACGCGAGACTATGTCTGCGGGATTATCGTGTGTTGGAACGTGTTTCCAGGAAATGTTTTTTGTGATTTCTTGGATCTCAGAAACCCTGTTTCCTACGAACGTGCTTAATTTTGACGAATGCATGTTTATCCAGTGTAGGACGATGGCTGCATCGGTCCAAAAGTATATTTCAGCATTGTAGTTTTTAAAAATCGGTTGTATTTTTTCCCAGAGTTTAGATAGAAGGTGCGCTGCGCATAATTCTAAACGAGGAAGCTGTTTCCTCTTTGCTGGCGCAACCCTTGATTTAGCGACTAAAAGTTTTGTCTCGACTCTCCCTTGTTCGTCTATGCTTCTTAAATATATGCAGCAACCATAAGCTTTCATAGATGCGTCGGCGAATCCGTGGATTTGGTAGCTTTTTCTTTCTGGCATGAAGACAAATCTAGGGATAGAGACATTTTGCAACGAGTGCATCTCAACCATGAACTGACGCCATTCAGTATCGATGGTTTCAGGGATGGATGAATCCCAATCTAACTTCTCAATCCATAACTTTTGAAGAATTATTTTTGCTGTTATGATTATAGGACTTAGCAAGCCCATTGGATCGAAAAGCGATGACGAAAGCGATAAAATTGACCTTTTGGTATACTTGGAATAGCAACGACTAGGGTTGTATGAAAAGCTGAACTCATCCGTTTGAGCATTCCAAGCTATTCCTAGAGTGCTAGAGAGATTAGATTCGGTTAATTTAATCTCCTTGTTTTCCGATTGTTGAACGAAATCATGATGATTGCTGTTCCATTTGGATTATTCCAATCCTGCTGACCTCAGAATCTCTACGACCTCTAATTGTTTATGGACCAGTGTATCTATGTCATCTGCCCCAGTCAACATATCATCGACATAAAAGTCCGATTGAAGGACTCTAGCTCCTAGCTTAAACTGGTTTTGATTTTGTTCTGCTAAGTATTTGAGGCAGCGAATTGCCAAAAAAGGAGCAGACGAAGTGCCGTAGGTGACGGTATTGAGTTGATACGTTTGTACCGGGGTTTGCTCGCTTTCCCTCCACAGAATGTACTGAAACTTTCGATGCGATGGATGTATCAGCACCTGACGATACATCTTTACGATGTCTGCGGTAAGAGCGTACTGATAGAGGCGAAAGCGAAGTAAAATGATCAAAAGTTCATCCTGTATCGTAGGACCGACCATTAGGATTCCATTTAGCGATATCTGCGACGACGTGCAACACGATGCGTCGAAAACTACCCTAAGCTTTGTCGATGTGCTATTGGGTCGAAGTACGCATTGATGCGGTAAATAATAGTGGGGTTCCGACAGATTTGGGTTTTTTACTAAGGACATATGGCCCAATGTCTCATACTCCTTCAAGAAACTAACATACTGTGCTTTCTGAAATGAGTTTTTGGCTAACCTACGCTCAAGTGAGAGGAAACGTCTAAACGCTATGTCGTATGACGATCCAAGACAACTGGGATCCTTTTTCATAGGTAGTTGAACCATTAACCGACCAGTAGATAGAACCTCAATATTGTCCTTGAAATGTGCTTCACATTCCTTCTGCTCTTCTGTCCAATTGGAGTGATGACCTTGCACCTCCTCTATCTCCCAAAACTTCTCCACATATTCCTCCAGCGCTTGATCCTTTGAATTGCTAAAACAAGATTGTTTGTTGGATTTGATTTGCGATTTGTAACTCCCAGATACTATCCATCCCAGCTCTGTGTTCTGTAATGTAGGAAGACCTTGTCCAAGTTTGACCTGGCCATCTTTGAGTAGGTCGAAGAATGCTTCTGCACCTAGCAACATATCAATTCTGGACGATTGGTTGAAAAATTCGTCAGCTAATTCCAAATTCGTGGGAAGATTCCAACTGCTAATATTCAGCGACGACTCCGGCTGGTACCCTGTAATAGCTGGTGCTACTAAGAACTCTAATGAAACCTCAAAATTGGTATACCTAGAGCGAATGGTTGTTTGTGTTTCGAAATGAACTTTCGTTTCGGAAACCCCAATTCCCAGGATATCTACATTCTTCCTATGCTTATGTAGATGAAGGGATTTAGCAAATTTCTCATTAATAAAATTAACTTGAGATCCCGAATCAAGTAAAACTCTTCCCATTTGAAAACCGCCTGTCGAATCCTTGACTAAAACTATTGCTGTGGCCAAAATAACTTGAGCCTTTGATTTTTGCTCTTTTTCTAAAGCAGTGTTGCTTGACGCTGATGAAGTTGAGGGCTCTTCGTGGAAGTTGTTGCCATCATCTTTTGATTGTGTCCGATGTAATAGGCTGTGATGCGATTGCTTGCAATGTTTGCATCTATAAGTGGAAGGACATTTTGAAACACCGTGACCCTTCCTTAAACAATTCAAACAAAGTCCTAATTTCTTCACCCTTGAGAAACGATCTGGAACAGACAACCCACTAAAGCTTAAACAATTCGAAATATTATGACTGGAGTCCTGACAAAAAATGCAAGATCGTTGAGTTATTGTAAATGAAGATTGAGGACGTTGATGAGACGACGACGATGGTGGCTTTGGTTTGTTTGACCATTTTTGGCTGGACTCCGATCGCAACTGCTTACTGTCTCGTGCCTCCAAATACTGGCATCGTTTTCCAAGTACCTTTGCGCACTCATCCCACGTTGGCAATTTGCTATAATCTAATTGCTCGTCCCATTTCGATTGTGTCTCCGGATCAACTTTTGATAGAGCTATTGAAATAATTATGGCATTGCATATATTTTCATGCGATCCAATTGAAAGCAGTGAACTGAACAACGCCGAAATGTTGTCTACTAAACTTCTTAGTTGAACTGCAGAAGCCTTTGGCACTTTGGGTAGCTCAGACAATTCTGCGATATACTCCATGAAGATAAGGCAGTCGTTGTCATATCGCTCCTTTAACTTAGCGAGTGCTTTTGGATAATTTTCCTCAGTTAGATGGAATGCCTTGACTGTATCCAAAGCTTGATTATCTAGACATTGTAACAAATATCTAAATTTTTCGATTTTTGAAAGACTCGATTCGCTGTCTACCAGATTTGTAAATGCGTCAATGAAGCCTTTATACTCTGAATATCTTCCAGTAAATTTTGGAAGACGTTGTTTTGGTAAATGACTCACGGAATGAGGCATTGCCATAGTAGTGTCTACTACACTAGAGCGCCTATTATTTCCCAATAGCGAAAGAATTTTGGTTTTTAGTGAAATATACTGTTCCTCTAATTCTGCACGACCAGTATCCAATGGTGAGAAACGTTCAATTTTTGTTTGGTATGCTAGGATTTGTTTAAAATAAGATTCTAATATTCCTAGCCGACATTCTAGCTCTGTGGAGGAAAGCGTATTTGCATTGGCTTCTACATACGTTTTTATGCGCGTTATGCTTCCCTTTGTGGATGAACGCATTTGCCTTAATTCCTCTATCGTATATTCTTCCGCCATTCTGACTTTATCAATAACAACGAAAGAAAGAGAAATCCCAAATACAGACAGCTGATGACAAAAATCCTTTAGATTTTTCCAACGAAAACTATTGCGAAGGGAAACGAAGAAAATTCCCACTTAAATCCTCTATCCGTACTAATAACAGAAAAGCGATCGGATATTTGAAGTGTATTGAGAGCGACGATGATGATGCGACCAGCCACTCTTTTATCTAATTTTGCTACCGACAAATACGGTTTCAGCAATATGTTTACAGATTTATGGTTTAAATCTTAATTATGGTTGGGATAATTGTTGAATTATCTTATTCATTTAAAAATGTTCATGTAGCGAATTTTTGATTATAGAAATGATTTGATTTTCTATAATAATTTGCATTAACTTGTGTTAACACACATTCGATGGAAACGAAGAATTTTGAAAGCTTTCTTTCAGTGCAATTGATCTATGCAGCATCCTCTCCGGCGACGACGACGACCAAAGCAAAAAATGTTGTCTTGGCGAAATGTGGATCGGTGCAGTGAAAGAAAAGCCGATGATTGTCGTTGGCTGAGCTTTACGACGGCTCGGGCGTATGCTTAGCTTGGTGGTTGTGTTGTGAGTTTGTGACGGCGAACGAACGATAACGAAAAGAGACGATGGCGGCGAGAGAAAAAAAGAAGAAAGTGCAGTGATAATAGCAATGGTATGGCGGTGGTGGGGTGGTACGTGGGTGGATAATAGTAGTATAGAGAAATTCGAATTTGAGTTCGAGCTTTTTAAGCGAGTAGCGAGAGTGTGTGCTTGGAATGCAAGTAGAACGTATTTGTGGATTCTAATGCGATTCTTTAAGCGACCACTAATGCGCGCATTCGACTGCGGCTTGCAATTTCTATTGATCGTTTGATTATTTGAATTTGTTTGATTTGATACGTAATATGTTGTTCGTAATATAATATTAGATTATGTTGTAATTTAATAATTAGCATGCAGAGTTTAGTCAAAATTATGTTGAAGGTGCGTATTTATAGCGGTGGTAAATGTAGATTTAATATGGTTTTGTTGAGCGACCACTTGTAACTTCTATTTAACGCACATTCATATAATTTGACAATGACCGTACCTTGGCGGGTGATATACTTATCTACCCAATTCGTTGATTTATTGGCGTTTGGTAGCCGAAAAGTTCTCCTGGTTTTCTGCTTCCTCTGCGTTCTTTCCTTCGCTGGATGCTTGGATTCCTGGATGCCTTTTGTGTTGCTGCTTCTGGAGTTCCACCACCTACACTTGCACTTTCTAAACCGAAACCGAAACCGAAAACCGAAAACGCGGCGATATTGTCTTGCACTATAAGTGAAATTCAATTATTGTCTATGAGTTCGTTTCACTGTAATGCTTGCACTTTGTATCGACACTGAGTTTATGTGATTTAAATGTAACTTTATGTTTTTAAAGAAAATTGAATGTGATTTTTTACGTTGGGCGCCAAAATGGACGGACGGATTGGATTCCGAACGTCAACCGAGATTCCTTGTTTTCCCAAACGATAATGGACAGAGGGAATCTGGTTGATGCGTTTGACCGAATGCCAAACGCTAGCAATTTTGAACGGCAAAAGTTCTATGAGGTTAACCGCAAGGGGTTATTGACCGCGCTGCACTTGCAGTTTGATGACGACGACGAAAGTTGTGGCTGTTGCACTGCCACCGAGTAGAACGACGAGATCAAAGCGTGCGACGAGATAAAACGAAAATAGTTACCACTGATGGGTTCGATTTGTACAAACTGATTTCGTTTTTATTGTTTGGCAAGCTATTTATACAAGAAAGTTCAACTGTTAACAAACAAATTCGTTATATTTTACAGCTTTTTTAAATAATAAAACTATACAAAATTTGGCGCGAGATTTGAATTTACTATTTGTATCTAATGCAAGAATAGAATCATTTCTGCTTCAACAGCGGGAAAATTCGCAACGACTCAATTCAACATTTCTTCCAGCATCAATAAGCAACAAAGTGAGGAATGAAGTCACAAAAACTGCAGAAACTCTTAATACAATCACCCAATTTTGCGAAATGAACTCGTTAAGTTCGCAAAGCCGACTGTCTTATCCAATCTAAGTGGATAAGACGTATGCTGTTTCATAATTAGTTTATTAATCCTAGATGCAGACTTGGGTCGGTGTTGGATGCCGTGCCTAGCCGTTAAACAAAAATATTCCGCTTCCCAAAATCTATCCACTGCAGTGCGCAAAATTATAAGTTCCAGATGATCACTTCATTACGTAAAATAAGCAGATTGTCTTGTCAGTCGCTTGGCCCAATTGATACCAATGCTTGGGCAGTTTTCCGGGGTAAACTCACGGTCTCTAGGGGTGCGCTCTGCAATGGACACCTGAGTTTATAAGGTTTATTATATTTATTATCATCGCCACAAGTCATTGGCTGGTGGCCTTAAGATGCCAACTCAGTATTTCTACGAGAAGGTAGCTGTTTAGAGAAATCTTTGCTACACTGTCAAAGGATGTTTACGGTAATCTTGCTCCCCGTATTCTTCTATCCAGTCTATATTTGTATCTGTTTCCCTGGCCTCAACTGATTTCATAATCTCTCCATCAGGCTATCAAATTGAAGACTTAGACACCCTTAAACAACACCCTTCACTTATTTTCCAGTTGTTATTAAAAATGTCCTCTTTTTCCATTTCAGATGAAAGCTTCGACATCAAGCACGATCGTCCATTTCTACTATCAATGGCGAATCGTGGCAAAAACACCAACGGCTCGCAATTCTTTATGTAAGTAACCACCTGACTGCCTGCAGTTAAATTAAATAGAAGTTGTTTCATTTCAGGCGATGCCATTACAAGAATATTTTTGTTTTTGTTGTTTTTTCTCTCTCTCTCTCTCACTAAATAATTAACTCACAATGAAAATGCATTGAATTAAATAATTTTTTTTAAACAAATATCAATTTTCAATGTTGTTATTTAGCTAAAGCAAGTTAACAGCTGCGCTGAGTTAATCTACTTCTACATGTGCCTCTTGAGTTGGCGTAGCCCGTGACTTGTGACTATTCGGTCGGTGATCAATGTCTACTCTCTGGGTAATAGTAATGCGAGGATGTGCTATAAGAACTTCATTCGTTCATCTGTTACTGCAGAGAAAGTGTCTGCGCGCATCGTCTTGTCGGCACAACATGTGATGAGTGATCTTTTGGACAGACTGAACAAAACGCGTTCCTCTTGTATTTTGAGTTGTGCGTTGAACGCACGTTGAACTAAAAGTTAAAAAAAATGAAAAAAACTAGGAACACAAAAATAAGAAACATACCTACATATATAGCTATTCATCCTGAAAAATCAAATCAAAACAAAATTTAAACAACCAACAAAGCAAATTGCAAAAATTATTCTTTGTTCTTTTTTGTTTCTCATTATAGTACTACACAGCCCGCTCCACATCTAGACAAGTGAGTTGAACTTGTGTTGGTCGTCGTTTTGGGCGAATATTTATTTTTTTGTTTTCTGTTTTGTTTGTTTTAGTGTACATGTTGTATTTGGCCACGTTGTTACTGGACAAGATTTAGTCCGGCAATTGGAACAATTGCCAGTCGATAGGAATTCTCGGCCTCTGCAAGATGCTATCATTTCTAATTGCGGCGAGTTAATCAGACAAATTAAAGGTGAGTGCGAACGTGATTCTTTATTGTGAAAAATTTTAGTGGAATACATACAATCAAAAACTGTGCACAGTTTAGGGATTTCAATTAAATGGTCAATTAGAATCGATCAAATTTACTCTTACGGGTCAGTCGCAATAGTTGCAAAGATGACCTCAACACTGAAAGCCATTAGTTTATGAAAACCGCGTGAAAAACTGCGTCTAAATTAGATATGATGGTCGTTTACTAATGATGCCATTACGAAATACACATTACGTTTTATAGTTGAGGCGGCAACAAGTGCAGCCACACTTGGGCCAAAGAAGGCCCATTGTGATACCACAGGATCGAATGATCTCACAACTACCCGTTGAACCAGCAGAAGCTAAGAATAAAACGTCAGAGGCAGGTGATGCTGATAATGACGAGTTCGGCGAGATTGTCGAAGAAGTATTTTGCGAGATGTAATTTTCTACGGGATAAGAGAGCTGTGCACGAGCATAGGAAATAAGAAATAGTCTCCTCCTCCTCATCGGCCATGCAGCTTCTACAGAAATCGTTGGAAGGGAGGCTCAACCTAAGAGCATGTCTGCAATTCCCTTGAAGACCGTTTCAATTTACGAATTATAAGTTTATCGTCATCAAACAAACCTTTTTCGATTTAGTATGTAACAAGCAACATAAACGAATTGAGTATCATGATGAATAAACTAAAATAAATACGGACTACGAATAAACTCCGCCAAAAGAGTTTGTAGTTCATAGTTGAAAACAGAAAAAATACAGAACATCGACTTAAAAGTAAAAAACAAAAGCATAGGAAGTGTCGACAGCATTAAATACTTAGAAACGATGATCAACAATAACACAAATCCTAGTAAATAAATAGAATGCAGTATAGAACAAGCGAGATCAGTTTTTTGCAAAATAAAAAACGTATTATGCAGCAGAGGAATCTATTTAAATATCAAAATAAATTAGCCAAAAGCTAATGGTCGGTACTTTTATATGAAGTTGAAACGTGGACGTTATATAGAGCAACGATAAGAAAAGTAGAGGCCTTCGAAATGTGGATATAAAGAAGAATATTACGTGCCTCCTAGGTCGACAGGATAACAAATGAAGAAGAAGTATTGCGACGCATAGGGTGTCCCACAATTCCCATAAGAATAAAAATAAAGAAAGTTTGTCAGCTACAGTCCGTCATGTTCGAACATAATAAGGTTCATTTTAATGGTTAATCGTTAAAACTGTCGCAGCAAATGCATCCATAACGCGTAACTGTTTGGTGCGGATTTTGGGCTGGAGGCATTATCGGATCATTCTTCTTCGAAAATGCGGCTGGTCAGGCAGTAAAAATGAATGGTGTTCGTTATCGTGATACCCAGTTTTTAGTACCTAAATTACAAGATATATGTGACTAAGATGTGGTTTCAACAAGACAGTGCCACATGCCATAGGTACAACCAGAGAAACAATTCAATTACTGCATGAGTCATTTCCTCATCGTGTAGTCAGCCGTTTTTGCGTTTTTGCCTTGAAAGAGGAAATTGGGAGGTGTATTAATGAAATTCAGCCACATTTATGCGAAACGGTCTTAGAAAATTTCATTAAAACAGTACTTGCCAGCAAAGCCGTGGCGGCCATTTATCCGATGTGCTTTACATACATAACCCCAATCTGTATACTCCATCCGCGGTACTAATAAGTAATAATCATTTATATACCCGATTTCACACTGCGAGCTTAAGTGTCGATCCAAAGAATACATAATTGCTAAGTGCACTAAGATAATATTTATCCCAAAATACTCTGAGAAAATCTAAATAAGCAACAATATACATAATTATGTTTCACAATGCTGTCAAAGAGCAATGTCAAATTATCACTTCGTTATTGGTGGAAATACTCTCTAACATTGAACATGCAACAACATCGACTTGCTTCGCTTCCACGCCCACTCGTTGTTTTAGATGGCACACAGACAAACATTCGCATACAGTTACCAGGTTTGTATATTCATGATAAATGGTTCACAATAACACTCAATTCGTGGTTTAACTAAACCAAGTTTAAATATGGACGAAAACTACTTAAATGAAGTTTATGTTCAATCCTACACTTATCTAAGCCCAGGATTAAGCTGCTACTGTGAAATTGGATATTAGTATCCAGGCTAATTTTTACGAAGTCACAATGGTGAAAATTTCCAAATAAAATTATCCAGTGTGGCCGTCAAAATATTTATTATTATTATTATTATTATATATTTATTAACAAAGTAATAAATTACAGTTTAATAAATTAAATTTAACGAGCTACTAGCTGCAAAGGCCTGCCGCTCTATGATACTAAATTTAGTCTTAAAATTATCTTAATAATAAACTATTTATACATGTATGTCTGTTTTAGTTAGAAATTCATAGATTCTTTCGATGTTGTTTTTGTTTGGATTTTTTAAAATTTCGATTACGTCTTCTCCTCCCAGTATACTGTGGATGAATGGTCTTGTTCGGAAACAGTGTTGAAGTAGGTGCTGTAGGTTTAAGGCGGTGTGACAGTTTTCGCAGGTTGGTGGGGGCTCCTTATTCAGTAGGTAGAGGTGGGTGGCTGAAGTGTGTCCTAGTCGAAGTCGAACGAATTTTAAGATCTTGGCTTTTGGAATATTTGTGGGATATAGTGGATGTGATTTTGTGGGGTTAGTATTTGCGTAGAAGTGTCGGTATAGACTCCAATCAGCTAATTCTTTTGTAAACATCCTCTTCTTTATGTGTTTGATAAGATCAGTCTTAGTGTAAGCATTGAATAGGTACACTGGAGCTTTGTTTGCGAAGTTAGCAGCTTCGTCAGCCAACTCGTTACCACTAATCCCAACATGTCCGGGAGTCCACATAAGTTTTGTGGATTTTGAGGATTTAATTAATAAACTACGAATATTAGTTATCAGACCCGTGTTGTTGTTTGCGTTTGCGATAGCTTTTATGGCGGAGAGGCTATCGGTGCATATCACATGTTTTCTTCGTGTTTTAATGGTGGCCTGGATGGCTGTTAGGATAGCAAAGGTTTCCGCAGTAAATATGGATGCGAATTGTGGGAGAATCCCAAGCTTTAGCGTAGTGCCATCGTCAGATGTTACTGCAAAAGATGTGTTGTCCGGGGTTTTGGATCCATCCGTGAATATAAACTCCCAGCCTTTGGCTTTTAGTTCTTCAGAGATACACAAGAATAACTTCCTGTATACTACGTTATTTGTGTCCGCTTTCTCGTATGGTGATAAATCCATTATAAAGGAGTCAGGATCGATAAGCCATGGGGGTTGTGAGGCTGTAGAGTTAATAAGGTCTCGTCTTGGTGGTAATAGGTCTGAATTAAAGCTTAATATATTTGAAATGGCAGAAGGGACTCTATTTACCCTTTTGCGTACCAGCGTTTGGTTGATTTCTTGATCGAGTATGGAGTTGTTTGTAAAGGTGAGTTTTGCGTAAAGCTTGGCAATTACTGCATCCTTTCTCTCTTCGATAGTAGGGAGACCGGCTTCAGCCAATATATTTCTAATGGGAGTGGTGCGAAAGGCCCCTATGCTGCATCTGGCTGCCTGATGGTAAATTGGCTTTATGATTTGAAGAGTTGATTTTGAGGTGTTTCCATAAATGTAGATGCCGTAATCGATTTTACTTAATATTAGCAGTCTAGTTATATTACAAAGGGTGTTAATATGTACACTACTTTTCTTACAAGATAAATACTTAACTATATTAGACCTTGCAGCAAGAGATTTTTTAAGCTCTAAACAATGGCTACTCCAATTGTATTTTTGATTAAATAATAGTCCTAGGATTCTTAAATTTTTAACATTTTCTATTTCTACGTTATTTATTTTTATATCTAGCGGTGTACAAGATTGTTTGCGACAAACATGTAGAACCTTGCATTTTGGCAACGAGAGTTTGGCCCCAGAAGAGTTTGTCCATTCCAGGATGTCTTTAAGTGCGTTAGTCAAGTATATTTTTGTTTCGTTTATTTTTTGGCATTTGCTTAGTATGTATATATCATCAGCGTAAAGGCAGTGACTTAGATACTTGTGCTTTGATAATATATCAGCTATATCTTCAAATGCAACAGCAAAAAGGACAACGGATAGGGGTGATCCTTGGGGGATTCCGTTATGTAGAGGAAGGGTGGCAGAGTAGCAATTGTTTGCTTTAACACAAAACTTTCTATTGTTTAGAAATGCTTTTACATAATTAAACATTTTAGGGCCAATGCCCCATTTTTTAAGTTTAACTAAAACGACATGTGTTCCTATTCTGTCGAACGCTTTTTCGAAATCAAGGGTAAGTATGGACGCATGGTTTCTGGAGCTCAGTGCTTTTGAGACATAGTTGTCTATGTATAGGAGGGCGTCGGTGCAGCCTCGGTTTGCCTTGAATGCGACTTGGTTACGACTGAAGAGATTTTTTGTTTCTGCATACCAAGTTATTCGCTTGGCAATTATTTTTTCCAGTACTTTAGCGCAGCATGGAAGAAGAGAGATTGGTCGGTAACCTTCTACTGATAATTTGTCTTTATTGGGTTTAGGAATGGGAAATATGGAGGCTGTTTTCCAGCTTTGTGGGATGACAGCTGTGTTAAAGATGTTATTATAAAGGCTAAGAAGCCTTTGTTTAGCTTCTATCGGAAGGTTTTTGATCATGGGGTACGATATCCTATCCCTGCCGGGAGTCAAACCTTTCAGTTTACTTAGACATGATTCAAGTTCGATCAAGGAAATATTAATTTCGATGAGTTCAGCATGTGAATTGCTCGCTGACTCGACGGAGGAATTAATGGCTGCGTATTTTTGTGTAATGAAGATGTTTGTAAAATTTGAGTCGTCTGAGTAATTGGACCAGTAGTGGGCAATGTGATTGCCAATTTGAATTGGGTCAGAGAGTGTTTGGGTCGGTGTTTTAATGTAATTTATGGTATTCGAGACCGGGTTACCCGTTAAGTTTTTTATTTTGTTCCAAATTTTTGATGAGGAAGTGTCGGGGTTAATGCTGGAGGTGAAATCTTCAAAGCTTTTTGCTTTAGCGACTTTGAGCTGTCTCCGAAATTTGGCGTTCGATCTTTTGTATGCTATCAGGTTCTCTTGACTTATGTTCTTTTTGTATTTTTTCCAAGCTTCCATTTTAAGGTTCCGGAGGACAGCGAGTTCTTTGTTCCACCAGGGAACTACGCGTTTGTGGTGGTTAGGAGTCTTTTGAGGGATAGCTGTGTTGGCAGCAAACTTTATAGCTTTTTGGATAACAGCACTTTCTTTGTTAGGGTTGCTCGATATAGGCTTGTCATTTAAGAATTTTGTTATCTCACTTTCGAAAATTGCCCATTTTGCTGAGTCGACTTGGAATCTAATGAGGGGAGGGTTTTTCCTTGCATGTGGTTCTGTGTTTACGGTAGTAATGATTGGATAATGGTCGCTATTGTGCAGTTGATCGGAAACGCGCCAGTGTATTTTGGGAAGAAGGTCAGGGGAGGAACAGGTGATATCAATTTGCGTGAAGGAGTTGTGGGTGGAAAAATGGGTAGGTGAGCCATCATTTAATATAGAGAGATTATAATCTGTAATGAAATTTTCAATAATCTTGCCCCTATTATTTGTTGTGGTAGAACCCCAAAGAATGTTCCACGAATTCGCATCACCTGCTAAAATAACTGGACGGCTAACTTGATTCAAAATCGATTCAAGTTCATTTTTCGAAAAGGATTGGGTTGGTGGGATATAAAACGAGATGATGGAAATTTTTACCGGTATTAAGATTTCTATGGCTGCGCAAGCTATGCTGGAGTTGATAGGGATTTCTCTATGCGGAATATTTTCTTTAATTAACACAGCCACACCTTGCTTTGCAGTTGTATTGGAGGGGAGATTTTTAAAGTAAGGCTTGAATAGTTTCGGCGGAATAGGAGTGGACTTAAATGGGCAATGGGTTTCTTGCAGGCATATAACACTGGGTAATTGGTCATTAATAAGTAGGTTAAGCTCATCGTAATTGTTTACGTAGCCTTTAAGGTTCCACTGTAGAATCTTAAGTTGAGCTTTATTATTGGTAAGAGGGGTCTTCTGCACAGTGTGCTGAGGCGCATACTGTGTGAAGCCGTTTTGGAATAAGTTTTTGGGTTGAACGTTTCGAGCCCGACGCCCACTGTCGGAGTCAAAGGAGCTCAATGACGAGCTCGGTTGACACAGGCAATGGGCGTCGGGGTCGGTTATAGGATATGTTTTATTTTTATGTGTCGTGTTCATCTATTTTTTCAGGTTGTTTAAGAAAGTATTTCTTTTGTTTTATTTGATCTTGAGTTAGTTTAGATATAGGCGAGGATGTTAATGTAGTATTATTAGGTTTTTGTATGTGTTGCGAGGTACTTGGGCAGGATTGATGAGGGGGGATATTGTGTGAAACCTGGTTTGACTGGTGTGAAATTGTGTGGTTAGTAGACATTTGGGTACAGGAATCATCTTTAACTGTTACCAAAGGTGTATGAGCGGGATATTGCGGTTTTTCTTTTTGCATGTTGGTAGTTGTTGCAGGTACATGTTGATTTAGGAGTGAGGTTAGGTTAGTGGTTGTGGTGAAATTGTTTTCAATGCTGTTTTGCATGGGTTTGGTTAGGTTATTTGATGGTTCATTTTGGATTAACTGTTTTGCAACATCAGAATAGGTTAGATTTGATGGTGGAGGAGGATATTGTTCTTTCAGGACTTGTCTGGCTTCTGTCATGGTACATTTACGGATGGTTTTAATTTTAAGTACTTCCTTTTCTTGAATGAATTTGGGGCATTTTTTGAAAGACGATGGATGACTTTCAGAGCAATTGGCGCATAAGATGCGTGTACATTTATCCGGTGAGTGGGGAGGGAGGTTGCAGCCGTCGCATGAGGGACTGCCAGAGCAGCGTTTTGCAGTGTGACCAAGTTTTTGACAGTTGCGACACCTCATGGGATTCGGGTAATATTCATCTACTTTGATGTTGTACCAACCAACATTTACAGTAGTGGGGGGTCGGAAAAGGTCGAATGTGAAGAGAACTAGGCCAGATGGGCTTTGCTTACCATCAACAGTTTTATTAAATTTATATATTTCCCTTACGCCTTGTGAACTCATTTCTTCAACAATTTCTTTCTCAGGGACATTGATTAGGCATGGCGCGTATGCTGTACCCTTACACGTGTTAAGCTGGTCATGGAGTTTAACGGAAATATCACACACATTAGAGAGTTTCTTTTTAGATAGGAAGATTTTAGCAATTTTTTCTGTTTTTACCAGAATTAATAGGCTGCCATCACGCAGTTGGTTGATGCTCTCATATGAGGTGCTTATGCTGTCTATTGCCTTTTTGAGAAGAAACACGCTGAAGTTGGAGAGCGGTTTTGTTAGATCGGAGGGGGAGATAACTATGAATTTTGGGTTAGAATCAGGAGTCAGGGGAGTAAGCTTTTCAAAAATCGGTCTTTTGCGTCTTTTATTTTTGGGTTCCAACAGCATTCCTTCAGAAAGAATGCTGAATGGATTGCCCTCTAGCACATCACGTGGCCCTTGGGCCATATTAGCTTGTATTACTTTTACCACTATACGTGTAAGTTTATTTTTTAACTTTATGGAAGAACTGAACGCGCGTTAGAGCGAGAGAATGCTATTGAGATAGCGGGAAGTGGAAAAACACCGACTTTAAATGAGCGAGAACACTGAGCAAGTACACTGACCGAGTAACGATGTTGTCGGCTCGAGAGATAGTCGATGACTGTTGCAAAATATTTAAATTAAAGATTCAATATGAATCAATAAAAAATCTATGCTTTCTAATTAAAAATCTATATTTTCTATCAAAATTACATTTTGCGTGAATTATGGAGCGGTTGGGAGAGAAAACTTGTCATTGCTGTGAGACGTGCAGGAATGGCTCAATATTTCAACAGCAAAAATAATAAGAGGAGTAAAAAACAAACAAAAGTGATTTCCAACCTCCGAAGCGGATAGGAACTTTAAGAAGAAGAAGGAGAGGAGCAGACTTTGATACTTATTTTATAGCTTTACCTTAATATTGATTAAAAAAAAAACATGCCATCAACCCGTCAGCCAATGTTGTAATCGACGAACACACTTTTCCAGTACAATGCCCAAAAAATAACATAGGCTGTGTCATTACCTAATTGAAGTAGGGTTGGTTGGTCAATAGATATCCTAGAACCTAGACGACACGACAACGGCTTTAATTCTGTGAAGAGAATTAACCCTGAACTGCAATCGCAACAAATCATCTTGTATCTAGTATCCGGTATCCGTATCCCTCATCTTCTAGATATGACTTATGCAACCGGCATTCATTGCCAGACCACTAGTTTGATGAAATGTGCCGCCAAGCAACTGTGCAGAATGACGCCAGCTGTTAGTGAGCAACTCTACGAGTAGAAGAGATGGAGAAGAACATACATAAGCTTCCCCGAACGATTAAGGAAATGGAAAGGTGATACAAGACAGTTGTATTTCCTCCTCCATTCGGAACCGAAAATTACTCGAAGAATTTTCCTCTCAAAACAACCAAGAGTAACCTCTTTCGCTTTTGATAGAGTCCATGCCTCTGCCCCATAGAAAAGGACTGGGATGATTAGGGTATTATAAAGGGTCACTTTAGTTGTTCGAGAGAGGGCTTTGCTACCCAGTTGCTTCCTTAGCTCAAAGAAACAGCGATTGGCAATAGTTATTCTTTGTTTAATCCCAGCGCTGATGGTGTCATTGTCTGAGTTCATAGCGGAGCCTAGGTAGAAAGTCCTCAAAGTTATACTGTCTATAGTGAAAACCTGGGAAAAGTATTGCATTACCATTATTTTAAGCTTTATTGGATGCACCTAGATTTATAAAATATAATCGCAAGCTGAATGTAGTGCAGTAAAATTAAAAAAAATTGCAGCCCCCGAAACACGCACTCAATCATTTTAATTACTCCTCTATCAACGTACAGAAGTTCTTAAGGGGCATTTACACAGCTTCACTCGATTCATGAGAGCTACTGATCAAATGTGTTTCATGTGCTTGGTTCAGAGCATGCTCGAAGTGCTCGAACTCTGTCCAGTGTTCGACTCTGAGAAGTAAAACGCCTATTGTGACTCTCTATTGGCTTGTGAGTTTCGCAAATTTGTCTCAAGAATGATGTTGAAGATTTACATGACAGAGCATCACCTTGTCTAAATCCTTTTTTTTTTTTCAAATCAAAGGTTTCGGTGCGATTATTTCCGATCTTAATGGATTAGCAAGTTCATTCAGCGCAATCTGACGAGTATCGTTTTTAGCTCTATTTGTAGTTAAGTATATCAGCATAGTTAAGCATTACTAAATAAAGGGCATCTGCCACCGCATCGGCCGTAATTTCGACAATGCTTAGATCTAAAATTCAGTATCTGGGCAGGAAAATAATGTCTCCTGTCTTTTGAATTGGATCAACACGGTGACGATCACAAATATCTGGGGAATTGCATGTGTTCAGAAAGCGTGTGCTTGATATCGCGATGTTCTGCCTCTGTTCTCTAATGAATAAAGTACATATTTCGAAGTACGAGTATATCCGCTTAAGCTTGCTATCATTTGCAGTCAGACTTATTACACTTGTATCGAAAATAGGAAAAGCCTAAAGTAATTCACGATCGAAACAGAAACAGTGATGATTAACAAGACATCATGCCACTTTATTTTTTTCCTGATGTATAAAAGAAACCTGTCGCTCAGCTAGTAACGTTTAAATTATATACAAAACCTTCTGAAAGAATGATTTACAACAGTGCATAATGTTAATATTATTTATTTATAGTCAAAAAGGATAAAAAGAAAAAGAAGCGAGTAGCATCTTCAGATGACGAGGGTTCCTCCGAGGATTCAGAGACAGAAAAGAAGAAACGCAAAGACAAGAAGAAGAAAAAGGACAAGAAGCGCTCCAAGGAAGAAGAGTATGGCCATGAAATATACACCTCTGTGAAGACAGTATTCATTGTTAAAACAAATAAATAAAAATATCTATTCATTTTACAGTTCTGTCGAAGAAGAGCCCGCTGTTGAGAAAAAGGAAGCAGATGAACCATTAGAAGAGGGCGAAATACATCCATTAGTTACTGTCACCAAAATTGATCCAGATGAAATACCAGAAGTGAGCTTTAAAACATTTTCCAAGTAGCACATAATTCTAGTTAATCATTTTGTAGGTATCCAACAAATTTCTAATGCGCGGTGGACCAAAACGTGATCTTTCCCGCGAAAGTCCATCTCGAGAGGATGACGGCCGCAGAGATCGTTTCCGTGATGAGGGAGCGCAGAATAGGCGCGACGGAGGGCGAAATGCATTTGGATGGTCGAAGAAGAGAGTACCAACATCTCGGAGCGGCCGAGTGGTCAAAGGACGTGGTGTATTCGTAAGTTGACTTGTTTATTTTATCCATTTGCGATTATGTAATATTGTTTTTGTTTTGCAGCGCTATCGGACACCATCCAGATCGCGTAGTCGTTCTCGCAGCGTCACACCACCCCATTGGAAGCAGGCCCAGAAGAGGACCATAAAGCTGTCCGATCTGGAGAAAATGGAGGAAGAAAAGCAGTTGCGCGACGAGGAAATTAAAAGGCGAGAGGCCGAGCGAAAGAAACGCCACGAAGAGCTTGCTAAGGATACAAAAAAATCTTTTTATGAACTGGACCACTCTACAACATATGATAAACCCGCAGTTGAACAGAAACGCAAAGATTCTGATAGGGAAAGAAAAGAAGAGGAACACAAATCCCAGCCGAACAGCAGTACTGAAAGCGTAAAGGAGCAGGAGAAGGAAAAATCTGTTGAGGGAAATCGTAAAAAACATGTTGATATGAACGCTTTAGATTATGAGGACCAAGCTGGTAGTGAAAATGAAGAAAAGGACTCTCCACGGGAAGTGGCAGCGAAGCGACCACCTTCTAAAACAAAATCGTTTAACAACGAAGCGAAAGTCAGAAAAGAAAATCACGACAAGAGAGCCGACCGTCGTTCTTCGCCTCGTGGTCGTTCGCCAGAAACGCGTGATCGTCGGCGTCGATCCAATTCAAGAGACCGCGACAGGAGAAATCGTTTCCCTGCCCGGCGACCCGACTTCAGGTCTCCGCGTCGTCGAAATTTCGGCCGACGCGGTGGCTTTGGAGGCGGCGGAGGCTTTATGGATCGTCGTCGGCAAAGATCGAGGTCATTTGATCGTTTCCGTAATCGTCGCTCACCAATACGACGGCGATCACCCAATGATCGTAGGTCGCCTAACGATCGCCGTTCACCCGCTGATCGTCGTTCGTCCAATGATCGCCGATCCCCCGTTGATCGCAGATCATCTAACGACCGCAGATCTCCCAACGATCGCAGATCGCCTAACAATCGCAAATCCCCTAATGATCGCAGATCACCTAACGATCGCCGATCACCCGTCGGTCGCCGATCATCCGTTGATCGTCGCCGTCGCCCGAATAGATCTCGCAGTCCACGCAGAAGACGCGACAGTCGAAGCGATCACAGTCGCGACCGTAAATCATCAAAATCTCGATCCCCTAGCAAGCCAAAGCAATCAACTACCTCTCGCGATCGTCAGGACCACAAACGTTCTAAATCTAAATCTCCAAAGAAATCCTCACCACCACCACCACAACAGTCAGTTAACAATGCTACAGATCCAGAAGAAGAACGCGAAAAATTGGCTAAAGAAAAAATGCTTAAGAGAGCCGAAGCTTTACAGCTATTTAAAGATCATATGCGCAAAGAGATCGCCAAGGAGGAGGAACGTCGTGCTGAAAAACAACGCCTCGAAGATGAAGAAAAAGAGAAAACTGCTCGTGAGCTTCAAGATTTAGAAAAACTAAAGAAGGAAACTCTATTGAAACTACAAGACCATGAGAGGTCCAAAAAGACATCCGCTTCGACATCGCCACCAAAGTCAAATGAAAAGAAAGAAAAGGATGAGAAGCGAACACCGACAAAGGACAAAAAGAAGAAACGTAGCAAGAAGTCAAAAAAACACTCGAGATCATCAGATTCTGACTCAAACTAAAGCACTACGACCAAGAAGGCAGTCCGTGTCGGTATTGGAACAGTAAGTTTGAATTGCTTTTAAACTATGTTTTGTTAATAAGTTATCTGCAATTTTAAATTGCACATCAAGACTATATTTAAAGAGTGTAGAATTTTGTGTACAGACTCTGCAGCGTAAATATTTTCAAATATAAAATAAAACAAAACAATTTTAAAAATATGTCAACAGGGAGAACAAAATGTTTTTTTATTTTTTTTCTTTTTCTAGCTTGAGTTGTTTCATGAACAGGTAATATCGATTTTCAATTTTATATGTGTATATCGAATTTTTAGCACTAAAATGTATGTATGTGTAGATATGTAGGTATAGTATATCCTTTAAATCCGAAATAAAAATAATTATGCAAATGGGTGTGAAATGGGACATTTATACATCATCACACATGCAATTCCTTGCACTAGATCAGAGAGAGAAACATTTTCCACAGTAAATGCTAAGAAAGGCGTAAGAATGAGATCGCAAATCATCACCTTAAAATGTCATCAAATGGAAGCAAACCCAACATTTCTGCAATAAACTGAAGCATTTCCTGATTTAAACCCTTCGTTAATAAATTATATGGGAAAGCAAAATTCCGTACGACATCGCAATATATATCAGCAAACCCTTTCCCATAAATTCGTATCGTATTGAGCATCCTTTTATCTTACGTGCAGCAGGTTTGTGTGACGTAATGCACTATACGTGCTTGTTGAACAAGGTAAAAGTTTATTAGATACACAAACCCATAAGTATTATTTTAGAGTACTATTCTGGCGGACCCGCTGTCCTAGTGTCAATTTAGGGCCTGGTCCTGCAGGTTGGGGGTTGTGCGTGGGGTTAACTACACAAGCACGGAAAAAAACAAAAGCCTCGGATACGGATGAATTTACTGTTGATGACCCTGCAAAACGAAAAATGGACAATGACTTTCGGATCTGCACGCGGAATGTTCGAACCCTGACTTCGCTGCGGGACGTAATGTTAATATAGCTACCACACGAGCAGTCTCAGTTCTCAGTCGATGCTGAAGACATGGAAAAACCATTTCTGCAGACTTAAACGGCGAAGACGACGCCAATTCCGCTGTAAAGCAGAATGAACCATTTAAACTGGGCGATGCAATCCAAGACTTCCGCCCACCTGATCAAAATGAGGTGAATGCAACAAGGCTGCAGGACCGGACGGCTTAACTGCCGATATTTTTAAGCCAGTGGGAGATGGCTTGGTAGAGAGCATACACCCACTTGTCTCCAAGATTTAGTCAGAGGAAAATATGCCTGATGAATCGAGCCTCAGAATTATTTACCCGATCCACAAAAAAGGAAACCCTCTAAACTGCGCCAACTATAGAGGCATCAGTCTCCTTAACATCGCTGACCAGATATTATGTACTGTGTGAACGGCTGAAGCCATTTGTCAAGAGACTGATTGGACCCTATCAAAGAGGTTTTAGGCCCGATAAAAACACAATCGTCCAAATATTCAGAGTCCAAATCGATACTCACGGTATATTTATCGATTTTAAAGCCGCCGAGATATACATATATACATTCCTGCCAAACTTGTCAGATTGTGCAGAATGACGATGGAGAACGCTCGCTGCTCCGTTAAGGTCAGAAGCAATCTCACCGAGACCTTTGATGTCAAAAAAGGATTTAGAAAAGGTGATGCGCTCTCATGTGACTTTTTCAACATCATTCTTGAGAAAATTGTGCGAAACTCGCAAGCTAACATCAGGGGCACAATTTTCCAAAAATCTCTGTAATTATGTACTTGCTTACGCTGATGACATCGATATCAGTGCAGAGGCGGCAAAAATCGGCGTATTGGTGAATGAGGGCAAAACAAAATACAGTGAATTCCGCTCACATCGTTTACCTCGGCTTCGCTATTAATTCTGAAAATGACATCACATCAGAAATCAAGCGAAGTATTACACTTGCCAACCGCTGTTACTTCGCCCTAAGAAGGCAATTGATTAGTAAAGCCTATTGTCGTCGTCGTCTGTCGCAAACGACTGGCGACGTTTGTCGTGTCGAGTCGTTTGGAATTTGGTATTGCGTAACTGAAGCGACTCGACTCTCTGAACTCTCACATCCCACATACATTCCACAAACTATGACTCATGGGATTTGACATTTCAGTCGACGAATTTATATTTGGTCTGGTGTTTTGTTTGTGACTTGGTTAATTATTTAATAAAACAAATCAAAAATGAATTGTGTGACATGTTTTTTGAAAGCAGTGACGAAGAAGAAAACCAGAAAAAATTCCTGGTAAAGTTAAGGAAGGAAATTCGAAACCAAATCCAATCCATTGGATTTGCCCGACATTAAGTGGGTGGTAGAAATAATTTAAATTGCATACATTATGTTAATAACAATTATTTTCAGATTTTAAATGTATTTTAGACTCCAAGACAATTCAGAGATAAGGCTATGTCGTCCCATTGCCATTGATTTTGCCAACGGAATATTTTTCTCCATGTTGAAATTGGGCCTTACCAATAATCAATTTTAGTCTTCAACTTAAATATTTTGAAGGTCACAATGGAAAAAATTTTGTATGGAAATTTTCGCCATTGTGACTTCGTAAAAGTTAGCCTTGACACTAAAAATGATTATTAGTACCGCGGTCTTTTATTTGTGATTTTCATTTTAAAGAATATGTAACTATCTTTTCGTTAGTTAAATATTAAATACACAAACTTTTCTTTAACACTTGATCACGCAGTTGTAAGAACTTAATGCAAACTATTGATATAGTTGCAGCTCTTTTTATACCCCTGTGGCACATACGCAGAGATACAAAAAACGATACCCAAGTACTGGATCCTTCCGCTTTCTGTGTTTTTCATCATATTAATGATTTTATGGCCTTAATTAGGGTCGTCCTGTAATAACTCATTACTTGTGCGCGTAGATTTATATGGTCCAAGACAATTCAGAGATAAGGCTATGTCGTCCCATTGCCGATTAACCTCACTTTTGTTAGGCCTTCGTGAATGATTTTGCCAAAGGAATATTTTTCTGCATTTCGTTAACTAAATTTAGAAATTGCCTTTTATTTGCTATCTCCATTCTGCAAAATAACTGTAATTGTCTTTTTGTTAACTAAAAATTAAGTACACATACTTTTTGTAACCCACTGTCAAATGTCAAAATGATCCTGGTTTGTTTTATTATGCTGATCTGATCCGGTTCAGATCACGGGCATAATAAAATACGGCTATTATCACACAGTCGTCCGCAAAATAGTCGACGACAGAAATGTATCATTTCCACGACAAACGTCGTCACAAAACGCGTCACGCATTACCGACGATCGTCGTCGAAAAATACAATCCACATTTTTTGACATTTCAGACGCCATTTTGTCGATCGTCGCCGCGACAAAAGTCGTTTATTTTCAGTCGCCAATACCAAACAGTCGCGTCGCTTTTTTTTTAGAGTCGTAAACGATGACGACAATAGGGGTGATTGTTCAGGATATAAGCATTACCTGCCAGTTACATTTTTATCCAAATCGAAAATGGCGTTTTCGAGATATAATCATTTTTTTAATGTACATACCATGATTAGCGATTAGGTGGATATCGAAGAACACAGTTGTTTTAGAGAAAAAACTGAGTTTGCTATTAAGTTAAAAATGACGGTTGTACCTTAAAAATGAGTTTTTAGTTAAAATCGTAGGTATAAACCGTTTTTGAGAAAGAACCAATTTTCAAAAGTAGGTACCTACCTACCGTTGTTTTTAGCGAAAAACTGGGTATCTATAACATGTACCTAATATAAGGTCTGTTTTTTTCCACATCTATCTCAGTGAAGTAAAGTAAAGTAGGATTTTTAACACGCAATTACAACAACTACGAACTGTTTGACACTTTCGAGACTCTATATAGTTGTTGTAATTGCGTGTTAAAAATCCTACTTTACTTTACTTCACTGAGATAGATGTGGAAAAAAACAGACCTATAATAAGAAAGGCTGTTGCTGTTTCTAATAAAAATATAGGCACTTCGAATTAGAAAGTCCATTCGTTATTTTCACTTCACAAATAACATAATGTACCATCCCTGACTTGGGTGAAAAAAAATAAAAGCAAAACACACACCCAAACACACACCTCTAAAAAGTGGTTCTTTTCCTATAATCTCATCTACTTCAATCTAAATACAAAACAGAAATTAAAAAAGAACCGCAAGCAAAATCGCCAACAAATCCGCACATGCTCTCTCTCATCCGGCTTTTCGTGGTTCTTTGTCGTTGTCCTTGTCGTTCTCGTTCGTGCTTCTTTTTATCACATTCTCTTACTCTGTAAACTTTACATATTGTTTATTGTTTATCTTTTTATTCAACATCGATAGCGATTGCACAACACCAACACTATTACAGATACAGAGAATGAGGGAATGAGAACCGGAGAAATAGGTACATTTTGATTTTGTTGTTGCTTTGCCGGAGCTTTACATGTTTTGTTGTTGCCAATATCCACTCTTTCTTCAGTCCAATTTAAGCTCACCGTCACCTCACCAATACTACAGCTACAGCTCACTAGTAAAGAATGATGTAGAGAACAAACAAACACTAACAAATCTTCAGAGAATTTGGTTTTGCTTGAATTGCTTTTGCGTTTTGCTTTTTCTCTGTGCCGGTTTTCCATTTCCAGGCTTTGCCTCGCTCGCAAATCGCAATAAGCTAAATTCAGTTTGTCAATGGCGTACTCTGCATTAGGATCGTGGATCCTTCGTTTGAAACTTTAATTTCCTCTTAACAATAAATTCCCTTGGTTTTGTTTTAACTTGTGTATCTTTACAGAAGTGATATTCCGTGTAAAACTATACATAGGTACAAAAAACTTACGAGGAGATTGTAACAAAACTTAATAACAACGCCAAGGCATAAATTTATGCTTGCACCCCCAACAACAAAAAAATCAAAAAGGGGAGCAAAGATGGGAGTCCGATTACGGTGACAATGTACAAGAACTCATACAAAATCATAATGGTGCATTGCAAAATTAGAAAGTATCTACCTATAATAAATTATAAATAAAAAAAACAAAACAAAAAAGGACGACAACGGTTAAGATTAAAACGCGATGCTTCTAATCCGTGTGCGGAAAAAAACACCAGCAACCAAAAGAAATCGAAAAATTACGTCGGAATTTTGAGTGTGCGTAACAGTGAATTAAAGGAGGTACAAAAAAACAAGAAACGCCGAAAATTTAAACCAAAACGGGCAGAGGGAGAACATTAGGAAACAACAAAAACAAATAATCCTACTGTCGAAAATAAAGGAAAACTAAAATCGCATCACTCCTGTGTTTTTATTCATTAAAGTTTTTGATCATTCCTTTTGAGATAGAGCGCGAGCTACGTTTCCATTTCCATTCACCATTCCTCTGGAATCTATTTTGTTTATTATGGAAGTTTCCTTCGTTCTTTTCGTTTTGCTGCGAGTGTACAACAACTACTGAATTGATTTTTTTCTTTCGGTTCCTTTTCCTTACAAAAATAAAACGAAATCTGTGCACATAATTGTTTATCCATAAATTCCTCCTGTTTGTATTGTCATTTTGTGAAACAAAAATGTCGGCTAAAACAAATTAAGCGAAATATATAAACAAAACAAACGACAAACCTAATTGTAGAAGTTATCCGCCCCCAGCCCCTTCCTTTATCATTGTGTTGTAAACGCTGTGATTGTTGATTTGGTGTTTTGTATTTTGTCAGTCGTTTTCGTGCCTGTGAGTATTTTCTCCAATTGGGTTTGTGTGGTAGTCAGGTCATAATAAAATACAAAATTGTTCGAATGTCAAAATCAGAGTCAAATTTTCGGAAATCATATGAAAAACAAATTGTTTATTCTTAATTGTTCATCCAAGTGTATGTGTGCAGTGTGTCAACGTAAAAAAAAGTTTATTAATTGCATTTCACAGCTCAAAATCGCAAGCAAATGTGTAAAAAGAGAAAAATTCCAATTTTATGGCGATGTTTTTGTTTCCACATAATGGATTAGTGTTGCTACTAATTGGATACATCTCAGTAATACTGCAAAATGGATTAATGACTAATAGCAAATCAGGTAAGCATTTTTTTACATATAGTACCTACATATTAAAGGCCCGATAATATTAAGCAGAAAGATGACTCCTCTTGCTATATTCAAATCAAATTAATCATCTCCCACCCCCATCCAAATACCTAGCCGTTGAGAATTTTAGTTTTCTACTTTGATTTTTATTAGAATTCGACGAAATTAGTCCCGAAATTTAAAACTCTCATCAACACAGTGATCCAATAGGAGTATAGATACAGATAGACAGGTACACAATAATAACGATAATAGGAAGGAGTAGAGGTATAGCAATATCGCATGTGATGAAAAAAAGCTTTGCTAAGCGTTGCCAGTTGCGAATTGATACAAACTTGGAACTACATAATTTAACTTTACCTAGGTCGGGAATGTTCAACTTATTTTGTACGATAACTGATAAAAAAATACCTTATTATTAACTAGATCTTATCCCTAATTACATAATTTGTCGAAATTGCTAGTCCGAAAACATCATTAAACACCAATCATTAAACACCAATCTTGACAGCTTTTAACTGAATTTGTTATAGTTACACATAATTCAGTGACATTACTTGATCACGGACGCAGTAATTTGACCAAAGATTCAAATTATGACAGCAATAGTGAAACTCGGATAAGTGCTTCACGTACCTACCTACCCAAAAGTATGTGATTTATAATATTTTCCAATACATATTTTATTTATAGGTAAATTTACACGGATAAGGAGGTACATCGTACACACCGGCTAATTTAGTAATTTGTCCTCTATTGGCCACTTTTCTATGACTAATTTGGTCAGCTTGATCTCATTAAAGTCGGTGCATGTCATAAGCGCCCTTATGAAATGCATGCATGACACGCCCTTACCACATGACACTATAAGAAGTGCAGTAACGCCCCAAAAGAAGAAATGAAATAACACCCGAAAAGTATGGGGGGCATGCTGACCCCTGCAACCCCCCTGCTTGGGTTTACTGTCAGATGAAGGTTTGGGGTATTATTTCCTTTTTTGGAGCCCTCGGGCGCTATGACACTTTTTAAAGTGTCATATCGCCCACTCTAAATGTGTTATAGCGCCCGAGGGCCCCAAAAAAGGAAATAACACCCCAAACCTTCATATGACAGTAAACCCAAGCAGGGGGGGGCGCCCAAGGGCCTTAGGACACAAAAATGACATGTATCCCATTAAAGTACCTCAATCAAAATGCAAAATTTTCGTCAAAGAATTATATTCATTAAATCAAATATACTATTTTTTAATTGCTACTTTTGCTGGTCAATAATATTTTTTTAGTTTAGTAAAATATGCGATGAAATTAGTAAAAACTATACCTACAAATTTTGGTACTAAATCAAACTGTTAATAAATCAAATTTTAACTTAGAACTGTTTGGAAATAATAGAACAGAAAATATGTTATTTTATAAAGGAATCGAAATATATAATATATTGTTCACAAAGTACGTAACTATAATATTGAACAACTAAAGGGTGATTTTTTTGCTGTTTGGTTTTCTGATTTTTTGACACCTCACGCGTGATTCGTGACACGTGTCAAAGTAAAAAATGCTCACTTAACATTGCCATTTCACCATGGATAAACTTACGCCCGAACAACTTTTCCAAATTATTGAATTGGCATCATTGGACCGTATTTCTTCAAAGATGATAATGGCAACAACGTTACGGTCATTGGTGCTCGCTATCGTTCTATGATTTCGGTCTTTTTTTTGCCCAAAATGGAAGAGTTGGTTTTGGTCGACATGTGGTTTCAACAGAACGGCGCGACATGTCACACAGCACGCGAATCCATGGACACATTGCGAGGCAAATTTGGTGAGCAATTCTTCTTACGTTTTGCAACTGTGCATTGACCTCCTAAATCGTGCGATTTGACGCCGCTGGACTATTTTTGGTAGGGATATGTGAAGTCTCTCGTCGATAGGATAAGCCAGCAACTATTGCCACCTTGGAAGACAACATAACTAATGTAATTGGTTCGATATGTTGGAAAAGTATGCCAAAAAATTGGACATTCCGGATGGACCACTTGAGGAGTAGTCGCGGTCAACATTTACACGAAATAATATTCAAAAAGTAAATACCAAGAATTATTGATTTATCGACCCTAAGAAAAATTTCACTCAATTTTGCAAATTTTCAAATTTTTTTTTTGTTTTAAAAACCAGTCTGATAGCTCTCTAACTTCATGTTGCTAAGTTTTCATTGGGCTGCAGTGGTCATACGTGAACAGTTTTCTCAGTTAACATTTATGTCCCCAACACCGACAAATCAAGTCAAGAATTTTTCGACTTACTACCAAGTTGACGTCTATTTGTGTCAACAAGACAGTGTCTGGAGAACTCAGTTTTGACATTTCCATTGGGTTATCGCCACTTAGCCACTCAAACAAACTGACTGCTATGAGAAGTTGGGCCTAGGGTGCCTAAGTGGACCAGTCGCGCGTTACACCAACTATTTATTTTAGTATATATATTATATTAAGAACAACGCTTCTGTTCTAATGTGAGGTCCTTTATTTATTTGTTTACCAACTTGTTTGAAAAATTTTGTACATGCGATTTCTATAGAACAATCTAGTCATACTTCACTGGATTCCAGCCCATAGTGGCATTGCAGGAAACGAAACAGCTGACTCACTGGCCAAGGTCGGCGCGACAATGCCACTTGTTGGACCTGAACCTTTCCGCGGCGTCAGTAAAAGATGCTTCAGGAAGCACACCAAGAACTTAGCTCTAACCGAATCTAATGAAGTCTGGATTAAAACACCTGGGCAGAACTGCACCAAACTATTCTTCCCAAAATTTTCCCTCAGGAAATCCCATTTTCTTACCAGCCTAGGAAAAAATAACCTAAGAATCCTAACAAGTCTAATTACTGGTCATGACCTTACGAAAAAACATCACCGAATTGGAGTCTCACCGGACCCCACATGTAGACTATGGCCCCTATTGTGAGTGTCGATAGTTGATCGTTGATCGACAACTTTGATTGTCGATTGCGATTGATATTTGTCGATTTGACAGTCGCTTCTAGTCGATTAGAAATGTCTGGGCGATGCTTTCTCTTGGAAGTGAAAAAATTTTGTGCGTACGAATAGCTAAAATCAATCGACGCAATCGACAATTGTCGTGACGATCGTTGATCGACAATCACAATAAGGGCCTATGTCTGGACTCTGGAGAGTATCGAAACCTCTCTCACATTCTCACGGAATGTCTGGCTCTCTTTCGCCTCAGAAAGAATATCCTTGGAGAAGAAATCGTTACATTAGCAAATCTTGCTGAATTACCCCCAGGGAAGATAATTGTATACCTGAATGCCTCCGGAGTAAAAAGATGGATCTAGGACCCTACTAGGGAAGGCACAATAGGCCCCTTTAAAAAGGCCGCAGTGCCAGGGCCAGTGAAGGCTCTCCCGACTCATAATCTAATCCATTGTTTTTCAAACTTTTTGAGTATGCGACCCCTTTGTTAGTAAAGACATTTTGGCGACCCCCACATTATAATGTGTCAGTTATTCAAAAAGCTACATACACTGAACCCCTTCCAAACCCGGTCTAATTACATAAGATTTTATTTTTATTGAAGAAGAAATTTTATTTTGCTGGCCACTGTTTGTACGACATGTTTTTAGAAAGCTGTCGCGACTACGAGATTGATTGGACAAAATGTTTTGATATTTGTAGCGATGGTGCTAAAGCTTTGACGGGCAACAAAAGTGGACTCATTGCAAAATTTAAATTAATAATGCCAAACGTGTCATGCGAATACACTGCTTTCTTCATCGACAAGTTCTGGCATCCAAGGTGTTACCTTCTGAATTAAATGATGTGCTTAAAGATGTGATCAGAGTTGTGAACTCTATTAAATGCAAGCGAAAGTTGGCAAGTCGGCTGTTTAGGACCATATGTGATGAAATGGGTTCACTATCAAAATAACTTTTATCAGACAGAGGTCAGATGGCTGTCAAAAGGAAAGGAATTGACACGAGTTCTGGAATTAAAAGCTAAATTATTTATGTTCTCACAAGATTCAAAATCTGGAAATTCAAATCATTTTTTCTGATCCCACCTGGCTTTTAAAATTATCATTTCTCGCAGTTCGCTTTGACCACTTAAACATCTTGAATAAGAGCCTCCAAGGGAGAGAAAAAAGCATTATAAGTGCAAAAGACAAAATCAGAGGATTCCTGACAAAACTTCCTTTGTAGTCACAGTCTTTACAAACAAAAATGTTTGGTTATTTTCCCTGCGTTCACATATGTCGCACTAACAACTTTTGTGTTTTATTTTATTTATTTTTTTTTGGTACATGAATTTTGTTTATTAATCTTACCGGCTTGCGAGCGCGACCCCCCAAGGAATTCTTGGCGACCCTCTAGGGGGTCGCGACCCACAGTTTGAAAAACACTGATCTAATCTAATCTAACCCGTCACATTTGAGTTCCTATGAAAGATTAATTTCTGACACTTTATAATAAATAATATTTAAAGTATGGCAACACTACTCCCATAACGATTTATGCGAACAAAAAAATAGAATAGTATGTATAATAATGTTTGAAAGAACTTCCTCTCTTTAGTCTTTACTCCTATCCTAAGCAAAGCTTGAATTTCAAATGAGCCGGTTTAGAATTTTTCGGTCTCGTTGTTGTTTTTTGTTTATATGCTTTGTTTCTTTATTCTTTTTTGCATATTTTTTTTTTGTTTTGTTCATACCTAGTGGGAGCCACTCTGCCAAGCATGCGATAAAGCATCGAGGAAAGCGAATAACTCAAAAAATGGGGCGAAGCATTTTTTCGCAAAATATATTATGTCGTCACTCATCTAGTTTCCAAACGAGTTCTTAATTTTTTTTATCAGAATTTTTTGTTTAACTGTTGGTCCAGCTGAAGAAAGGTAAAATTGGGTTTTATGATTTCGTTCGATGATTGGATTTGGGTTTGTATATATTGGTTTTCATGCACATAGAAAAATATTCGTATGTACATTGTACATACCTATGGAAAATTCTTATGAACTTGAACAAGGTAGGTACATTAAATAATTAATAAATAAATAGTTGGTGCAGCAGTTCCTTATAGGGCTATTCTCCAAAAAATTGCAGAAAGCTAAAACGGTCGAAAGAATAAAATGCTAATATACAAGCTGCCGAAATGAAGTCACTTAGTTGTGTTGCTATGGTAACTCGCAGAGATCCTGTGAGAAAAACCAGAATACAGGTGGTATCTACTCAATGTTGAGCAGTTACTTATTGGAACCGCTCCCATTGTTATAAAAAAAATATAAAATAAATAAATAGTTGGCGCAACAGGCTTTAGATATCCTAGGTATAGCTTCTTAAAACCATTCGTTTGTGTGAGTTTTTATTTTTGGGAGGATTGGGAGGGACCTACAATTTTATGCCGAGTCCGAACGGCTGAATTGAGAAGCTTTTTCAGGACAGAAATGTTTGTCAGCCGTTCGCAGGAGGTGGTGCAGTGGACCCTCGCACAGTAGTCCAACACACTAACCACTGACCCACGGCGCCCACTGTTCTATGTCAACTAAAATTTCAAGATGTCCCATAGAATGCGTGTCATCAGACATCCTCTTGCTAGACACAGGATGAGGTGGTTGGATTAAATCTAAAACTTCTTCTCTACCTTTATGTGGATTGCCCCTGATGACTTGGACTCCGTGGCGGAAGGTGGAGAGTTTTGGGGAGCTCATTCAACATTGTAGGGGATAGACTTGGATTTATTTTAAATAATTTTGATGACGATAAAAACGCAGATTCTCATCCAACCTAAACCTAAACTTTGAGAATTAGTTTGAGGTTAGGTAAATCAAACCCAATCTTGCAAATCACATTATAAATATAAAAACGGAAATTACGATTCACTCATTCACTCACTGACTCATCGACGCCCAGCCCAAACCCTTTGTCCTAGAAAACTGAAATTTTGCACAGAGTTTCTCTTTATGATGTATACAAGGAATAAGGAAGGATACTTCGAAATTCAACCTTAAAAATTGGTAAAATGGGAGGTCCAAGTTGATATGGGAATTTTTTTATTTTTCATCCTGTCGATTTCAAACTTGGTTTGTGTAGATACTTTGAAGTGGGCCTTTTTCATGACCTTATTTTGTTCAATTTGCCATAATAGTCATAAATCTGAATCAATAAAACAAAAAACTTGGAACTATTTTTAGGCAAGACAACCCTGCAAGCTGCAATAAAATATTTTTTATGATTTTTGCTACAAAAAACCTGCAGAAAAATCCCAGAACAATAAAAAATGCATAACAGGATCTACAATGCGTCCCAACCTCTGTCGTCGCTGAGTATTTTTATCGCTTCATTAAACTCGAGCATACGTACCTATACTCCAAAGATATTCAAACCGAATTTTTCACTTTCAAAGGATTCCTCATCGAGCTATTCATTGAAATAACTCATCCTTATTTACTTTTCCGCAACACAAAAATACAACAGAAAAGAAACCAACATATCTGTCAAAATTTAGCTTGAGAAAATGTGCCGAACCACTAATTTGATTTTTTAGCTGAAGCAGCGTACCGCTTGCCTAAATGGATTCGCTTAAATTTAGCTCAGCTAAATTGGAGAACAATTTCTATGGGAATTAAAATTTAGCTCGAGCAGCGTACCTACTAAGCTTAAAACTGTATTTTTGCGCCAACTTTGTTTTGCGTTCCTAATGTTTATGGTGGCCCTTGATGTTCTGCTGGGCCCTGAATTAATGCATATTCAGGCAGGGCCGTAGCCAGGATTTTGTTTCGGGGGGGGCTTGCTTCCAAATCTTACGAGGAATTCTTTAAACAAAAATCTAAATACAGGGTGTCCCAGTTAAGCAGTATAAACCTTTAAGGGAAGATTCGTGAAGTTCCGCCGAACAAAACATTGTATGGCAGGGGGGTCTATTTTCACTATATTTTCCGTTATGGCCCTTCAAAGCATGTGACCTCTAATTTGGTGTTACCACTTAAAACGCTATAACTGCTAAACTATTAGAGATACAAACATTGTTTTATGCATTTTGAAAAGACAATTTAGAAACGCATACAAGTCTTATACACTTCGGTACATATGTGCAGCTACAAAAAAGTTATAGCTCCTTAAACTCAACATTTTGAAAATTTGTTGTTACATTTTTTTACTTAAAATGCTTTTTTCTCAAAATGTCTACTTAATAAATTTTCCTTGAGAAATTTTCTAAAAATTATCTTAAGCAACTTGTTAAGTACACCATATAGCCGGGTACTGACGCGTATCAGCGCCTTGTTGATACCGGGTGAGCTGCTCGAAATAAAAAAAACGACGTTCACACGCAGCGGTGGTAGAAATTGAGGGTCGGATCTTGCGTGCTGTGAAAGTTAAGCCTTTAGTAAGGTCCAAGGACTAGCTGTGCAGTTGGAACTTCTCAGGACCAGGATTCACAGAACTCTCCAGAGTAATAGGTTACACCTTACACCCTTTCCATTTAGCACCGGTACGGACACTTCCGTGAGGAACTCAATGTCGAGCAGCTACTTCTCCGGACGGAGCGGTCCATGCTTCGGTGGTTTGGTCATGTTAAACGCATGTCCCCGACCAGGATTCCACGACGTGCTATGGAATCCGTACCATCAGGCAGGCGTCCTCTAGGTAGACCTAGGATGAGATGGTTAGATCAAGTCCATAATCTCTCCTCTACCCGTATGGGGATTGCCCTTGATGATTTGGAGTCGATGGCGGAGGATCGAGAGCTTTGGAGGGTCCACTTGAGCAACCTACACCCGCGACCCACTTAATGGACAAGCGGACCATTTGAAAATGATGATGATGATGATGACGGACACTTCCTCAAGAACATTCTGTGGACTGACGAAGCGCAATTTACAAACAAAGTTATAAAGCTACAAACCTCCACAATTTGCACCATTGGTCAGACCCCAATCCCCATTTAATACACACAACATCCTTTCAAAGATAAGAATTTAATTATTTTGAACAACTTCTGCAAAATGTGTGCTTATTTGAAAGGAGGTTTAGCGTAAATGTTTGAAAACACTTTCGGCCCGCACGTTCTTCCACAAACAGTTAATTCCCTTGAATCTCTTGGAGAACGATTGCCGAAGCTCCTTGAAGATGTTCTTCTTTTTCAGAGAAGATCGATGTTCTTTCAACAAGATGGAGCACCTTGTGACAGTAGCAGCGGGGTAAATCCATTCCTTAGCCATACTCTTAATGAACAGTGAACTGGTCGATTTGGCCCAATCCTTGGCCACCCAGATCACCTAACACCCATGGATTTTTTTTTTTTTTGACATGACATGATGGTAGAACGTCTTCGTTGACCATGAATCTGTCCGTAAGATTTTGAACGAATCTATGCAAGGAATCAGTATAGACAGACACTTTAAAATAGGCTTCAGTAGAACAGGTTTCTGGATTGTAACGCGTTGTTTGTTTCAATGAAGTTCTTGGGGCTCTTAATTCAACTTCAAATAAGTCCTGGGCAAATTGGGACTCGGATTGAAAAGCCTCTCTGAAAAAATCTTCGGCATTTTTTCTTATATTCTTAAGAGAATTCAGAACTTATTTTGGGCGGGCAATAGCAGAAACAAAGTCTATAGGAAAACTGATAAGGGTAGCGTTAAACTGAATAGTTTTTCGCATACAATGAGGCTTACTAGGAAATCACTTTTTGGACCGCTGCCAAAAGTTTTGATGCTTTCGAAGTCATCGCCAACGTTCTGCTCGTTATTTTCTTCAAGACTTTTGAGATGGATTTGTAGAACAATACAATAGAGTTCTAGAGTCGAGTTTTTCGGCTCTCTGGTGCGTGTTTTTTAATGAAATTTTTGAAAATTACATTTGCATTTGAATGGTTAGCTATTTCACTAACTACACCAAGGCAATTGCCAAATGCAGGAGTTGACATGGCATTAGACAGAGCCAAGTTTAGGCGATGGCTTGCACAGTGTACATACCTAGCGTTTGGATACCTACCTGGATAGTCTCCTTATTTTTATAGATTTAAATTTATATCAGAAAGTTTTAGTTTTTAATGTTTTGCTTAGCGTTTCGGGGGGGGCTTCAGCCCCTCAAGCCCCCCCCCTGGCTACGTGCCTGTATTCAGGGCTGAAGAGGTTTGACGGATATTTTGCACCCACAACAAATTAAATTTACACTTTGCCTATCGCTCAATCACAAATTATTGTAACGGAAACGAAATTGCTGGCTTGCAATAAAATTAGAATCGCTCTTTTTTATATAAAGCTTCGTTAGCGAATGCACGATGCTCTAGTCTAGGCTACTGTGGAATTGTACTTGAAACTGACAAATTCGCACTCAAGGTGATTCAAATGCCATCAACACTGTCTCGTCCTTTTTACTATTTGAGGTATTAATGTTTTAAAATACAAATCTGCCACCCTGTGCTTTGAAATTACTGATTTGGCCAACTCGAACTCGCTGCTCTAACCAATACACATTTGAAGTCTCTTCGGATCAGAGTGTTAGTGTCCATTCGCCCTACATGTCCTAGCCATCGGGTCCGGCCACGTTGTTCTGGACTAATTGCTTTTTTTTTGTTTTGTTAATTTTGTTCGAACTTTTACCAACAGCAAATCAAAAGATGGTACTGTCATACGACAATATTGCCAAAATCGATCTGTAAATCTGCGAAGATTTTGATATAAATGATGAAATTCACCATAATTTGCCCTTTCACGATTTATGGGGTGTACACCAAATCTACGTATTCTCGATCTTATTATAGATCTATAAATATGAACGCGACTTTCAACTAATAAGCTACGACGAGCCGCACTTGACGATGGCATTTTCCCCAACTAATCGCTCAGCGACGTCGTTCAGTAAATGGCCACCCTCACCCATCGCTCAGATTCGTCGCTCAGCGACTCGACGCTCTTTCGCTCAGTCGCTCGTCGCTCATTGCGTGGCCGGACGCCGGAGCCCTGGGACTGATTCGCACTTTTCTCACCAGGTCGCAGCACATATAGAGTTCGTTGAGACACTCGAAGAATTTTCTATTCAAAACAACCAATGACATTTTTATACTCCTTCGTCCATGCTTCTGGGCCAGACAGACAGGATTGGGATGATGAAGGACTTACTGTCAGTTTCCTTAGTATTTTCTATAATACTCAATTGCCTTGCTGGCGATTGGCGTATAATTTCTCTCATACAGTAGGATCTCGTAGTCTATTTGCAAACCATTGAAATTAATGATCTATAAGATCAGGGGGGAAAATAAAAAGAAGCTTCAAAAACACCTACACACATATTATACGTCTCGCAAAAAGGTTTCTTCTTATTTTAAAATGAACAAACACACAAAAATACCATTAAAGCCACAAATTTGATTTAATTTAAATCACTGTATCGAGGTCAACAATTATTATGTTATGTTCGCCGTTATTGTTTTCTGGGGAACTCTTAAGTGGCAACCACATTATTCATCATAGTCTCAGTCGCAGAACATCGCTCATATAATTCAACTTCATGAAGGAAGCAATTCGATTCTAAAAAAAACAGACCCAACCCGATTAATGAGCTTCAATTATAAACCTAAATATTTAAATTTTGTATTTTTCTTTTAGGACCACGGCCGGCGCGTGCCGCCCTAGTCCATCTTAGGCTTAAATAAAAATAGATTTGGATATATACTACTTAATTATATTTCTAAAATTTATTAGTTATTCAATAAATTTTGCGCTCTGTCACATGGTGTCGTTTTAAACTTTTAAATGTTCCACTAAATTTGCATGTATGCTTATGCAAAATATAAAATCAGTTAAAAAACCTATCAAAATGGGGGAAAAAAAAAGAAAAAAAAAAAAAGAAAAACAAAACCGAAGGCGGACATAGAAAGACTATCAAGTTTGTCGCGCTGGAAATTTGGATTTCTAATGCATATGGTCGAAACGATTTGATTTGGTATTCAAATTTTGTATTTGCTAATAAACAGTCTGGACCCGTTCTTTGCCCGCACCCCTTCGGGCGGTGTTGCGTCTGCTTATTGAATGATACATAAATCATAGAGCCTCGCATGGCGTGTCTAGCATGAGCTGTATGCTAACTACACGTACATAATTTATATATATAGTTATTTATATATAGGTACTGAGAATGGCAGACACATGTTTAATTTTTTTTTGTTTCTACTTTTAAATCACTTTAAGAATAACTATACTGAAAAGTGAGTCCGAGGGGACCATCAAGAAAGTGCTACTGAAGTCATTCAAGTCCAAGATGCTTTATTCAAAATCAAGGCTTTATTTTAGAAACGCACAACAGCCACGCACTTAATGTGGAACTTGTGTATAATTCAATTTGACTTGAATATCAAATCGTGATCAAAGGTTACGAGTATAGAACATCGGCGTTGTCACCCTGACAGTGGCGCCTCGAAAGTGTTTGTAAATTATTATTTTTCTCTAGTGTCTAGTGGCATTTGGATTTATAAATAGAAGCTTCGGAGTTCTATATAGTTAAGGAATTTTAAACAGCCTTCCTGATTCTTAATTAGCTCGGTTTAGATATTACATTGGGAGTGCTTTTATTTATGGTGGTGATTAAGCGTTACCGAGGCTTTAGCTAGTTAAGAAATGAGATATGAAGGCAAATGGCATCGTTTGTGACATTTATTCCATTATTAGTTATGCGGAGGTTGTCAAAGGGTATACCTAGTCACGCGATTAAATAAAAATACAAGCGTTTTTTAGCTCTAGCTTCTGTATGTATTAGAAAATATATCAACTCCTATTATGATTTGTGACTATGGATTAAAAATACCCCTACTGGACGGCAGGCCATATACCTTTAGAAGTTTGTTGATGGTATCAAGTCAGATAGGGGGAAGAATTTTTCTTACGAATTTGGTTTCGTCAGCTGATGGATTCTTAAGAAATCCATCTATATTAAATACCCAAAAGATAGATACATGAGAAGTCCTTCTGCGAAAGCAACACGTCAATGATGAGTGTGCTGGAATACTAAGGGGTCTCTGGTTTAACCCCTGGTTTCTCAATTAGGTCTTTCGGATTCGTCACAAAAAAATGTCGCTTCAGTTACTGCGTGGTCCTTAGCCAATTGTCAAAAATAGGCGCGCACTCCATCAAGTTAGAGGAGGGTCTTCCAACGTGTTTGGCAGGGTTATTACTATCCTCACTTCGTGTTAATCATGGTATCGCGAAGGACTTTCTTATCAACTGTCCTACCACGGCCCATTGTGCATACCACTGGCCCGTTGTGCATTAGTGGCTACTCATGCAAACCATTTGCTGCCGGTTATAAAGCTGAGGATTCTAGCTGCGCTGGTATTACCTAGATCACTGAGATCATTAATAAAGTAGGCCTTTCTTAAATGGGTCAGGGCAGGGCAACTGGCATAGAAAGTGAGTGATGGACTCATCCTCCTCTTCATCTCTACAGCTTCTGCAGTCATTGTATGGCAGACCAAGCCTTTGCGCGTGTCTGCCTAATATGCAGTGCACGGAGATGACATTAACGATTTTCAAGATGCTATAGATATATTAAGTCAAAGAAGCTCCTTGGATCTTTTTGTATCCAGAGCTGGCCAGGTGAGCCCAACATTATCACTGTATCCTAGATGTTTGCATCTGAAACTTGCTCTGCTTGCTGCGTCCGCGTGAATTATAGGAAAGTCTTGCATGCAATTGTGCAGACTTATACTATCCACGCCAAAGGAGTCTAGCCTTGATGCAAGTTCGTCTGCACTGGGATGTCACAGTGACCAGGAACCCAGCAGAGGGTGAGGTTGTACTGTCCAGATATCTCGTTAAGGGATATCTTCCACTCCCTTCCACTGCCTTATATCTTATTTCGCTGGATATTAGGGATTTGATAGCTTTAATTTTGGCTTGGAAGACACTGCAGTGTTTGGGAAGACAGAAGAAGAGGCCCCGATTTAGTTCTTCTGAAAATATCCCGGCGCCAATTCTCTCCAGTGTCTTGGAACCGTCTGTGAATATTGACATTGATTTGTCGTTTAGGACATTTTGTGAATCCCATTGGTTTCTTTCTGGTAATTCATGTGTGAAGCCTTATTAGAAGTTTTTTTTAATGCAAATTATCGTTGATTCTCGTAGGCAGATAATCGGTTATAATGGGCAAGGGGATCGTCTGTAGAAGGATGCTGGAGTATCCAGTCGATTGCCCTCTCCAGTGTTTCCTTTCTCTTAAACTGATTGCCACTTTTGTGGCGTATTCTTTACTGACGATGTCTAGTGGAAGTAAGTTAAGTATGGTTTGTTGTAGAGCGGCGGTTGGAGAAGTCCTTAATGCGCCCGTAATGCACAAACATGCCAAGGGCTGAGTCTTCTCTAAATCCTTTAGATTGGAACTTTTGTTCAAGGCCGACCACCACACAACGATGCCTTGGAGAATAATCGGCCTTATAACCGCAGTACAAAGCCAATGAGATCAGAAGTTCGTTAAGAACTATATTCCATAACAAAGGAGATGGCAACCCACCTTACGGGGTGCCTCGGTGCACGTGTTTTTCGACAGCGCTGTTACCATATGTACCCCTCACTATCCTCGTTGTAAGAATGTGGGTGAATTGGTTCGCCGATGTTAAGCTTGTCTAAGACTTGAATAATCGATCGGATCGCGATATCGTTGGGATTTAGTTCATAATGAACTAAGTCCCAAATGAATTATCTCCCAAACTTATGAACTAAGTCCCGCTGCATATTTGATGGCACTTAGTTCCTTTTTGGGTAGTGAGAGTTAGTTCCATGTGGGACTTAGTTGATGGTCATTTCTGCCATAATAACGAGTATACTCTGGTTAAAGAACCAAAATGCAGCCTGCGTTCTACGAGGCGTTCTATTGAATTTATAGAATTCACAATATTCGAGTTCCAATAAGTTTGAATGTCCAATTTTTAATCCGATGGGATAGAGACTCATCATCATCATGGTTTTCAGCGTTCTTTGTTATCTTTTTTCTTTCAGAAAACTGACAGTGCACATTAAGTTGCCCTACACACGATCAATGTTACTTGTCAATGTTACTTGAATGACTCATCATTCAAGTAACATTGATCGTTTGTATGCTCTTCAATGTTCTCGTCGGCGCAGGGACTTAAGTCCCCGGGACATAAGTCCCAACATTTTTTCGTCAATTTTAATTGTCAATTTTAATTGATCGTGCGTAGGGTGCATCAATGTTACTTGTCAATGTTGTCATTTTTTAAATGGTAATCTTGGTGAAAATATGTCCTTACGAAAATGGTCGACAATTGCACGTCAGGTCTCTGAAATGATAGAAGTGTTAAGTGCTCTAAGCTTCTGCCAGTACCTAACCTAGCTACAAAACGTATGTTAATCAGGCGCTCATATGTCTTAATACACTTCCAGTCCCTCAAAATTAACAATCTCCATAAAACTGTCGTTTCAGTAGATAACCCCTTTTTATACCCGCCACAGGAAGGTATATTCCCTTTGACATTACATTTGTAACGCCAAGAAGGATTCACCGGAGACCCTATAAAGTATATATATTCTGAATCAGGATCACATTCTGAATCGATTTAGCCATGTCCGTCTGTCTGTCCGTCTGTCCGTCTGTCTGTTGAAAACACGATAGCGTCCAAACGAATCAACCTAGGTGAATGAAACTTTGTAAGAGGACTTCTTTTTACCGTCGTCAGGTTGATATCGAAAATGGGCTATTTCGGTCAAGTAGTTCTGGTAAGTCCCATACAAAACCAATATTAGACACAAATGCGTGTACCTGTACAGTACAGGCAAACATTTTGCATGTCTTATGCAGTGGAGGGTCAATATTCATTGATACCGTGTGTAGGCGATTTATCATCAATGTTACTTGATGAAAAAAATCGCCAATGATACTTGTCAAGTTTATAGCCCGCATTGCTAAAGCAATCATAAATGAGAAATACCATAGTCTTATTATTCTGGTGAGTTTCTATACTTGAATTGGCCTATTCTGTGATAGCTATTAACCTTATGCGATAACTATTTTCTTTGTAGTTTATAAAATATGACTTCATTTTGATAAGACCAATTCCGTACGCATTTAGTTTAATTGCACAAAATCACAATCATTAAAAACAAAAAAGATCTTGCCAACGTATTGCATTTCCCACTCTCCCATGACGATCGCATATTGACCGTACATAAACCAGTGACTATAGCAGCTTTATCTTTACATCCATGACCCAATACAACAGAATGCAAATGCATAATTTACCATTTATCGCATTAGCACTCAAGAGGGATGCGCAATTATCTGTTGTCATATTTGGCTGTGGTGTGTGTGTGACTGTGAATCGTTTGACCTTTGACAACGGATCGCATGGCCTTTGATGTATCGTAAACGGAAATCAGCTGTCCGTGTTGTCATAACTTAAATATGTACATATACGTGTTTCTTCCAGGGGATGACTAATTTCTGTGCGGCTTCTCCTTTGGTAGCTCATTTTTATGCAATTTGTATGTGCGTTCCAACAATATGTTTGCTGATGCAATATACGATGAACACAAGTTAGGGAATTCTCCCAAACCTACGCTTTTGGTGGGGGTGACGTCTCTTAGGTTGTGGTTGCACTGTATGAATGCAAATATAATTGTGGACATTTTTGGAAATTAAAACAAGCTTTGTAGGTACCTACTTTTGAACTATCTCGTGGCTAAAATTACTAATTTACAATTACTAGTTTTTATCAATGGACTAGGACATGATGTGCACTTCTCTCACAACATAACCTAACAATGATTTATTTGTTGATGAAATACTATAAATTTCTATATTTATAAATGTCTTCAAATAGAAATTGCTTTGCCCTATACAAAAGAAATTTCCGAACTCGTATACCAAAACTCTCTAGCCCCCAGAGATAAAAAAAAAACCCAAAATATATAAAAAAATAATTCTGAGGTTAGGTTAGGTTAGGTTTACTTAGGTTTTATTTCCCTAGAATCTGAGCGTGACCAAAATTCTGAAGTTAGACTACAAGCGGCAGGATCAAACAAGTTTTCTGATGAATATAATTATCTTAAGAAAAAATAAAATAATAAATTAAATAATATTGGGCGTAAATGTACCCTAGGCGTAGCTTCTTTGTTTATAGTAGTTTTTTTTTTTGTTTAGTTCTGAGACGAGAAGGTATAGAAGAGACTTTCCACCCATCTTAAGAAACTTCTTCGACTGCATAAAGAATCCACTTCCACTCTACACAAAAGCCCAGCAATTGAGACATATACTAGAAACAGTTTGAGTCTCCACGGATACAGGATAGACTCTTAGCGCAATTCTGGACACATTGTCCAGTGCGTCATGGAATTCTAGCGTCATAATATCATGACTCCTTATCTGGGGGTCAAAAATAAAAATCTAAATAGTTGGCGAACAGGCGTGTAGACACCCTAGGCCTAGCTTCTCACAACCATTCATTTGTGTGTTTTTTGTTTTATTTTTGGGACGAATGGAAGGGACCTACAATTATATGCCGAATCCGAACGGCTAAATCGAGAAGATTTTTCAGGACGGTTATACTCTCGGATGTTTGTCAGACGTTCGCGAGAGGTGGCGCAGTGGAAAAGACCTTCAGATGCAATTTGCGTGTTTTCCGGGGATCGAACCTGCGATAAGTATTAACCACTAAGCTACTGCGCCCAAATGTGAGGATGGTATTTTATTTAAATTTGTTATATGGGATATGACAGTCCTTCTTCCCACATTTCGCAAAGTGCTTTTATCTGGCAATGCACATTAATGTTCCAAATTTTATAGCTTTTGCTTATACACTGCGGGTCATCTAGGCTCTAGGGTATCTAGGAATTATTTTACCTTATATCTTTCGTTTCTAACTTTCTACAATAAAAATTGTTTATTATAGGGTATGAAAGGTTACTCAATTGCCCTCTCACTAATTGCGAAAAAGCTGTTATATACCAATACCAAAATCGAGCAAACAGTACGTCTAGATCAGATGTGGTGGTCGTCTACTGATGAGCCCACCCCACCCACCACATCGGGGCCAAACGCATTAAGGAGTCGAGGCCAACTCAAATTTAAAAATTTGTGATGATCATTTGGTATGTTTTTGCTGACATTCTCGTACTTTGGAAGTTCAATAGTATCGCACCATACTACGAGACAGCTCCCAAGATAATAACGCCAGCATTCTTACTGTGATGCCTCGTCAAAAATCATTCTTCCTTATGCAGAATATGGAAATAGTAGTAAAATCCGTCCGAACCATCCAGGTAAATTTTATTTTATCCGAGAATACTACTCTTCGCCACTCCTTTCCCCATGCCATGTGCTGAGCTGCAAAGTTCAATCGTTAGTTTCTCCTAACCGAGTTTAATTGTGTTTTTTTTTCATATTTTTTTAGTTGCAGATGTGAAGCGCTCTTAGTCACTCGTTTAACGGTTGAAAGACTAGCACTTACTCAGATTTTTTCCCTGATTTTAGCCGCTGACCGCGCCAAATTATAAGCTTCTCGTAAGATTGCTCGTTCATCTTGAGCGGTTAGCACTTCCCGCGTACGCCCTTTCTTATTTTCACCGTATTTCTCTTGGTTTATTAAACAATAATAGGTACACAACCGATTGGCTTTTTTAAATTGTTCGGGCTATTTCACGTAAACTGTGACCGTCTTTGAAAGCGTGGATTTTTGCCATTTCCGCGGCATTAAATGGCTTTCCTCAATTCATGGTTACTAAAACTTTAATTTTAATGTGAAACCACAATCTCAAAACACAATGGCAAATTAACAAAATTTTAGTTATGACTTCCTGATAGCACTTTTAGAATTGAAGACTGAATAGCAACTGTCCCTATTCTAACCAATTTTTAACGTGGAGTTTATTAGTGAATAAAAAAAGTTTACGAAATATAAGTGTTTTTAACTTTATCGGTTTATCGGCCGAGCTTTTTAAGGCAGCGGGAGATGACTTGGTAGAGAGCATACACCAACTCGTTTCTAAAATTTGGTCAGAGGAAAGTATGCCTAATGAATGGAGCCTCAGCATTGTTTGCCCGATCCATAAGAAAGGAGACCCTCTAAACTGCGCCAACTATAGAAGCATCAGTCTCCTTAACATCGCTTACAAGATCCTGTCTGCCGTACTGTGTGAACGCCTGAAAGTCCAAATCGATACTCACCATCTATTTATCGATTTTAAAGCCGCATATGACAGCATTTATAGAGACGAGCTATACAGAGCCATGTCTAGTTTTGGCATCCCTGCCAAACTTGTCAGATTGTGCAGAATGACGATGGAGAACGCCCGCTGCTCCGTAAAGGTCGGAAACAATCTCACCGAGACCTTTGATGTCAAAAAAGGATTTAGACAAGGTGATGCGCTGTCATGTGACTTTTTCAACATCATTCTTGAGAAAATTGTGCGAAACTCGCAAGCCAACACCAGGGGCACAATTTTCCAAAAGTCTGTGCAACTACTTGCATACGCTGACGACATCGACATCATTGGCAGAACACAGCGAGCTGTCACTGGTGCGTTTGCAAGTATTAGCACAGAAGCGGCAAAAATGGGTTTAGTGGTGAATGAGGGCAAAACTAAATATATGCTGTCAACAAGAAGGGACACACAACATCGAAGAATCGGACAGAACGTCACGATAGACAGCTATAACTTTGAGGTAGTTCGGGACTTTGTCTACCTCGGCTCCGCTATTAACTCTGAAAATGACATCACATCAGAAATCAAGCGAAGAATTACACTTGCCAACCGCTGTTACTTTGGCCTAAGAAGGCAATTGATTAGTAAGGCCTTGTCGAGAAACACCAAGGATACTCTATATAAGACCCTCATCATCCCAGTCCTGCTTTATGGCGCAGAATCATGGACGTTATCAAAGGCGGATGAAGATCTCCTTGGTCGCTTCGAACGCAAAATTCTTCGAGTGATTTTCGGTCCCGTTTGCGTTGACGGGCTTTGGAGGAGGAAATTTAACAGCGAACTCTACGAGCTGTACAGCGACATCGACCTGGTCAGAAAAGTACGTATCAGTCGACTAAGATGGCTAGGACATGTAGAGCGAATGGACACCAACGCTCCGGCCCGAAGAGTCTTCGATTCCAACCCGGAGGGACAACGCAGTAGAGGAAGACCTCGCCTTAGGTGGCGCGCACAAGTGGAAGGGGACCTCAACCAACTTGGAGTGCGCAACTGGAGGCGGTTAGCCAAAGATCGTGCTAACTGGAGAGGCGTGTTGGTTGAGGCCCAGGTCCACCCCGGACTGTAGCGCCATCTAAGTAAGTAAGTAAGTAAGTGTTTTTAACTAAAGGTCTTTTATTTTGCTCGTTAAGTGTGAGCAATAAAATATTCTATCATACAGGAAACAAAGTTTTGATCTTTAAACTAAAGAACCGTAGATTTTGAGTTAAACAAAAAATTGTTGGAGCTGTTGTCCCTACTCAAATGACACGTAGTGTGTGTCGAGAGGTTTTGCAGAAACCTTCGCGGGGTGCGAACAAAAACTCACCAAGGTTTCATCACATTCGGATTGATGGCATAGAAACGTGCAGAGCACAGACAAAGAGACGAATATTAGTTTTTATTTAAATAGCTTTAGCTGATCTTAGCAAATCCACATCGTTCTTTTTTCATAGTGATCGCCTAAAATCCGAGCTCGTTTTCGAGGAGTATCTCCAAGCTGTCAATCTTTTTATGCCAGTTGCTGGGCAGAATAAATTTACTGATAGTTGACTTTTTGTTTTGTCTAACACTACGAAGTGATCAGATTTATATTCTGCCTTAAGATATGGCGCATTATGTCCCGTCTTTAAGAAGGTGATCAATTTGGTTATGTTTAAACACAAGCAGTCTTATTTATAAACTTTACACACTCTCTATAATAGCTCTAAACGCAAAAATATATATGAGATGTATGAGATGTTTGCGTTTAGAGCTATTCTAACATCTCATACATCTCATATATATTTTTGCGTTTAGAGCTATTATAGAGAGTGTATAAAGTTTATAAATAAGGCTGAAGGTGTTTTGTAAACCCTTTAAAAAGTTATCATTGAAAAACATATTAGGTAACCAAAATTCTCGTCAGCCAAACCTCACTTAAGAATAATAACACATTACAAACTCTTCTCCATAAAAACGTCATTCTCCTTCTGTCGTAAATTCTTGGGAACATTAGTATCATATGAGCATATGTATGTGACTTAATTGACAATAACTACCCACAATCCCTTATAAATGTTAATGTTCTGTTATTTTCAAATCATATTCACACTAACACTGGCAAACTCTGGCAAAAGCAACGACCCAAAAACAAGGAGAAGGAAGAACGCAAAAAAAATGCGTTTACTGTCTATGCTTAAAGGCTTGTCCGGAAATTCCTACATAATGACGCAATAAAAAACGGAAATAACTCCATGCGAATGCAATAAATTTATTTTGAAAATGCACATCATCACACATTCGATATATTGAATTAAAAGACAGTTGCGTCAACAAAGGATTATTCATATTTTTCTTATCTATCACTGTCAGTTCTGGTATTAAGGGAAATTGTTTAGGTATAGTTTCTCGCAAAGGAATTAAGTGCTTTAGGGAATTAACTGTACACGAGGCAGTGTCAAATTATCTTCTTGATATAATAATATTTCGTGGGATTATTTCTTAGAAAAAAATTAAATACATAATATTATGGTTTCACTTTCCCCAAGGACACGCCAACGGTTGTCAAAAAACATGGAAAAGTTCTTTAACTTTTAAAAGATGGAATGAATATTAATATTGCATTCGTATTAAATATTCGCCTTTCCATGGACTTGAATTTATTTAAGTAATTCGGTCAAAGTTAAACCATAGCAGAGCGTAGGTGCAGGTATGGTGCATAAAAGCTATTGATGACAGAGTTCCCTGGAATTGATATGTTACCCCCAAAATTTATATAATATCACACAGAGACACTAAGTCACTTGTGCGAAAAAAGCTACTTCCGGAGGAATCGGCCCGTAGGTTAGTTTAGGCGAAGGTTTGTGAGGAGAACCGTCGATCGATGGGAGGAACCATAATCTTAATAAATGGAAAAACCTACGAACTTCTCTGAAATTTAAATGTATTCGCTTGGTCAATAAGCCGTATTTCTTTTATGTTGTTAAAGAAGTAGCTTAAAAAAATTCATATTATTCTTATGTGCGAGCGATATTTTCCTCCTACAGAATCTACGCAGAACTGTGTCAGGAAGTCTTAGGCCCGTTTGCTGATACGACTCGTAACGATTTATGTTCTACTTAAATGATTATGGGCTACTTTTTGTTAGGCATAAACTGTCACATAAGAATTGATGTCGAACTTAAATCTTTATATGTCGTATTAGCAAACGGCCCTTAATCCCATTGCCGTTCTTAGTAGGTATCATTATTTGTTATAGCACCAGCGATAGCTCTCTTAGTTTCAACAACTACACTAAACTTAGCTACACTTCGAGATTCACACAATGCTCACTTTCAGCGAGCGACTAATAACTAGGAGAATGTTGAATATGTAAAACCAAAAGTCGGTACATACTCCTGAATAACCACGTCATCACAAAGCCTTGCATACCTGCAGGCTGATTAACAGCAAATTACTCTGAATTGTTTTAGCGATAAATTGTCTTCTTAACTTTGCTCTGCAAAGGTAAACGTTCACTTAATCAAACCTAATATGAATATGAGCGCATCAGTGGCTTCAAAATATTCAATTGTGATGTCGGCCGTAGGGGAAAGAAGTTGCCCCTTACCCATTATAACCCTGTATTCAAATTCTTCTGATTTGACGAAGTTCATTATCTTGTCTATTGATGTGCTGGAAAGCTCGTCAAGCGGCCCATAGACACTACACTTGTGTCTGCACCGGTGTCGGAAATGTGTGCGGTGTGTGGGCTGGTGCACACACCGATTTTGGTGTCAGACACGGAGCGAGTAAAATCAAAATTTTTTGATTTTTGGTGTTGGTGCCTCGATCGGTGTGATGTGTATGGCGGAATGCCACACCTATGGGCCGCTTTATGATTCCTGCGAGGGTGGACAGGGATTTCCTATTCTTACGTATGATACTCTCGGTTCTGGTTTCGCTAAAGGAAGGCCATAGCCTTCTTGTGGTGTTACAAGTATTTAAGGCGGCCCATCTAGCGTTCGCCTCTCTTGTGGCTTTTCTCCCTGCTTCAGGCTTGAGTGTGCAAGGCGGGATGTTCACAAAGGGATCAGCTTATTCTGAAATAGCTGCTGAACCTTGTCTTTGTAATTCGTCCTGCTTTCTCATTGCCTGGAATGCCTTCATGTCCCGGAACCTAGCAGAGCGATACCTTGTGCTGTGTACCAAGAGCCTTGAGTTCTTTGCGACAGCACTTCACAAGCTTTGATTTTATTTCTGATGCAGTTATGGCTTTTATTTCTGGCTGGCTGTCGGTAAAGACGGTAATACCTCCAGGTGGTATTGCCCTTACCACAGACTTACGGGCTGCTTTTGTCAATGACAGGACTTCTGATTGGAAGACGCTACCCAGCGATTCGGAGAAGACATCAGACCCTACCCCAGTGTCCATTTTAGAACCGTCTGTAAATACGGCGATAGTTTGCATGTTAGGTACGATTCCGTCTCTCCATTCTTCCCTGCTGGGATAGATACTCGAGAAAGGTCTTGTAAACTCTAATTATGAAGGTACATTTTTAAGTTTTTTTTCTACTTGACCTAAAAAAGATTCTGTTAAGATGTTAGGCGTCTTCCATTTCGCCTCAAAAGCAATAAAATCTCACAAACGAAAGGTGGTGCGAAAGATAGATCAGAAGTGCTATATGTACGACCCTGTAGCGAAAAGACACATAATTTTGCGACTTTTGGTGTTGGCTTGCGAGTTTTGTCGAAGATTTCCGTTTCGAAAAAAAATCTATAGCACAGATTGCAGGGTTACGCTACCTATTCTAGTTCTAGAAATGATCAAGGACTTAATTATTTCGCTATTGGCACAAATCAAGCTTTTAGCAAACAATCTCAAACAATTGCAGAAAACCAACATTATTTGGCTACAGAAATTCTGCTATTGGTAGTCCTAATAAGAGCTCTGGTTAAGATGAGCCTAATATGTCTGATAGTCTGATTCCAGGTTTTCCATAAGTTAAGCAGTAAAAGAAAATCGGTCAAGGCGCCTTTTATGTATCGAATAAAAATCTTCCCCTCGTATTAACGTTAAAATATGCATAATTACATTTCTAATATGTACTTTAAATCACATTTAGAAAAGTTTAAACATTTAAACCTAACTATGAAATTGAATACATTGTGGATAAGTATCACAAAAAACAGCTGTTCTTTGAAAATAACTTCCGTCAAAAATTCATCGACTCTAAAAGTAGCCTTATTTTCGCTGTGCTTTCTTTTTTTCCTTGCCCGTTTTAAAGGACTTTTCTTTGAAACTAAAATTTTCCACTTTCAAGGTATTCCAAGTATTCATTAAAAAACTCATTCTCATTTTTTTTCCGCAACACGAAAAAAAAAAACAACAACAGATCTGTTAAAATTTAGCTTGAGAAAATGTGCCGAACCATTAATGGAGGCTGTAAATTTTGACAGATACATGCAGTACAGTCTGAAACGAAAGTTTGATTTTTTAGCTGAAGCTCTGCGTACCGATAGGCTAAACGCTAAAGGAATTCGCTTAAATTTAGCTTAGCTTAATTTTGTATTTGATCTAAAATTTAGTTCGTCGGCGCTAAGGTACACGTCAAAAGCTGCTGTAATTGCATTCGCTGTTGGTAGCAGTGACACTCTTAGCTTACAGGGTGTAATAATAATAATGAAGAGGGTTTAGTGCACTGCGACCTTGTGGTCTATTGTGCCCCCTGCTTATACCTTGGAAAGGTTCATGCCCTTTTTCCAGAGCCCCCATCGCATTACAGTTCCGTTAAGAACCGTGTTTAAGGTACACGTCAAAAGCTGCTGTAATTGCATTCGCTGTTGGTAGCAGTGACACTCTTAGCTTACAGGGTGTAATAATAATAATGAAGAGGGTTTAGTGCACTGCGACCTTGTGGTCTATTATGCCCCCTGCTTATACCTTGGAAAGGTTCATGCCCTTTTTCCAGAGCCCCCATCGCATTACAGTTCCGTTAAGAACCGTGTTTGAGGGTTTTGCTCTGTCTTTAGCCTTGGCAAGAATATCAAATTTAGAGCACTTCATCCAGTCCAGTTTCTCTAATGAATCTGAGAATGAGTAGCGGGTCCATGGTTTGTATATCCTTATCTGTTATCTGGTACTTGCCCAGATGTTTGATCCTCCTGTGGGTCAGTGCCCCGCAGTATTCTAGAATGTGATCTGGGGTTTCTGCGTTCTCATCACAGAATCTGCAGAGACCTTCTTCTGATACACCCATTTTCCTCAGATGTTCCCTCAGTCTACAGTGTCCCGTTAGGAGACCTGTGAGGATTCTTAGGTTGTTTTTGCTTAGACCAATACATGCCTTGAATCTTTGTAGGTTATAGTCCCCTAGAAGTTTCTTAGCTTGTCTTAGGCCCAGAAGGTTTTTAAAGTATGCGGTTCTTTTTTCCTTTTCAATCCTCCTGAACTCTTCTCGTAGGGTATATTCCCCTATGCCGCAGAACGGTTCAGGTCCTATGAAGGGCACCGCTGCTCCCTGTCTTGCCAGAGAGTCCGCAGCCTCGTTCCCCATGATGCCTGCATGACCAGGTATCCAGCAGATGGTTACTCTGTTACTCTTACCTAATTCATTAAGCCTGTGCAGACATTCCCACACAAGCTTGGATTTTATGATGTAGGCACCAAGTGCCTTGATGGCGGCTTGACTATCTGACATCACTGCTATGTCACAGTTTCTGTAGTTTTTCTTGAGAATGATCCGAACGCACCTATCTATAGCACATATTTCAGCTTGGAAGATGCTGGTACATTTGCCCATGGATTCGTAGTGCTTAGTTCCTGGCCCAAACACTCCTGCACCAGTTCCTTCGTCCACAGGGAACAGGGTGTAACAGTGCCAAAGATGTAATTGACTAATTTTACTGCAGAGCTATTAAAACAAATCCACGTCTTGAACACTTTCAGTAATCATTGCCTTAGAATTCTTTCTATTCCACGCAATTATAATTACAATACAAATAACGTGGTTTAAATTACGTTCATGGCCCATAAAAAGGTCAAATTAAATTGATTTATTTAAGACGCAGTGTACTCGAATGTAAACAAATTAAAAATTCATAACAAAAGTTATGAAATTACGATATTGTTTATCACAAAATAGCATATACGTGTGTGTTTAAAAATGAATGCTCCCATAACAAACAACACCATCAATAACGCGCACTCTTTCGTTCTGAATCTCAATAACTACAATTAATCAATGAAATGTCCATTTCAAGAACGCCCCATACAATTGTAAAAAAAATAAAATCCATTTCTCGCACTCCACCCGAGACATTTATCTCGTTTTAATATTTTTTTATTTGGTCGCGGATTTCTTGTAAATACCATTGCTAGGCAATTTATAGGATACTTCATGCATCACTTTGAAATTTATATCGCCATGTTTATTGGAATTGGCAGATGGCGTGTGTGCGTTCGCGTTGTGTACGCGCTATTCTGGTGCTGTCACTCTTCGACTACACTCAAACTTTAGAAATCAAGTCAAGTCAATAAATTTCATTCATTTTTCAGTAAGGAAAACTGAAACTGTATAGCGTCGAATGCGGCATGCTGAAAGCTAAATATCGAGTAAAATTAATTGCGTTGACGCCGACGAAAGAGACGGAAAATCACTATAGATACCACTTTTAGAATTGAGTGTTTTCGCAGATTTTCTGTTCCTCACCCTCACCCTCACCCACACGCAGAAAAATGATTTGTTTTCAGATTTACTTTTATGTGACACAAGGAGTTTAGATGTCAAATGGAATTGTCGCTGTTATGCGTACAAAAAGGTCCCTTACGTCCATACAGCGAGGAGGAGGCTGTTGTCAAACGATTGTGATTGTCATTCATTTTTATTTTATGGGAGCAATAAAATGTCATCTCGTGAATTTATTAGACGACTGCAAGATTTTTGTCAAATTGGAAGCTCGCCGGTGAATGAAGTGATGACATAAAGACTAGGGAGTCAGGTTTGACAGGAAATAAAAACGACAACATGTATATTAACTGGTCATGGTGTCATAAAGTGTTGTACTAAATTTGTCTCTCGCTTTGGTTATTAAAATGTTTAGGATTTCAGAAGAAAAAAAAAAATATTAAATTATAGCACACAAGGTTGAAGTGGTATAGTTAGATTTACTTAACAATCGTAAAGCTGCAAAAAGAAATTATTGGTTTTTTTTTCTGGTTAAAGAGAAAATTATCGACATTTGAATGCTTAATTACATTGTCAATAAAAATCTTTTTATGAGCTAGTTTCGAACAAGTTAATAAGGCAAATTTCTTCAGGAAAGCAGTTAATATAGAACAGAGATATTACATTCGTAGATAGCGAGTTCGGATAGGACTCGAGTGACGTTAGAATAAAAACGGTAAGTACTTGTTTCACGGACATATGTATTTCATTTTACGTGTCATTAATGAAAGCACTTAATTTTATTGGTTTTCTTTATTTTTGGGATACTAAAACTCAATAAGGTAGTCATTCATTCATTCATACATTCATTCATTCACTTTCAATGTCCCGTTTATCCATTACAATAAGGGTAGCGGGTGTAGAATGCTTAAGTTGAGTCTTCTCCGTAACTCTCGATCTTCCGCAACCGACTCTAAATCATTAAAAGCAATCCCCATAGGGGTAGGAGATTAATTATGTACTTGATCTAACCACCTCATCCTGGGCGTACTTAGAAGACCCTTGTTTGATGGCAAGGATTCATTAGGACGACGCCTTGTAATCCGAGTAGTTGGGGGACATGCGTTTAACCACCGACTCATTGACCGCTCCGTCCGGAGAAGTAGCTGCTGAACATTGAGTACCTCGTGTATTCTGCTGTTCCTTAGACGATCCATGGAAGTCCCATCATACCAGCTATGCAATAAAGGAATCTTCGGCAGCTTATAGGCGCTTATTCATTTGGTCAGTATCTACCCAAATCTTGCAACAAACCCCAAATTGAAGACGGAAAACTCAGATTTGACCCCATCGCTCGTCAACAAGAGCCCGAGATGCGTAAACATCCCCACCTGTTTCTATGGGACTCCACTAACTCCACACACTGCAGAGTGCATTGAAAAGGCGTTCCATCATGCCTGCTTAAACACAAACGCCTACGAACCTTTCGAGTGCGGGCTGAAGTTCAGTCAGGGAGGGCCCAAGAATGACCAAGTCATAGGCGAAAAGCAAATCACATATCCTTAAGTCTCCCAGTTCGAAACGTTTTTAGCCAAGCCTGCAATGTAGCATTTAATTTAAATTTTGCGCCATTTAATAGTACAGTGATGCCAACGGAAAAAAGAGCGCTATACGAACAACACATTTTCATTGTTCAGCAATATTTTAAAAATAATGAAGGTTTGTTCGAACAAAATCATCTTTAGTGATGAAGCTCAATTTCATCTTGATGCGGCTTCATTAATCGTCAAAATTGTCTCATTTGGGGTTCAGAAAACCCACGAGTAATTGTTGAGAAATGCATCCACCCAAATGACTGTTTGGTGCGGATTTTGGGCTGGAGGAATTATCGGACCATTCTTCTTTGAAAATGCGGCTGTAACAATTAATGGTGTTCGTTATCGGCCGTTTTTGCGATCAAAATTGTCCATCCAGATCTTGCGACTTAAGGCCATTGGACTTTTTTCTTTCAACGCCTTGAAAGAGGAAATTGTGAGGTGTATTAATAAAATTCAGCGAAACGGTTATAGAAAATTTCAATAAAAGAGTACGTACTTGCCCAGCAAAGCCGTGGCGGCCATTTATCCGGTGTGCCATTTCATACATAACCCCAATCTGTATGCTCTATGAATCAATAAAAAATTTAAGATTTCTAATTAAAAATCTGTAGTTTCTATCAAAATTACATTTTGCGTGAATTATGGGCACCCTTTAGTAATGAAAACGAGAGGCCACAAAACGCACCCCTGACAAAGTCCAAAGCCCACGGTGAAAGCTATTGATTTAAAGCCGAGAACCTTCAATTTGCAGTGCAGTGCATTCCAGAGTTTGCATTGAGAAATTCGTTGGTCTCCAAGTATAGAAAATATGTGCAAACAGGTGTGCCTTGATCCCAATCTCAACCCTTTTTTAGCACCATTCTGAGAGTAAATAACTGGTCGGTTCTGCTCGGACGAAAACCTCATTGCTCATCTGGCAACCGTGACTCGAGCACATCTCTGCAACGTATTTAATCACCTTGACAAAGGCTTTTCACTTAAAAGTGATATATGTTCCTCTATAAACGAAGGTATTCCATTTTTCGAAAATGGCACTCACTCCAGTTTTCCAAACCCCGACTTTTTCGTCGCATTCTCAGGCTACTTTAATGACACGAGAGAACCAAGGCGATATAGGATAGATCTGTCAGAATCTGAATACCCTGTTCTGTCATTTTCATTGGAATGAATTGCACCATTTTTGGTTACGGACCTTGAATGACATTCAACTTCCTTAACTTTTGGTAAAATGTTCGAACCTTATTAGGAGAATGTCATCTTTTTAAAGTCGTAACTGCTAGTATTGATAAGTATGATACCACCCCCACAGTGGATAACAATTTAACACCTCTCTCAGTTGGATTACAATTAAATTACCCATTACAACTTGAATGACCTGCTTAAGAATTAACTTGACTTTATAAGAATCGAATTGAATTCAACAACAAATAATACAAAAATAAAAAGAAACGTCACATAATTGCCTTGTTTTGCGAAATAGCTCAGCGGAAAAAGCAAAAAAAAAAAAAAAAAAAATTAACCCTAAGTGGGTACCCCGTCAATTTGCTGTCCGTGTGTTGTTCCATCACACAGCAATTGTTGCCATTAAAAATAAAAATAAAAAACTATCTTCAGGTGAGCAATTAGGTGAGCAACTCGTTCAAATGGAATTAAGTGCTTTTTTTTTGTTTTGCCTTTTATTGTAGCTCCTCGTCACTGTCCCTGTTCTCTATGTTGCTGTCCTGCATCTTAACACCAGAACGTACAATTTTTATGGTCACAATAAACTTATATAGACGAGAAATAATCGCATAAGCGGATATGAGCACCTAAGTAGAATCTAGAATTGCATTAAAATAGCGCGGTAGCTATTTTACAGTTCTAATGAGATAAATGTAACGATAGATAGTTTTGCATAGACATGTAATAATCGCACGATTTTTTATATCACCATTCAGCGTTTTAGAAATCACGATACAGGTAGTTATGTGCACGGCTGTAGTTGTTAGAAACTAGTACGTATAGTATATAAATAAATTCTTCTGACTGTATATATAGTTAAAGGTAATATTTATTGGAATCTAAAAGCTCTACAAGCCCTAAACAGGGTTATGTAACTTTTGGCATGAATTCATTTATTTTTTTCATCCGATGCAACCATATGGTGTTTTGGGGGCCAAGCACACGAAGCAAAACAGCTCGCTAATGAAGGACATTTCTTCAGATCTTGAGATCTTTGAGCAAAAGAAAAGGAAAGAATATCGGGTTCACCGGAGGGAAACAAATGCACGAAAAGGGCACTACCGCTTACCTCGATAGCGCCCTTCATATATGGCAAATTTGGCATTAGGAAACAAGACCGAAACAGAGATCTGAACATGGAAGCCTTGCACTCTTGCAGTAGAGCATAACGTTACAGGCGATGTTCACAATGTGGAAAAACAATTATCAATGAACTTGGAGGAACCGGTGAACTTTGTACCACCTACAATTGATTTGTTTGTAACTCTTCAGAAGCGATTATGAATCCTAATCAACCTTCCAAGTTTCTTTTTGTAATTAAATGAAACTCGTTCGTAATTCAAATGAATTCACGGCCCCTTTGTTCAATTTTGACCAGGCAACCAATTTTGATCAACACACCCGTGCCAATACCTAAGAATGCCTAAAATTGTGGCTCAATCGTTTCTATGGTTTTCGAGATACAACATTTTTAATTTTTTGTCGTATAGGAGCTGCCACGCCCCTTTGTTTAATTTTGACCAATCTTTACAGGAGCTGCTTTCAGCCAAAAGCAAACATTTGCTTACAATTTCAGCTCAATCAGTTTGCTCAGTTTCGAGATAGTATACGATTTTTAAGGTTTTTTTTTGTATGGGAGATGCCACGCACCTTTGTCCAATTTTGACCAAACTTCACAGAAACACTTCTGGATCAATACTTGATAAACCAGCTTGAGCTTCTTATGAAGAGACTTTGAATGATTGTGTTTATTAGATCGTCGTTAGAATGTTCGCAGATGGAATTTTCGAGCGAGAGTCAGATAAGTACATAGTGAAAGTGGAGTGGTCCAAACTCCTAGTCCATACAGCTTCTATAAAAACCGTTTGAATTGACGCCAAGCCAAGTAGTTTGAATATAAGACAGTGTCCAATGATGATTGTTGGACTGATATGCAGTCTGTCGATAGAGATCAAACTCGTCGAGATTTCCAGATCCACCTTTGAGCCCATTTTGTCGTTAGACTTGTCCACCTAAGGGCCCAGTTATAGCTATCAGTAAAATGCAACCGAACAAAAATTGTTTTGCTTTTTTGGAACACTTAAACTTAAACTCAATCTTGTAGACTCCCTAGGCCTAGCTTCTCACAACCAATCGTTTGTGCGGGTTTTATTTTTGGGACGAATGGAAGGGACGTACAATTTTATGCCGAGGTCGAACGGCTGAATTGAAAAGCTTTTTCAGGACAGTTATACCCTCAGATGTTTGTCAGGCGTTCGCGAGAGGTGGCGTAGTGGAAAAAAACCTTAAGATGTAATTTGTGTGGGATCCCTCGCACAGTAGCCCAGCACATACGCAATCACCTGGCAGCCCTAAGGTTTGTTTAAACCGCACGCGAAAATGTGAAAGCGGTAGCGAATTTCGCGCATGAAACGGTGGGATGTACCGCCATCGCCGTTTATTTATAGTCCGGGAGGCAGGGGTCCATTTTGAGCACCGTTTTTATGCCGATAGATTATTATCTGTACTCATTGATAGGCTTTAGTTGATAAGTAAAGTGAAGGTCACCTGACGCACCCACCGCTACCGGAACAACTGACGTTCGGTTTCGTCATTCTCTACATAGTATCTGTTATGTCCATTAAAATCAGCCGGCATGCGATGAGTCGGTCAAAAAGACCCCTGCCTCCGGGACTATTATTTCCCTCGCTCCCCTTTCGAGCCAATAACTTCCAGAGCCACCTTATAGATAACCCTAGTGAGCAACAAATTAATCAACTCACCAAGTGATTACAAATCAGTTTACGTCTTCTATGTTAAGCGATGTACCTAACGTATCCTTATGTGTAAGGAAACTCTCGATGTCAGCATATGCAGAGGCGTTTCCACCGATTTATATTTATCTACAGGTATGAGCCGCAGACAGAAAGGCTTTTAGAAAGGCTTATAATGTAAGTCAACATAACCTACCAAATATTCACACTACGAGGGATTCTAAGAGAATCACAAGAAGAGTAATTCGACTCTATCTATCGATTTTAAAGCCACATATGGCAGCATTTATAGAGACGAACTATACAGAACCATGTCTAGTTTTGGCATTCCTGCCAAACTTGTAAGATTATGCAGAATGACGATGGAAAATGCTCGCTGCTCCTCAAAAGGTCGGAAACCATCTTACCAAGACCTTTGATGTCAAAAAAAGATTTGGACAAGGTGATGCGCTGTCATGTGACTTTTTCGACATCATACTTGGGAAAACTGTGCGAAACTATAGCAAGCCAATGGGGAACAATTTTCTAAAAGTTTGTGCAACTACTTGCATACGCTAACGGCATTGACATAATTGGCAGAACGCTGCGAGCGGTCACACTGGTGCAATTTTCAAGTATTAACACAGTAGGTAGCGGCAATAATGCGAGTTTAGTGGTGTAAAGGGGCAAACAAACAAATTACATGTACTGTCAACAAGAACAATACACAATATCGACGAATCGGACAGAATGCCAAGATATACATCAGTTACACTTGCCAACCGCTGTTACTTTGGCCTAAGAAGGCAACTGTCTCTATATAAGACCCTCATCATCTCAGTCCTATTCTATGGCACAGAATCAGTGTTGCCACTAAAAAAAAGTGAATCCGGTCAAATCTGACCGAATGACCGGATTTTCATTTTCTAAATCCGGTTAAAAAATCCGGTCAATAGTTAAAATGAGAATTTTTGACCTGAAACCCGGTCAAAAAGATAAAATACCTATACCTACCTAACCTATACATTATACAATTTACGAATTTTTATGTTCACCTGCATTATCGATGTTTAGAAAACGTTTTTATAATATGTGAATCTTGAGTTTGTGAGCTTGTTTTTTTATTTCGTTTGTTTAAAATTTACTGAAACTAATTTTTCATTTTATATGACATATTTTAAGTTCTGAAATACACTTTTAGTGCATGGCCATACACTCCTTCCAATGAACATCGTGTCCAGCGACACAGGTAGATTTTGAGTAAGTAAAGGAGAAAGGTAGATAGCATAGAAAATGTACAGAAAATTCACTTTCAGAAGATACCTATAAATCTTCATTTTATATTTGCGTTGATAGAGTGAGGACGTCAAAAACGGGCAAAACAAAAGAATTTGTTTGTGTTTTCAATTTCACTATTATTTTACCTGCCAAATTTTATTTCATTGCAATGACGCCTAGTTTTTGTGTGTAGCCAAATCCTTAATGGAAATGAAAGTCATGAGAAGACGTGTATGGCCAGGCCATGTACTAAGGCCGTGTTTCAATTGGGCTAAATAATTATTCTCGGATAATTTTCTGACACTTGAAAAGAGTAGTTCACCAAAATGCAATCTGAGATTTATCGAATTTCACACTTTAATTAATTGAAATTCATTGTTTAATTTCCTCTTCAACATTCTAGCAAAAGAAAACGTCAAAAAATTAGCCTATAAGATAATTTATTATCCTGCTCCCGGAGCAGAATCCCATGCGTGATGTTGTAGTCCCATTATTCGCATTAAATTGGTTTCTGTTTGAACTTGAAAGCATTTTCGTAATGTATCTATGGCAAAGTTTTATTCAAATTATAGAAATCTATCTCTGTTTAAGTCAGTAGGGCAACTTTATTTTTCAAGTCAAAAAAGAGTTTTCCGGTTAAAAACATTTTTCGTTGCGGTCAAAAAACGGTTAGGCCGGATTTCAAAATTTTCTCCGGTCAGAGTAAAGAGATTTCGGTCAGATATGACCGGAATCCGGTCAGAATGGCATCACTGCACAGAATCATGGACGTTATCAAAGGCGGATGACGATCTCCTTGGTCGCTTCGAACGCAAAATTTTTCGAGGGCTTTGAAGGAGGAGATTTAACAGCGAACTCTACGAGCTATACAGCGACATCGACCTGGTCAGAAAAGTACATATCACGCGGCTAAGATGGCTAGGACATGTAGGGCGAATGGAGTGCGCAAATGGAGGCGGTTAGCCAAAGATCGGGCTAACTGGCGAGGAATGTTGGTTGAGGCCCATGTCCAATCCAGACTGTGGCGCCACCTAAGTAAGTAGGTCTACATAATATTTTGATGTATTTATTCCTTATAAGAAATCCAGGCGCGTTGTTGTTTTTTATTTTTTTATTATTTTTCTCAAGTTCTGCATTTATTTTGTTATGCGTATATAAAAAAACATCGCACGCAGAGTGTTAACAGCCCTAATTATAGTGAATCTCTCTGTCAAGTCAAATCAAAGTTACCACACTTTTGTGATCCTTAATAATGCTCTTAATGAATATCAATTTGATTATCCACTCAAAAATCAATTTCACGTAACAACAATAAAAAAAAAAAAACAGATTGTTCCATAAACAACGCATCAACATAATAACAATATAAATACAAGTCAATGAAATGTTCTCACTCTCTCAATAGATCGAAATAGACACATAGTAACACCTAGTGCCACTCCAATGGTCCTGCCCTGCTGCCATGCAAACATTGCAAACTGAACAACGTATCGAACACACATTTGTACATAATCGAAAATATTTTCAAAAGATGCTGCTGCGTGATTCCTATTCCTCCCGCATTTAAACGTTGAAAAGGGCAAAAGCACATCAACATATGGACGAACTCCCCCGGTTGTGTACACACTACTCAGTCAAGATGTTTTTCATTTTCGCTCCCCCAATCGAGTTCGCCCGCCAGTTCCGCACACGTTATATTATGTATCTAAATCAATTCGCCTTGGTTACGATCTGCTCGTATTATAGCGTACTCATGAGTTTCTTCATTTTTTTTTGTGTGTCTTTCCTTCCTGCCCTCACTCTAAAAGTGTTTACGTTATAAACGAAATAAGACAGAGGATTGTCGAAGGAGACCACGCTCCGCATCCCCCCCCCCCCCCCGAAAATCGGATAAAATGCCAAAAATGGCTTGTATTTGTGTGACAACTAGCCAAACAAAGGGAAACAGCAAAAACCTTTTAATGGGGCCAACGGACACTAGTGTGTGGGTAATACAGATATTGTAGTGTTTGTTTAGGCATTTCAATAAAATACGTTCCTCGTTAGGAGCTTTTCTCCTGTTGCTAACCAATCAAATCGAAGAGGACATAATTCGGTTTCGATGAGAATCTTACACGTGTAACGGTGTAACTAACAAATAAACATTTGCTACTTAAAATTCTATATAAATTCGTGAGCCAACTCCTTATGGCTGCTTCTCATTATTTACAATGTATCCACTGACAGAACCTGAACCAGAACAACAATCGCTAGGTAGATGATGTACCTCATGGATATGTAAATCGTAAAACATTTGCAAGTACTTGTAGGGTTTTTATTTTATTTATTCTTTTAAATTGTTTATCGCAAGGGGAATAACAATTTGGAGCGTAGGTAAAGTTTTTTTTATTTTAAAATATTTTATCAGGGTGCGTGGTATTGGTATATTTGATTGAGAAACAATCTAGTTGTTATACAAATTTAGAAAAAAACCTACGGTGGTTATTAACTTTGCATTTATTTACGATTTGTTCCTTTTTATTGTATCAGTTTCGATGTATTCACTCTTATCCATTGGTTAGACAAAAACTTGAACTCCATAATGGGTATATAAAGAGGAATGTTATTTGTATCGTTTTTTGTTCAGGTCGAGTCAGAAAAAGCTTAAAAATAGGATTATCGATATTCCCTGGGGAAAATACCGCACGTGGGACTCATGGACGACCGACGATATACATAATTAATTTACATAGCAAGGTTTTTGCTGCTGCTGCTTCAAGTCGGTTACGAAGAGGAAATTATATCCGCAAAGAAAAATGTATATGTGTATACCTTAAGTTTTTTTTTTTTTTATATTAATTATTTTATTATAATCAGAGATGTTCTATTAAATAGAGTATACAACATATTGGTATCGAATTACAGTTGACTCGAATATTCACGGGAGATCAAAATTAGTTCTAGTTAGAGGGATGGATTATTATTCTTATTTTTTTAATGTATGTATTTATTCAATGTTGAAAGAAGGTAACGAAAAAGCTGAAATTAGCTTCAATTGCAGGACATGTTTGGGGAGTGAAGCGGCTCGGTGTGGCGGCTGGCGGTGAGAAAACACTGAGTGGTTGAAAACGCCCGGAGTTCAAGAAGCCATCAGAGAGAATAAGCTGTGGATTCACTTGGGGGAATCAGACTCACCTTCTCGATACCGGTACATTGCGGAGTGAAGAACATGTAAATTGGAAATGAACAATCTTGGAAGGAGTTTGGCAAAAAATTAGACCGTGATCACAGATCTGCAAGCAAGTCGCCGCCGTCTCCGTCTTAGAGTAAGGAAGTGGAACATTATTGAAGGAGTCAGATGGTACCCTTCTTTCTAATGAGGAGGACATCTTGCGCAGATGGACCGAGTACTTCTCTGAATTGCTCAATCCAATCAAAGGCATTGAGGATGACAGAGACAGATCCTCCGCCTTAAACAGGGCGGAAAATAGTCCCACGGTAGAGGAAGTCACTTTTGATGCGATCAATTCGCAAAATCTGGCAAACCTGCCGAAGTGGATGAAATCCGACCAAAATGCTCAAGGCCTTAGGTGAAGAAGGATTTTAATGGGTCTCTCGTGCCATTAAATTGGCGAAACTCCCAGCGATTGTGCAGACTGGGGTGATTGTGCCCATTTTCAAGAAAGGGGATAAAAGAATTGCTCCAATTACAGGGGTAGGTATATATCACTTTTAAGTTACCCCGGAAAAGTCGTGCTGGAAACGCTTTGTAGAGCTGTGGTCGAGTTATGATTAGGAGATAAGAGTGCGGTTTTCGTGCGGGGCAGAAGCACAACCGACCAGTTATTCACTCTCAGAATGGTACTTGAGAAGGGATCATGACGTAATCTCGAATGACAAAAATCTCGAAGGCTAAAAATCTCTGCCCAAATGAGATTCATCCTTTGTATTGCTGGTGTGACCCGTAGGGATCGCATTAGAAATACCAGAATACGTGAGGAACTCTATGTCGAGCAGCTACTTCTCATGCTTCGTTCGTTTGGTCTTGTTAAATTTCTAAAAAAGTTTTCCAAATCTAAAACTACCAACTGAGCAACGAAGTCCTTTAAAAGTGCAAATTTCTCCAGTTAAGCAAGGCGCACATTGAACTGGCGTGGTGACCATTAAGTGGCAGGTCGCATCGCTAAAGCCTATGTAATCAAATGTAAACCCGCCCATCAAAGTGGAGTGGAGGCGACTTGGTATTTTTCAGGTGCCATGATGTCAGTTTGGTGCTACTTGACTCGAACAAGTTAAATTTTCGAGTATAGGAAGCGGGAGGTGACGCCGTGGGTTTGTAGAGGCATATCATATTGTAGAGCACTAGAGCCGGTGACGACCTAGATTTCAACATAGGAGGACATTTTAAGAACTAATGAATCGGTGGCAGCTTACGTTTTAGCCACTTCAGTGCGCGTTAAATCACTTTCATACCACTTCACCGCCATTAGATCGCCACACCACTCCTATGCTATGATCACTTGGCCAAACCACTTGCTCACCACTTCAGTGCGCGCCTTAGGCTATTATTTTCGTTTACACTTTAACGTAGCTTGAAAACAATACAGTGGTCCGAAAACGAATATTAAATAAAGTTCACCAATCTGCGGACTATTATCGTGCTACTCACCCATTAAAACCACAAAAAAAAATCGAGTATTATTTTCCTAAGGAAAACAGAAGAGAATGCAAAAAAAGGGTAGAAAAATACGAGTTAGAGGGAAATTAGACTTAGAGCAGGTTCGACTTAGAGGGATTCGACTATGTATTATATAGGTAATTACTTGGATGTGTCTTACTACGTTATCGATTTTTAGGACTGTCGTGAATTCTACTTAAATGAAACATATGCCAGGCAAAGTGAGAGCCATCAGTATTGCAGAGTCCTGCCTCCTCAATGCTGCTAGGTTTTGTAACAGCTAACAGAACGAGCTCACCGAATTATGAAGAAATTCACGGAAAGTGATTCAGTGGGTGATTGAGCAGTCTCCAAAGCCAGAACGTCAACGAAACGCGCGGTCAACCGAGAATATTGCTGCGGTACCATAGAGTGTGCGCGAGAGCCAAAACGTCTGTTTCTCAAAACTTGACCTTTTGTACGGTTCAATTTAGCCTGTTTTGCGTTCCAAATTGAAATTGTGGCGATTTGAGGCTTTTATATGCTTTTTTTCTGTAGGGATACTTGGAATCCCTGGTCTATGCTCACCATATTGCCTTTTTTGAGAACGACACGTTGCTCGCAACATTGGCGAGAGTGAGTTCAACTTATATGTCCGAGTCATCCAAAATTGGTCCTCTCGCGGAGGTTATTTAAACGATTTTATTTTCAACTTGTAATATGAAAAGTTCTGCTATATCTCTTATAAAGGGTAATTCATTTTTCGGTTGCGAAAGTAAAGCTAAATAAAACACACACAGCGATACATTTTTGATGAACATTTTATTTCATTATAAAGTTTGGACTTTGCCATTAAGTGTGAAAAACAATATCATTCAAATGGCCGAATCGGGAAGACTCACAGCATGCGATTCTTTTGAGGTAATTTTTAAGGGATCATGTCGTAATCTCGAATGACAAAAATCTCGAAGGCTAAAAATCTCGAAAAGTTTTTTTTTAATCTCGAATGCAAAAATTTCGAATGTACAAAAATATAAAGTGCACAAAAATATAAAGTGTACAAAAATCTCGAAAGACTATATGTATCTCGAAAAAATCTGGAAAATAAAAAGTTAATTCGAGATTTTTTTTGCACCCACCCCATATGCAAACAGTAAACCCAAGTAGGGGGGTTGCAGGGGGGCAGCATGCCCCCCATATGTATCTCACTTTTTAACTTTCTAGATTTTTTTTTTTTTCGAGATTTATTAAATTCGAGATTTTTTACGACTTTTACCTAATTTTTAACCATTTTTTCGCACATTTCGGGCGGTATCTCGGCTATAACTTGAGTAATGTTAATTTTTAATGCGTCTAATATTATTCGGGGATTATTCGCGTAAATACAGTCTTTTGCGTAGCCCCACAAAAAAAAGTCGGTGTCAAATCGCATGATTTTGGTTGCCAATTGACGTCTCCAAAACGTGAAATTACGCGACCAGGAACTTCTCACGCAATAAAGCCATAGATCGTGCTGTGTGGCTTGTTGCTCCGTCTTGTTGAAACCACATATCGTCCAAGTAATGAATTTCAATCGCCGGCTAAAATAAATCGGTTATCATTCATTCGAACTCCGGGAAATCGATAAATTCGGATAATCAGCAACACTTGCACTTGCAGCAGCAATATTTTCGACTGAGCGTGCATTACGATGATACACATCAGGCCTTATGACATCAGTAGCGCTTCCGTCTCTCAAATTTAATTTTACTTAAATTCAAAGTTGAATTCTGAGTGAATGTCCCTTCAGAATTGGCCGGATCTGATACATTTTTTTTTCCTGCGGAAACAAGTGTCCATTTTTATTGGATGATCCGATTAGGTAATGATGTGGAGTGAACTCGTATCCATGTCAGGGGTGATAGGTCGTAAAAGGTAAAAGGTCGTCTCTTGATAATAGTTTCGATCTTTGTCATGATGCTTAGTAGTAGTTTGTCGGAGAGGAGCGTTAGGGTCCGCTTCATGATCATCTGAGAGTGATGCATTCGACTTGTTTTGCTGCTAATCAGCGGCTGTGAGTGTCCCTTCAGTTGGTTCGAAGGGCTACTCAACCGGATCTTATATCCAACCCGACCGTCCGCCGGGCCGTCTGTTGGTTTTTAGATTATGACCATCTTCGTGCGTATGGATACATGTTTGGGTTTAGGCTTACGGCTTTGATGATGTGATCTAGAGGCTGATGGGACCTCAGATGCCCACCCACATCGCAGGACCAAGGGGGAACGACCAACAGTGAGACTAGTTATGTTCAGTAGTTCTTTTCAAATTATTTCTGGAGCGATTAAAGTAGATATGCAGTTCCTCAGCAACTTAATTATCTTCGTTACGTTTCAATCGATTCTCATTAAGCATTGATTGCTGAAGTGTTAAACTTGCCTTTTGGAAAATGCAATTTCAAAAACATTTCTCAAAAGTGAATAAAAATGCATTCATTTTTCATATCTAGCTAAAGATATAAGTGCCAATTTATCTCCTTAATAACCCAGACACAAAATCACAGACCAAGTGCAGTCAACTTTGTATATGGTTATCCGAACACACAATTTGTTGCATAATTTTCATCCTCGTCTAATCCGCAAATGTATGATACCTTGAACTCTCCATATGGTCTGCAGCAGTCTACTACATTCATTAACATCAATTTGTCGAATATATAAGATCATTACACCTAATGACAGAAAAAGCAACAACCTTAAGATTTACCCAGACTGTCCATATTTGACGTCTAAATGTAGCTCCCATGCTTAAAACATGGGCAAACTATATCTCTGGCGCATTTTGTTGTCTTGTTGTGCTCACTTTGTAGTTTTTTTGTTTTTATTATTTTTTGTTCTACTGTCAAGAACAAAAATAAGTTGAACAAGAAGAAAACTTGCTGCTGCGCACATACTAACTCGAGCGAATTAAATTTAAATAATAAATTAAGCCTCAGTTTCAGACGAGACAGAACTAGGCCACGTTGGTGGCTTCCAAATTTTAATTTTTTTTTGTTTATTTAGTTTGTATATATACAATTGTATGCCATATTCGCCATTATAAGGGTATTGTACTCATATAAATTGTTTCACACTTTAAAAAGCGTCTGTTGACGCGGCCGTCACGTATCTAAAAATATGCAGATAGATGCCGACCACCAATTTGGCGCTGCATACTAGAAAACACCAGAAACCCCTCCCAAGATTGTGTGGTAAATATTAACAGTTGAAAAGAACGAATGGGCGTCAGGAAAAAAATAACCTTTCCATATTGTGGAAAGAAAATAAATTAAAATCTGCAAAATTAGACTGTAACTTCTAACGCAAGAAGGCCGATGAAAAAAAAAAAAAAAACGCCTCCACGTTGAGCGATTTATTTTTGTTTTGCACCCTCTCTGACTCCTTCGAAGATTGCCTAATGCCTACGCATGAAATGTTATTCTTTTCATTTCTCGGGTCGGGGTTGTCGGCACTGACATTTGAAGGCCAATTCAGATTTACGACAGCCAATGAAGGTCCTGTCGAACCCAGTGACGGGATACTGTATGTACATTAGATAATAATTCATTAATTGTTACGTGATTTTCGTTTTTTTCTTTAGGTTACCTTTATATACCTACACGCAGACTATACCTTACTACCTAATGTTTGCCCTAGATGGCCACAAGAAGTGGGGCCGCAATTGTTATTGACAGTTTATTATTTAAAGTGCAGTTTCATGTAGTACAGTGAGCAATTGACAAATATACCATAAATAGGCGATATATTTGCATTTTCGCGTTCTAGTTTCGCTGGCATTTATTTTATCGTGGCGTCTGGCATTGGCTGCTCGAGAGATAAGCATATTATGAGTCTTGACAAGCGGCATTGTCATTGACCTCGTAATTGAGCAAATTACTCAGGTTGACAATTGCGGCGGGGTGTGTATGCAGTACTATCATGGTGAACTCATTAAATTGAGATCGAAACTGAAAATTAGTATTGATGGAGACCATTGATGCCATTTATACACGTGTCATTGTTAATTGTTGGCCGTAAGGGGGTCTAACCCTATTTTATAGTGCAATTGTTATTTTTATTTTAGCATCTATAAGATCTTCTAATAAATATGTGAGCTTTTTAGCACCTTCATTATAGGCCATGTGGCCAGTGTATTGGACTATACTGGTCTAGTTGGCCCAGGTTCAACACCTTAAGGATTTTTTTCCAATTCTTCCTTTCTTGTGAATATCTGATAATAATCAAAGAAAAAAATCTGCTTTCTCTCTCAACTAAATTATTTGGAACGGCATAAAGTTGTAGGTCCCTTATTTGTTTGAAAAATAGAAACTCCCTCATTTAACTGTACGTTGTTTGGCTTTCTTCTGACTGCTTTCGGAGCATTTCTGTCTAATATTTGACGTAGTCCCCATCAAATCGTAATAGATAGAATTATTATTTTATTATTTTTTGTTCTACTGTCAAGAACAAAAATAAGTTGAACAAGAAGAAAACTTGCTGCTGCGCACATACTAACTCGAGCGAATTAAATTTAAATAATAAATTAAGCCTCAGTTTCAGACGAGACAGAACTAGGCCACGTTGGTGGCTTCCAAATTTTAATTTTTTTTTGTTTATTTAGTTTGTATATATACAATTGTATGCCATATTCGCCATTATAAGGGTATTGTACTCATATAAATTGTTTCACACTTTAAAAAGCGTCTGTTGACGCGGCCGTCACGTATCTAAAAATATGCAGATAGATGCCGACCACCAATTTGGCGCTGCATACTAGAAAACACCAGAAACCCCTCCCAAGATTGTGTGGTAAATATTAACAGTTGAAAAGAACGAATGGGCGTCAGGAAAAAAATAACCTTTCCATATTGTGGAAAGAAAATAAATTAAAATCTGCAAAATTAGACTGTAACTTCTAACGCAAGAAGGCCGATGAAAAAAAAAAAAAAAACGCCTCCACGTTGAGCGATTTATTTTTGTTTTGCACCCTCTCTGACTCCTTCGAAGATTGCCTAATGCCTACGCATGAAATGTTATTCTTTTCATTTCTCGGGTCGGGGTTGTCGGCACTGACATTTGAAGGCCAATTCAGATTTACGACAGCCAATGAAGGTCCTGTCGAACCCAGTGACGGGATACTGTATGTACATTAGATAATAATTCATTAATTGTTACGTGATTTTCGTTTTTTTCTTTAGGTTTTAGTTTCATGTAGTACAGTGAGCAATTGACAAATATACCATAAATAGGCGATATATTTGCATTTTCGCGTTCTAGTTTCGCTGGCATTTATTTTATCGTGGCGTCTGGCATTGGCTGCTCGAGAGATAAGCATATTATGAGTCTTGACAAGCGGCATTGTCATTGACCTCGTAATTGAGCAAATTACTCAGGTTGACAATTGCGGCGGGGTGTGTATGCAGTACTATCATGGTGAACTCATTAAATTGAGATCGAAACTGAAAATTAGTATTGATGGAGACCATTGATGCCATTTATACACGTGTCATTGTTAATTGTTGGCCGTAAGGGGGTCTAACCCTATTTTATAGTGCAATTGTTATTTTTATTTTAGCATCTATAAGATCTTCTAATAAATATGTGAGCTTTTTAGCACCTTCATTATAGGCCATGTGGCCAGTGTATTGGACTATACTGGTCTAGTTGGCCCAGGTTCAACACCTTAAGGATTTTTTTCCAATTCTTCCTTTCTTGTGAATATCTGATAATAATCAAAGAAAAAAATCTGCTTTCTCTCTCAACTAAATTATTTGGAACGGCATAAAGTTGTAGGTCCCTTATTTGTTTGAAAAATAGAAACTCCCTCATTTAACTGTACGTTGTTTGGCTTTCTTCTGACTGCTTTCGGAGCATTTCTGTCTAATATTTGACGTAGTCCCCATCAAATCGTAATAGATAGAAATATTAGACGATGTTCTTTCGTCTACTACGCTTCGAGAATGTTCGACGTTCTTCCGGCTACACCTGGGAAGTGTTCCAGTAATTTCATAGCTACTGCATATGTAGGTATGTGCTTTTACTTGTTTCGGTGTTTTTGACTTTTTGAGGCTACTGCGCTTTAACGTGGTCCGAAATTTCTGTGACGACTACGCGATGTGGTTCGATGTTTTCTCGACGAATTTGTTTGGCAACTAAGCACTAACTTCCGCTTCAGTCTCACTAAGCTTGCATACAAGTTCCTGTGTGCGTGTGCCATACTTTGTTAACGTCAAAAACCATTTGCCTTATTACACCCCTGCTGTAGGCACAAGTTTCGATACCACCGACTCGATTGTGCTCAAATTTACAGAGTGTTCCTGTTAAGATGCGCCAAAATTGTAAAAAAGGGTGTGGCACCTCCCATACAAAAAAAAAAAACATTCAAAATGTTATATCTCGAAAACCACTGAACTGGGTATTGGTTCGGTTCCTGTGAAAATTGGTCAACATTGGACAAAGGGGCGTGGCACCTCCCATACAAATAACATCTTCTATGGGGTGAAATTCGATAACGTTATAACTCGATAACCGCTTGGCTGATTTTCATGTTTTCCATGCAGTCGGGCAGTTCCTAAAATAAGTCGGCATTTCAATGAATGTCACACCCCCACTGCTCGAACCCTCGCTACGACCCTGTTCTCGGGTGTTTTTGATTGAGGAATAAGTGATTGGTAATTGGTAATGGTGATCGTATATCTCGAGCATAGTGTCGTTGCTCAGGACTTCCGAGATTTTTCCCTGGGATGTTCATAAACTTCAGGATTCCTAGTTGCTAGTCTGTGCCATCGTATATTTGCATTACTTTAAAATGTTTTTTTTTTTTTTGCTGTTTCCACTGCCCTTTCAGCAAGCCCGTTTCCTTTTGTGTGAAGAGGCGAACTTGTCCGACGATTGAATTTCCATTCGGTTGAAAAATTCTTGAAATGTCGACATGAGAATTGTGGTCCGTTGTCTGTTTCCAAAGTGCGGGGTATGCCATTGCTGGAAAAAATGGTTTTTAAAAATTGTATGCCATTTTTTGCAGAATGTTAACCTGAGTAGATGTCGGTTACAACTATTTAGTCTTCAACTAAAATAAATCTATAGCTGCTATTTGTATCTCTTTGCTTCCTAATTCGATTTGGTTGTTATGCCGTTGGTGAACTTGAAAAGCGGCGCTCTTTTTAATGTAATTGGCGAACTCATGTTGGGCCAAAAAATAATATCTCTGGCTTTCCGAATACATTTGTCATAGCTGAAATGACCGCTGTGAATATACCTACAAAGTGGGCCAAATACAAGTTTCTTTTTAAAAATGCAATAAAATGAACAAAATTAAATTTTTTCCATGTATTATGGCTTTATTAGTATCTAAGAGCAAACATTCTCATTAATTATGGAACAAAACGTCGTTCAAGTATAGCTGCCTCGGCTGGCTTCACATAGTAGCGCATTCTGTCACTCCAATTTTCCAAGACCTTGTTGATGGTTTCGGGCTGTAGCTCACGGATTGCTTGGATGATATTGGCCTTAAGTGCTTGAATCGTTTGCGGATTGTTGGCATAACATCGGTCCTTCACGGTTCCTCACAAAAAAAAGTCCAAAGGGGTAAAATCGCAGCTCCGAGGCGGCCAATTGACATCGCCAAGATGGCTGATAACACGATTTGGGAATTTAGTGCGCAAAAGATCGATTGTGACATGGCACACCATCCTGCATGAACCAGAGGTCGTCCAAATCAATGTCTTCAATTTCAGTAAAAAAAAAAAAGTCGGTTAATATGGCTCTGAAACGCTCATTTTCGAAGAAAAATGGTCCAATGATGCCACCACTCCACAATCCGCACCAAACTGTCACTCGTCTGTGCGCACGGTACGACGACAGGGACCATGCGTGTTGTCCAACAGCATACCAGTCTCCGAACTTTTTGCACAAACTTGCGTACAACAGGCGCAGTTGGTGCTTCATTTCGGCCAAAACTTCTTTCACTCACTTTGGAAATAAGTTTTGCAATATTTCCCAACGTTGTTCAAGCGTAAAGCGACACATAGTAAGGCCTTGTCAAGAAGCAGTAAGGAAAATAAAAAACCCTCATCATAATAGACCTGTTATACGGTTCAGAAGCATGGCCATTAGTTGTATGAATATGTCCGTAGTTGTTTTTAATGCAAAATTCATCGAGTAATTTTCGGACCCGTTTGTGCTGATGGGTTTTGAAAAACTGGTTTAATATCGAACTCTAGGAGCTACAGACCGACATCGACATGGTCATAGAAGTGTCGGTAGATGTCTAGAATTTCTATAGCAAATGGAAACCCAGAGAGTCCTCTATTTCGACATGGCCGGCACAACTAAGTAGAGGAAACCTTGGCTCAACTGATGTGCTCAAGTCGAAGGGGACCTCGACTTGGGGCGTGCATTTTGAGTAAGGCCCACTTAAAAAGAAATATATAACACAAGGAATTATCACAAATGCTCCTGATGCGGGCAATGGCACCCCTACAAGTCTTTTGTGTACACTTAAACTTAGCTTAAAGTTGCCAGTTCTTCTTTGAGTATATGCCCGCAATATGTTGGTCAAAATAGTCCCCACAATATATCCTTACAGTTGTGTTTTCTCAAACCTATTTGTTTTCGTAAGACTCCCCCAAATCGTAATGGATGGAGGAACCATAATCAGTTTCATAAAGTTTCATCGGCTTAATCGCCTGTAAACTTGTTAATCCTTGAGTAATCAAATCAAAGGGAAAATTTGAGGATTTCCTTGTTGAATCTATAATTTGCTTCAAATCCATTCGCTCCCTAGAGGGTTTGATTAAAGAAAACAGATTGTTACCCTGGATGTGGAAGCTAATACATTTTTTTAGGGCATAATCACGGCTAAGTAACTTTTCGCTTTTGAATAGTTTTAGCCCCCTAATCAACTATTCCCAAAGAGCCTTAATTTTCCCCGAAACAGCTATGATTATGTGTTGGCTACCCTACCGCACTATAGGAATTACACAAATAGAATGGTCGGGCTGTGGTTGGTTTACAAAATTAGCACGAGTACTCCATGCCTAGTGCCTGGCGCGTATTCCAATGTCGGTGAATTTTCAATTAGTCCAACAAAAACAACGCTTCTTCTCCATACATGACCCTGCCCTGGTGTTAAATGAGCTACACGAGCGTGTATACGCGTAGGTGCCACCTTTGCTCTTATTTTCTTTTTATATTCTTATCACTTCACCTCCTCTTCCACCCTCATATAATACGGATGGATAAACTCTACATACACTCTCGGTTTTACGTAGAGAAATGGTAAATTTACATCGTTCCAGATAAATTACAGAGTTGGATCCCGTCAATATAGAAACGTCTTTCTCGCACTTTCTGTGAATTACAGGGTTGTGGTAAAGGGGTGTAGGGTGCCGCTCCCCATAAATATTTATAGTAGAAACTTCTAAACAAAAAAAAAATACATTTTGAACCGGCAAAAACAAACGCGCGTTGTTGATATATGATGATGACACAGGACGGTGTCGGCTGGTGGTTGGTGTTACATTCATTTTTAATCCCAATGGGGACTTGCTCTGTGGTGAAATTTTCCTTTAACCTTTGAGCTCTTCCAAACAGGAGAAATCGGGACAGATGGTCGCGTTTCCTTAATTTAATGCGGTTGTACATGAATGCTCTCGAGCAGCAGTAGCGGTGAGAACAGAACATTTTTATCGATCGACCGCGACATTGAATTAGGTAGGTTACCTATCCTTACCTACTATATTATGGTGTTTACTTTTTTTTTTTGCTCTTTGACAAACCGAGTCGTAACCTTCATCAAAGGATTCGGCGACACAAAACCACAAAAGTAATTTGCGCTCGTAAAATGCAACAGAGAGGCTGAGCTGATGAGAGTTTTTTTTATTTTGAATCAATTTTTGCGTGCGATACGTGTTTTTGTTTGAATGATAACAACAAACAAGTTAAAATGTATATTTACGAAGAAGAACGCATAAAAGAAACACATAAATCGGGAAGCAGAGTGCCCTCGTAAATCCTTTGTGGCATCGAGCGGATCTTTAATGAAGTTCCACACTCACAGTGTGCGACATTTTCCATATTTATGAGCTAGGCAATATATAGGTTTGGGATAAGCCACGTTTATCTCTGTTGATAGAAGGCACATCCCATTCATTATGTTTTTGTGTTTATTTAGACAATAAGGAAAAACACCCACGAAATGAGTTTGTTTTTGCTATATATACAAGGAGAGACCCAAAGCGTTGTTATTTATGTTTACAATTTACTTTTGCTATTGTAGAGAAATCGTGAAAAATCTGTGAAAAAAACTGAAAAAAATCCTAACCTGTAAAAGACGAACGTAAAAGCGAAAATAATCTCCAGGAGCATAAATCGCTGAACTTAATATTTGACCAGGGGGATTCTTTTATCCACCTTACATTCGTCTTATAATAATTCGTACTTTAAGGCGGTCGGTGTGTCAATTGCGATAAATAATTATCCTCGACTCATTTTCTGACAATATCGCGAGCAAATTGTCTGTTCCTCTGGGAGAGGGATGCGAGTAATAAATTATCTTGTTGGCTATAATTATGGCCGTTTATTTTTCCATTCGTGCCAAAGATAAAAACGAATGGTTGTGAGATTCTAGGCCTAGCGATTCTCCTCCTCGGTTGCGCTATCATTTTGTTTATAATATGTTAGGAATTTGAACCATAATGAATTTAGAAAATTTTCAATTATTTTGTTTTCAAACGCGAAATAAGACCAAATTCTTAATTTGGACCAATTTTAAATTATTCATTCGTTATAATTTTTCGTAAATTCACAATGTATAAACAATGTATGGGGGTATGCCAACGCCCTGCTTCACTGTCACTGTTGGATTTGGAATATGTGTGAAGTTGGTTAAATGCAATTTTTTTTTTCAAATCCAACCGGATCCAACTTCGCACCTACTCCAAATCCAACAGTGACCTAAAGCAGGGAGCTGCAGGGAGAAGCATGCCCCACTCATATACATTTCACTTGAGTTCGTTGACAGCGCTAAATATCAGGACAGATCCATTTCAATCTTCACGGATTGTTTCCGGACACTAAATAGTTGTTAAATATTGACCTTTCCTTCTGCCTTTCAAAGAACGGTAGCACTTTTCAAGCCGAAATCGTAGTCGCATTGGTGAAGCCAGGCTATGGCTATCACCATCAGAGTGATATCGTCATATAGTCAAGCCAAGCTCCCATCTAGCGAAATAAAATCTAAAGCGGTGGACAATTGCCGCGTAGCTCTCAACGAGATACTTGAACAGTACAATTTCATCCTTAGCTATGTTCCTGGCCACTGTGACATCCCAGTTAATTGCGTAGTTGACGATCTAGCTATAGATTAGGCTCTATGAAGTGAAAACTTGTACAACGTGCATACTCTGTAATGGTCGGATTATCAACTTCAAGCTGGGTGTGGTGTCCGCAAGAAGATCTGTTAGTAGATGTTAGATCCCCCCCTTCTTTGGAATTCGGTTATCAGCGAACTACTAAAACACATAAAATAATGATTGTAGGACTACCACGAGCAAACCAGCGACCGCACACCGCACCCTCTGGAAGTAGACTAACTCAATTGCTCTATCTACCCCTCTCAACCACACGATCGCTGGCCACTTTCTCTTCAACTGAGAGGTTAGTTTTTCCATTTCAATGGCTGTTGTTAACTGAGAAAAGGGATAATTTGTATTCCTCGTGCAATGCCATACAAGATACAACACTACTGATAATTTTAGACGGTGAAGGATGCACGGCGAACGCTTATGCAGATTATGTTGCTATAGCTGTCTCAGGAAAGCACTTAAATGCTCTAAAAGAGCTTCTACAAAATGTTTAAACAAGCTAGCTAACTGGGAGAGTCGGTGTAGTTTGAGTGTGAACAACCACAAAACTGATATGGTGCTCTTCACCAGGAAATATAAAATTCCGATAGTCGACCCTCCCGCTCGCTATGGTGTAAGCCTAACTTTTTTCGACAAAGCTAAATATTTGGGTCTTATCCTGGATAGGAAGCTTAGTTATTCGAAACTTAACATCAAAGAAAAGTCAAGAAAGCTACAGTAGCACTTTTCTCTTGCAAAAAAGCTATTGGAAATAAATGGGGACTATACAACCTCAAATAACTCACTGGCTCTATATCTCGGTCATAAGACCGATACTCACATGTGGGATAATTGACTGGTAGATAGCCTTGGCAAAAGCTGCAAATCGCGATTATCTAAGCAAGGTCCAGCGCACAACTTGCACTTCACAGCACACCTATGGCAGCGCTGCACACTTTTCTACACCTCACGCCACTAGACTTGCATATTAAGCAACTTGCGGGAAGCAGTGCGCTACGGCTCACAACCTTAGGCTGCTTGGGAAGGGATATAGCAGCTCAGAACACAGATTGGTAATCGGTATATTATCAAGGCACTGTCTTCTTAGATAACATGCCAAAAGGTTCAGGCTGGCAGACTCGGACACTTGCAGATTCTGCAATGATTTCCAAGCCGAAGAGGAGATAACACATATACTGTGTAAATATGAGCCAATATGTCGCAGTAGAAGGAAATTTCTGGGCAGGTACTTCTTCCAACATTTAGAGGAGATAGGCAATACCAACTATAAGGGGCTACTTGGTTTTTGCAGGGAAATTGGGGCTTTCTCAAGGGCAAGCGTTTAGGTGTTTTTCCATTGTAGATTACTGCAATTGGTTTCCCCTAGGTATCGCGATGGGCCCTTATGGCGCCTAGTGCCGTATGAGAACTCTCTTTAACCTAACCTAACTAAACCTTGAACCAACCAACCAACCATAAGGAGTAGGCAAAGAAAACCATAGATGAAAACATTTAGAATATACTGCCATAAAACTAGTATTTTTAAGGAACTCCTACGACTTAATAAGCCTGATATCTGCAGTTGCCAGCTTGCGACTTTCATAACATTTTTCTCAACTACACAACGAAAACTGTTGAGCTACGCCAGCGCTTGTAGATGCTCCAGCTCTTTGTATACTAACAGCAAAATGTAGATTTTCGTAGTCGTCTTTAAGTCATGAGTCATGGTCCATACGCCATACCCATACCGCTAGATTCAACCATCTCATTGAGGGCCTGCCAGATAGCACGGATTCCATTGTATGTCTTGCGGTATTCGAGTTGGGGAATTGCGTTTACGTATATCCGCTTATCAATAGTTCATTCAAATTCGACTTAAAATTCCCGAAATAAGTTTTCCGGGGCTGTTCTCTAATTAGTGAAAATCGAAAGAAGATAGGTAGCTCCGTAAAGTCCCCATTCCGAGTGACATAAGAGCTATATTATTTCAAAGTGATACCAAATTTAATATATACATATAGAGGCATCATTTATATCAAACGAAGTACATATTTACTTTGTCGATGCCAAGTGGAAATAGGAAGCTTAATCTTTTAATATGAGAAGTGTGTGGGAAGGATTTTTTTTCTTAAATACATATAAATCCAACCAACGTAAAAGATTAATAATAGTCTCAAGTGTTTTCGTACCTTCCACATTGCAATGCAATCAAGTGAAAAAAACAGCGTTTGTAAAATAAGACGTCTATTGAGACTTCATAAGAAACATGCAATATCCTCATTTGCAAAAGAAAACTCACGATTCTATGTAATGTTAATTATACAAAAAATACAAGACACAAGAGCATGACTCCGATACCTGTTTAATCCGGTAATCATTATGACTATGTAATTGCCTTCCAATGTTCACCCCGCATACAGTTCGATTGTATTTCGAACGTCGGTCGCGTCAGTCTGTGCGCATTTGTATGTCCAAAGGTACCATCGTGAAAAAAAATGTTTAAAAACCGTCGCAAATTTTATCAAAGAAGTGAAAAGGGAATATTGATTTCATTACCACTTTGCACTTACATAGCAACCAGATAGAATCAAAAGATGAAATGTACATGTATCTAAACAATAGACGTGACTATAGCTATTTACCTTGCCAATATCAAGTAATCCAACAAGTCAATGGAAAAGTCTTGTTTGCTATACAACTCCACTACCATGATCTGTAAAAGTATCGCCCAAGGTCAAGTCGTCAAAGCGAAGCAGCGCGTCAACAACAAACAATTACATCTATTTGAAGATTTTCATTAGGGATCCCGAAACGGGATACCTCAAAAAAATGTGTTACCAAAATGGATACAAAGCAACCTACAGATATCTACTCATCAAGTCACCACAATGTGCCTGCTTAGAATTAATTTAATCAACTCCTTGCTGAGGTGTACTAATTGGATAAGTAATTTTATCACGGATTTTGGAGATGAAATTCTGGACTTTAAGAATATTGTCCTCAGGATATCCACGCGCGCTCTGTCCCAAACCCTATATTAAAATTCTCTTATGATATAAGTGTCTACCGGTCTGTCGGTAGATAAATACATATACACGTGTTATTTACAAAACTGAAATCAGTTTGATTGTCCAGGCAGGGTTGAAGTAGGAAAGCAAAATTTTATTAATAAATCATAAATAAATTTTGAAGGATCTATAAATCTAAACTGGAGCTACCAACTTGTATTGGCTCCTCTCTTCAGAATTCCCATAAAGAGTATTTCAAAATCATGAACTACATACTTTCTTGTCGGATATTCGAAGAATGTATGGTAGGCTTTTGACGTCAGTGTGCTGGTATTTTGTATTTTGAGCAGTAGTGATTACATGTTAAATTTTGACAACCTTGATTGCCGCCAATATGTGATATGCTAGCGATTTTAGCGCTTCTGGCGCTGGATAAAATATGCTTGTATTTAGCCCCTCTACATAAATCCGTCATTAATTTTCGTCGCCTAAGTTATCGTAGGAAAGTTTTGTATCATTCTAACAGAATTTAAATGACCTTTCCATTGGTGCCAAAATTTACATGAAGTAAGTTCAAATTGTGTGCGCAGTAGCGCAGTGGTTAGTGTGCTGGACTACTGTGCGGGGGATCCCACTATCCAAGGTTCGATCCCCGGAAAAACCCAAATTACATCTTAAGGTTTTTTTCTACTGCGCCACCTCTCGCGAACGTCTGACAAACATCCGAGAGTATAACTGTCATGAAAAAGCTTCTCAATTCAGCCGTTCGGACTCGGCATAAAATTGTAGGTCCCTTCCATTCGTCCCAAAAATTCACACAAACGAATGGTTGCGAGAAGCTAGGCCTAGGGTGTCTACCGCCTGTTGCGCCACCTATTTATTTATTTTTTTTTTAAGTTCAAATTATGAGCAGAATTAACTTTACTTGTGTGCAAATAATTGTGCCAACCACTGTATGTCAACAATCCTCAGACGCTTGAAGCCCTGAAGTAATGAAAAGTGTCGTATAAATGAACTCGTAAGTCAGTACTTATCGAGGTGTTCCCTCTTCAATCTCCGAAGAAACAGAAATTACATTTAAGAGAACAACTGCCCTGAGAATCCTTCTAATTTCAACCGTTGGGTCATGAAATAGTAGGTCTCTTCCATTCGTCCCAAACATAAAACTCAAAACGAATGGTTATAAGAATGTAGGCCCAGAGACCACCACAATTTGTTTATTTATACTTTAAAAATACGTCTTCTCGAAATGGCTATCATAAAAATAAAGAAAAATATTCAAATATGTATATTGGAAAACCAATACTTCAATGAAATTGTAACCCTTCAGAGTGTTTCACCTTGAAACCAACTTTTTATATTCATATTACGTACGAGCACAAATACATATACTACCAACATGTAGTACTACATAATTACTTTTGTTAAACAAATCGCATTTTCTTTTCTTTTCAGGTAAGAAACAAGGTCATGACAATTTCAAGACGAATAAGAGTAAGTATAGAGAGAGGCAAACAGCTTGCAGTCTTCGGTCCCTTGACTAATTGCTCAAATTAAATAACGCCATAGACTCTGGCAACAAAAAAGGAATAACTAATGACTGTGAACTTTTTTCGGGCTCTGTTGGATGTTGGCACTGCAGTTTTTAATAGGTGTCCTTGGGTGTTATTTTAATTATTTCAAATGTATCCTGGCCACACAATTCATTCCATTCCATTCATTTTCACATTTCTCTCATCGCAGTTTATTTTTTTAGGTCTTGTGTATGGTGCAGCAAAAAGGTTTTGTGCGCTGTCTGTTTTCAAGGCTTCATTTAATGCCCGCCTTTTGTATGCTGCGGAGGACATGACTTCTACTGTGTCCTTGAATGCATCTCGTGGTGCATATAAATTCGGCAGAAAAACACTTTTGCGTATATGAACCTCACCGAATCCAAACCAGGCTTAAATTCCATCTCGTTTGAATAGTAGACTGAATCTCAAATGCGCATACCAAATATGCTATTATTTCTTGCTGTTCATTTCATTCCGTAGAACGAAAAAAAAAAGAGACGAAAAAAGGGCAGAAACGAGAATAAGTTGCAAATTGGTGTCTGCAGTTGGAGCCGTGGCGGCAAAGGTGGCCTGGCCAGTTCCCTTTTGGCAATAAGGAGGGCCAACTGAAATATTACTTTTATCTGCCGACAACAAGAAGTCTATCTGTACACTATATCTTATCAACAGCGGCAGCGACCTACTTGAATATTCACCCCTTTTGGCAAGGGGTCGTCCATAGTTTTGGGGTAGGGGGCCTTGCATATTGCACCGTTCCGCAAACAAGTTTTTTTTTTTTTTTTTTTTAATTTTTCGACCGTTCTTCTAGAACCAAAGATCGACTGAGCTGTTTCTTCTACCTTTGAAAATGTAAATTTCTGCAAGATACAAATGTATCTGTTGGTTTAATTCAATTTCGCGTTTTCGGTTGTTTTTATTTTCTCACCCTCTTTTGAATTTTTTGGTAATTTATATTTTGCAAATTTGATTTTAATGAAATGCCAAATGGTCGCGGTCTCTGGAGGTGGCTCTGTCCATGAACGAAAAACCCAATTCAGATCGTTTAAGGGTGATAAGTTTTTCGTTTTATTTTGTGCACATTTTTTTTTTTTTTAGATATCTATCTGTTGGTAGGTATACTGTACTGACTCGTATTGTTGGTGAATTTACGCTCCAAAGAGCGTTTGTTGCGAATAAAAATTCGGAAGTAAACGACAATTGCTGGAAGATGAATTGTTGTAAGGTATATGGCGGGCACATTTTACTGAACGTTCCTTTGATAATGTACAGTATCTACGAGGAATACATGTGTTGTATTTGTTTGCTATAAATTTTATTTGTTGTAGTCTTTTTTGTTTGATTATTATAAGAATGCGGATATAGTTTCTTTAGGGGAAACAGATTGGGGTTTTTTTTGCGATACGTCGACATGTGAACTGTGTGCCAAAAACATGTGTTCGATATAATTTGATTACAAGGGGAGATTAGTATTATGTACTTGTATTTTTGGGGGAGTTTATTTTAAAATTTAATAAAATATATATATATACGTATGTAAACATTTCATTGATTGTATCTAGATACTCATATCGCTTTTAGTGTGTCCTATTCAAAGTAAACACTTTTTAAAAGGCGACTTCTTTGTTAGTTTTATGGGTGCACAAGAGGCATTTCCTGTTGTTAACTAGTCATTGTAGTCTTTTTTAGTTTTGCTGTTCTTTTTCAAGAGCTTTGTTTCTTTTACAAATAATGTTGATGTAGACCACGAACTCTATTTTCTTACTCCTACAATACCACCATACTGAGAAAACTGTAGTGCTATGACAGCCGTAGCAAATGGGAGCTATGCCCATCCACTTTTTGGAAGATTTTACGGAAAGATATTGGCTTAAAAGCTTATAAGATCCAGCTTGTGCAAGAGTTGAAACCGCTACAGAGCTTTGGTTTCAACAAGATGACACAACATGCCACATGTCGCGCGACACCATCAATTTATTGCGGGAATCATTTTTGCTGAGCACATAATTTCGCGCATTGGACCTGTGATCTCACACTTTTAGATTACTTTCTTTGGGGGTAGGTGAAGTCACTATAGACTATGCCGAGAAACCATCAGAGACGTTGGATGATTTGGAAGTCAAAATTCGCCGTGTTATTGCTGATTTACCGCCCCCAGTTGCTCAATGAAGTTGTCGAAAATTTGACTTTACGATTGCGCTTCATTCGAACTAGCATAGACAATAGACATTCATCCCTATTCCCGTTGGCGTTTGTCGTAAACGATTGGTATTTCATTTCGTTTTTTGATCGATGTTTTTAACTTTTTGAGACAAATGAATTGAAATAATGATGAACACATAGAAAAGGAAATAAAATAGTTAACAAAAGTTACAAAAACAATCTGGACATCGTTTTACAACGACACGAAATATGAGTCGTATACGACAAACGGCCACGGGAATAGGGGGGTTAACATTAGTTTCATGTGTTTTATTTCATATTGAATTTTTATACCCCTAAAAAACACCCTTTACAATGTTTTAAGGCTATATGGATCCTTTAAATCTTTTTAGAGTTACGGACTAAGGAATCCAACAACATAATTTTCTTCAATTAAGTTCGGTACACGAGCCCGTCTTCTTTCGCTCAGGCTACTAATCGTTGCCTCACCGTATTCATAGCTGTCCCTCTGGCGATTCGAAGATTGTGAGACAACTCAAGCGCCTGACTGTTTGGTGACGATTCCGTAGGTGACGATTTTGGATATGATCCAAATACCATGAATAATAATTGTCCTGGTAAAGCTGGTGAATTTAGCGTTTCGGACGCGACACACAATTTTAGGTAAATTTTAAAGGTAATTGGCTATGAAAAGACTTAGAATATATGCAAACACACTTTCTTTGCCAAAACACCTACTCTATCGTATCGTCGTTTTGTTCTATTTATCTATGTGATTTTTTCTGAATGAAATTATGTAGTTTTAAGGAGTATGATCATGATCACGATGATACTACTACCAAATAATAAATTTCCAATTCTAAATAGTAAATCAACAATTTTGTGTTTTATTATTTTTTATTATTTTCTACAACAAAAAGAAAATCGAAAGATCATCTGCGGAAATTTACATTTCATTTGGTCCATATTTCATAAAATTCTGCTTTGAAATAGGGCTGTAATCGGTACGACAAAAATAGTGTAATTATATTCTTTTCCGTTCTTTAAAATCTGGGGTGGGATTCTGTAAAAAACGAAACGAAAACCGCTTTCGTTTTCACGTTTGATCGTTTTCGTCTTACATAATCTGCCCCCTGACTTGGTTATGAGAGGTGTCGTAAGAAGAGATGATCTCAATAGACATGGACCAAACGTAATAAACACTGTTTCATGCAATTCTTTGTTTGGAGGACGACGTTAGGCAATAACGCCCAAATCAATGTGGAAATAACGCCCTAAAAAAACTCGTACAATTTCTTGTTGCAAAATGTTTCGTTATTTTGGGTTTTATTTCCTTTCCAGGGTTCGTATTTTTGACAAGCAGCTAAGCCCAAAATAGTAAGTGGAAATGCAGAAACAGTGGAGTAAGTATGGGGGGCAAGCTGCCTCCTTTATCTCCCCCGCTTGGGTTTTCTGTTGGATTTTGGAGTAGGTGGGAGGTGTACTGCAAAAAAAACCTTCAATATATCCAATTTCGCACATACTCCAAATCTGACAGTAACCCCAAGCATGCTGCCCCCCATACGTATTAAACTGCAAGTATGCAACAAGATGATATTATCTTTGGGCGCTATGCATTTTTTTGGCCGTTATTTTGAAATCGATTTGGGCGCTAATTCCTTGAACGTTATTGCCTAACGCCTTGAAGGACACCTTATATAAATTTTCCAATAGATCCAAATAAATTGAACTTGGCTTCGTCACTCCAAAGAACTTTTCTCCAAAATTTCAATGGTTTTTGTAAGTGCAGTATTGCGAAATCCCGCCTCTTCTGTAGGTTCTCTGTTGAAAAATGTTCCTTTTTGCGGAATGTACTGAAAACAAGCTTCGTAGAACAACCAAATCTTCTCGCTCAATGCTATTTTATTTGTTTCCATTTTGATAACCATGAGGTTCTGGAGTATTGAGAAATGAAGGGTGTACCACAGCGGCGACAATTTGAACCCTACTAGACACAATGTACACATTTGACAGATCAGAGAAAAAATATACGTAAAAGAAGCTAAGTGACATTAAAGAATTAAATATTGTGAAAAATAAATACATTTGTTAGGTAAAAACATAAAAATAAATTCCTAACTAGTTTACAATAACGGATAATAAAGAAAACGTGTTGCATCGAGTATCTCATTGTGCTGTACCCCAAAGAAACTCATGGTATAATCATATCCAAAATTTGCAAGACTTTTTAAGATGTCATCGAGGATGCATTAATTACCATACCAGTTACATCACTGTTTGCTTTGTATCACACCTATAGCATAGAACTAACCAGCCTTTACGAGCTCTTCCGCTTCGCGAATGGAGCGCTTTATGCCTCTAAAATATTCTGCAATATCGCAGATGGATATCGACAAAGTCAGAGATAAATCTCGGTTAGTTGGGTCCGCCATTGGTATTTGGGATAATGCTGCACAATAAAATAAATGGAATATTAACCATAATTTAAGGAACTTTAAACAGTTAAAAAAGAAAAAAAAAAAAATATTTACACGAAACCAACACAAGTCTTTCATTCCACTTTTAAACGATTCAAACATATTTTATGGACCCGGGGTTATTTTATTTATCATAAACAATACTTGAATTTTAGACCGACAAGGCGTTACAAAAATACACGTACCGCTTACCGATGACAGATCCCTGTATGTCTGATAGGGTTCTTTTCTTCACCACCAGATATCGCATGCCAACTTGTACAATACACAAAAACTCGTATAGCATAAATTCGCATTTAATCAACAGATGGAGTTATTCATACAATTTAATAACGAAGGAAACTTTAATAAAAAAAACAGTCGGCCTAATGCCAAAAAATATAAATTTCAATTTTTAAAGACCATCAACGAAGCAGGTTACTCAGCGAGAATCCACAAAGATACTCGCATTACGCTTTGTTCTTTCTTGGTAAGAATAAGCGTGATGACTGATGAGGTCCTACAAATAGGTGTGTCATCTGCTCGACTATGGCTCAAGTGGGATTATATCAATTCCCCTTTAACTATTTAAATTACACCCATCACTCTCAAGTTCTTTGAGCTCGATATGGTAATAAACAAATCCACAGATGCATAGGTTTTCTCAAAATGGTGCCAATTATGGGTAATCTTCATTAATTTCGAAATGACTATCAGCCACCACCGCCGCCGCCGTGCCACACATAGCTGTTCTAACGCCCCAATAACAGCTAAGTTTCACTTAATCCTATTCGCTGTGTCACAGCGATATATTAGCATATATTATGTGATTATTGCAGTCATTTGCATTTTACGCGCGCTTTGCCAGACGTAAAAGCTTAATAGTTAGCCGAGCCAAAGCCGCACATATTCAAATCACTTCGTTGTGCAACGACCACGCATAGCGCGCGCACCTCTTATACGAATACCCATCAAGCTACGGGGGTATTACCCACCTCTTCCAAAAACCATCAGCGTTCGTTATAAAATATAAATATAAACCGAATCTATATACAGTATCTTGTATATAGATGCGTTGCGTACTTATATGCAGAAGAGGAGAACCATCCCTGAGATAACATACGCATTCCTTTGGCATTTCCTTTGCGCGCTCAGTGGTTGCAAAAAAAACTGCAAGCTATCTAGATACAAAACAACAACCAACCACACCGTTCATATTCATATAGCATTTTGTTAAATCGATAGGAATGCAATAAGATACACCGCCAGAGTGCGTTTCACTGTGCGGTACACCCCTCCCCCCTCTCATGGTGGTCACTTGAGACTCTCTGTATGCACGCGGTGTGGCACGGCACGTCGGTCGTCATTGCATAGTGCATACACGCATCTAGAAAAGGATATTGAATCGAGTTTAATTGGTGTATGTGCTGTCGAAAAATAATTCCTACTGCATACTCACCGACCGACACGGGGAGTTGTTACCGCCAAATGAAGGGAAATTGATATTCGATGGCAGTGCAGTGCCAACATGAATGAATGCTGTCCCTTATGGTTGGGTCAGCTGAAACTGGAAACATGCCACGTTCAAGCAAATTTGGACATGTGCAAATTTCTACCCCTATTTTGATGGTTTTTTCGTCAGGTCATTAACCTGATGGATTTTTGGCCACTGCTGAATAATTAAGTGGAAGTGAATGTGAATAAAAAAATTAATAAAATGGCCGACATGTACCCAACTAAATAAAACGATGAAAATGCAAGGGAGCTGTACGCTAAGAAGGGTTTTGCTGATAGCCTTTCGGATGAGCTAGCAAATTGAAAGTAAAATGAGAGCAGGCAGGTCAGGGTGTGTATTTAGATTAAGGATGTAATGTCATAAACTGGTCTTGTTAGATATATATATTTTTTTTTGTGAATAATTGTTAAACCCATTGCTTGTGCAAATTAAGTCATAAAACCAATTAATGAACATCCAACGGAGCATAATGTGATGTAATAAAAAGGGGCTTACGACTTACGAATAAATGTGAAATTGCTTGAAATTGAAAGATCTAATATTATAATAGCGCATGTGTCCAGGACCTGTTTGAATTAAATTATAAGACTCTGTACCTCGCCTAACAAATCTATCTCCAGGCCGTCCAACATGCTTACACTCAAAGAAAACGTGCGGACTCTGTGTTGTCGTTGTCAGTGTTGTCAATAAAAAAATCACACTTTAGCTGTTTTGGAGGTGCTTTCCCCCTTACTAATGCCGAATGCTGAACATTGACAGTATCTTCACCAACTGAATGGCGAGTTCTTATCTTGCATATTAAGCCTCCGGCAGGAACTCTTTAGGGCGGGGTTATTTTCTCACTAACCTAGGTCGTTGTTCTGTAAATCAAATGCAACCACTACTTGTGCTGAACATATTGTGCTGCTAGCAACATTGGAAGTCTTCGCATATTTCAGGAAAAAAACTTAACGATGCCTGAGCAACTGGGGGCCGTATATCAGCAATAACACGGCGAATGTTGTCTCTGGTTTATCGGCATAGGCTAGTGACTTCACATATACCCCCAAAGAAAGTAATCTAAAGGTGTGAGATCACAGGATTGTGGAAACCAGTTCCCAGGTTTACGCGAAATTATGCGCTCAGCAAGTGAGGATTAAGCTGAATCATGTTTTCATTCACGGAACCAAATGGTCACGCGGTTTCAATTCTTGCACAAGCTGGATCTTAGAAGCTTTTAAGCCAAGATCTTTCCGTAAAATCTTCCACAAAGTGGATGGGCATAGCTCCAATTGCTGTACACGATGGCGGCGAATCGACTCATTCGGATTCTCCAAAACACTACGCTCCACCAATGCAATAACATCTTCTGTTCGCACTGTTTGTCATCGTAGTGGATGCGTATTATCCACTTGACTAGAGTGTACGTGGTGCGAAAACGGTTCATCGTATTCCGAATAACTTGCTCAGATGGACGAACATGTCGACTGTAAAATGGACATAAGTTTGGCGAATCGAACCAGGTTTTTCAAAATAAGTTTGCACAATTTGCACGCGTTGTTCTGGCGTTAATCTTCTCATCGTAAAATGGCGAAACGTATCTACTAACAAATCAACTTTCAACCGTAAAATTGACAATCTGTAGAAACAGTGTTGCCAGTTTAAAAACCAAACCTCAAAATAAGTTTGCACAATTTGCACGCGTTGTTCTGGCGTTAATCTTCTCATCGTAAAATGGCGAAACGTATCTACTAACAAATCAACTTTCAACCGTAAAATTGACAATCTGTAGAAACAGTGTTGCCAGTTTAAAAACCAAACCTCTATAAAAACACTGTTTATAAACTTATTCAAGACTATATATAATCCATGCCAAAAATATTCCATGCAGACCCAACGATAGCGATAAGCTAGAGCCGGATATAATTCTCTACTTATGTATATGTATTTTGTCGATGAAACAAGTCCTTACGTGTGTCGCTAATTAATGACTTTGAAATTGACATGAAAATCTCTTATTTACCTTTGCAGAGTATGAGTAGGGGTACATATCTTGTGTATCTCCTTGGTTCCAATAAAAGGACCTACTCACACGCCAAAATTGTAATCCAGTATGTTTAGCCATAGCATACTAAAATAAACATTAAAGTGAACTTTATATAGTCCTCTCTATTGGGATCCTTGACTAAAAAAAAGTACGCCATTACATACCTCAGCGATATGTAATGCTGTGTAAGCACACTTTTCCAACTAAATCGAACAAAGTCCTTATGAATATGTATGCAGCAAAAAGTACATAGTTTAAACATGCATTAACTATATTATAAGTGCAGGCAAATCGTCACATATATACGTAAGTATTGCCGTATCGTACCGCAATAATAAAACCGGGAATGCGCAGCGCAGCGCATGGCGATGGCGGAGGCCCACATGTCACACACATCCCTCACTATAATACTCTCTCTCGTAACAAAAAGCACATACAAATGCATCGTTATCGTCACTTGCGCTCACTGCAAATGCTATTGCGATAGGCCATGGTCTAGTCAAAATCTCTGTGCCCGCACTGCATTTACTCGCATGAGAGGTACATTAGGAGTTCACCTCTTCCTCTCACTCTAGCTCGGCAGAGATTTCTTTTTTTTTTTTTAGTTTTTGCGAACGAGACTGACAGAATGAATGAATGAATGCATGTGCGCTCAAAGTTGTAGTATAGCAAAAAATAAAAAAAAAACGAAATGCGGCTGGTTTTCTCTCACCAACATGCATTTTGTATTTTAATATTATCTTCTGTTTTTTTTTGTTCGCTTTTTGTACAGAATCACGATCGATGACGCACAAAGTCAGTGGTTGCTTTCAATGTAGTATAACAATGCATGACAAAAAAAAATTAGAATAAGGACAAAGTGGGGTAAAATGTTAACGACCAGTTTTCAATTTGCAAATGCACGAACTAACGTAGTTTACTTAAAGTTAAATTTACATAATGTATGTGTTAGTGTAAGGGTTGATTGAAAAGAGATATTTTATATGTATGTACCTATTATGTGGAAACAAATACTTTTTAAAAATAAATATTCACCTATACAATGCTTTTAGTTTTAGTAACGCTTTTTTTTTAAGGGAATCAACTTCACTGTTACAGTTTTTAAAAGTTCATTCAAAAAAGGGTCGAATCAGGATAACAGTTCTACTTTTCACTAAAAAATAAATAAATAGGCGGCTCAACAGGCGGTAGACACCCAAGGCCTAGCTTCTCGCAACCATTCGTTTTGTGTGAGTTTCTATTTTTGGAACGAATGGAAGGGACCTACAATTTTATGCCGAGTCCGAACGGCTGAATTGAGAAGCTTTTTCAGGGCACTCATACTCTCGAATGTTTGTCAGACGTTCGCGAGAGGTGGCGCAGTAGAAAAAACTGTAAGATGTAATTTGTGTTTTTCCGGGGATCGAACCTGGGATCCCTCGCACAGTAGTCCAGCACACTAACCACTGCGCTACTGCGCCCACTTCTACTTTTCACTTCTTCCTTTAAAAATGTTCAAACAATTCTCATAATTTGCAAATGTTCTGTTTGTGAAAAGTTCCAATCTGAAAAGCTCGACAAAGTTTTGATTCACAATGTTAAAAGCAATTTCAAATATGATTGACTTTCGGAACGAAATAGAGAGTAGGGCCCCAGGTCCGTATCGGGACCCTACGTCTTTAGCTTCTCACAAAAAATATTTTCATTTGCGCGAAAACAAAACAAGAAAACAAATAAAGGTATTTTATTGACGTTTTCGTCTTTATTTTCGCTTTATGTTACTTCCAAAAACAATCGATGTTTTAATCAAACTATTTTCAAATCATAAACATATTTATGATATGAATAAATTGTTGGAGTGTACGATTGTCATCACAAATTTTTAAATTTGAGGTGGCCTCGACTCCAGTAATGCGTTTCGCCCCGATGTGGTGGGTGGGCTCATCAGTAGACGACCACCACATCTGTTCTAGACGCACTGTTTGCTCGATTTTCACCGAGACTAATGATTTTTCAATCAACAAGTGACTGTGAATCATACCTCAAGACGAATCTTTGGTTCAAAGACTGTCTGCTAGGTTCCCCATTTCACTTTCACTCGAAATGAAATCGGCAATGAATTTTTGTGTTCTACATTCTACTGTATTCGACTTCGATTTCAAAAATTTCGGAATTGAGACAAAGTGAAATTGTGATTTCGAAAAAATTTCGGAGTTTCCGAATCGCTCGAAATGCAGAACACTGAAAACGAATTCACTCGATTTGCAATTTCGATTTCACTCGATTTCTGGAACCTAGCTGTATGTTTTATTATCCTGCGAAAGGAAAACAGCGACAGCTTTTTCATTGACTTTTCTAATTTTGTTTGATTATTTCAACAACTGAATCCCATTTCGGCTTTTTTTACCCAACCATACCTAACAGTTAAACTGTAAAAAGAGTACAATATTTCTTGATCCTGCAACAGTAATGATTTGCATTGCATGAAAGCTTAGTTACTTACTTAGATGGCGCTACAGTCCGTGGCGGACCTGGGCCTCAACCAATATACCTCTCCAGCCAGCTCGATCCAACGCTAGCTGCCTCCAGTTGCACACGCTATGTTGGTTGACTGCCGCGCCACCTTAGGTCCCAGCCATCTTAGTCGATTAATTCTAATCCGTTTGACTAGGTCTATATCTCTGTACAGCCCGTACAGCTCTTCATTGTACCTTCACCTCCAGACTCCTGAGATACAAACTGGACCAAAGATCACACGAAGAACTTTTCGCTCGAAGTAACTGAGTGTGTTTTCATCCGCCCTTGATAGAGACCATGCGTCTTTTTTTCCGCTTCTGACTCAAGTCAATACTCACAAATGCACCACTGACAGCTCGCCGAGTTCTACCGATTAGAGAAATCACATGACAGCGCGTCACCTTGTCTAAGACCTTTTCTGACATCAAACGGTTCGGTGGTGTTTTAACCGACCTTACCGGAGCAGCGAGAGTTCTTGAGCGTCATCCTGCACAAACGGACGAGTTTGGCGGGGATGCCAAAATTAGACATGGCTCTGTATAATTCATCTCTGTACAGGCTATCAAAGGCAACCTTAAAATCGAGGTGGGTGTCGATTTGAAATTCCTGTGTCTTTTCCAAAATCTGGCGTAGTGTGAAAATTTGGACAATGGTGGACTTTCCAGGCCTATAACCGCACTGTATTGCAGATTATTGCAGACAGGATCTTAGACAATGTCAAGGACACTTATAACTCTGTAGTTAGCACAGATCAAAGGATCTCCTTTCTTCACGAGTGGACAAACAATGCTGGGATTCCATTCATCGCAGTCATACTTTCATCCGACCAAATTTTTACAGTTGTTGTATGCTTCTTACCAAATCATCTCCTCCAGGCTTGAAAACCTCAGCGGCAAAGCCGTTCGCACCCGCAGCTTTATTTGATTTAAATTTAGATATCACTTCGCTTCATTTTGATCAGGTTGTGGGTTATAAAAATCGAGCCTTATAATAAAAAGACAATAAGTTATTCCATATTTTCTGCTTTGTCATTTTTTTTATATGCAAAATGTTGGAAGGTCTGGCCAGACCTTGTGGTTGACGGAAACCTTCCCGTAAGTTACAATTGACAGAATGATTAATTGACTGACGTAGCGGCTCAAAGTGGAGCTTAACATCCGACTCGAGAAGACCAGTAAGTACTACTGTCTGTTTTGCATGATTTTTCACCAGAAAGGTGAATCTTTAAGGGATCCAGTGTCCTTTTCTAGTTGGTACGGTATCTGATTAAAACAAAACTGTTTAACTTAATGGTTTTTTTTAGCTTTATTTTTATTTTTAAACAAAATATGAATCACTTGCAAAAACTATTTCAGTGCAAATATTACCTACATATGAACCTCTAAAAGTTTCTAACTTAACGCCACGTCAAACCTGACGGGTCAAGTAACGAGCTTTTCTGAATGAACAAAAAAGTAACTTTCCCACTCTGACGAAAAAAAAAATGCATCCTTTCCAGGTACTCGTACAACATGCACACAGCTATAATCACATCTCATCTGTGTAAGAAAAAAATCTTCTCAAACTACCCTTTTTTGTAGGAGCCTCTTGCACTACACTACACTACACTACCTATATACAGACCATGTTCCCGGGAGAAATCAATAAAGCTCTTTGCATTCACAAGTTCACTTAGCGCCGTTGTAGATATAGTTTACACTTCATTTACATAAATATGTTTGTCCAACTTGAATTGGAGATATTATTCCCCTTGCACGCAGGCACACATCAACTAAGTGCTGCACCACCACCACCACCTCCTTCAACGTATAGGTCCCCGATAAAATATCAGTCATTCTAATAAAATGCGGATTTCTGGGTGGCCCCAAATCGCTGACGTTGCGACGTCGTCGTGACAAAGCTTATTACATCCTCCACTCTTATCAAGGTAACGTGCAAATTAGTATTTAAGCCGTTATTTCAATAAATAAGTTGCACGTCAACCATTCAGCGTCTGCCTACCCAGGCGACTTAAAGGAGGCACCAACCAGGCCGCATGCAACGCACCTTCTCTCATTGTATCGATTCGTCATCACATATCATAGTCATCAGATTAAGGTATAGTCACGGCGTTCAAAGCTCTTGCTTGAGGAGCAAGGAGAGCCCTCCCGCACACTCCTCACTCACACATTGGTGAGCGCATTAAAAAAATTGTGCGTGTGGAAAATTTGCATTTTCTTTGGAAATATAATACACACGATGTAAACAACAGCTCAACGAGACGAACGCTATGCTATATTGCTACTAGACTTGGTTGTCACTATATTTTGTTCCACTTGGAGTCGTGCGTCGTGTTGCTGAAACTGTTGTTGCAGCTATACATCAGAATGGCGTTTCTTTGCCCCTTGTGTCTGGCAATTTGCGGTGGCGATATTGTCGCCACCATTGCCGCACACTGTGGGGGCGTACCGCCCGAATTTCCCATATATGTGTAAAAGTAAAACATGCAATTTTAATTTACAAAAACCAGAATCACGAGAAAAATTCGGTTGTAGCCGTGGGGCTGTCTTTTTTGTCTGCGACGTTGCAATTAAACCAAATAGAGTACAGTAATGCAACTATAATAAATCGTATACAAGATGTCGCTTATGGCAGTACATATAACGGAATAACTCCAATTTGTATGTTACGCTAAAAAACTAAAAGTGTATATGTATTTTAATTCAATAAAATTAGAATTCTTCCATAAAAACGACCCTTAACTCTCCTCAAACTTAAACTTAACTTTCTATCGCGCTATATATCGCTTTATTCACGCAAAATGTAATTTTGATAGAAAATACAGATTTTTAATTAGAAAGCTTACATTTTTTTTTATTGATTCATAGAATTTACAGACTGGGGTTATGTATGGAATAGCACATCGGATAAATGGCCGCCATGGCTTTGCTGGCAAGTACGTACCTACTTTTTTATTGAAATTTTCTATGACCATTTCGCATAAATGTGAATTTCATTAATACACCTCCCAATTTCCTATTTCAAGCCCTTGGTTGTCGTGTGCTTGTTTGCATACACCTTTGACTTCAAAAAACCCCAAGGAAAAAAGTCCAAAGACGTTAAATCGCAAGATCTAGATGGCCAATTCTGATCGCAAAAACGGCCGATTACACGATTAGAAAATGACTCATGCAGTAATTGAATTTTTTCTCTGGCTGTATGGCATGTGGCACCGTCGTGTTGAAACCACATGTTGGACACATCCATATCTTGTAATTTATGCACTGAAAATTGGGTTATCATGTCACGATAACGAACACCATTAATTGTTACTGCCTGCCCAGCGCCATTTTCGATAATGCTTCCAGCCCAAAATTCGCAACAAACAGTCACGCGTTGTGGATGCATTTGTTTCGCAACAAATGCATCGTGCGTATTCTGAACCCCAAATGCGACAATTTTGACGATTAACGAAGCCATCAAGATGAAAATGAGCTTCATCACTGAAGATGATTTTGTTCGAAAAATCAGCATCCACTTGTTGTAGTTCAAAAATCCATTCAACGAACTCTCTTCGCGCTACATGGTCAGTAGTCTTCAGTTCTTGAGTCAATTGAACTTTATAAGTGTGAAGTTTCAAATCTTTTGTGAGAATTCGCTGTAGAGAGCTTCTCGAAATGCCCAATTCTTGACTACGGTGCCGAATTGATGTTCATGGACTGCCAGCAATACTCTCGCGAACTGCTTCGATGTGTTCTGTTGAGCTACTTGTGACTTGATCCAGTCTTCCTGATTTTTTCAATTATTCTCTTCACAGTTGATGGTTTTAAATTACTATGACGGCCATATTTTGTTCGAAAATTGCGGAAAATTGCTGACAAACTTTCATTATTTTTAAAATATTGCTCAACAATGAAAATGCGTTGTTCTTTAGAATAGCGCTCCATTTTTATTAACCCCGAACTGTCAGCTGTCATATTGTTATCGTTTTTTGCCATTGGTATCAATCACTGTACTATTAAATGACGCAGAATTAAAATTTTGCGTGAATTATGGGACACCCTTTATTTTCTTTTTTAGATTTTCCTCCGTTTCTAACTATAAACAATTTAGTATGTGTCATTTTACACTGTATTCTAGTTTGCAGAATATTAACCAACTGTCATAATAAGTCTTCAAAAATGCATGGATGTAGCATAGAATAGAAACGAATGACACTAGCTTGTCAATGAGGTTACTCATGTTTGAATTGCAGCTAACCTTTAAATACATTAAGCAAACAAAACAACCAACTGTTGTCTAAGCAAAATTTTAAGAATTTATTGACATTGAATAGATCAACCCCACTGTGCGCAACTGTCACTGTCACGTTCGGGTCGTTTAGTTTATGTTGGCGGTTGGCTAGTCGACGACTTCGTGACTTCGGAGAAAATAGTAAAAAGAAAACAAAACAAAACAAATCAAGATGTATAGGTGTTATTCATAGTATACGACACATTGTAATCAAAACTGTTGTTTATATTATGAAGGTGTGTTCCGCAATTTAGCCGGGACTAAGCTGAAAGGCAAAAGATGGAAATATCAATTAAAGTCTGTAGGATGTCACTGTATATAAATTTGATTTGGTTTGGTTATGTCGGGCATGAACAATTTTTAAGACGCTGGTGTGATTATATTTCCAGGGATGCAAATACTTAATTTTCAACGAAGGATACAAATGAAGGAATTTCTTATTTTTGTTTAACTTTTGGTAATAGACATTTAGGTGAATGTCTCACCGGCTTGACACAGAAATCAAAAGAAGAAATTACTCTTGCCAATCGCTGTTTCTTCGGGCTATGAAGGCATCTAAGAAGCAAAGCCCTTTCATAGAATCAAGGAGATTGTCATCTGTCAAATTGTTTGTCACTAGAAAAAGTGTTGCCAATTCTTAAAAAAAACTCCCTTTTTAAAAACAAACATATTTTGGGGAAAATATTGTTTACCAGTTCCATGATGTAGGAGCCCACCCAATGTTACTGCCATCCCTGTCATTACGATAGCGGATTCCTGCCAGGATCATTATTTCATATCTAAGAGGAACTTTCAAGTTCCAACACTGCTCACACTCTGAGTAGTCAGTCCATTGATGGTTCAGAAACTTTGCACACTTATCAACGTTTGAAAGTCATCTTCAGTCCGTAAAACTTTATTATTCCGCAAAGAGACATGCAAGGACATCATAAATACAAAATTTCGCTCTAATTCCCGAATTTGTGTATGAATCGTTTCTGTTTGTTTTGTTGTCATATTAGATGCACAGTCATACGTCAATTCCGCCCATCGTCGCTTGATGTGATGGTTCTTCAGCTCCTTATGTGCTCGTGCATTGCAATTCATTACCATCATTTGAGTGGTGATGCAGTTGTATTCGTTTGTTGTTTCCCAGTACAACTGTAATTTCTGACGCTATATGGCACGCACATACGTCAAGAAAGTGTCTCTTTTGCCAGCACCCCCACCTGTCTAAAATGTACCCTCCTTTATCGGTACGAAGTTGGCGCTATATTCCACCTCCTTCGCGTGCCTCTCCGGCTGAGGTTGTTGTCGCATTCGGCTGCACGCCGGGCGGATGAGCTCGCTCTTGAGTTCTGCATTTTATTTTACAAAATGCAAGCATACTACACTATACTACCGCGCTTCTAAATGGGGGTGTGACGCAGAGATGAAGCCATCGACAGGCAGCAGCATGATGCTGGGTCGCGCTTGATTTCATTGTCAATTTTTTGTATATGATGCGGTGCGGTGTGGTGTGATTGTTTTTGTTTCTTCTTTCTGGGAAATTCCGTTACGTATAAATGAAGGCAAGGTAGTACTGTGGCGTATACGCAACCTCACTCAATACCACCGAAGAAGATATGGAGAAAAACTAAAGCACGCGGAGAAGAGGAAAGCTTTCAAAATACTTGAGATAGGCACGAGCATTATAGTACACACAGGAAAGGGGGTCAGTGAACTGCACTTTCATTCTCTTTTGCTTGGTTATGTGTGTGTGTGTAGGTTCTAGAATTTTCCTGAAATAAAACCCAAAACGAACAAGAGAAGGAAAGAAGGACAAAATATTGATTTGTCCTCCGCGTTTGTATCTGTGTTTTTTTTTTTTTCGTTTGTTTATTCTCTGGCGGAGTTTGCTGAAGTGGGTGCGTGTCGATTGAAACAAGGACGGGATTTTCTTTTGTTGGAAACCGTCTCCGACTTCTTGTACTGTCTTCGTCGTCTCCTTTGTCATCGTCCTCGACATGGCAATTTATCATGGAATTATTGTTTTTTTTTATTCCATGCTTCTGATAGGTTTTTTCTATATTTATGTATTTTTTTTTGCTCCAATAACACTTACTGTGCTGCTTTATCTATTGATATTTGACAATGATGATAAACAGCTGAATCTTCGCACGCTACAAGTCTTTAAATTAAGACCCGTTGTGTGTTCGAGATGGCAGAAGAAATTTCTATTTTCCTTTCTTTTTTATGGGTAGTTGATTTGATTAGCCTTTTTTGACTTGACGGTCATGTGGAGAATGAAATTTAAACATGTTGAGATTTAGATAAAAAAAATCACTAGAACACAAAGTTCGAAAGAAACTTCGACTATGTTATATTCGTGCACAGGAATTGTGTTCTTTAAATGGTTCCTCTAACTTGGTAATGCCATTACTAATTAAAAGTTTGAGACCGAAATTTGTTGCTAAAACAATAGTAGGAATTGCGCCGGTTTAACCTGGGAACATTTTGTGCGACAAGGACAGTATGTGTAAAGATAAGGTCAGCATGATTTATGGGGGATGTTGTTAGAATTTTCTTATCAGCTTAATGGTCGCGTGTCGTTGTTGTCGAAGATGACTATTGTATATAAATAATTTTGGTTGAGGTTGCTTCGGAATGTGAAAAAAAAAGTCATATTCCCCCATACGGATTCGAACCCGAGAATCTGGAACCAACAGCAGATAAGTAATCCACTAAGCCACCGCGAGTTAATGAAGATTGGTTTCTAATATGTGAATAAAACCGCATTCTGTATGATATTTAATAATTTTTTAGTATTTTCTTATCAGCTTAATGGTCGCGTGTCGTTGACGGCATGGAATCAGTTTTGTTGTTTTGTGTCGCTGGCGTCGATGATGGCTATTGTATATAAATAATTTTTTGAGGTTGAAGATGATTTTTGTTGTTATGCGATTACTAGAAGAAGAAATGTTTTTGTGTGAAAGATAGATAATTGTACTTTTAATGTACGGAAGTCCGTCCGAACTTGGGTTAATTTCATGTTCTGTGCTTGAACTTCCGGATTAGGACAATGACAAAAATCATGTTAGAATTTTCTTATCAAAATGGGGGTACGCTGTACAAAGGCGTAGGTATAGTGTGCCTATTGTCTATAAATAATTTTTGTTTGAGGTTGAAGATCAGATTGCTGTTATGTGATTACGAGAAGAAATGTTTTTATGTGAAATATAGATTATTGTGCTATTAATGTACGGAAGCCCACCCAGAGCTTGAGTTAATTTCTGCGAATGTTTTGTCTTGAACTTTCGGGGGTCAAGACCAATTGAAAAATCGCAAAATATTCCTTAAATATTTTAAGAGTGATAAGCAATCACAAACGTGTCTTTATAGTTTTAACTTTTAATCAAAAAAAAAAAATTTAGAATAAATAAAGAAATATGCGGTTTTATGAGTATAAAAGCAGGTTGTTGAGTAGACATGAAATTAGTTTACAATTTGTTTTAAACAATATCTACATTAACACTAAAAATGTCATTTTTAAAAAAATTGAATATAATCGGTACAAAGTACCAAAATAAACAGTTTAAAAGTCTAAAACTTTTAACTCTTAAAAAAAAATATAGGATAATTGAAGCTACAAGGTGCAGCTCGCAATATGGCGATCAAATCAGCGTAGAACTCGAGGACTGCATTGTATACCTGCCTAAGCGCTTCACGGACCAACTGAGTGATGAAGAACTGGCCAAGATGACCAACTGCACAATGGTAGTGGTGGAACCGATGGGGCAGTCATTTGCCATAGCGTTTTACGACCCAGAAGAAGACAATCAAGAAGAAGAGGACAATCAAGAGGTACACGCCAATTTTGTACAATCGCAAAAAAATGTGTTATATTGGAAATAAATAAATAAAAAATAAATAAACTGATATTAATTTGAAAAATTATGCATTTCTACTTGCTGTTAGTAAAAAATTTTTGTTTTTCCTCTCGTAATTGTATGTTTTTGGTTGTTCTACAATGTTTTTTTTTTTCACTCTTGTATTTTGAAATGTCTTAGCGATTCGAAGTTTTAAGTGATTTGGAGACGAGGGTTAACCGATTTGCCCTAAAAGGACGCAAAGTAGACTTTAAAATCAAGTCTGTACCTGATAACCAAGAACCAACTTCATGGATAAAGATGGCCATTAACGGTATAATTAATCACATTGTTACAGGTCTCAGCCCCACCGATAAAGTAGGAATTACTTTTTGCGGTAAGGGGTTTTCTACTCAACGAGGAAATGGCTGGATTAGTTTCCGAAATTGTTCAGAATTGAAGATCAGCGATGTGTGGGAAATGATCACCAAAATTTTCCAAAGCAACTCGGAAGGCTTAAGCACAGACAGTTTTTGCATATCGATAACTTCTGTTAAGCTACCTTCAGGGACTGGAAACAACAGAAAAAGCAGCACTATGTTTAATTCATTTGATGAAGAATGCATAAGACGTAAAGGTATAACATCCATAAAAAATAAGGATAATTTGTGCCTGCCTCGTGCTTTGGTTGTGGCAAAAGCATATGCTGACAAGGAAGTTAATATGAAAAGGGTTAGAGAAGACACTGGTCGGGTTCAAACCCAAAGAGCTAAGCAACTCATTAATGATGCCCAAATAAATATACCAGCTACAGGTTGTGGAATTCCAGAGGTGAGAGCATTCCAAAATCATTTACAAGGATATAAAGTCACAGTCTATGAATACGGAACAAAAGGCCGAAAAGTTGTTTTTGAAGGAATTTCAGCTTTAGATGGTTGTGATAAAGAGAAAAAAATAAATTTGCTTTACTGCAATAATCATTATAGTGTGATAACCTCACTAACAGCTGCATTCTGCTGCAGGTATTATTGCGAAAGTTGTCATGTACCATATGATGCGAAAAGTCATCATAAATGTGGAGGATCTTGCTCTCAGTGTCAACAAACGCCGAGATGTACCAAAACAAAAGAAATTTTATGTAATGATTGTAATCGAAATTTTAGAGGAAAACACTGTTTCGATAATCACAAAGCCAGCGGATCGTCAGGAAAAAATTCAATTTGTGAAATGATGAAAAGATGCCTTTTATGCTTGAAAACATACGGAGGAAAACGAAAGCATATTTGTGATGAATACTTTTGCAAGCAGTGTCTTCAACATGTTGACAAAGATCATATGTGCTACATTCTTCCTGATAAGAGAACACCTGATTGTAAAAACTTATTGTATATATTTTATGATTTGGAGAGTCGGCAAGAGAAAGTAATTGGTGAAAAAATTATTAATGGTGAAGCTGATGAAACAGTAATTTCACCGATAAAAATACATGAACCGAATGTATGCGTATTTAAAAAAAAATGCGATCAGTGTATAGATCTTCCAAATTCATATTTTTGTCAAAAGTGTAAACTATCACTGAATGTCATTCAGGAAGAAAAAAATGTAGTACACACATTTCTGGAGTACATATTGAATGATCGGAAATATTTTAAAAAAGTTATTGTTATAGCACATAATGGGCAATCATACGATCATCAATTCATTTTGGACTACATATTGGAAAAAACAAATCTGACACCGGAATTGATCATGCGAGGTACCAAAATAATATTAATGCAAATAGGAAATGTCAAATTTATAGACTCCTTGAACTACTTTCCTATGGCTCTATCAAAACTTCCCAAAGCATTCCAGCTTTCCCCCGTTTTAAAAAAAGGTTATTTTCCGCATTTCTTTAATACTAGAGATAATGCAAAATATATTGGAAAACTACCACCAATGGAGTACTACAGTCCAGATACGATGAAAGATGAAGATCGCACTGTATTTTTGAAATGGTTTGCGAAACATCAAGGTGATGATTTTAACATGCAGCTTGAACTTGTAGAATATTGTATTAGTGATGTTGAAATTTTGACTGAAGCTTGTTTGAAATTTAGAAAACTGTTTCTCGAGCAGAGTAATGTTGAACCATTTTTGGAAGCAACAACTATAGCGTCAGCATGTAATCTTGTATTCAGAAGAAACTTTCTTCTTCCAAACACTATTGGGTTAATTCCTAAAAGAGGCTACAGATGCGTCGATAATCAATCAAGAGAAGCAATCAAGTGGTTGATTTTAGAAGCAAATAAACGAAAAATTAATATAAAGCATGCATTTGAAGGAAAAGAATCAGTTGTCAATGGAGTAAAAGTTGATGGGTTTTGCGAGGAAAAAAGACAGATTTTTGAATTCCATGGCTGCTACTATCATGGTCATCCCCTCTGTTTGAAACACAAACGTGATGTACCTCTATACGAAGATGCAGATGATACCTTAAATCGTAGATATGAGAGAACACAAGCTAAAACTGAACGATTAAGAAAATTCCAATACGAAGTCATTGAAATGTGGTCTTGTCAATTTCAAAGTCAAATGCAGTCAATGAATAAGGATGATTTAAATTTTTTAAACACACATCCAATGATACAAAATTCCCCATTAAATCCACGTGATGCCTTCTACGGCGGACGAACCGGAAATTCATTTAATTATTATAAATGTAAAGAAGGTGAAAAAATTCATTATATAGATGTATGTTCTCTTTATCCTTGGGTTTGTAAAAACGGAAAATTTCCCACAGGGCATCCAAGAGTCCACATCACTCCTACTATGAAGCTGGAAGGTATAAACGGACTAGTCAAATGTAAAATTCTACCACCAGAGCATCTACTTCATCCTGTCCTACCAATGAAACAAAATAATAAGCTTATGTTTTCTTTGTGTAGAAGTTGTAGTGATGAAAAAAATCAAGAACAATTGTGCAATCATTCTGATGAGGAAAGAGCCTTACTCGGAACATGGGTAATTGATGAAGTTCTAAAAGCAATCGAAAAAGGCTACAAACTGCTTTTCGCTTTTGAAATTTGGGAATATGATGTAGTCCAATATAATCCAGAAACAAATTCCGATGGTCTATTCACTTCGATGATGAATAAATTTCTAAAGATAAAACAAGAAGCATCAGGATGGCCTAGTACATGTACAACCCCTGAAGAAAAAGAAAAGTATATTGAGGATTTTCTTAATAGAGAAAATATAAAATTGGAATATTCAGAAATTTGTAACAATCCTGGAAAGAGATCATTAGCTAAGTTAATTTTAAATTCGTTTTGGGGAAAATTTGGACAACGTGAAAACCAGCAACGAACTTGTATTTTGAATAAACCTTCAGATTTGTTTCAACTGCTTACACACCCTTCTATAGAGGTGTTGAATATTCTGTCAGTTGGTGAAGAAAACATTGTGGTTAATTTTGAAATGAAAGAAGAAGCATTTGAGTCCCTATCTACAGTTAACGTTTGTGTTGCCGCCTATACCACAACTTTAGCTCGTCTTAAACTGTACAGCTACTTAGAAAAACTAGAGGAAAGAGTTCTCTACTATGATACGGATTCTGTTATCTATATAAGTCGTAAAGGAGAATTTGAACCGCCTACTGGAGAGTTTATCGGTGATATGACTGACGAACTGAAAAGCTATGGTCAAGGAAGTTATATAACAGAATTTGTTAGTGGTGGTCCTAAAAACTATTCCTATAAAGTCTATAGCACAAAAGATAATACTGAACATATTGAGTGCAAAGTAAAGGGTATCTTTCTTAATCACCAAGCATCCCAAAAAATTAATTTTGATTCTATTAAACAAGCGGTATTAAATTTTTCTACAGACAATGAAAGCATACTAATAGAATCCAACAATATACGACGAACACGAGAACATCAAGTAGTTACTGTAGCAGAGGTTAAAACTTACAAACCCAAAGCAGAAAAACGTCGTTTTCTCGATGATCATAGCTCCTTACCGTATGGATTCAAAAGACAACCTCTGTAATTCAATCAATATTATGAAATAAAAACCAGAAAAACATTTAAAGAATAAAAAATACGAGTATGTTTTGTTTTATTTAAAAAATTTACAACTGTTTGGGCTCATTTATGAACTTGCTTATGAGATATACATTTTGAAGCGCACAACATTTTCCGTGGTACATACATTTTATTATTACATCGGCAATTTCTTTTTAGTTCTTTTAAATTGGGGCAGTTGTAATTATCTTCAATATTAATTACTTCTACGTTTTCATTATTAAGTATTTCTTTTAACCATTGGGTTTTTTCAGAACCCTTAACATAAACAACAGAATTTTGAATTTTTTCGCGTAGATGTGTCTTTACTTGGGAAAAATTTGTGAATCCTCCATCCCAGGTTAATCCATGATGATTTTGATATAGCCAGTGAGCCTGTCTTCTAAGAGAAGATGGAAGCTGCTTAGAACCAAAGGGTGGTGTAAGAATGAAATGCTGGTGATGTCCATCGGAAAGCACAGCTATTTCCTTTAAAATAAACTCATTGTTCAAGCCTCTAAAGCCTTGAAAATCAACAATATAATAATTCATTTTGATGATGTGTTTATGACTAAACCAACTTTGCAACTGCTTAGTTTATATGCAGACATTACCATTTAAGTAAGTTTGTGAACTTCTCCAGTTATTGGATTGTATTCAATTATACGATCATGTAAAATTAAACAGTACGCGGTTGTTGAGGGCAAGACAGAGGTTACAGTTTTGAGTTCAATTTTTACATCAACAGTTCCAGTTTTAATTGATTCGTTTTGGTGAGAACAATCGATTACTATTATTGGAGCGATATCTTTAAATTCTTGTCGAGATAAGAGTGGTTGTGGTTGTTTCTTATAATAAGAGTCTTGAAATTTACTGTACATATCATAGAGAATTGCATACCGATCGTGCTTAAATTTGAGATTTAAATCTTCACGGGGGTATGTCTCAGAATTCAAATGCACCTTCACACTGCTTAAATCGCAATGATCGAATTTGCTAGCATCTTTAGTTTTTTGATTTTTTCGATCGGTTTGTAGAGCGATAATAATATACCTAGGCTTTTCAAGCTGACTTGAAGTCTTAACTGTCCATATATGATCAGTGACTAATGGTAGTGTGGGATATTCGCACATTTCCCAATTTCGAAAATGAATTTGAACTGTCTTTGATTGTATTTGTTTTAGTAGTTTAAGCTTATCTGAATCAGCCAAGGTAATGTGAGGAACTCTCCATTGCAGTTTAAAAATTGAAAGCTTTAATTCTTCATTTTCCGTAGAAAAATAAGCATTCTCATTAGACCTCGTTCGAATTAGTATTAATTCGTGCCTTGCATTTGTAATTATCTTTCTATAATCTTCTGCAAATCCCAATAGATTTTTTAATGGAATACAAAAGTTGAAAGTACCCGATGTAAGTGGTATGTTGTCTTTTCCAGTCCATGATGCATTTTCCAAATTTTTACTTTCATTCTCGTTCAAAGATATATAATTTTTTAACGATGTTGTGATGCCAACATTTTTATTATACTCGATCTGCACACCGTTAAGTTCATATTGGATTTCCTCGAAAAGAAATGCCATAGCATTATTGCATAGTTTTGCGGTAGAAGATGTGGTATTATCTGATTTTGTGAGACCTCCTTCAATGTAAATGAAACTTTGACTGGGTAAAATGCACAAGTCCTGTTGATGTATTGGGATGCGTATTTCATCGCTCGGATTGAAGGACTGAAGAAATGGTGAATAACTGTGATATTCAAATTTGGATATGCTATTATCATAGCTAGGTCCTTCGGTGATGTTCAATATTTCGTTCATAATCTTTAGATGACCTTTAAGGTAAACCCCAAAGACAATAGATAGGCAGTATTTTTAGAGGAGAGTTTTGATCTCGACAGCTTTGATGATCTAGTAGAACTAGTAGAATGATCACCTTTGGGGGTGTATATATTATTATTATAGACCAACATTATCAGGAGATGGGGGCTAAATGCAGACGGATAGTTATTGTTTCTCCTCTAAAATTTATCAAGTCTCCGTCTTGGTCTACTAGCTTTAATGTTAGTGAAGTTATTCGTCTGACATTCACTGGTAAATAGATGACATTTCTTGGAACTTCTATGATTTTATACCCGGGTCCTGCTTCTGGCGAAAATTCGTGTATTGTGTGCACAGGAGTGTTATTTAAATACGAGCCTGTAATAATATTACACTCAACTCGAATTACATTAACCCTGTTAATATCGACAGGTAAATCTGATCGATGTAATTGACCTGGTTTTAAAACGCGATTACTAAAACCTAGTAATTTACCAACAGTTCGTGTCCTATTAAAATATATTTCTTCCGAACCTGAGACCCAGCTTTCCAGAGTATTATTATTTGCTTCTATTTTTACAAGTGTAGCGGAATTAAGCGTTAATAATTGTTCAGAAATATTCAAAGCAATGTCATCGATTTCATATGATCCTATTGGAATTTCAATTACATGTTCCCCTATATGAAACAAATTGTTTCGTTCATCGACATTGGGTATAGAATTGTATGTTTGAAAATCTATCAACCCACAAACGTAGTCCTTATTCAGGTTTAAAGGTGGGAAATAATCTGTTGTTAGATGAGAAGTATTCCCACTTAATGTAAGTGTCAACGCCATGACGTGGAAAAAGATAATGAAACTGTTCTTACATAGGCTCTTCTTTTATTATTTATTCAAAATAACAATCATATAAGAATCTTAAACATAAATGTCCACAATTTACTGAATCATAATCTTGATACTTAAGATAATTATATTTAATTTGTTTACCTAAATAATTAATCAATTCAATTGGCGGTTGTAGATTTCCAAAGCTATCAAAATATTCAATGTGATTGAGTTTTTTATAATATGCCACCCAATGTGTTCCAGGACCGGTTGATGAATCTAGATTTACTATCCCACACTCGTTTTTTAAGGGTTTTCCCTTTGGTAAATTATCACGCATAAAAACTCCTCGAAAATGCGGAATTAAGTCCTTTGCGAAATTTCTCAAATCCTCTTCATTCAATGCACGATCGGGTAGCGAACTTAAAAGTTTTTTGTCTGCGAATGTAAAAATAATCCAAGTCCTTTTCTATATGGACTTAGATGTAAGCCGTGTCCTACAGGAATCGACTCCATTTTTTGATTATGACGTTTTTTCTCCTCAAGAGTTTTTTTAGCAATATTTATATCGTTGACAGCTTTTGCTATTCCTGCAGCTCCTCCAGATAAAGCTCCAAGAGCTGAAAGCCCCGCAAATAGAGGAACAAGAAATGGAATTACTCCACCAATTTTCGGTACTGAAATAACTCGGGGTGTCTTTATATTATTGCCATTATTCTTAATAGTTTTCTTTGCAGATGACAAAGCTACTTTTATAGCATTTTCAAGGTTATGTGGTTTTTTCATTTGAAGGATTTTTCCAACATTTTTAATTGTTCTGATAAAAGTAGGGAGTCTGCTTTTTGACATGGGTTTTTTATTGCTTTTTTTTTTTTTATTTGAACACCCCATACCTAATTTTAATTTAGCCTTCATAAGATTGGTAACCAATATAGCATTTGCTCGCTCAGTTATACCAGCGTCCTTTGATACTACCCGTTGCCAGGCTTTTTCAGATAAAATCTTATCAGCTATATGCCGTTCGGAAGTATTTTTAAATTTGGAATAAGATATATCGTGTTGCTTGCACGCTTGATCAAGTAAATTAATTCCAGGATCTCCTCTAGCTAAACGTTTCTGGAGTTTTGTTCCAGGTCCACAGTATTGATATCCTGGTAAATGTAGTTCAATAGGTAGTTTATTGATTACAGAGTTTAATAAACCATTTCCCTTCACGATAACTTGTAGTCTGTTAGAGTTTTTTGAAAAATCAATCATTTTATATGATCACCATCTCGTTTAGACGAATAATAACGTTATGACATTTTTCAAATATAATCTTCATATTTATAAGAATTTATTTAGTTTTTATCATCATGCGTTTCGTTAAACAACAACATCTTTTACCAATTAAAAATATGGACTTGGATAAAAATATTGAAGCAAAACAGAAAAAACATGGGAAACTATTACCAAATAGTATAAGAGGTCTAATTACAGGTCCCTCAAATTGCGGAAAAACAAATGTTATGATGAGCTTAATACAGCAACCAAATGGATTAAAATTTGAAAATATTTACATATACTCAAAGTCACTGCATCAGCCTAAGTATGAGTTTCTCCGACTAGCCGTGGAACCTATCAAAAATATGGGTTTCTTTACATTTTCAAATAATTGTGATGTCATACCCCCTGAAGAAGCCAAACCAAATTCTGTATTTATTTTTGATGACATTGCCTGTGAAAAGCAAGACACTGTTCGAAATTATTTTAGTATGGGACGACATCATCATATCGATAGTTTTTATTTGTGTCAAACATACACAAGAATCCCCAAACATTTAATACGAGATAATGCAAATTTTCTAATTGTCTTCAAACAGGATGATATGAATTTAAAACACATTTACAATGACCATGTCAATTCTGATATGACATTTCAAATATTTAAAACGGTATGTATAGAATGTTGGAATATGAAATACGGATTTTTGGTTATTGACAAGGAAAGCTCTTTAAAAAAGGGGCGCTATAGGAGAGGTTTTGACTGCTTCCTGAAACTATAAAAAGCTTGTCACTTCAGCTGTGCACAGCATTCTTACTGTTATGTTCTATCAGAGCAGTTCAAAGGTGTACAGCGCTCAGTCCGTAACAGTACAAAGCAGGTCATCGCGGTTCAAAACTAGCTGTTCATCATTTAAAAATCGTACAGCGAATATCAAATTCAGTTTAAAACCTTTTGAAATACTGCTTCAAAGCCTACGAAACTTGTTTACTCACTGTTGTAAAAAAAAACAATAAATTAGCATCATGATGCATTTAAATGAAGAACTAACAAAAGAACTCGTTAAAACTACTGATGCTCTACGAAAAAAATATAAAGCTCTAAGGAATGATAGGGAAGTAACCGAATTTCAATTAGAAGAAACTTTCAAACCTATTACTAAACCGCTTAAAGAACTACTCGACAAATCAAATAACATATATACAATAAAGGAACAGCAAAATGATTTCGTGTCCCCACTCAAGAAAACAAAGTATGATAATAATGTATTTATCACCCCCAACGAGAGCAGCGCTTCAACCATCAGTGACAGTACCCCGAAATCTAGCATAGTAACACCTAAAACTAAAAAAAGGGGGCGAAGTGAACGTAAGCTTCGTCGACGAAACCTTGTTCGTGACTTTGCGGGGCAAATAGACTTTGAAAAATTTGGGGAAATCCCCCAGAAATATATAAATTTGTATGTAAATAATTCAAACACCGTTGATGATGTGTACGGAGTACATGTGAAAAACGGTAAATTACAGATGGGTAATAAAGAATTCAAAATTCACGGAAAAGACATAATAGACATCAATAATAAAGCCTATAAAGGAACAAATGGTTTATTTGAACTAATATTCAAGAAAAAACCATGTAAAACCCTTTACAATAATGAAGATTTAAATATGTACAAAGCCATATTGTATGATACCAATGCTTATAGACGTAATCACGATTCCGGGAAACAGGTACTTGGACATAGAGGATATAAATACAAAGAAATTATAAGCAAACTATTAGAAGATACTCCTATTTCCACCCCGTCTACAGGAAGTGGGCTAATGCAATTATCAAACAAAGAAAAAGACTATATTTTCTGGGACGACCCCAATGAGCTCGTAGATCGATTGCGACTTCTAATTGCTTCACATCAAGCAGGACACAATAATCACTCGAACGAGGTTGTTTCGATAATTGAAGAACTAAAGGAAGCCAATATTATACAATAAAACTATTATATAAAATGAGTGTTGATAAGTTTGGACGTTTTTCGAATAGAACGCGAACCAGAGTTATTCAAGGACAAAGAGGAGAGCGAGGAGAGCAGGGAGACCTAGGACCGATTGGTCTACAGGGAGAACAGGGAGAACAGGGATTGCCTGGGCCACCCGGTGAGGGGTTTATTAAAATGAAAAACGGAAATTATGATTTGCATTGGAAACGACTACAAAATATTCAGGATCCAGAAGAAAAGGGAGATGCAGCTACAAAAAGTTATGTTGACAAAGCGGAAGAACGAATTAGACAATACATACATTTTGAAATACAAAAAATTGAGCAAAACTTAAATGTATCCACAGACCCTAAAAAGGAACTCCTCATTTAATTTAAATGCTAACTTATTTTTACTTTCAATTCAGTGTTTATAGAAAGTCATTGTGGCGAGTCGGTAATAATGTTCAACATAAATACTACATTGATTTTCGATGAAATCGTTAGTTTCATGAAAGAATATCAGCATGTCCTGTTGGAAGAACACCATGAGTATCTAATAGGATTTATATCTTTTCTGAGGACATTTGAAACATCATCCACCACTACATCGAAATTTGGATGTCATTTTGTGAATTGTCCTTGGTCATCGGATTTATGTAGGGTTGGGCCAGATACCTGTCCATGTTACATGATTGATATTAGAATGTTAAAAGTTAGGAAGTTGATGTTGTTATACAAAAGATTAAAATAAATATTTTACCTTTTTACTAACAAAAAGGTTAAATACTGTATCGTTTTTAATCATTCTTTCAAAAGATGAGTAAAAGAAACGTTGTGGATGAAATACATAAGCCAGCTCGAAAAAATTTCAAAAGAAGACGAGTCGTTATCAAGGGTATCGATGATTTATGGCAAGCTGATCTAGTTGAAATGGGTATTTATTCGGCTGAGAATGAAAATTACCGATATCTTCTTACAGTAATCGATACATTTTCTAAGTTTGCTTGGGCAATTCCTATTAAAAGTAAAACAGGTATCTGTGTTGCTATTGCTATGAAAAAAATTCTGAATGAAGGTCGAATTCCAAAGAATTTACAAACAGATGATGGGAAAGAATTTTTCAATACGCAATTTCTAAATCTTACGAAAAAATATGAAATCAATCATTACTCTACATTTAGCGCTCTCAAAGCTTCAATTGTTGAACGATTTAATCGCACTTTGAAAACATTTATGTGGAAAGAATTCAGCGCTAACGGTTCGTATCGTTGGATTGATATGATAGCAACGCTAACTAAAAGGTACAATAATTCAACACATAGAACAATAAAAATGAAGCCATCCGAAGTCAATGCTACAAACGAAAAACAATTGCTATCAAAAGTATATAATCATATCAAACTTCATATTCCTTCTAAATTTAACGTCGGAGATTTTGTCAGAATAAGTAAATACAAACATGTATTTGAAAAAGGATATACACCGAATTGGACAACAGAAATTTTTAAAATAACGAAAGTTCAACATACGAATCCTGTTACATATTTGTTAGAGGATTATCAGGGTCAGCCTGTGAAAGGTGGATTCTATGAGCTTGAACTACAGAAATCTAAGTTTCCTGATACTTACCTTATTGAAAAAGTAGTCCAAAGAAAGAAAGATCAAGTATTTGTAAAATGGCTCGGTTTTCCTCCTGAACACAACTCGTGGATATCTCTCTCCACTATCAATTCATCATAAAGAAATTAAAAAACCACAAGTGTAATTTGTCAAATAAACGTTTTTATTATAATATATGTAAATATCAACAAGTTTTTTATTTAGGAAATAGTCATTTCATATGTTTGCTTCATCGATTTAAAATCCAGCAACTCCACACCAGATTTGTATTCAAGGTCCTCTTTCAGAATGAGTTCAACTTCCCCGTTACTCAATACTCTTTCTGTTTCATACTCATGGTATTCGAAACATTTTATGCTTAGAGTACGCATATTATAATTGCTATCATATGAACAGCGAATGGTTAAGAATTGTTCATCATCGAATTCTAATTTAAAATGTCTATAAAAAACATCTTTGCTTTGAATAATCCCTGATATTTCAGCTTCTTTTTTTATTAAATCTTGCCTAAAATTCTCAATTGCTTCATCTACAGTTACAGTTTTCCTTTGCAAACTTCTTTCTGTTGTTGGGTGTGGTGTGTGAATATCATTTTGAAATTCAGGTGTTTCCGTCTTTGTGGTGTTGATTAAAGTTTTACCATCCGAAAAGGTTAGCAAACGAAACGATAAACC